>OY740775.1:86990398-87627820 GCA_963513935.1 Aphrophora alni
AGCTTGCAATACTTTCCTTACACTATAGTTACATCCTGATGATTAGTAAATAAATAATGTAGAATAGCTTGCAATACTTTCTTTATGATATAGTTATATCCTGATGATTGAAGTAGAATAATAATTGAAGTAGAATAGGTTGGATACTTACTTTACATTATAGTTACATCCTGATGATTAGTCAATAAATAATGTAGAATAGCTTGCAATACTTTCTTTATGATATAGTTATATCCTGATGATTAGTAAATAAATGAAGTAGAATAGGTTGGATACTTACTTTACATTATGGTTACATCCTGATGATTAGTCAGTAATTAAAGTAGAATAGTTTACAATACTTTCTTTATGATATAATTATATATTGATGATTAGTCAATAATTGAAGTAGTATAGGTTGGATACTTACTTTACATTATGGTTACATTCTGATGATTAGTCAATAAATAATGTAGAATAGCTTGCAATACTTTCTTTATGATATAGTTATATCCTGATGAGTAGTCAATAATTGAAGTAGTATAGGTTGGATACTTACTTTACATTATGGTTACATTCTGAAGATTAGTCAATAAATAATGTAGAATAGCTTGCAATACTTTCTTTATGATATAGTTATATCCTGATGATTAGTCAATAATTGAAGTAGAATAGGTTGGATACTTACTTTACATTATGGTTACATTCTGATGATTAGTCAATAAATAATGTAGAATAGCTTGCAATACTTTCTTTATGATATAGTTATATCCTGATGAGTAGTCAATAATTGAAGTAGTATAGGTTGGATACTAACTTTACATTATGGTTACATTCTGAAGATTAGTCAATAAATAATGTAGAATAGCTTGCAATACTTTCTTTATGATATAGTTATATCCTGATGATTAGTCAATAATTGAAGTAGAATAGGTTGGATACTTACTTTACATTATGGTTACATTCTGAAGATTAGTCAATAAATAATGTAGAATAGCTTGCAATACTTTCTTTATGATATAGTTATATCCTGATGATTAGTCAATAATTGAAGTAGAATAGGTTGGATACTTACTTTACATTATGGTTACATTCTGAAGATTAGTCAATAAATAATGTAGAATAGCTTGCAATACTTTCTTTATGATATAGTTATATCCTGATGATTAGTCAATAATTGAAGTAGTATAGGTTGGATACTTACTTTACATTATGGTTACATTCTGAAGATTAGTCAATAAATAATGTAGAATAGCTTGCAATACTTTCTTTATGATATAGTTATATCCTGATGATTAGTCAATAATTGAAGTAGAATAGGTTGGATACTTACTTTACATTATGGTTACATTCTGATGATTAGTCAATAAATAATGTAGAATAGCTTGCAATACTTTCTTTATGATATAGTTATATCCTGATGAGTAGTCAATAATTGAAGTAGTATAGGTTGGATACTAACTTTACATTATGGTTACATTCTGAAGATTAGTCAATAAATAATGTAGAATAGCTTGCAATACTTTCTTTATGATATAGTTATATCCTGATGATTAGTCAATAATTGAAGTAGAATAGGTTGGATACTTACTTTACATTATGGTTACATTCTGATGATTAGTCAATAAATAATGTAGAATAGCTTGCAATACTTTCTTTATGATATAGTTATATCCTGATGAGTAGTCAATAATTGAAGTAGTATAGGTTGGATACTTACTTTACATTATGGTTACATTCTGATGATTAGTCAATAAATAATGTAGAATAGCTTGCAATACTTTCTTTATGATATAGTTATATCCTGATGATTAGTCAATAAATGAAGTAGTATAGGTTGGATACTTACTTTACATTATGGTTACATTCTGATGATTAGTCAATAAATAATGTAGAATAGCTTGCAATACTTTCTTTATGATATAGTTATATCCTGATGATTAGTCAATAATTGAAGTAGTATAGGTTGGATACTTACTTTACATTATGGTTACATTCTGATGATTAGTCAATAAATAATGTAGAATAGCTTGCAATACTTTCTTTATGATATAGTTATATCCTGATGATTAGTCAATAAATGAAGTAGTATAGGTTGGATACTTACTTTACATTATGGTTACATTCTGATGATTAGTCAATAAATAATGTAGAATAGCTTGCAATACTTTCTTTATGATATAGTTATATCCTGATGATTAGTCAATAATTGAAGTAGTATAGGTTGGATACTTACTTTACATTATGGTTACATCCTAATGATTAGTCACTAATTGAAGAAGAATAGCTTGCAGTACTTTCCTGATGACTAGTCAATAATTGAAGAAGAATAGCTTGCAATACTTTCCTTACACTATGAGTTATAATCGAGTTAAGTAATATAATATTAGGATCAATCGATAGTCTAGATGTATACAGAAGTTTACTAGAGGTATTGTACTCGCTAAGAACTAGGTCATGGTCTTACTTCAATTTTATAATCAAAACAACAAAGTAATAGACTTATATGGTGGTAACAACCATCTGCATTAGTATCAAGTATCAAAATCCTAAGATTGAGGTCGCAAACGAGCGGAAACGCAAAAGAAATTCGCGTCGTATATTGTCAGCGTATCAGCTGCATGTTGAGTAGTGCAGCTTGTTATTATTTTGTGCAATAAAAACGCGTTGGAAAGCGACAAGTAGTGTTCGTTGACCTTAACACTATATAACTGCTCCAATGTCCTCTTTCTCACGGGCAAGTAGTTCGGGGAAAGTAATAGTGAAAAGAACTGTTTGCAGCAATACCAGTATTGCTTGTCTGTCCATTCCCGTTTCAATGGATTAAAATGTTTGATAATTCTTTTAAAGGCGGCCATCATCGGCTTAACGGGAGCGAAATATTTTCAAAGAACACCACTATCGACCAATAAAGGTAAGGATATATTTTCAAACAATCCCTCTATCATCGACATATAAATTGAGCTAAATATTGTCAAAAAATCACACCATCGTCACGTCATCACCTTATAATGGACCGAAGTATTTAAAAAACGAAATCTCATTTTTGTTTTCTGTTGATTAGACTGTGAAATTTTCTCTTTACAATAGTAGGGCCTATAATTGTTTTTAAAATTAAATTTCGAAACAGTTGAAGTGTTATTATGATTTTAACAGAGAGAGAGAGAGAGAGAGAGAGAGAGAGAGAGAGAGAGAGAGAGAGAGAGAGAGAGAGAGAGAGAGAGAGAGAGAGAGAGAGAGAGAGAGAGAGAGAGAGAGAGAGAGAGAGAGAGAGAGAGAGAGAGAGAGAGAGAGAGAGAGAGAGAGAGAGAGAGAGAGAGCAGAATGCCAACTATAATGAGGGCATTTAAAATACAGAGTACGTTATTGGCAATCCCGAGGGACCTAGCTGGAACTACACTTTTTTCACGTATTCTTACGTTAGTCCCCTTTTATCTTTCCTAACAGAGCTTTCTTCTTGTCCTGTTCTGACCATGAGGATATTAGAGTATTCGAGGGCTAGGGGTCTTTATTTATTTGTTATAATATAACTGAGACCATCAGGGGTTCACTTTACGGGCACGGGTGTGGAAATTCCGAGAGACTAGCTGGATTAGTCTTTGGCTAGATCCCTCCCTTTCATCTATTCTATCAGAGTTTCTATTGACCATTTCTTGTTCTTTTCCGACCAGGACGCTATTACAGTATTCAAAGGGTAGGTTAGGTTAGGCTCTTTTCTTCTTAATTTATTTTATAAGGTGATTATGATCGAGAGGGTTTTTGACTTAAAAAAAGATTTTAATTGTGAATGTGAATGGGAGTGTGAGGAAATTTGTGCAATGTTTTGCACAGTAAATTAAATTTAGTACATTTCTACTTGTCATAATGTTATAAATATAAAATTATAAAATGGTTTTGTGGCCACATGGTTAACTGACCAGTCCCACCCGCGACCACATAACCTAAACATGTGACCACAAAACATTTCTACATTTATAACACAATGACACGTATCAAGTGTACTCAATTTTTACATTTCAACAATATTTATGCTGTATATTTGTATGTAGTGTTTGGTGTTTTAATATCAAGTGTCAGCCTAAATATTCGGTTCATGTAACAGCGAAACAGTCTCACGAATAATTAAGGATTGCCATAGACGTAAAGTAAGTTATTTCTGACAAATTATTTATTTTTAAAAAAACAATGCTCGATCAAAGATCCGAAGACATCCTCCTTCAACAATTGCAATTGAATTGGTTAAGGAGCTTCTAAACAGGACCTAAGGTGCAACACAGAAAATGACTGAAAAGGTAAGACGTAAAGTTAGCTAGCGTAATTTTGGTCAAACCACGTTTTACACTATTCAAACTCGCATAACTCTACCTAACCTAACCTAACCTAACCTAACCTTGCATAACTCTACCTAAATGTTAACGAATAAAATTTTGTATACTATCTTTTGAAAGTTTAGATTTTGAAGCACATTTTACAGCTACTCTTTAGTAATTGTTTTAATGAATTGTGGGTAAGGTTTCTATTTTATTTTATTTTTAGGAAAATGATAACTTCACAGTTCCAATCAATTTAATTAGTGATTCTGTAGATTCAGGCTCATCAAAAGCTATACATCCTTATTTGATACATAATGTAGAATACGATGGTAATGTTAAAGTTCAAGGAATGTATCAAAATATTTCAGAATTTCTACATTTTTGGGTAAATGTACAGTTTCTTTGAAGAAAAAAAAAAACGAAATAATTTTACTTTAGTGGATGTGTGAAATAGAATTTTTTAAATTGTGTATTTGAGTCACATTTAACTTATTCTATCACCCAAAATTTTTTTTAACACTACATAGGTCAAGACCACTCTCTCTCTCTCTCTCTCTCTCTCTCTCTCTCTCTATCTCTCTCTCTCTCTCTCTCCCCCCCCTCTCTCTCTCTCTCTATATATATATATATATATATATATATACCGGGTACCTGCACCGGTTTAATATTTGTTGTTTGGATGACACTGGAAATCTGGACTTACACTATGAATCTAAAGAACTATTGTTGCACACCATGAGTGACAGAGTCGGACCAAAGGGGGGGGGGAGTCCCATCAGGAGTACAAAGATAATATTAAATGAAAGCATAGTCCAAGTTGTACATCATTTTAAAGGGCTTTACTAACAGAGTTTAATGCCGCGAACCGCACTTCTAAAGGTCGATGCAGTACAAAATGGCAGATGTTCAAAGGTTTTACTAAAAAAAGGATATGTTTAACTTTTGCAGATTTTAATTCTGCATTTAATGTTATCAAGCCTTTCTAACGAATTTGTTGGCAATTTCAAGGGGGATCTAACCTAACCTAACCTAACCTAACATAACCTAACCTAACCTAACCTAACCTAACATAACCTAACCTAACCTAACATAACCTAACCTAACCTAACCTAACCTAACTAGAATTTGTTTTCAAAAATATAATTTCGAAGCCTAACATGACCAAGTAAATGTGATATTCGAATAATTACATGTGATGACTGAGTCCCCGAGACAAACGCAGCTCCTTGACATATGTACATCCTCGAGGACCGTCAGCGTCGAACACTGACACCCCAGAACCTAACCTAACCTAACCTAACCTAACCTAACCTAACCTAACCTAACCTAACCTAACCTAACCTAACCAAGCGACCTCAAGAAAGTACAACTGTTTACAAACTTACTCTACTCGATAAAACTTCTTGATCAATACAATTTAACATTTACTTTAACCCCAAGAATCCAACTTTTGGCCATAACATTTAGAAGATCTGGGTGTATCACATAATGGGCTGGGTAAGTACCATGATTGGTCCCCATCAACTTGCTTTATAAGACGATGATGACAACTGACTTGTAGCTTGGCTGCTTCGTCCGGTTTAGAGGTTTTAGTTATTCACAATGCCCAGGTACTCTGTAAAATGATACCCTCACATCTCGTAGCGCCAAATGTGTATATGTAACACAGTATTATTTGTATGTCTTTTGTGTATTGTAGAGAGATCAAATTTAATCAATATGTTCGTACCATTTATTTTCAATTTCCTGTTGTATATAGTGGGGGGGAAAAAATCTGAATTCATGAAGAGAGTTTTGTTTAATTCAATATCATATACGTGAATGCAATTCTCTCACTACCCCCTTTGTATGACGGCAATAAATAAGGAAATTCCATTATAAGATTGTTTGCAATACTTCGGATATTGTTTTTATATGGACCGTCACGAATTTTTTATGCACTATATCACCACTTCTACGATTGTTATAACACTGAATTTTATTTCCAGACATTACCAGGCTCGATTATTAGAAGAAATAATATTACAACAAAAAATGTAGGAATTTTCAAATTAAAGTAATTAGGAGACAAAATCAAGAATCAATAAATAAAGGGTGAAAAATTTTTTTTTCTTACTCACTCATCTCAAAAAATAAATAAAACTATTCTCACCAAAAATGTTAGCACGGTAGCTGTGATATTTGAAACGAGAGTTGTTGCTTACCGTCCTTTGTGTAGTATAGTTCTGTGTGTGGTGGTTTTATCTGATCACGTTTGTATTTCGTCTTAGCTCAGCTCAGGTCTAGTTTTAGGCTTGAGTTCTTTTCTTAGATTATAAATTTAGTTTTAATTTCCAACATGGCTCCTATACCACCAGGCTTAACCTCCTGCGTTATTTGTTTTGCTGGATTTACACTTATTATAATTTTAGGATTTTGAAATTTTGGCACATTACTTCTGATTGGTTATAAATTTGCTCATTAATAGTATTTTCTCCGTTCAACTTTAGTTTAAAAATTCATATTTTCCATTACATTTGAATGTCTTCCTCTATTGCACTGATCTGTCTTTTCATATATGATAAAGTCCTCTTTTAATAAATGAGTAGTGTAATTTGAATATCTCTTTTCGTATTTGTAGGAGCTAATATGTTACCTAAATTTAATATTGTTTTTAACTTCTGTCCTATATATGTACCGTTGTCGAAGACACCATTTTGATCAGATGTTTCAGTTTTTTCTACTACTTAATCTATTCTTTGTTTGTTGGTATTTATATATATATATATATATATATATATATATATATATATATATATATTAATATATATATATTAATATAATTTATATATTAATATACTGTATATAAAGAAATAAAGAAAGTACAATCGGATGGAGTAACTTTATCTAAACTTCGTATATCCGAGTAAGAAACAGATATGCTTCAATCAAACAATTTTTATTTCTCCTCAAAAAATATCAGATAAATATTTATTTTTTAAATTGTTTTAGTTTTGATATAGAAATTGGTTTATAGATTTAAAAAAAAACCTTTACAAGCTACTCTAAAATTGGTTGCTAGTTATAGTTTGTCTACTCATGCCCTCAGGAGCTCACTATAGTGAGTAGTGGCTTGACAATTTCGAGGGGGACCTAACCTAATCTAACCTAACCCAACCCAACCTAACCTAATCTAACCTTTTTTCATGTAGTCTCAGGTTGACCAACTCTTGTTCTTTTCTGACAATGACGTTATTAGAATGCTAGGGATATTTATTTTACGGTCTTTTCTTCCTTTTTTATGAGGCGATGATAACTGAGAAGTTTTCCCCTTTAAATACAAGGAAACAAATTACCCATTCGTTAATGATGGCTACGGGAAGGGTCGTTATACTTACACAAGGGCAGGGGACCAAACTTCACCCCTGGCTACTGCAGATCTCTTGTTACCTCAAGTTATTATTTTTATAAAGAATTCAATTTTAAATATTTAAAAATATTTACGATAACTTCAAGCAAAACTACCAATACGACGTAAATGAAACAAAGGAAAATTTAGTTTATCTGAGGTGACTAAAAATAAAATAAAACAGTAAATAAACTAAAATATGTTTCATAAATACACTTTACATTTATACATTTTATTATTAACACATCTTATAAATGTTATAATGTAATAAAATTTTAATTTTGTACAAGATATTACACAATATTTGATTCAACATATAAACTATTTTACTTTTAAATACAGTATACTGGGTATTAAAGAATAAAGAGAGGATTTGATTATAAAAACACAACCTTTATATTGCTTTATAGAAGACGTTTAAAATTATTATTAATATTTAAACTTAATGCTTTCAATATAGTGTTTTACCCGGAAGTAAGCCATAAAACTGTATTACACTAGTACTAAACATTACTTAGCAAAGTGGTTATTATAATATGAGTCAAGATGAACAATAATAACGCCCCCGGATTTCTGCAATAATAAATAATGTGTATACCAAATATTCTCAAAATATTTGTTTGTACTTCCAAAGATATAATGTTTTAAACATAATGTTGTATAGCTTCCAAAATGCAAAGGTAAAAATTACAATGTTTATTTTGACAGTAGAGCAATCTATGAATATCCCACCAACCATCTTCAGATATAAATTCCTCAAATATACATTCCTCTAAGGAACATATAAAAATTTCAGTTGTAGACCTACTATATTTTCTATAAGTGTAAATTTTAATAACATATTCCTTAGGGGAATGCAAATTTGAGGAATTTGGTTCTGAAGATGGTGATTTAATCCGCCGAAACCTGTAATCCAGTAGAATATTAATAAAGTGATCGACGTTGAAGTTAACTAGGTAATATACGAAGTTATATATATTTGTAAAAACACAAAATGGCCGACAGATGGAAAACAAAGGGTTTCCTGGCCTAAGTTTATATAAACCTTTGATTTCGCTGTATAAGGCTCCTTAATGTGTAGTTGACTTTATTCCAACTTATTCGCTAAAGAATTTCTGCGACAGTCGCGTTTTTTTTTTTTAATTTTTATTTTTATTTTTTTTTTTTACAATAGGAGCGATTTTAATGATTGAGGTGTCAATTTAAACAGCATTACCTGCAGATTTGCCGAAAATATTCACTTTTCTTGGAAATACTTATTTTGTAATAAATTTGTCATTTAAATAAAACTCCTGTTATGGGTAAATAACATATTTCACAAAAAATAATTTAAAACAGCTGTTACAAATTCTCAAACACGTTTTATTTTGTTTGAGAATTTGTAACAGCTATTTTAAGTTATTTGTAGGTTAGCTTATATAGTGCTTACTTTATTTGTTGGAATTCGTGTGTTGTGATTCAAGGTTTACATCTTTCAAAATTAAAAGATTTAAATTCTGCAATAAGTTTTATTTTGTTGTTCGTTAGTGAATGTATCACAGCTTTTTAAAATTATTTTTAGGTTAACTTATATAGTGCTTACTTTATTTGTGGGGATTCACTTTGTTTTGAGATTGATTGGCAAAAGTAAACAGTCTATATGGCTTACTATTAATGAGCGACAATTTTTTATCTCGAAAAAATTACCGGCTTAATTGTACACACTGTATAATATATAGTTTACTTTATTTATGATTTAATGTTTACATCTCGCAAAAGTTAACGGTTTATATGGCTTATTGTTAACGTGTGACAATTGTGTGGGTACTTAGATATTTTAAGTCTAACACAATAGGTTTATAAAACAAAATGGCGGCCGAAGAAAAACTGCGTGGAAACCGTTGAACACTAACTGGTCGACGAGAAAATGCCAATGACATAAATCAAAGGGCACTGAATAAACATAGTAAACAAACGTCAAATTTTATATGGCAACATGACCTCGAATTTATTTTAAAACTGGACGTTCATTTCATATTAACAATCCATATTTTGATGTAGGTGAACTTTCTGATGAGTGAGCTTTGATGGAATAACCACACTATACTTAAAATAAATGAAGATTTAACTATTACAAATACATTAATACATAATTAGATTACGTATAAATTGCGAAATATTTAAATACTTTTTATGTGATAAAGGTATAATAACATTGCGTAAAACAAAGATTATTATATAAGTACATACGAGGAAAATGGTGTTTTCTTACTTTTATAATATTATTAATGACTTTGTTTATCTCCTACATATTATAAATATATATATAATTATATTCAAGTGTTGTTCATAAGTTTCTCTCTCGATTATTTAAAAATATGTATTTATACAGTGCTAAAATCGGTACACTCTTGTGAGTGTGCGTGCGTACGTCGCAGGTACAGTAGCATCAGACTAGGAGTGTCTGGTGTAATGGGCGTGTCCTCCCTTCTACTTGCTTCTCTAGCCTGATTTGACGGTACAACCCATTCCAAGAAAACTAGGTACACAAATTATTACTTAGCTACATTTAATTCCTAAAGTTACAACTTCGTGACAGACTTTTGTAAACGTTTTATTCTTATTTACACCGATAAAAAAAACGAAAGTAGGGTAGGCGTTTACACAGAAACATTTGAAATATATATATTTTTTATTGGGGGTTGTACCTCTGAAAGTAAACGAAACAAACGAAGTGTGGGGGCGCTTTTTTCCTTCCACCCCAGACACATTCTTACCTTGAGGATACTGTATGTTTGAACATGGTACTGTCACTGAGGCATGAGATCTCCTCTTGGCCCAGCCCGAAATACATACGTGAGTTGGAGCGGTATTCAGAATTTAGAAGGCGCTATTGGTCACACTTACTATACATTACATGATCACTAATGTAAGTTATTTATTTTCATACCACACATACCTACTATCAGAAAGGCAATTTTATACGAAGCTGTCTTACGTATATATATATAAACTTTAAAAACAAACTAATATTGTATTATAGGGCAGTTAGTTGAAGTTGTCACTTCTAAGTTATCGTTGATACTTTTAACTGAAACTATAATACAGACGAAAAACAATTTTCCTACATGGAAGCTTAGAAAAATTTTTACCCCAGCATATTAATTTACATATATTAATATTTGTGCTCTCAGATCTTAAAAACTTTTGAACCAATTTTAATGAGAATTGGTAACATCTTATTTTCCAATCAGAAGAAGATTTTAAACTTGAGTTTTAAACCCCCAGGTTTTCCAGGAAACGGCAGCCGTAAAGGTTGATCATTGTACACACCATCTATTGGAGCGATTTCAACGAACCTTTCAAGTTTATTGTATATTTTTGAAGTAGATTTTAGACTTTGTTTCATATTGATATCTTAAAACGAAACTGAGATATTACAAGAAAACTAAATCTGAAACAATCAACGTTCCGCATGTGCAGTATCATGTCTTTAAAACTGCAGTTTTATAATTATATATTTTACCTTTTACAAATAATAAGCAATGAATTAAAAACCTAAAAAACAAATGTCATATAACTAAGAAACGCGTTCAATCGTTTTAAATATCCTTCTGGGTTACGTGAAATTTGTGTTTTAAGTGTTTTAGTGTAGGTCTCGAAGATGGAGGAACGCCGAAACGCGTCGTCAAATATAAAGAATAAGACAATGCTAGTATTTGGAGAAGATTATACTGAAACTAATTATCAGACATTCCAAAAATTTTGAAACCAACATTTTAAAATTACTAAAATTATAAAAATAATTAAAAATTGGTTAGGTGTGTAGTGTAGTGAATAGCTCAAACATCACTAATGATATGTTGTTTTTGAAAAAAATATACTTTTAAAACTGTTTTCAGGGTTGTAATAAGTGCCTTTACTTTAGCGTAGCTGATGATAGTAAAATAACATCTGTTTCACAATTTTATATTATTGGATTGGATTACCTGTTTTGAGTTGTTTGTTTACTCTCACGAGAGGAACTGTTCATCTTTTGATTGCATCTAGTAAGTTTTTTAGGTAAGTTGTTTTATTTCTCTTTTTAAGAATGTTGCTGGTAACAATTTTAATTAACATGAATGTAGAACCTAGCATATACAAAATTATAATAATAACATTCCGTGTGTCCCAAAAATCCCGGACCGGTTTAATAATTTGAAAACCCCCAACAAAATAAAAAATATATATTTTATATGTGCCTTCTGGTGATAAAAAACTACTTGTTGGGAAATGAGACATTTTTACCTGTTCCCCAAAAATGGTCGAGTGACCCCTCATGTTAAAGAGTTAATTTAGTAAAATACAACTGCGCAACTAGAGGTCGATATCTTGCTCCTATCTAAAATGGTGGACGTTCAAATATTTGAAACAGATATTTTACTTTATTTATTTCATTCACAATTAGATGATGAATACGGGATAAAAATGTATTAAAAACATTTGTAACAGTTGGTTGTAATCATAATTACTATTATTTCATATTTAAAATCGTATGGATTCCTATTTCAGGATAAACAAAAGTGGTTGATGTAATTTTGATATTTAATTTTGCAAAGCGGATTTTCCCAGTTTCTAACAAATACAACAGTAGATTTCGAGAAGTGTAAGTTTTAGTGGACTTTCCAATTTAAAAAAAACCGCAGTTAAAAGTTATTTTTAAAAGAATTAAATACTAATTTTGGCACGTTATTGGGAATTATCAGCTTTAACTTGCTTTAAACTCTAAACCATAACGGATTAGTATTTAATACACGCAATCATTTAAAGTTCTTTACACACCCTGTACTGGGAATCTGTATGTTTTCCAATAGTTATTATGATTACAACATTACATTATTTTAATACATTTTGATCCCATATTCTCGCCTTCTAATTAATTGTGAATGAAATAAATAAAGTGAAAAGCCGTTACAAATATTTCAACGGGCGTCATTTTAGATAGGAGCAAGATATCGACCTCTAGTTTGTACAGTTGTATTTTACTAAATAAGCCCTTTAACATGAGAGGTCACTCGTTGGGGATTTACATTTGAGATTATTGAGTTGCCTCCAAAACCCTCATTTTTGGAGAACAAATAAAAATGTCTCATTTGCCAAAAAGTAGTTCTTTATCGCCAGAAGGTACATATAAAATATCTATTTTTACTTTTAAAGTTACTTAACAGGTCCGGGACTTTTGAGACACACGATATAATTATATCCAAGAGTTGTAATAGGATTTTTTACAAACTTTACTCTCGATTATTTAAAAAGATTTATTTATATAACGCAAAAATCGGACAGGAAACCATTATTCTTACTTGGAAGCTTGGAAACATTTTCTCAGCAGTTTATTAATTTACATCCTTAACGTATAACACCTTGAACTAACTAACTACAGTAATTTCACCGTAAGGTTTCACCTTTCCGTTTGACCTTTGAAAATTACCGGTTCCTAACCTAAAATTACTTTAGACCTCTTATCAGATTGAAATTCGATTAGTTGGGTTCTGTAGTTGAAGTTAATCGGGAATTCTATTCAAATAGCAAACAAGCTATAGATGTTGGATGTGTTTCGATCACGCTTTAACACTGCACCTGCTAAATGATGTAATGTGGTATTTTATTTATGTAAATTATGCCTCTAGTTGTTTGTTAAATGAACGATGATTTATGTTCATGGTTAGAGTCGTATAATGTATTGAGAAATAGAAACTCAATTTTATATTCTCACAAAACACGTTCTTTTATTCAACCCCTCATGTCTGTAAACGAGCTCTCACTGTGTCGTCTCAACCGATCGACGCCCCACTAGATCGACATTTCACTAGATCGACATTCCACTAGATCGACATCTCACTAGATTGACATCTCACTTGATCGACATCTCACTAGATCGACATTCCACTAGATCGACACCCCATTAGATCGAACTCTCACTAGATTGGCAACCCACTAGATCGACATTCCACTAGATCGACAACACTCTAGATCGACATTCCACTAGATCGACATCTCACTCGATCGACAACCCACTAGATCGACATCCCACTAGATCGACAGCTCACTAGATCGACATTCCACTAGATCGACATCCCACTAGATCGACATCTCACTAGATCGACATTCCACTAGATCGACAACACTCTAGATCGACATTCCACTAGATCGACATCTCACTCGATCGACAACCCACTAGATCGACATCCCACTAGATCGACAGCTCACTAGATCGACATTCCACTAGATCGACATCCCACTAGATCGACATTCCACTAGATCGACATCCCACTAGATCGACATCCCACTAGATCGACATTCCACTAGATCGACATCCCACTAGATCGACATCTCACTAGATCGACATTCCACTAGATCGACATCCCACTAGATCGACAGCTCACTAGATCGACAACCCACTAGATCGACATCTCACTAGATCGACATTTCACTAGATCGACATCCCACTAGATCGACATCCCACTAGATCGACATTCCACTAGATCGACATCCCACTAGATCGACATCTCACTAGATCGACATTCCACTAGATCGACATCCCACTAGATCGACAGCTCACTAGATCGACAACCCACTAGATCGACATCTCACTAGATCGACATTTCACTAGATCGACATCCCACTAGATCGACATCCCACTAGATCGACAACCCACTAGATCGACATCTCACTAGATCGACATCTCACTAGATCGACATCCCACTAGATCGACATCTCACTAGATCGACATCCCACTAGATCGACAACCCACTAGATCGACATCTCACTAGATCGACATCTCACTAGATCGACATCCCACTAGATCGACATCTCACTAGATCGACATTACACTAGATCGACATCCCATTAGATCGACCTCTCACTAGATTGGCAACCCACTAGATCGACATTTCACTAGATCGACATTTCACTATATCGACATCCCACTAGATCGACATCTCACTAGATCGACATTTCACTCGATCGACAACACGGTTCGCAGCGGGAGGAACTGGTAATAATTTATTTTGAAAACGATCACAGTTACTAACGCATCAGCTACTGGTCTCATTTTTATAGTACGTGGGTAAAACAAAGAACCCTTATAAATTGATACGCGTGTCTGTCGACATCACAATTTTAATTCCTAAACTATTGTCATAGTTGTTTATTGACCTAATACAATAAAAGCAGGTAAAATAAAGCGAACATTTATTAACCCATTTTTGGAAAACTGTCTGGCTAAAAATGTTATTTATGGGTTAAATATTGCATGGTTATCAAACTACAGGAGAGCTTGCCTTGATTATGAATATGTTTTTTGTTTTCTCTAAATTTTCAACATGGCAGCACAGGTAAACAGCATACCTTGCAATCCTTCTGTCCTCCCTTCTAATTTGGACATTACAAGTTGAATAAATCTGAAAAACATTGACTAATTAACGCGAAGAAAGAGTTTTTAGGATTTTCCCTTAAATTTATTGTTTTTCGAGTTGGATTGATTTTTAAATTTAATTAATTTGAATTGGGAGCAATAAAAAATACTATAGAATGATTTCTGGGTATTATGCAACTCAGAACTACGCAATGAAGTCACTGAGTCGTCTATAATTGGACTATAAACCTAGAAAATGAGTGCTTAAATACAAGGTTCGGAACGGCTTGGCGTTTATAGGTCTTTAAGTGCAGGGGAATTATACCTTACACAGACCTAATTTCTCGCTAATAAATAGCTTGCACCCGCAGGGATGGCAATTCCCGAATTTCCCTCCATCTGTCGAGCCATTGAGATTTCGATCTATTGATACGTCACCGCTCTCACTTTGTGGTGGTGTTAATACATTAAATAAATCGTTCTGTGGCCTAACACGCGGCATGAAACCGCGACATGACATGATATTATCAAGAAATAGTTTCGGTACTGTACACTTGAACAATACACCACTAACTGGGAGACATAATAAAAGTTCTATGTTTTTGAGTAGCTTTCATTCTAATCGTGATTTATCATTCATTGGGATCACAGTGAAAGTAAATATTATACTGCTCCCATCAACGTAAAAAATCCCATAACTGGTAGGCCTCGATGGCTGGTGACCCGATTCGTTGGAAGCATAAACGATCTAACTACTGTTTAGTCCATTCATTGTTATTATATATATATAGTTTTAGAAGAAATCACAGAGAACAAAGCAATTTATCTGTTATGTAAATAATTTGTTATTTAGTTTTTAATTCTACGATACTCGAAAATGAAAACATAAAAAAGTAGTGATTGAGAAGTTTTTTTTGGTGTACCGTCAAAAGACCTAAACGCCATCTTTTCAAAAATATCGGCGAGTGAGCTATCGATTAAAAAGCAAACAATCGGCCATTGGCCGTTATAATAAACGTTATTTCCGTTTAAATTACCGTATATTAAAATATGAAAATTAATTATCTGAACCTTGGTTGTCGTAATTTCAACTTGATTTCGCCTTATAATAATTATGCTTATTATAATATTAATAAGATGAGATTATGACACAAATGAAATTTACACTTTATTTAAATATACAAATATTGAACTGTTTCACGCTCCTGTTATTTAGGTTTCTTATCCTACATTTTTGTGTTGCTGTTTGCATAACTTATCTCTTATAGGTAGAAAGATCTGCCAATTAGTAAGCGCGCAAACGTCAACGTGTACGACCGCCATTTGCTCGTAAACAGTTAAAAGTAAAATGTTACGTTACATTTTTTGTATTTTTGTTTTGGAGATTATCAAAGTTGGCTAGTGTTGTTGATCAGAGCGATGTTAATACAACAGCTGAGATTGAACCTCTGGGTGACATATCATCAATAACCTTTATATAAGCACACTTCCATATTCTAACAAGTCCAGGTTTATATAATTCCCCTAATATTATAACTCTCCTTAAAGACGATAACAACCCCACAACATCCTATTCACTACCTTTGCAGTATAAAATAATTTACAAAATACAAGTAGCCATTCATACTTGCTTTTCACTTCTATACAGGGGACGAATATATGGTTAGTATTTCGATTAATAATGGGTGTATGAGGTAGTTTGTGCAATGTTTTTGTGTAGAATATTACTTTTAGCGATTATATGTTTACTTCATACTACGATTTATATAAGTAAAAGTTAAGGAGGACTTTTCAGTGACTTGGAGTAGGTTGACATGTTTGGGTTACTTAGCTTCCTGTCTAGACATTGTTTGATTTACGTTCAACTTTGTTTTCACTCCAGCATTTTAATCTTAAATCAAACTTGAATTGATTGCACCGTAAACTAACTCTTGTCTAAATAACTATAATCAAAGGAAAGTTTGTTTTCTTAATATAATATAAACAATTATTCTGGTTTTTAAGTTATTAGATAATGGTGGATTGTTCATTTGATACAGTTTAATCGGACATTTACCATCATTTGTGTATATAAAGCTAATAGATTACTTTTTCAAAGTACAATTATTGAGTAATTAACTTTGAAGATGAGAAATGTAAAAAACGCCAAGATACAAGAAACAATGCTTGGTATTCGAACTTGATAAGGAAAGAAATTACTAGTCAAAGAAATTACTCAAAAAGGAGTGCAAACACATTGTTGACACGAGAAAATGCACTGGTCAACTAACTAAATTGGGTTTTGTAACAAAGGTATGGTTACCTGACGGTTTATCAAGATGATCTATCTTTTGTCCATTTTTCAAAAGTTTAACTGATATATTGTGAGCTCTACTTGTGGTGATGACTGCAATTGAACACATTTTTAATCTACTTGGTCAGGTCTCTGCTGTGGTTGTTGAGGAAGTTGGAAGATTTCTTTTATTATACACCGAACAAGTCTTCTTAGTGTTGGCGTTTGGATGCAGGTATGGCTTATGAGTTTATTGGCCAACTTAACAAATGAGTGCAAACACATTGGAGACACGAGAACATTCACTGGTTAACTAACTAAAATAGGGTTGTGTAACAAAGGCGTGGTTACCTGACGGTTTATCAAGATGAACTATCTTTTGTCCACCCTTTCAAAAGTTTAACGTCTGGTATACTGTGAACACTCCTTGAGGATGTTAAATAAACTAATTAAAGTGGTGGAAAATTTTTATTTACAATTTGAAAATCAGTTTTTATTAACGGAAGCTATAAATGGTTTGCCTGGAAGGATTGTCCAATAGCTTTTATATATTCTGTTTTATGTATATAGGATTATGTTTATAGGATTTTTTGAGGGTAAAAGTGGATATCACATCAGGCCTAAGCGATATTGAGTAATCATATATTTTACACTCTTTAACCCCCTTAGGGGTCGAATTTGCTACAACCTTTTCTTAGTGGGTCTATAATCAAAAATCAAGTAGATATCTTATAAATGTGAGAGTTATTGAGGACAATGTTAAAGCATATTTTACCTTTTTTAACCCATTTAGGTAAGTTAAAACAACGTTAAACTAGTTTTCATATAATCGGGACTTATAGCTAAATCGCTTTCCCGCTCTCGAAAATTATCAATTTCAACAAAATCCTACGAGTCGTTATCCAAATAAAATTTACAACATGCAATAATTGCTAATTTAAGAGATTGATTTTTTATTGAAAAACTGAACTTATTAAAAACATAGCCTAATTAGGAATCAATATGTTCACCCAAGGTTAGCACCTACTCATGTAATTGTTTATTGTTGATATAGTTTAAACGGACATTTGTCACCATTTGTGTATATAAAATCATTATATACAACGTTTCAATAGTATAAATCAACTATGGTTTCAAGTGATAAACTTAGTCGTAAGTGGCCTAGAGGAATGTTGGGAACAGAAAGTTAAACCAAGTGGTCCGCCGTAATATTCAGTTTTGTTTGGCTTAGTTGATTATAAAGTGGAATTTAGGCCTACATCTGCAACGTGGCACTGACCGGCTGCCAGCCAGTAATCAACTAGACCGGACGTGAGTGGTTGAAGTGACTGACTAACACATCACAAAGAATAAAAACCTACAATGGTCAGTTAACTAAACAAGGGTTGAATGCCAATAGTATACATGACTAGTATACATGAATATACAAGTTATATTTTAGTTAATATAACTCGTGCATCATTGAAGATGGCGATTTTGTCGTTGAAACGCGTTTAAATAAATAAACGTACTATTTGTGTTCAAGGTTTATTCTATCGAGTGTACCATCTCAATATTTATTCACGAGTGAAGATGTATAAATACTTCCGTAACTTATGTCCCACTAAGAAGAGATTTTCGGGATTTAGACCTTTAAAGATATATAAAAGAAGAAAAATAAAGAAGAAATACAAAGGGTAAAATATATTTTTTCTCCATGTCTAAAGCCTGATAAGATGCCGACTTTGTTTTTGCATTTAGAAGTTATACATACTGTCAGGGGAGTCTAGGGAGCCAGTTTCATTTAGACCATTAGATCCCTCTCTCTCGGTTTTTATATCACGTCTATTTTGACCAACTCTTGTTCGTTTCCGACTCTGACGTTAGTTGAGTATTCGAGATTAAAAGTCTTTATTTTATGGTCTTTTCTGGCTTTTTTTATAAGGGGTTGATAAGAGGTATCTATCCTTTAAACAAAAAGAAAAAAACAAATGCATAAAAACAATCACAACATAATCTCTTATTTATGAAAGGACTCTGTGTCACTATCACATTACTGAAAGAAAGATGAATGATAATAACGTTTATTTAAGAAGAGGTCAGTAAAACCTGGCAATCAGCTGCTCTCTTTCTTATAAACAAATCACAGGTGACAGATAACCTATTCTGAATGTTTCTCTCTTCATTTTGTTGGTTATGCTACATCTTTTAGAGTAAAAAGCAGTGGATATTTTGTTGTTTACACATTTATTTGTTTATTGTGTAGGTCAAAACAAGAACCATGACATGGTCTGATTTTTATGACTCTGGTAGATACAGAAAAATGTATAAAAGAAGTTGTTTACAGGTTCCCAATCAGAGGTCACTCGTACCTTCCCTGTGGCAGGGATTTCGGTCTAGTAAAACATAAGTTGAAGAAACATGAACGCTATTATTTTGTGAAAGAAGTAGCAGAAATGGCATCATGGACTTTCAAGAATGGTAGCCAACATTATATAAGAAGATTACTACTTCTGAGGAGAATAAAACCCAAAAAGAGACAAGAGGGACAATTTGTATGGAATTAAGGGGAAAATTATTGTATCTGAACTCATCTATAGCCTACATATTAAAACTAAAAATCTATGAAAAATATTGCACTAACTTGAGACTCTCATACATAATCAAACTAAAAAAAAAATGAACCATTACATATAATTAATACTTTTATTACATTTATTGAAAGTTTAAAATTTTAATAATTTATAAAATTGATAGTTAATGTTTTCACTTCTGTCTACCGTCCTGCGACGGTAACTTTTTTTTTACTTCAGTTTGACATTATAAAGTGTACAGGATGATATTACCCGTGTAATTTAATATTAATAGTTTAGTAATAAAAATAATTATTCCAAAACAATGTGTCTTTGTTTATGAAAAGGCTCATGTCGGCGGTTTTTTAAGAGGCCTACATATAAAAAACTTTCGACAAAAATATAATACAAATTGTAATTTCTTTTTAGGTGTCGTATTAGTGCAATTTGGAGTCAGTTCTTGTGATAGATATAAAATTAAATAGTTTTTTCGATTTCCTACAACTTTATAAATAAAGACAAGAGTCCTTTAAACAATAAGTGACTAAAAGGCAAAACTTACAGTCGACAAATAATGTCATAACTTGGTCCAAACGTTCGGTTACCCTCTCATCCAAACGGAAACGCAGCCAACAAATCTTACATAACTACAGAACCAATAAAAGATTTACAAAATGTCCTCCCAGTAACAAAATACAAGAAATAAAGCAATTTTCCGCGCGATAAACAGTTACAATCTCGAAATCAATTTACTAAGTGATTTCGTTCACAATGACATCCATCAACCCTTAGTAAGGGGTAACCTCATCCATAACTCTATTTATGACAACTCAATGAGAGAGCCCAATATTGATGACATGAGTAATGCTATTGTATTATCAGCTTAACCCTTGCAGACAGAACTGAAATTATTTGGAAAACTAATAAAGTAAGGAATATTCTTTTCTGTGTTATAGCTGCGAATAGTTTGGGAAATTTGAAGTTATATTTCTCAATTAAAAAAAAAAAGAAAAACAAGCTTTAGTATGTTATAAGCTGAATAACACAGATATAAACAAAAAAGTGTATAAAATGGCAGATCTTTGACATTTCCATTTAGATTTTTCTGAATTTCAATAAGGTTCTATATTTCATGACACTATAGTCCTCTACAATTGGTCATACTACAGTCCTCTATATTTCACCACACTATATAGTTCCCTATATTTCGTGACACTATAGTCCTCTACAATTCGCCACACTATAGTCCTTTATATTTCGACATACTATTCTCCTCTATATTTCGTCATACTATAGTCTTCTATATTTCGTGACACTATAGTCCTCTATATTTCATGACATTATAGTCCTCTACAATTCGTCATACTATAGTCCTCTATATTTCACCACACTATATAGTTCTCTATATTTCGTGACACTATAGTCCTTTACAATTCGTCATACTATAGTCCTCTATATTTCACCACACTATATAGTCCTCTATATTTCACCACACTATATAGTTCTCTATATTTCATGACACTATAGTCCTCTACAATTCGTCATACTACAGTCCTCTATATTTCACCACACTATATAGTTCTCTATATTTCGTGACACTATAGTCCTCTACAATTCGGCACACTATAGTCCTTTATATTTCGACATACTATTCTCATCTATATTTCGTCA
This sequence comes from Aphrophora alni, assembly GCA_963513935.1. Classification (NCBI taxonomy): domain Eukaryota; kingdom Metazoa; phylum Arthropoda; class Insecta; order Hemiptera; family Aphrophoridae; genus Aphrophora; species Aphrophora alni. The sequence goes on from OY740775.1 coordinate 87,011,949, forward strand.
TACTATAGTCTTCTATATTTCTTGACACTATAGTCCTCTACAATTCGTCACACCATAGTCCTTTATATTTCGACATACTATTCTCCTCTATATTTCGTCATACTATAGTCCTCTATATTTCGTGACACTATAGTCCTCTACAATTCGTCACACTATAGTCCTCTATATTTTGTCACACTATAGTCTTCTATATTTCGTGACACTATAGTCCTCTACAATTCGTCACACCATAGTCCTTTATATTTCGACATACTATTCTCCTCTATATTTCGTCATACTATAGTCCTCTATATTTCGTGACACTATAGTCCTCTACAATTCGTCACACTATAGTCCTCTATATTTCGACATACTATTCTCCTCTATATTTCGTCATACTATAGTCCTCTATATTTCGTGACACTATAGTCCTCTACAATTCGTCACACCATAGTCCTTTATATTTCGACATACTATTCTCCTCTATATTTCGTCATACTATAGTCCTCTATATTTCGTGACACTATAGTCCTCTACAATTCGTCACACTATAGTCCTCTATATTTCGACATACTATTCTCCTCTATATTTCGTCATACTATAGTCCTCTATATTTCGTGACACTATAGTCCTCTACAATTCGTCACACCATAGTCCTTTATATTTCGACATACTATTCTCCTCTATATTTCGTCATACTATAGTCCTCTATATTTCGTGACACTATAGTCCTCTACAATTCGTCACACTATAGTCCTCTATATTTCGACATACTATTCTCCTCTATATTTCGTCATACTATAGTCCTCTATATTTCGTGACACTATAGTCCTCTACAATTCGTCACACCATAGTCCTTTATATTTCGACATACTATTCTCCTCTATATTTCGTCATACTATAGTCCTCTATATTTCGTGACACTATAGTCCTCTACAATTCGTCACACTATAGTCCTCTATATTTCGACATACTATTCTCCTCTATATTTCGTCATACTATAGTCCTCTATATTTCGTGACACTATAGTCCTCTACAATTCGTCACACCATAGTCCTTTATATTTCGACATACTATTCTCCTCTATATTTCGTCATACTATAGTCCTCTATATTTCGTGACACTATAGTCCTCTACAATTCGTCACACTATAGTCCTCTATATTTCGACATACTATTCTCCTCTATATTTCGTCATACTATAGTCCTCTATATTTCGTGACACTATAGTCCTCTACAATTCGTCACACCATAGTCCTTTATATTTCGACATACTATTCTCCTCTATATTTCGTCATACTATAGTCCTCTATATTTCGTGACACTATAGTCCTCTACAATTCGTCACACCATAGTCCTTTATATTTCGACATACTATTCTCCTCTATATTTCGTCATACTATAGTCCTCTATATTTCGTGACACTATAGTCCTCTACAATTCGTCACACTATAGTCCTCTATATTTTGTCACACTATAGTCTTCTATATTTCGTGACACTATAGTCCTCTACAATTCGTCACACCATAGTCCTTTATATTTCGACATACTATTCTCCTCTATATTTCGTCATACTATAGTCCTCTATATTTCGTGACACTATAGTCCTCTACAATTCGTCACACCATAGTCCTTTATATTTCGACATACTATTCTCCTCTATATTTCGTCATACTATAGTCCTCTATATTTCGTGACACTATAGTCCTCTACAATTCGTCACACCATAGTCCTTTATATTTCGACATACTATTCTCCTCTATATTTCGTCATACTATAGTCCTCTATATTTCGTGACACTATAGTCCTCTACAATTCGTCACACTATAGTCCTCTATATTTTGTCACACTATAGTCTTCTATATTTCGTGACACTATAGTCCTCTACAATTCGTCACACCATAGTCCTTTATATTTCGACATACTATTCTCCTCTATATTTCGTCATACTATAGTCCTCTATATTTCGTGACACTATAGTCCTCTACAATTCGTCACACCATAGTCCTTTATATTTCGACATACTATTCTCCTCTATATTTCGTCATACTATAGTCCTCTATATTTCGTGACACTATAGTCCTCTACAATTCGTCACACTACAGTCCTCTATATTTCGTCATACTACAGTCCTCTATATTTCGTGACACTATAGTCCTCTACAATTCGTCACACTATAGTCCTTTATATTTCGAAATACTAGAGTCCTCTATATTTCGTCATACTATATTCCTCCACATTTCGTTACACTATGGTCCTCTATATTTTGTCACATTATCTATAGTCTTCTATATTTCATTGCAATATAGTCCTCTATATTTACAAATTGCATTACCTACAAATACGAAAGTGTATTCCCACTGTTGTGTTGGCAAGACTTATTTCTATGCATCCCATATGAATGGATTCGATACACGAAAGAGATTATAAAAACGCTTCAACTTTCATTGTCAATATAGATTTATAGAGTGAGTTCTGAGGGTAGGATAGGAAACTAGCAATCTATTTTACACCATATTCGCGTGTCGCGTGGATTTATCGATTTTGATTAATGGCAGGTTGACAGCATTGTAATTATTTAAATTGTTACGCCAACATCCACAATAAACGGAAATTGAATGTGAACTGTTTCTGGGTAGATTAATCATTTGCATTTAATGGAGATTGAGCTTTGTACGATTTCATCGTCATTGGTTCTAATTAGTCAGTTGATATTTGAACGGAATTGTTGTATTAATTTCAAAGAAGTTTTTTAAATCCACACATATACGTAGAATAGAGAATGTTCTGGTTTTAAAATTATATAGAATTATTGTTTGTATTATAAATAAAAACTGATTTAAAAATCGGAGATAATAATAATTCTACTTTAAATAAGGCTGAAATTTTGCCGTTTCAGGCACAAATGGGAATCATGACGCGATCTAGAACTAAGCTCTTGAAAGAGGTGGTAAAAGTTTGTTTCCCCTTTAACAATCAGTTGCTTGTGTAGTAGTCTATATGTCCGTGCATTGTGGTTTTATCTGATCATATTTGTATTTAGTGAGCGTTAACTGCTCAGGGCAAGTTTTAGGCTTGCGATTTTTCTTTGGTTAAGGTTTAGATTTAGTTTCCAAGATGGCGCAATGCTACTGGGCTATGTTTGTGTTTTTCTCTTTTATGCTCAAAGTTTTACACTTGATAACGAGGGGTTATTTACTCTCGAAAGACGTAAAAACTCACTGCAAGACGGAGCTCAGTGTTTCCCCCACTACACCAACCGGCCCAGAGACGACTGCGCATCTCAGTCTAAATCTTACGAACTGTACTCACTAAAAGTGTACTTGTGGGAACTTGACAAAATAGTTTAGGATTATGTTAAAAAGAAAAAACTATTAACATAATGGATATAATGTAGGTCAATTACCTCGTTTCTGTCACGACAATCTTATGGAAATCCACTTTGGATTACCTGTTTCGACAGTAAACCGTCATCGTCAAATCCAAGATATTAAACATTAGCTGGTCGGGTCTTCAAGGGTATCGTCTTCTTTTTAAACTTTTATACACATTCAAAGCAATTCCTTAAAAATATTCAATTAGTTCAGAAACATAGACACTTTGAAAATTTAAAAAGAATATACGAACAGGGACTTAATAGAAAAATATATTTATAAATTAATAACAGTACATAAGTGTTTGTCATGTGTCTATCACTTTAGGATACTTTCTCATGTAGTCTTGGGTTAAAATGCTATCTTTTATCTTTTTTATCAAATCTCGCTTAAACAACTCTTGTTTTTTCCAACATTTTAGAAGTTTTTCGAGGGCTAATGGTCTTTAAAGTATGCTTTTTCCTTCATCATTTTATAAGGCGATGATGATCAAGTGGTTTTCGCCTTCAAACAATAAAGAAAATAGACGTCTTACATGTATGTAAATCTTACTAGTTTTAAGGACCTTAAAATGTGTTCTTACTAGTTGAGCTTCAGTTGTGTCCACTACCCCACATCTGGAAGAATTAAGAAATTAGAAAAAAAAAACCAAATTAACTGCTATTAAAACTCTCTCAAGTTCAAAACCTTTAGCAGTTATACTTTATTTCACCCGTTACTTTTTTATTACCGAAAAAAAAAAGTATTCGTAGTGCAGCCCCAACGGTGAAGACTATTTCATTAAATATTTCGTACCTACTGCATATTCTTCCCCAAACACCATACAACTACGTCTTTATTATCTCCCAGTTGACTCTCCTGTTTGCCCAACACCCTCTCTTTTATTTAGCTAAGCAATTTGTCACCTCGTCCTTTTCCTTCTCTTTCCCCTTCAACATTCTCCCACAGAAAGGTTCACACAGCCATCACCGTCTTCAATAAGTCCCTAGAGTGTACCATAGCCTGGAGTATTTCCCTCATAGAATTCCTGCCACCATCCCAAGGGACTCTGGATCAGAAACCCTATCACGAAATTGATTGCGACTTCGAAATGTGCATCAATTTCCGTGTTGAATGCACATGTGTGTTTTTTTTTAATTAAAACCTTATCCATGTTTTTTTACACATATAAAAAAGACAAAATAACTTGCAGTAGGGAACTCACTGAGAAACTTTGGAATTACACTTCTAAATACTTATAGGTTTAGATTTATATTCAGAAAAGAGGTTATTGTTGATTGTGACTCCTTTACCATGACTTTTTAAAGCCTATTAATTCCATTGAAATTTTAATAATTCATTGATAAGCTTATCTTGCGAGAGTTTAGTAGGTGGGTGCTCCAAACAACCCTAAGCCTCTTGCCTGTAAGAGTTTTACGATCAAAGACTATGTGGCCACAAGGTATATTATGTAAACTACACAGTCTAGACACAGGGTGCCTGTCATACACCCCCTATTATGTTCAGATGCATTTTGAGACCACAGTGTTCTGTTGCAAGACCTGTGGTGTTTCAAGTGTATTCGTAGATTCGTCCAAGTACAAGACGAAGATTATAAACTTTGAAAGGATTTTAAACATTGTAAAATAACATCGCTTTTTGTGAAAGATGTACCTACATAAAATTATGAGTGATTTGAATACGATTGCTTTATTGATTCAAAACAAAAGCGAATATCTATTTAGAATTCTTAGAGAGGGAAATATAAGTAACAAAATTTAAAGAAGAACTAGTGGGTAGAAATATGTAATATAAAAGATTTCACCCGGTTTCAAATAACAAACTGAAGTGATCTGACGACAATCTATACAACATGTAACCCCCACCACCGTTACAAGTTAATTACTATCAACATAAAATTAATACATACAAATTGATTATAAATTTCCTTGCATATTTAATATTTCAACTGTTAAAAAAGCACATGAAATCTTACTTAATGAATTTTATTAACAACCATAATTTTTTTCTCAACAAAGCCAAAGATTGAAATTTATACAATATAAAATACAGTCAGAATATATTTATTTAAAAACTTGATTTTTTAAATCACTTTCAAATTGTTCATTCTACATTTTTTTTCTTTGCTTAACATCTGTACGCCCATTAAGACTAATGAAGATGAGGGGATAGGTAGCAAATGGAAAAACACAGCACCATCAATCAGATTCAAATTTGCAAAACCCTTGGTGGTTCATTAATCCAAAATTCTGCAAGATATGTTCCTTTCAATTGGATTCAAAAAATGTTATTCAAAAAATTATGGAATGTTTTATAAAAATATTATGTTGTAAGCCTCCTTTTAATCTTTATTATATTTGTAAATATAACTAACTATATTTGTAGCTAATGTAACAATCAATTTTGAATCTGAAATACTTGGGTGCGAAGCCGCGGGTAACAGTTATAAATAAATTCCTCCATAATTATGCACACATACATTACTTTATAAAATCCCCTCCTCTAGTTTTGACCTGTAGCTTACGTACCACACTACAGACTTCATCGCTAACAAAAATTTGCTCAGATAACCTCAAAACGTATTATTTCATTAAAAACTCTTCATTGATTTTTTCGCCTCATTACAAAATTTTCTCTATTTTACTTATTTACGAAAAAATAAAGATTACAATTACTACAATGTACAAATAAGTGCGCGTTCTATCTTCAGACCTAACCCCATTCTTAGGCAGAGTACAGAGTTACAACCCTACAAACAAGTGTAAATATACCTTTCTTTACAAGTTCCTAATCTTAATTCTTAGAAACGCATACAACAATGAAAGCTTAAAACATACGACAAAAACAGCAACCCTTAGACTTTAAGGAGGTATTATGGATTCCCCTCTGTTTGAAAATAGCCCCTTTCTCCCCTAATACCTATTTAGTGGCTACCTTAGAAGAAATTATTTGTTCTTAGAGAGGGGGATTAGAGGGGAATTTTTAATAATAAGTCTTTAAATTTTAACTCGTACAAGCAATTGAATTATTTACATTGGAATTTGTTAAAAGGTTCTGCTTCCCGCAGCTTATTGTATTGGGGTTATAGTAACCTGGTGGTACCATTGGAGGAGGATCCCTAATTCTAGGAATGAAGGTCTGGCCGATTCCTTTTTCGACTCGAAAAGGGTCACTCATTGTTACACAAAACAATAGCTGTGAATATCGGAGGTAAACATTTCGATGGCACCACCAGATCTCTGCTCCCCAACTATAAAATCTAGCAACTATTTAGTTTTTGATGATCACTTCATTTACTTCCAATTCAATCCGGCAAGGAAGACAGACTGTTGCTTATTGCAAAAAATAAAAAAAGATTCTCAATTTATTTCCTACTTGATAACTATTAGAGAAAGGTTAGGTTAACCATGAGAGAGAGAGAGAGAGAGAGAGAGAGAGAGAGAGAGAGAGAGAGAGAGAGAGAGAGAGAGAGAGAGAGAGAGAGAGAGAGAGAGAGAGAGAGAGAGAGAGAGAGAGAGAGAGAGAGAAAGAAAGAAAGAAGAATGAATGAATAATGATTATATTTTGGGGAAATGATTGTTAGAATGGCCTCTTTTCCACTTAATCCTTAAAGAAAATGAATATTAAAGACAGATAAAGACAGGAGAGCAAGAGAGAGGAAGAGAGAAAGAAAAAAGAAAAAAAAGAAAGTTGAAGAGAGAAATAGAAAAAGAAGAAGGGTAGAGGTAGGAGAGATAAAGAGAGAGGGATATATACACATATATACATAGAGAGAGAAATTAGAGAGACAAAGGAATAGAGTGAGGGGAGAGAGGGAGAGAGGGAATGAGAGAGAATGATAAAGAGAGATAGATAAAAATAGGGATCTTTTCATTTCCTGTTGTTTAAAGAAGATAAACCTCTAGGAAATCATTATAAAAAAACGAGAAAGAGTTGAAAAAGAAGGAGAAAGAAAGAGAAAGATAAAGAAAGAGGAAGTGAGATAAATGGAGCGAAAATGGGAGAAAGAGAGCTAAAGAGAAATGGAGGTGGGAGAGGAGAATGAGGGAGAGTAGAGAGGAGAGAGAGAGAAAGTAAGAGGAAAGAGAGATAGTTACAATTCTTTATTTACTTGATGAAAATATGACCGTTGGACCCACCCTTCTTTTTGCATGTAAACCCTAACATCGAGTTTTACTATTGCACATAAACAATCCTACTGGGAAATTAAACAATAAAGTTTTAATTCAGTATCCTTTGAACATTAGAACAAAGAATTATGAAACCAGAGTAGGTACCCTACTATTAGAGTCTATTAACTTCCCCCATCGCAGTTTTGCACATTTTTGTTTGCAAGTTAAATCTTTAATTACAAATAAGAGGAAAAAGAAGTCATTAATTTTCTGTCAGGGTTATGTTTATAAATGAAACTAAGATAACATTTTTTTAAGTAGAGACATTAAGAATACATTAAAGAGAATGTGTTTTTGTTGTTATAGAGGGGCGGAAACTGAAAGGGGTGAAATGAGAGAAGGGTGGGTGGTCTCAGGGGTAATGAAATGTTAAGTAGGATTAACTATTAACTTTGAATGTCTGCTTGGGCGGTCATATAGATGTAATTTAAAGATCATACATTACAGGTATTTATGTACACTTCTCACCGTCCACTGTGGGTAGTTCAGAGTGTTTAAATTGTCTGGAAAAGATATGAAATATAGGTCTATTGGGGGGAATAATGTAAATGTGGAGTTGCCAGAAGTATTGTTAACATTTCTGATATGTAGTAAGTTTTGTGATGAGTAAAGAAAAATGTGGTTTTTTTTATAAAATATCTGTTTTGAAGTTTCTTGAGCCCAGGAAAAATGATTTTTGGAAGAATGATGTGCACTACAGTATAAATGCGTCGATGGAAATTATTAAAATTTGGTATATTTTAAAATTTGAAGGTAGTTGCCATAAAAAAACCCACAAAATAACGATTTTCTCATGACTCTCTAAAAATATTAGTCCGTTAAGTCATTGGTAAAAAAACCAAGAAAATTTGCACCTAATGTGGCTATGTAATTTCTCAAAATTAACTACTTCGATTTTGTTAAAATTTTAGCGTAATGTGTAAAATAACAAATGAATAAAACGGTCAAGCGTGTGCTAAAAAAATATGACGTAGGCATATAGGGACAGATATTTTTTATAAAGTTGATGTTTTTCAGCGGCCTAGCGCCAACATATTAATTTTTTCGTCAAATAAACATACATATTAGTAATCAGGAAAAAAAATTATTTTTATTTGATACCACACATAATATTACAAAAAATTTAATTTTCAACCCAGTAGTTTTAATTCCCTAACTATCTCGGTAATTATTTTGTTACCGCAACATTTTTTCTATATGTGGGACAATACAAAGAATATAAATGCAAAGTTTGCAGCATATAGGATTTATCGTCTTGTCTGTGTAGACGGGTTGCGACTTACAGACACCCGCGTGAAATTATAATGGTCCTTGTTTTACCTACGGACATTAACCGAAAGTTTGGTGATGACAACAATAGTTGTTTGTGGCCATCATGCTACTTACCCAGCCCGTTCGTAAAATGTAATAAAAACACATCCTCAGAATGCAATTCCAAGAAGATGGTAAACTAAGATCCTAAAGATTCCTAAAGATGCTTTCATTTACTTTTACATACACAATTGTAAATTTTTATGTACTTAGCTTACGTACAGACCAGAACGTCGCCAACGACATGTACTCTATCGTGCTTACGTAACATGTCCCATATCGTGCTTACGTACAGACCAAAACGTCGCCAACGACATGTCCCCTATCGTGCTTACGTACAGACCAAAACGTCGCCAACGACATGTCCCCTATCGTGCTTACGTACAGACCAAAACGTCGCCAAAGACATGTCCCCTATCGTGCTTACGTACAGACCAAAACGTCGCCAAAGACATGTCCCCTATCGTGCTTACGTATTGACCAAAACGTCGCCAACGACATGTCCTCTATCGTGGTTACGTACAGACCAAAACGTCGCCAACATGTCCCCTATTACGCTTACGTACAGACCAAAACGTCGCCAAAGACATGTCCCCTATCGTACTTACGTATTGACCAAAACGTCGCCAACATGTTCCCTATCGTGCTTACGTACAGACCAAAACGTAGCCAACAAAATTCCCCTATCGTGCTTACGTACAGACCAAAACGTAGCCAACAAAATTCCCCTATCGTGCTTACGTACAGACCAAAACGTCGGCAACGACATGCCGTAAATCACGTCTTCGGCTTCCTGACGGCATGAAGTGTCAATATGAGTCATAAAACGTAGGTTCGATTTTTATGCTATTACCAAACTTACCTTTTATTTTTTGTATACCGCTGCCATAATTAGACGAAAAACGGATTCCCCTCTTTCCCCGCTGCCTTCAGCAGAACAGCGCTAAGTTCAGAAATTATTCCAACATCCAAGTGGAGAGGAACAAAATAATAACGGCATTACATCACGCTGTACAACTCCAATTAACAATTAATTATCTAGACCGGAAGTGGGTACAGTCCAATGTAAACAAAGGAATAAGCAATTGTTATTACTACGGCGCATATGTCAAACTACTGCAACCTTGACTTTTCCTGTTCATTTTAAAATGTATCGCTAGTAGAGATGAACCAAACAGTTAGAACTTGTAACTGTTTTATCTTTGTTGGATAATACTCAATAAAAATTATAAAACAAACTCTGCAAAAACTTCCTCGATTATCCATCGCGAAATTAAATGCCAACGAAAACAAAATTATTCTTCCCTAAAAAATGTCACTTCGGTAGTTGTTAGTCACAAAGTAAAACAATTTGACGGGCCATCAAGGTACTTACCCTGCCACAACATACGATGTAATACAAGCAGAAAATCTAAATACACTTTGTTAGTAAAAACAGTTTCAAAATGGCGTTAATACTAAAAACAAATGGTATTTTACTAGTGAATTTCTAATGTATAAATTTTAGCTATGGTGATCTGCTATGGCACCCTGATGGAGTCACCGAAACCCATGAAATGTGCTTTGATCCTACCCAATGGAGTAATTTAGCCAATTCACTATGTAGTCCATGTGATAGTCTAAAGGTCATACATTGATCAAATGTTGTCAGAATTTGATATTATACGTTCTGTTTTACACAATCGGTCGGTAAATTAAAAAATGATGTACGATAAAAAAAAGAGATTTTTAAGTGATACTTTTTACCCGACCATTCTATAATATTCTACAATAACTAATTTTGTTGAGTTTTACAACCCTCATCTAAAAATGTCAAAAACTGAATACATTTTATGTGTCCAGGTTACTAATTGAAGAGAATAAAGTAACTTAAATTTTAAAACCTTCACACGAGGCTTTCCAAAGCGAGTTGTATTATTTATTGTGTTCATATAACACAAAGATAAAATTCAGACTAGAAATCGAAAAAGACATTAGTTTAATTTTCATGACATAACTGTTAAAAAACCGCATGACACATTTCAAAGTAATATCTACAGAAAACGATTGCAACCGATATTTCAATACGTTTTTATTCCAACCATCCACAATCTCAAAAAATAGCAGTGTATATTAGCATGATCCATGGATTAATCACTAAACCATAGAAAAATAAATGTATTATGTTCTTATGTCATTTATTTTAATCCGTTGACCACGTCATTTGAGTGATTCCGTATTTATCTGATGATGAGATAGAAATCCCGAAACACGTAATATAAAAGAACAAAATGGATCACGTGACGGATTTAAAACGTAAGATACTTTATTCTATTGAAAACAGTTTTCTATAATAAAAATAAGAAATTGATTATAACAAAAGAAAACAGCTTAACCTCAAAGTTAGATAAATCAGTAATAATAGTTCTGTTAGAATTTTAGGTAGTTCCGATCTTTGAACCTTTTCTTTTAGTCTTGTGTTAGATCTCTCTCTCTCTCTCTCTCTCTCTCTCTCTCTCTCTCTCTCTCTCTCTCTCTCTCTCTCTCTCTCTCTCTCTCTCTCTCTCTCTCTCTCTCTCTCTCTCTCTCTCTCTCTCTCTCTCTCTCTCTCTCTCTCTCTCTCTCTCTCTCTCTCTCTCTCTCTCTCTCTCTCTCTCTCTCTCTCTCTCTCTCTCTCTCTCTCTCTCTCTCTCTCTCTCTCTCTCTCTCTCTCTCTCTCTCTCTCTGATTAGTATTTACTCTTTTTGATGATGAGAGAGTTAGTGCAATATTATTGCATCGTTTTATTTACTTTTCGTGCTTTTTTTTATAAAAATCCCTCTTTTAGTAATATAACAGTTTCGAACTAGTTATATTTAACTGCAAATAAATTTTGATGAAAATGTTTAGTCAGTTTTGGAAAATGGTTGAATACTAAAAGAGTATTACACTACACTCATTTTAAAATGTAAAGTTCAATAAAAATAACCATGAATTAAAAATGTCCATTTATCTCTACTCCACCATTAAGCGTACAGACACCATAGATAACTTTGCATCCATTACTCCTTTTGTTAGTTTTCCATTCCATTTATTTCCATTTTCACTAAATGTCCCCGACGAATGATATGTTTGTCTGCTTTTTTAATAAACAAGTTTATCAAGCGAGCGAAGCGAGGTTCTCGTTTAATTCGACCATTTCGTGTTTCGTCTGAATGTCGGTTATGTAGTTGCTAATCATTTAGCACTAAAGTCAACATTTTGGAAACGATATTTTCTGCCAATGCACCATTGGGTAACCAGCTTTGAAAAATATAATTTAATTAATATTACATTACCGTGATAAAGCTAATTTTAATTATAGACTCACATAACACCAAACTATCTAACAAGAGATGCCCAGTGTCATACAGGCCCGAAATATTGGATTTGGCCTCCAGTAAATACTTCAACGTCATGCTGGAAAGTATATAGGATGATTCAAAATTGCAAGCAATATTTCTAGAGCTGATTCTAGAGTTACAAATAAGAAAAAAAGTTTATATAAACATAGGTCCATTTGTCGGCCATTTTGTCTTTTAAAAAAAGTAATGATCATTCCGGTCGAAATATTTCCCTAGCTGAAAGTGTTTTGTGGATAACTCGGTTTTTGGAATTTAAATGTCTGTATTTTTTTAGTACGTTATGATACAAAATATTGATTTTTAGCATGAGTTACTGACCCTGTATAATAAAAAATAACTAGTAAGCCTATCATAATGTTTCGCGTTTTCTTGACAATTAGCAATTTTTTTTTCGTTTTAGGTTTTTGACGATAATTTGATTACATTTTAAGTTACAGAAAAAATTAAAAACCCATTTTATTTGTCATTAATAAAGATACATATTTTGTCTCTTGTAAAATATTCGTAAAATTTACGGTTTCCGAGATATTTGACTTTAAAAATTATAAACTGTCGCCATTTTGAATATTTACATAGTAAAGTTTTAAACCTTGGTATACTGATTAAAAATAGCATAAACAATACGTATACCCAATTTAAGCTCATAAGATTACTAATTTCAAAAGTTAGTCTGTGATTAATTTGTTTTAAAACACAAATTGGCCGACAATGAAGCGATTCAGGAACTATGTTAACATAAACTTTTTTCTTATGATTAGCTCTAGAATCAATTCGCGAAATATTACCGTGCAATTTTGGATCACCATGTATATCAAAACAAAAAGTCTAACTACACTGTGCAGTGAATCTGGCTGCCTGTACGGGCCGAATGCTTCTATCAAGGCACACGATTAAATTATTTCTATTAAGAGTTTAAAACATATTTTGTATGCATTCAGTTTATAAAGTAAGGAATTCATCCCAAACAGTCTTCAATCATGCCCTACACGGCCTCTGTTTCCCAACTCGTACTACATCCATTAATCTCGTTACGTTACGCCTTCTGTTGTTTTCGTTTCCATTTATTTTCATTTACCTTAAATCAAACTGGCAGCGGTTTTGTCTGACTGTAAACAATTTAAGTTTCGTTGCAAGCCACTTCTTTTTGAAGACGCAAATGTATATACTGTATTATGATTTTTAAATATTGTTTCTTTATATACGGCAATAATATTATTACAGTCGACTCTCGCTAACTCCAACCTCGATAACTCGAAATCTTCGATATCTTGAATTATTTTCAATCCCTTTGGAAAAACCTGTCTAAGTCGAAAAAATAACAATACATAACTCGAAATAATTTTACGGTTATATTTTACCTCTATAAGTCGAAGAGACACAAAAATTACCTCTACAACTCGAAATTCAGTAGATAAGTCGAATTCAATTTGCACTTTACCTCCACAAGTCGAAGTTTACCTCTTTATCTCGAGCAACGATGAGGATGCTCCTTCTGACGAAGAAAACGAGGAAGAGGAGCCAGCAGACATTACACCTAAAGAAGTCAAAGCTGCAGTTCGTACTTTACGTATGTTTTTAGAAAAAAACCAGTGTTGCACAAGACAGTGTGTTTACTTTGATTGTTTCAATCGAACATATGATTGACAAACGTGCTGCCAACAGTCCTAATCAGAAGAAGATTACGGACTTTTTTAATCAGTGAAATTAATATATGGACTTTACTGTTGACCGTGCATGTACACGTATTTTATTATATATACCTACTCTAAATACAACTATTTTCTATTGATACAGTTAAAAGCTTAGTTTTTAGAGGGAATAAAGTACAGTACAGTTCACAGTACATTCTTTACCTCTGTAACTCGAATATTTATTTGGATTACCTCTATAATATCTCGTTACCTCTGTAAGTCGAATTTAGTCAAGATTGACCTCTATAACTCGAACTATGCCTAAGTCGAACTACACGTAACTCGAAGAAAAATTGTAGTCCCATGAATTTCGAGTTAGCGAGAGTCGACTGTACAATGAAAAATTTTCACTTTATTTATACGAAGTGGGTAATTTGGGTAATCCTAAAAAATTTCGAACTCTCATTTTTGATCGCGCCTCAAGTGATTTTCGATATGCCGTCCGTCCGTCGTCGTTGTCGGACAGTTTTGGTCTACTAGCCCAAATATTCCAAACACATCTTTCAGGTTTTAGATGTGAAACATTTACTGCTGCAGTAAGGGAGTAAGAGCGACTCTAGCGTCTAGAGTAAGTTGTATTGTTGAAATTGTATTGTTGAAATTGTATTGTTGAATATTTTGATTTAAATGTGAAATTTTGTTTGCTCTTTATGAATATATGTTTAAAAATATGTAAGTATTTTAGTTCATGTTATTGAATGTTATTTTCAAACTGAACTTTCATTTATTATTATTATTATTAAATAGTTATTTATAAATAATATTATCATCGTTCAACTATTCGATGAAGTAGTTAGAATAACTAAAGTATTTAGGCATACGTGTTTATTAGGTTGTGCCTATAACACACATAATATTACTATTGATATTGTTGGTATATTGTAAGAATATTGATAGTAATATTGTAGCAGGAGTCTTTAATGTGAATTTTGTAAAAGATGAATCAATGCCATTGATTTCATTCCTTAAAGAAGAATTTCAGTTGCACATTAATAACAACCCAAGACAATCTACAACTAGATGCAGTATTCATTAGATATACCTTGATAACGTTATGTATTACACTTTCGTCGCATATTTCAGTTATCATCGACCAATTGTTACTTTAATACCATCAGATAGTTACCATTACTGACGTTACGCCTGATAATATTTAAAATTATATATTTCTTTTTTATATTAAAAAAAAAGTACAACAATCATTTTATTTACAAAAATCTAAACATTAGTTTATTTTCATTATTATTTCCTTCAAATACCAATTTTCTTTTTATGTTTCACATCTGCCAGGTGTCTTGCGACAGCTCATTTTTTTGTACTCATTACTTCTGAAAGTGAAATGGGGGGGGGGGGGTTCATTTAGTGTCCTAGAAGTTTTGTTTGGGACGTTTGAGGTTTATAAAAATCGTTAAAGCTGAATTTTGAAAATCGTAATTTTGTTTAGTCTTATGGAAAGTAATTTCAAATTTAGAACAATTTTAAATTTGGTATGTAGGCACCAAAACTTGCCAAAATACAAATTTTGCTACTCATTTTGGATGTAGTGCTGAACACAGGGGCAGTCAGATATAATTCTCAAAAATAATTTTGGTACTCAAATGTCCGCGTATTAAATTATCATGACAAAATATTTTTCAATTGCTTGACAAGGAAATAAATCAAGTTAAACTATTGTCTTCTATATTCCATATTATTATTACAATTTACAGTGTGTTTTATAGGGGACTTTTAGATGGTGTCGGGGGACATCAATATTAGTAAAAATTGCATCTAAACTTTTTGCTTATGTCGTTTTCCCCTCTGTACTTCTGCATTTGTTTTCAATAGCGAAATGAATATCTCAAAAACAGCAATCTATAACGGAACATGTTTTAGACCAAAATTATTTGGCAAGTCGAAATAAAATGGCGTTATTAATTTATTGTTTGTTTTAAGTTTTAAAAATAATTTCAACTCAATTATTTTCTCCCGACCTTCAAAATTTGTTTTTAAGATAATTACAAGAAAAGTAAATTGTTTATTTTAACTCGGTAAAGCTCAGCGAATTTTTCGTCATTGCTCTGAAGTAAAACAATTAATTATCGATGTGAGAAAAAGATTTTACAAATCTCTCTCTCTCTCTCTCTCTCTCTCTCTCTCTCTCTCTCTCTCTCTCTCTCTCTCTCTCTCTCTCTCTCTCTCTCTCTCTCTACAATAAAGTTTGGTTTATGAGTTGACGAGTGGAACGATTCTGATCAAATTTAGCATTTTTTTTGCGGTTTTTCATTTACTAGTAACTACCTACAGAAATCAAACCAAAATTGGATCCCCAAAGAGAGACATACATTTTCTCTAATTAATTAAAATGGTTTTAATAACCGCAAGCGAAGCAAAACTTATGTTCTAATAACAACAGGAGTTTGCAAAGGGGAGTCAGCATTGAGCGAAGCGAGAAGTATTAAAATATAACACTCACTAAAGAAAACAACCGTTTATACAAAGAGAAAGAAAATATATCAAAACTTTTACAAGTTTATTATTTATCTTGTGCTATTGTAAACTCTATTGCGCCCATGTGTTACCGCCATAAGTCAACTTTTTGTATAAGATAAAAGGTTTCATAAGAGAATATATTGGACGTTATTTCTTAGTTTTTATTGAAACATATAAAGGAGGGAAAGTTTCATTTAACTACCTTGAATTTTCTTGCTTATAAGGAGTTTGTTTTGGGATGCGTCACAAAAACCGATGTTTGATTTTTTGTAAAACTATTAATATCTGTTTGCCGTTTGGGAACTGCGATTTTAATCAAATATAGCTTGTGCTCATTTGACATAAACATGATTGGACAAAATCCCTTATATATTAAAATTCTCAGCTTCTAGTTAACTTAAGGTGATAACCAATGGAAAGCTCTTGATGAGGCCTATCTACAGTGTCAAAACTCGCGATCCATATACATGGTGCTCCAAAACAATATAAAACCTATTTCCCTCTATTTTAAATGTAAGCATGTTAATTATATTCACCTATCTCTGACTTAATGTGTTGCAACAAATTTCATCGAAATCAGTGAAACAGATTTATATAAAAAAAAAAAATAAATCACAATTTTGTGTTTTTGAGAGCAAGTAACTTATCTCAATTTTTATTTACCAAAAATGAATAATCGAGAGAGTTTGCCAAAATAATTCCACGCACCTAACTTCATTACAATCGGTCCAGACGTTTGTGCAATAGAGCATTCCACAGAAGATTGACAGACAGACATCATTCCAAAACACACTTTTTTAAACTTAGTGGACTTCAAAATGGATATAGGCCTATTCATTTAAAATTCGACATAGATTTTTGATCCATAATATATATATATATATATATATATATATATATATATATATATATATATACTGCGTTGAAAACACGTGGAAACGTCAAGTTAATAAATATTTTGATTACTAAGCTTTCTCTTTAATATGTTAAATTACATGGTAAAGAAAGTAGTTCCCCAATTAATTTAATTGAAAATAATAGTTGTACAATATTACAGAGACAATATTCATTATGAACGCCTGCTTTCATTGTGATACTGTACCGCAATTCACTATGTAAGACGAATAGTATATATTAGTATTTGAAGGCAACACATCAAGAATTTGTTTTGTAAAGCTACTCGCGTTTCATAAAGGATAAAATTAATATCGATTGTGGTAGTTTTATTTGGATAGTTTTATGAGAAATTGTGATAAATATTTGATATTTGAAAAACGTTTTATTTTCCATTTATATGATTAGAACAAACATAATTCACTAATTATCGCACAGAGAATATTTTAAACTCAAATGTCGTGCTGAAATGAATTGGTTTTTTTTTCTGTTATTTTTTGTTTTAGAATTAGAATAATGATAAATAAAATAATATTGAATATTTTATATAGCACTGACGACGAAAACTAGAATATATCTTAAACTATTAATAAAAAAACTAATAAATTCTCACAACTTTGAAAGTTCAGTTGTTGTTTGAAAAGTGAAAATACAACATATGAAGCATTCTAAAAAAAAAAAAAAAAAAAAAAAAAAAAAAAAAAAAAAAAAAAAAAAGTAAAAAAATACTTTTAAAGTCATCTTTACTTGCTTTTATTAAAATATAATTTAACTTTTAATGACGTGTCGTTTGACAATTATTCCTGAGTTGTAATATTTTTTTACGATTTCTTACATAGGTTACTGTAACTAGCCTAATTTTCACATTTCACTTAAATTAAAATGAAACCGGTAAAGTGTATTTTGAGAAATTATGTATTTTATAACGGTCTCCTGACAGATTTTTTGATTTTTTTACCTATAACTCACCATCCGCCATTTTTGAGAGATGGCGACCAATACATATTGTTTCGATTTTTAGAGGTTACAAATGGGCAAAATGTAATCAAAACCATAATTTTGTGGATTTTTTTATGGCAACTACTATGGAAATTTGAATTATCGAAAAAAAAATCCGAAATATATAACCACATACGAAATTCTATAAATTTTAATCCACGCGTGTGCAGTACGGCAGACGGACGTCGTTTAGTAAAGACCTAGTAATCCATCCTCAACGCACATCTCACCTACAGATTCCCGCCATTGCTAAGTACACTCCCTAATCCTAGCTAATTATCGGTTATAACTGGAACAAATTTCCTTTAGAATTACCTATAAATTCGATACAAAACTGGCTACACTCGTTTTTCTTAACATGCAGGGCCGCAAGCCTCGAATCAGAGGCCTGTATTCTTTCCCGCTGTTATAGGTGAGCCAAGTGGTCAATTTTCCCGCCAGGGAGAGTACGCTTAGAACCTGAAAAACGTTAGTACGAAAAAATACATTTATTCTCGCTCGCCGCTCTCACATTCGCTTGATGTAAGTATATTGAAGATATTGAAATGTATTCAATTGAACAATATCAATCAAGTGGGAAAAATGTGTAAAATGTACATTAATTTGTGTTTGAACATAATATGACTGTGAGTGTTATAGTTAGAACAAAAGTGAACATTTTTTGTTGTAAGTTTTGTGTTTTGTTCGTACCCTGGATCACTAGAGTCAACTGCACAAGGTAACAAAACACTTTTATTATTTGTAAGACATAAATGTCGGTGTTCACGTATTGCTCGATGTATTTCCACATGAATAAATCAAGATTATGTCTAATTAACTGGTCCATCGTTTTAATTAAAATTCTAAATTCATTCATTCGTATTATTTTAGAATTGATGATTACTAAACAGAGTTCATTAAAAAAAATTTTTAAACCTCAATATCAATTTTTTGACCCATCTAACTACGTGTGAGAACGTAAAACCAATAGGAAAACTTTAAATGTACATTAATTAATTAAATATTCAAAAGAAATTTTTTATTTATAAATTTGATAGAATTTAAACACCGAAAGAGTAAGCTAGTAATGCCCGTTAGCCTTCATGTCTTTGAAATACTTCTGGATGAATGAATGTTTAATATTCTGTAATTGAAGGTTTTCACGCTCGAAGTGTTATTACAGAAAAGTGGATATTGTTCTTGTTTTATGAGATAAAACATTCCTTTCAGATACTTGACAGGGTTTTACTTTATGTATTGCTTTAATTTTAATTCAACTTAAAAATCATTAGAAAATTAGAAAAACCTGGTGTAGCATAATCAAGATTATGTAACATACATCAATCAAAAAAAATGTAGTATAAATTAGATTATGGTGTAGCAAGATTTTTCTCCTAGAGAATCTTTTCCTAATGCAAAGATTTGACAATAATGTAAAGACTATACGTGCAGGATTCAATGGATTATTAAACAAATTTTAAAATCCAACAGCTGAAGTAAGAATTATTTTAAAAGTTTGTCAAATAAGGGTACTAAAGAGGTTTTTATTTATTTTTTACTCTGTTCAAAGAATAATGTAATTCCAGATGTACACAATTTTTTATTACGAAAATCGAAAAAAATGAGTTTTCTTTTAGTTTTGACCATATACTGTGATTAATATATATATATATATATATATATATATATATATATATATATATATATATATACAACGGACTACAAAGATAATTTCAAAAAAAACTCTTTGGACTTACGTTACCATAATATGTCACAAAACTTTCTATAAAAATGTACTAAATTTGATGGAAATCGACCCTCAGGGGCTAGTTTATAGCGAGTATGGGTGTATAAGTCCCAAAAGATCCTAGCTGGATCTAATCTTGGGTTAGATCCATTTCTTTCATCTATTCTATCAGGTCACCCTTAACTAAGACTTGTTTTCTCCCGAGCTTGACTCTATTCGAGGGCTAGGGGGTCTTTATTTTCTGTTCTTTTCTTCCTTTTTTAAAAGGCGATGATGATTGAAAGGTTTTACACATTAAACCAACTGATGGTAAAACATATTGTGAAGTAACATTATTTCTACAGCATAAAATGTCCTGTCGTTACAAATATGGCATACGTTTATTTGAGAGAATTATTAATAAACATTAGTTAGCATGCAGTAATACATTTTAATTATCTTTCCCATTTATTTTCATTTCTATCAAGTGCAGAATGAGACATTGTAACATCGCTTCTTTTTAAAAACTCTATCCATGACGCTATTTTATTAAAAGTAGATCAAGTTACTGACATATTTTTTGCCGGATTTAAGTAGGACATAAAATCAGCAAAGTATTATTGAAATATTTGTTACAATATGTATATTCAAAGAACAATATATTGGATTTCAGTTACAATCATTTTGCAATCAAAGACCTCTGTGTTTGTGACTGATCTTCACGTTTTATGGTGTCTGGAACGACATGCCGTCCGTCCGTCGTCGTTGTCGTCTCTACACGAAAGCGGATTAAAAATATTAAGATCGGAACATCCAGTTTGGTGTAGCGGACTATAATTGCTCATATAAAACTTTTGAAATTCAGAACAATCGAATTAAAAATGTCGGAATGGTGGATATTTTAAACAGATGTTTGTTCATATCTCGTGTGTAATTCAACTAACACACTAAAATAAATAGAAATGTAGAGATTTAAATTCTGGATGTAGTGATACCAACCTTATTACGATACGATGACAAATAATATAGAAGTTATTGTGATGTCGATAGAGATACAGGGCTGCGGCAATGATACGAGTGTAGCAAGTGTATGTTGTGGCCTGCCAAAGCTGAGACATTGCTACGAGCGAAGCGAGTGGAAATGTTTTAATACATAAAGATTTACGAGGACCTCGCTAACGTCAATAGTAGCAATGACTACATAAATACTATAAGACACGACATGGCCATGTTAAATATTCTACGCTTATTCTTGAGTTGACCAATACCCGCTAGGTCGCTCTGCTAGAGAATCTGAAGTTGATGTGACTGGCGCTAGGTGGCTCTACGGTCAAACAATGTTTCAGGCGGGTAAGAGAAAACGCACTGATGCCACATATGGGACCAGAGATGCGAGGGAAGTTCGAGAATCGCTTATCTCAGCGCACGAACTGACAACACTGACTATGCTGACGGAACTCGGAAGTAAGTGAGAAGGTTTGTGAGAGAGAGGTCAACAGTTGTACAGTCTCAACCAAGTGGGATGCGTACAGTCAAGCACCTGCTGCTAGCACTTTCTGATAGCTGTGTGTCAAACTTGTGACGAACAGCACCCGTAAAGCGTAGACCATTTCCCTATCCTATGTCGTGTCTTATAGTATTTATGTAGTCATTGATAGTAGTCAGAAAACCTGTGTAATAAAATAACCCTACTGGATTAAACCTTTTGATATACCAATAGAATTTAACATTTCCTACAAGACCTAAGAAACCAACTTTTGGTTTTACATTTAGAGGATCTGCTTGTATTACATTGTAAAATTGGGCTGGGTAAGTACCATGATAGTGGCAATCAACTTCTTGTGCCTATTGTATCGTTTAAATTAAAAAAAAACAAATTTACAATGAAATAGTTTGTTATAGTATTACATTTATTTTTAAAATAACATTATTTCCTTTTAAAATTAGGTCTGTCTGGAAATAAGTGATATGTAGAGAGATAAAATATTTGACAAACTTTTAATGACATCTGGAGGTCTTTTAATATATATCAGTTCTTTTTAAAGACGTAATATCTGTACGTTGTTATCTAAATTTGATGTAAAAACAATTTAGACAAATTACATTTAATTACTCAAACGTATATGAAATTTGCAATGTCTAGAAATCATTAAATATGATTCACCTGAGTTTCCCTTTATGTTGTTTTTGGTTTTGATTTGTTTTCATTTAAATTAATTTTAAATCACGTTGGCTTTGTCCTGCTTTTAATTGATACTCAAATGTCGCGCTCAGTTATATTGCGTTAGATTAGATTGTTGGGGTATGAGAACCATCGTTGTACGACAATCTAAGGACCTACTAGCAAGGCAAGCCTCAACGAGGTTCAATAGTTTCTGTCCTATGGTTAGGTTAGGTTAGGTTAGGTTAGGTTAGGTTAGGTTAGGTTAGGTTAGGTTAGGTTAGGTTAGGTTAGGTTAGGTTAGGTTAGGTTGTTGGGGTATGAGAACCATCGTTGTACGACAACCTAAGGACCTACTAGCAAGGCAAGCCTCAACGAGGTTCAATAGTTTCTGTCCTATGGTCGCATCACCCGATTGTAGAGCCCAAAGATGGCTCTTCTTTTAGTCTCAAGCTAGGATGATATGTCTAGCAGTCTCATCAGACTGTTCACATAGCCTACAAGCAAGAACACTATTGGTGATCCTGAGTGTTTGCAAATGTTTCCTGAAGTGGCCGTGTCCTCTATTCAGCCTCAACAGTACTGATTCGGTCCTGCCGTATCTCGTACCTATACCAAATTTAAAGTTTTTAAATAATAAATATTTTTGGAATAACACACATAAAATCTATATACCTTTCTGAGAAAAATGATATTAAGTAGCTGAGATTTGGATAATGTTACAGTTTTTAGTGATTTTTTAAAAAAAATAGGCCTAACTTTTCAGCTATTTTAAAATTTTCACGTAACCATATATTTTCCTAATGAAAATTTTAGAAATAGATTTTATTTCACCAAATTCTATTAACAACATTACAAAACTTTTGTATATCTTGAAAACATTCAAACAAATTTGTGTATGGTACATATACACTTTTCTGTAGGATTTTCACTTAATTTTTCACATTTTTTTTTTTTTTTTTTTTTTTTTGATTTCGGACATACTTACTCCAAAACCTTAACATATAACATTTTTTTCTTTACACAGATAAATTCTATTTACTTTCCTGAAAATAATGATTTCTTATAAGTTGGGTTTTGAATAAAACTACTATTTTTTATGATTTAAAAAAAAAAGATTAAAAAAGACGAAAAATGGCAAAAAATTATAGTAAGCGGGTGGAGGATAAAACACTGGCAAATAATTTTAACATTTTTTAAAAACGTAATAATGTGTTCTATTTCAAACATGAATTAAATTTTCCGTTTTGAATAAGAACTTTTTATTATAACATTTAATTACCTGCAAACATCTGTCACAGTCCTCTTTGACACAGTAAATCAGCGCAGTTTAATTAAATATTGAATTGTACCGTCAAATATTAATAATTTGATATAAAATATCAGGGTTTAGGGGACATAGAGTGGGATAATATGCTTTGTCACGGCCATTAGAGTGAACACTAAAATATTTCGTCAAATTCATTAGAACTTATTTAAACAGTCAAATTTGTGATTTGATTTTAAAGGTATGTAGGTCTAACGTTTTCTGTTACATGTAGTATTTAACTAAATTATGTCCAATTTAATCAAAAACATATTTGTTTCAACGGTTTCAGAAAAATCCGTGCCGACTGTCTTAATGATAAACATATATACTTAAACATTTTGTGAAAATCAATATTTTGAACACTAAGCTAAATTATTGGAAAGGAAATATTTACTAAAACGCTAACATCTATTTTCATCAAACTTCCTTTATATAGAAAGTAAAAATAAAGATATTTGGGTGATTCAGTTTCTATTTTTAGAATTACTTCACTTTAAAGCCATTACTAAGCCCTTGAGAGAAATTAAGCTCCAAATATTGAACTTATTTCACACCGCCTCCAACTTTTCTCAAAGACTTTCTGTAATGTCATGAAACTTCCTTCACTTCTTCCTCGGTTACGTGAAAAGCTTAATGGAAACTGGAAACATTTTTAGAAACTCCAACTGTTAAGCCTTACAGTTAAAACTTATGACTATTTTGTTCATTAAATACTTTGTTTAGACGTTAAAAATATGAACCCCTTCATTGTTTTATACATACTATTTTACATACTCGTCTGTATATAACAAACAATTGCTTAACGCAGGGGTTTTTAAATTATGCAATAGGTTTTTATTCAGTAACATAATTAAATTCTTACCTTGTCGTAATTTACAATACAAACTATCAATCAAAACCTTGGAAATATCCTGTGAAGATCAGCTGGTGGTTGCCTTACATCTCCCCCTCCCTTTCTCCAATGTTGCCATCTTCTTTTTTTAAGTAATTTAGTTTCACAGCAAAAATTTTACAAAAAAAAAAAAAAATTCTTACAAACTTGATGTATAAACAAACAACGTTTATAATTAAATATATTATTAATATATTTCACCTTTAGAAGATGAAAAAAAAAGAGATAGAGGATAGAGAAAAGACAAAAAATAAACTAATTTAGGTAGAAAATAAAATAACTTTTGCCACTTCTAGGGCTAGCTCGTTTTGAGACAGCATACCATTAAATAATCACAAAACAAACACAGTACTGAAGGTAATTATTCGGGAGCAGTTAAACTATTAATAGTATTATCAAAAACAAGTTCTGAAACAAAACAAACAAAAAGCGAAGACATACTTCAAACTCAAACATGTCTAGGAATAAGACTAATTATAAAACTAATTTTAAACAGTTTTATGCACACAGACATTAGTATAACACACTTAAATTTACTCACATAAAATTCACGCACATACACACTTATTATATTTTTACGCATCACTACAAAATTAGCCCCAACAAAGTCTACAGCCAACAAGTCCAATAGCCAGAGTTTAAGAAGCTTTAAATTGTCAAACAGTTAATTATAGTTTCTAGGCACGATAGTCAATTTAGCTCTGGAAACCGAGGCTTTGGCAATGATATATAGCTGTTTTGGAAAGCTGAGAAACTCCCACTTTTGATATAAAATATTTAAGTACTTTGTAGATATATAATGACCTAAGTGGTAATATTGACAGATGTTTGAATAAAGGCAAGGACGAATACAGACTGTGTTTGTTCAATATTAGTCGAATGAACATTTTTTGTGGAATAATTAACAGATTCAGATTTCTAATGTAAGTACCTCACCCCACACCATATTCTATAATCCAATCTGCTTTGCACCATTGAAAAATAAACTGTACGTAATAGATATTTTGGAATGAAAGAATACTTAAAGAAATATGTAGATTGGACTTTATTGAAGTTATATGTATTTTACCTTCATCGAACATCACTGTCAAGTATTTACAAGTACTTTTTGTTTTATTATTGTGCATGTGCTACATTTTGTATTTTTTACAATACATTCCATACATTTATATAGTAAGTGTATTGAAATCAAGACCTCGCTTTTAAGTTAAAATTTAGGTAACAAGTTTTGTCAGGGTTTAAAAATTTTGCAACATTGTTCCCATTTTTGACAACAGTGACAGAAAAAAAAACACTGTGCTTATTCGTAACAGATTAAAATATCTGTTTTAACAGTATTTACACTGTTGGTAAAAGCATGAAAATAGTCTGTGAAAATCAGCTGATTGTTGGCTTACCTCTCCTTCTACTTTCCTGCTATATTGTCACCGTTTTAAATCCCAACAGCAACAAAACACTGTGCAAAGAGTTTTTAAAATAGATGTGTGATTTATTTATAACATAAATTACCTGTTTTAACAAGATTAAAAATGAAAAAATGTTAATATTTATTTATTTAATTACATGTATGTCTGTATTAAAAATGTTTGAATATAATGGATTGAGTTGTTCCTCTTTCTGTGGGTAGTTATTATTATTAAAATTAAGACTGGGGAGAGTGTTTTAAAAACGCCTCCTGCCCTGCGACCTAATTAGATCTTTTGTGTCCCCCTCTTGTTGGACTCAGGAGAGATCTATGTCTTTGACAAAATTGATCAAACCCCTAGTCTGGAGGTTTAGTAATTTTTTTTTCCGAAATGAAGATAGTTTCTAGAAATTCATGTCTTTTTAGGCATAAGGCCGGGCACTCCATGATGATGTGTTCCATGCGTTCCACCTCTTCACCACAGTACCTGCAAGTGTCATCATCCACCAGGCCCATCTTACTTAAGTGATACCTGCAATGGATATGTCCTGTTAGTATACCACAGAGGAGTTTTAGCTCTCTTCTGCTTAGGTTTAGCACTACCTTCCCTCTCTTTTTATTAGGGCTAAGAAATTTCTTGGAATGTATAAGACCCGGCAATGCATTCCAGGTTCTGTTGATTATTTTGTTGGCCCAGTTGGTAATAACCTCCTGGTAATCCCTAGGGCCATACCGTACATAGGAGATGGCCCTGTAAAGGGTTTAGATGCACCAAGTTTAGCTTGCTGATCTGCTTCCTCATTGCCTGCTATTCCCTCATGCCCTGGCACCCAGACAAGTTCAACTTTATTCTTGTCCGCCAGCTGGTTTAGGGCCTGATGGCACTCGTAAAGCATCTTTGATCTCAAGTTGTTACTTTGAAATGCTTTTAATGCCGCTTGACTATCCGACATAATGCTAATTTTTTGTTTACATTGGTTTTTAGTGATCAGATGATTTGCCACCAAATGGATGGCATGTACCTTTGCTTGAAAGATGGTGGCGTCAGCACTGAGGGAAACATGTCTTTTGAACCTTGGTCCCACCACTTCTGTGGGTAGTTACTACAGCAAACACGATATCCTCCTGTAATCACCTAAATAGGACATCTAGTCTGTAAAGTCAAATTTCCAATTAAAATAGCACAATACGTCACCTGTATTGCGTAATGAAACTTTAATAAATATATATCTGTAGGTTATGATTTGTTGGTACAATTCAATAACGTGTCCTCTTTGACATAATAACAACGCTGTTTGATTAAATTACAAACTGGACTATCCCATCAATATCCGTTGAATGGTTATTATAGTTGGATCAAATAATACGATATTTAGAGTACAATATTTATCGACGTAAATTGAATCTCGGAGAGATAAATATCACAGCAACAAGTTAAGCTTTATTTTGTAGCGATCTGCATTGTGCATTATTTTTTAAAATTATTCAGCTTAGATTACAATAAGTTATTTCAAGCTTTGTTTATATATTATACTTTCCACTAATGTTATATAACCATGACTTGTAATAAATAGTATTGTTGGGTTGCCTCAAAATGGGTCCTCAGGGAGTACAGGCTTAAATATCCCGAGGGATTCTAGCTGGATATATCTATTTTACGTAGTCTTGGGATAGATACCTCTCTTTTATCATTCCTATCTTGACCAACTTTTGTTCTCTTCTGACTCTAATGGAAATTTTTATAATATCGTTAGTTTCGCGAAAATATCTCCCATAAAAGTGGTTTTGGAATAATATCTGTTTGTCTACTCTGAGTTTTGCCTTAAAGTTTGAACTAATGTGGGCGTGACGGGACAATCGATCGTGATGCGTTATGGATAGTACAAATGTATAGTACTATAAGGTACCAAAAGAAGTTCACTTCAAAAACCCATCTATAGACAAATAGCAAAGTCATCAAAACAGTAATTTGGACTCCACAACTGCAGTACAGTAATGAGATTCGGGAAGGTCCAATCACCGACACGAGCTAAGCGAATGTAGGCTTCTTTACGAGCGAAGCAAGTTGAGATGATTTAATAAATACACACCTACCTAATGGGCCTAGCAGGGATATACAGATTACAAGGTGCAGAAAACCTGTGTAACAACGGTTTTAAACAAACTTACCCTACTGGATAAGACCGCTTTATCTACCAACATTTAACAATTCCTACAAAGCCTAAGAAACCGTCTTTTAGACAAGAGTTACAAAAATATTAATTGAACATAATCCAAGCTGAATAATTAATAAATTAATGCATTCTGCAGATTATTACATAATAAAGCTTATATTATCAACACATATAATTTAGCTCTATCCAATAACATTTATCAATTAATGTTGTACTTTAAATATTACTTATCAAAAGTCAACAAATATTTGATGGTATATTTTCAGTTGATAATTTAATTAAATAGCTGTGATTTATCATACCTAAGAGGATTTATTAAATTAATTTGTTCTACCAACAAATCATAACCTACAAAACCTATTCATTCAACTTTTATGAACACAAGTTTTATTTGCAATTCAGGTTTGATAAAGTGTTGTTTCGACTGTCATTTTTTTATTTTACAGATGTAAATAAATTACGATTTCCTAATTGACATCTTAGAACCATCTATTGGCAATGATGATTTTCATGTCATTACGTAACGTTTAGTCTTTTAGAGGCTGATGTTAACACGACTAAAACCAGAAATTGTTGATTCCATCCCACCAGTTTGGTTTTCCTAGCAAACACTCGACAATAGACCAAGTCATTAACGAAACGATATCGAAACGTCATTGGAAGAAAAAAAGGTATGATCTGCGTTTGTGGACGTTCTCCAGGTCTTTGATAAGGTTTGATATTTCAGCCCTTAGCGAAAAACTGAAAGCAATACTTCCACGAAAGTATTATCAACTATTGAAATCCTATTTATAAGATAGACTTTTCAGAGTCCGAATTAATTGATTATAAATATTCGACCTTGAGGGAGATTGAAGCTGGATTACCTCAAGGGAGTGTTTTTTTTGTCCAATCCTGTATCTGATTACACACGATATTCCACAAAGCAATGAGACTTTGATTGCTACTGTTAAGATTAAGTATATATTATATATGTAAATTCAGTAGGTAAATATTATTATTTTATGTATTTATTGTAAAGTATTATGTATGTATTGCGTATATTAAATGTATTGTAATCAAATAATGAATACAATAAGTATAAGATATAATAAATGTATTAGAATAAGGAGGAACATATGAAAACTAGAATGAGAGCCATCTGTTGCGAAATAAGTTAAAAAGTGTTGAAATGTTTGCCTTGGGAGTACGATGACCAACACACATTACACAAATCCATATAAGCCCTTAACGAAGTAGAGATGCGCCCAGTCTTTGTGAATTATATCGCCGAGGAAGCGAGAGAGAATCGCCGGGCAGCGAGAGAGAGAGAGAGAGAGAGAGAGAGAGAGTCCTCCGAAAGTCTCCACAGGAAAAAAGAGTAAGCAAAGTTATCTATACATTTTTTTGTATAGATAAACCCTTAAGTTGATAGGGTCGATATTTGATATTAGCATAATAAGAGGGTCAATTTAATGATAAACTAAGTAGATAAATAATATAATAAATATTAAGTACAAAATTGAACCCCTGATGATTATTTTACTATGTTAATCGAGTACCCATACCTAATAAAGGAAAATTCCTAACACTACCTTTGCTGGTGACATCGCAATCCTGGCTGTGATGCTGCAGGAGCCAAAAACAAATTGCAAAAAGTGGTCGGGACTAAAAAATGACGTATAAAGCTATTTGAAACAAAATCAGTACATGTGAACTTCTCTAATAAGAAAGATAACTACCAGTAATTATTAATAATCAGATAGTGTCTTAATAATGCAAAATATCCCTAGGTATTACTTTAGACGTCACGCTATGCTAAGCGGGAGAGTACGTCAAAAAGAAACGTGAACAGCCAGGAATCCAATATAAGGAAATATATTGGCCAATTGGAAGGCAATTCGAGTTATGAATGAATAATAATCTGAAAGTGATATCGACATACGGTATCTTTAAGGGCTGTACCAAGAGATCAAATATAAAAATTATTCAAACGTTTCAGAACAAGGTACGGAGAGTAAATGGTTCATGGTACAGTATGACGGTAACGACACCATCCATCAGGGTTTGAAAGTGGAAACTGTTGAGTCCGAAATACGTAAACACGCAAAGAAGCACGAACTGCAACTCCACCAGAATGTAAAAGTGCGTCAGTCTCTTGACAACTCAGGAGAGTCAAGCCATTGAACTTTAAGTGGTATAGCTCATTTGTTATGTGGTGGCGCTTGGAGGTAGGGCTGTCTGGTTTGAAGTGGAGAGGTTGTTCGTAATACTGTCTAGAAACGCACTCACGAAAGGACTGCGGAACACTGGCTCACTCGTTTCCCCCACCACTAAAAATTGACGGAACTTGTTTCCCCGATGAAGGTCAAGCGCCATTACATAACAAACGACCTCTAACTAGTCAATGACCTAACACACCGTTACCATCTCTCCAGGAAATGAAATGCTAGTCAACAAAACTAGTTGTAGTGTAAAAGTGTATGATAAAAATTATGTTGGTAGGTTGAGTTAGAAAATAAAGTGGACTTTTACGCAACTGCACTCACAACTGTAATAGGCGTGAAATAGGTTTAAATTTGGAGCTTAATTTAGTACAAGGGCTTAAAAGTAATGAGTTTAAAATGAAAAGACCCTCAACAGTTAAGAACCCAAATATTTTATTTGTCTTTCTTTATAAAGGAATTTAATGAAATTCGGTGCAAATACATGTTGATTTTTCAGATGCTGTTGTGCTCAAAATATTGATTTTATTTAAAATGTCAGTAAAATGTTGTTATGACAGTCAGTACTTATTTCTCTGAAAATGTTGGACTAATTTTGTGTCAATTAGTCACGTAAAGTTTAATAATAGTAACGTAAAAGATAGCCAGAATATCTCAAAATTTGTATCGTAATTGATATCAAAGTCTTCAACATAAATAACTTGTATAAAAATTAATTTATTACATTTAACTCGATAAATGTGTAGTGTTGTAAACGTTACAACTCTTAGAATCGCAGCGCTTTGTTAGAAAGAAGTGTGTGTATTCCAAATTAGGAACATTCGTTTATTTTTCAGTCTCAGTATCCAAACACAGTTGTCTAATTATAATTCTAAATTATAGTTTAAATTGTTTATATCCATTGTATAGGCATTTGTTTAAATTGCATTACAAACACATAGTGTCAAAGCATTAGAAAATGTTTTTATTTGGACTAGTAGCGTTACATTTGAAGCACTGCCCTTTAAATATCAGTGACGTAAATCATAGGCAGAGATATAGTGTGCCCAATTTAAGAATTTAACAATACTACTCGTATCATAGGCCGTGTTTCGTATTGAATAACATAATTACACATAATAACATAATGCACATATGATGTTTAATTCATAAAACTTAGTCTGATATCTATCCTTGAGATACGCAGTCGTCGATGTGCAGTTGGTGTAGTGGGGGAAACACTGAGCTCGGTCTTGCAGTGAGTTTTGTACTGTGTGTTTTGTTTATATACGAGCATTTCAAAAACATTGTTTTTTGTATTGTGATAAAAGTTGAAAACATCTGGAAGAAAGTAAGTAGAAGTAAAATCCTCCATTGTCAATCTTGCAAAATCAAATGTGTATCTTTTATGAAATAAGAAGCCGAGAACGGAGGAGCTATTAATTTAACGAAAGTGCAAACCTCTGTAGTACAAGCAACTCGTGTTTCCGTTAGTTCCATAAAACTAATTTTAAAGGAAGAAATGGAATGTCTCCAGGCAGGTAGGTATACGGAGTTTATTACATTTAATAAAAAAAGAAGAAGGAAGAAAATAATAACGAACATGACGACCTCGATCTATGTGTAGTGAGAAGGACTGTGAACGAATTTAACGTAACGGAAAGTGAACGGCCCTCTTTAAAGTCCTTACTTAGGGTTTTAAGTGAAAAAGAAATTTTAAAGAATGTATATGATCCAAATAAAAATCATACCTACAACTAAAAAGTTTTGAAAAATTAAACTATTATTGGAAATTTGCCGCTATTTAAAAAATTATATAATGATTTTTCTGGTTAGCAAGTTTGTTTAGTTCTTTGTAAGTCTGTATTAAATACCAAATCAAAACAAAATTTGTAAAAATATTAATTTTTGAAAATAGCCAGCAATTTTGTGATTTATATTACAATTTTTCTGCTTAGAAAGTTTGTTCAATTGTTTGTAAACAAAACAAAGATAACAAGCAGACGATAAGACGAGGCGGGAATATGACAAACGTTGACAGCGAAATAGAGCTGAGTCAGTGTCTTTATCAGCGGTAGTAGTTACGTCATCACTTCTCCTCCCGCCTGCAACTCTCCTAACGCACATTTTAAAAGTTCAGGGTACACTTTTATGCGTATTCTCCAGCTATTTATATACCATTATCACCTTCCACGATGCCGCTTGACACCAGCCACTATGAGATCTCAAAAAGCCCCATGTCCCGGAAAAGGACACTGGTGCCGGGAAACAAATTCCTCACCCTAGAGAAACTTTCCCTTGTGGATAGCCAATCTCCTCCGGTTTCAACATCTTCTCCGAAACTAGTTCTCAAGTGTTACGTCATCGTGCAATCCAGCATAAGGTGTACCGTCGTCTGATCTTCTCCCCAGTCGCACTTTGGATCCTCCGTGAGATGGAGTTTCCATTAAAGAAGCCGTGCCCAGAGAGGAATTGGGATGATATTGGCGCAGGCTATATCCACTTCTAGGAGAGACTCCTTTCCACAGAAGGAAACTACCAGTGTTTAACTCGTCCTTTTCCCGAGATGTCCCATCCTCTTTGCCACTGGTCAAGAGTATCCTCCGTTCCCGCAAGAAGTTTGTAGAGTCCTCGAATTATATCCTCTACCTTTCGTCGTAGATGAGACCTCTCTGCGCAAGAACAGGAAGGGCATCTGCAGAAGTAGAAACGCTTGTCGACACACCTTATGGACTGTACAACTTCTAGGCCTTCTAGAGCCGAGATATTGATACGAGTGAAGTGAGTGAAAACTTTTTAATATAAACAAATCTACCAAACCCTTTAGGGCTTGCTGGATGACAAGAATGGAGTGATCTACACAATTACGAGGTTAAGAAAACATGTGTAACAACCGTTTTACAGACAAGACGAGGCGCGCAAAATGACGAATTTTGGCAGCATAATGGAGCTGAGTCAATGTCTTTATCAGCAGTAGTAGTTATGACGTCTCTTCTCCACCCGGTTACAATTTTGATAACGCGAAATTATAAAAGTCTACGCTAGGACTGTAGATAAGATTAACTTGTAGCTATGACGTTGGTTTTATTCTCAGATTCAATTTAGCTTTATTCAATAATGTGTGTATGTTAATATTGTACTTTAAATAATACGTTATTTGATGTAATTATAATGCAACAGTCAACGAATGATGGTATAATTCAGTTTCTAATTTAATTAAACATCGTTTTATTTATTGTGATCAAAGAGGACATGTTATTAAATTAATTTCTTGTACTAACAAATCATAGCCTACAACACCTACAGTTATTTTAATGTAAAAGTTTAGTTTTGAATGTTACAGACGTACGTAAATTACGATTTCTGATTTGTCATCTCAGGAACGTTTTCATGTCCTGGAAGTATTGATCATTATGTCATTACATTATGATATGATATTAATGTGAGAGTTAGAAAATAAAAGTGACTTTTACATAACTGTACTCACAACTATAGTAGAAATAAATAGACAAATTAAAAAAAAGAAGTTATATTGAGGGAAGTTGTGTTATTTATAAAACCATTGTTATGTGTTCGGCCCCACAATCTTCTCAATTCCAAATCACATTCATTTCTCATTTATTTACACAAACTGTTTCAGTTCTCAACACCCGGCTCATAATCTCCTGGGTGAACTTTTTATTCGCTGAAAATTTACATCTTATATCAGTAAACGCTGTATTCGCAGCTTAGTTTCAGTTCCTGCAATTCTATGCATATTCAATCTACACATATTCTTTACCAAAATGTTTCCACACTTTCCAGTGTTATAGTCAAATCATTACTGCTAAAAGCATAAAAAATTGAAGCGATGAAATTTTATACAAAAATATTTAATACTTACAAAACTGAAAGCCGCTTATACGAACTTCGTACGACTTCACACGCGTCTTATAATTTGCAACTTTTTTATTTATTAAAATCAACTTCTGTTTAATTCCGACCGAAGGAAAATGTAGTTTGAAATCATTATATTTTATTTTAAATTATCTGAATATTTTCTCTTAATAAAAAATTATGTTTATTCCAACTAGCATTCTTCGAATTTTTCTTTTCTTTTAATTTCAATCTTTTTTTCTTCATATTCGTATTGCAGACAAATAGTACTGTTTTTCCTTCAAAGCAAGTCGTCTTGCATAGATCGATTTTTACTATCTCGCATTTGTATAGTATAAAGAAAGCTGTTAAGAAATCGATTATGACATTTAATGTAAAAGTAAAATGTCACTGTTCCATCAAAACACCCTTAAGGTTTAACCCAAAAAAACAAACCTAAAATAGTCTAACATTGATTTGTCAAATGTTACAACAGTTCACTATAAATTAGTAGCAACGGTTTTTTAAAACTCAAACTTAAATTTTAATTTATCAGTATTTATATTCGCTACACCGACTACTGTGTTTTTATAATAATTAATTAATTCGTAACTTACTGTCCAAGAGTCTATACGTCGCCAGGTTTCACAACGGCTGTTTCAGCTATTTCAATTGGCCATTCAGGATCATTATCATCCCACCACTATCAGTATCGTTATCAACAGCATACAACCAAGAGATAAATTACATAATAAGTAATACCTTCAGAAAATAAGGTTATATCACGACATACAAAAGAAGAAATAATTTATCAAATATAAAAAACACTTGCACGAACAAGACAGGTAAACTTCAGGACACAGGAATTTACCAAATAGTATGTCCTAGGCAATATATAGGACAGGCAAGACGTAAGAGATTTAAAGAACACATTCCACTTGCCATACAATCTACATAATCTCCAAAACTCAATAAAAGTTTCCCGAAAACAAGGCAAACCAATGATAAATATTAAAGTATCCATAAATCAATAACTGTTTTAGATAAATGTAATAAAGGGAAACTTTAGAACAATATGAGATTTATAAGACATTTAAAACAGAATCCAGAACACCGCTTAATGAGAAACAAAATTTTGAATCTAAGCCATTATTAGATATATTGATGAGCATTGTACAAGTAAATACAGATTAGTTACCTATGAAGACGTAATAATAACCGAAAGTCCGGTCCTAGACAAGGGCCTACAACACTTATAAATTCAATGTGTGAGTCTTTCCATGTTTACAAAATAGTGTGTTTTTAAAAATAAATAACATGTAAGTCTTTTTACAATTAATTACAAAGTATAATGATCCTGAATGACCATTAATTTGAAAATGGCTAAATAGCTGAAACGGCTGTCGTGAAATCACGGAAATATAGTTTATTGTCCGCCCGATAAGTTACAAATTAATCATAACAACTTTTAATATTTTTCTATGTTGTCATAACTAGAAACATCTAATTTATACGAAAATGAAATAATTTATAAATAATATATTTTAAAGAAATATAAATAAACAAATTTAAGATTTCAGTGTTCATAAACTAATAACCAATATGAAAAAAATATTACAGACTAAATACTAAATCAAGCTGATTAGAGATTACGCTACAACAACCTGACAATTTGGCAACACTGTAGGTTGGGAAGGTAAGAAGTAAGGTAACTAACAGCTGATCTTCTCGGGCCTACTTTTATGACTACTAAAAGTTTCTATTTTATATTATAATCAGCTATAGAATTTATTTTGTAACTGAATAAAGATCTAACGTATAAAATTACAAACCCCTACATTCACTTTTAGTTGTACAGATAAGTATATAAAATAGAATATACACAAATATGAAGGGGTTAATATCTAAATAAAGTGTTAAATGAACAACATAAAGTTTTTACTGTGAGACTTAACAGTTAGAGTTTTAAAATATTTCCAGTTTTATAACAAAGCTTCTGAGGAAGGAAGAACTGATATTATAGAAAGCCTTTGAGGAAATTTGGAGGCGGCGTGAAATGAATAGGCTTAATATTTGGAGCTCAACTTACCACTACAGCTTAGGGCTTTGAAATAAAGGAACTCTTAGAACTGAAAAACCAAAATATTTTTACTTTCTCTTTCTATATTAGGAAAGTTTGGTGAGATCAGGGAAATAAATGTTGTTTTTTCTAATTGTTTAAAGGTGAAAATCCTCTCGGTCATCACCGCCTTAGAGAAGAAGAATAAAAAAGAAGAGAAGAGAATAAGAATAAAATAAACAACCCTAGTCACTGAATACTCTAATTGGGTGAGGGTAAAAAAAACAAGAGTAGGTCAAGAGAGTTGATAGGAAAGATAAAAGATAGGGATTTAATTAATGGGTATTTGAAAGTTAAGGTACCATCGTGGTACTTCCCCAGTCACATCAATAACGTGTTACAAGTAGATCGTCTAAATATCTTTATTTTTTGGCAGCAATCCTGCTTTTGTACAGACTACAACGATGATGTCTAAAATCACGTCGAAGGCTTACTGTTATGATTATAGGTTTGGCAATATCGAGTGACTCTAGCTAGATCTACGGTACTCATTTTTCACATATTTTTGGGTTAAATCACCCGCTTTCATATTTGCTATAAACTCTCACTTAACCATCTCTTGTTCTCTACCGACCCTGACGCTTTTAGTGTATTCGAGGGCTTTAGGTGTTTACTTTATCTTCTTCTTTACGATGATGACCAAGAGGTTTTTCGACTTTAAACTACAAAGGAAAAATACTGAGCATAAAAGATGGGTACAATTTTGTAAAAAAAAACAACTGTATATATTAACAGACAGGCGTAAGTTACAAATCAGCAGTACAGGCACGTGTGTGCTCGTCCTGCAGGACAGCACATGGCTGCAATATTGATTGAAGGACATGTGGCGCCCTCTGTGTACGCCTAAGTGATACTGTCCATTCAGACACCCTCCCCCCCTCTTTAACTTGAAGACATTACGTTAAACAAACAAAATATCAGCTTTAAAAACATGATCAGATTTCCTTTAGACTAGCTGAAGAAAAGAAAACATATAAAAGTATGTTTTTGTAAATACTACAGGTAAAGTTGAGATGGACAGAAAAGCAGAATTAAAGGAGACAAATGAAAAATATTCATGCGAAACCAACATTATATCATCGCAATGGGATAAAATGTACAAATGTTGAGTAGGCCTGCTGGTCTACTTTAAATATGATGTAAAACAAACACAGCTGGTTATAGGGAAATGTTTTAAATAATCAAAGAGCACAATGAAAGGGGCTTTTTCTGGGTAACTGTATGGGTTGTGTGTCAAAGGAGTGGTGACTTAACGATTTATCGGGTGAGCAACATTTTGTCATCTCTTTCAAAATTTTACTACTTGATAGGTTTAAAATTGAAATTAAAAATACTTCTACTAATGCCTAGATGCATTGGTAAAGGTATTTTTAAATTCAATTTTTAATTAAGTTTTTATTAACGGAACGCCATGGTTTTATATCTCCACTGGTTTAGTTGAAAGTATTATACGATAGCTTTATATGATTGATACTTCAATTATTTTTATTGATTTAAGTTATTTTCTTGTTGTATTACCGTTGTTTCTGCAAAATTGAATAAATGATTTTCAAACTAAATATGTTTGGCTATTTTCGATTATTTATTCGATCTAATTGAGTTTTCTTTTTGTGTTTACTAATTTTTTGCGTTCATAATATAATCTTTATTTTTGTTTTTGATGAAATGTTGCCTAACATTCGGGTTATTAGTTACCTAACAGTCTTTTGATAAAGGGAGTTGATTTATAGTTTCGAAACGTCATGTATTAGTTTCAATAATACGAACAATCCACCATTTTCAAATTTGAAAGCAACATTTTAGATTCGTATCATTGTTGAAGTTGTTACCCGATTAAACTAATGATGTCTTACAGCTGAAACCAGAGTAAAGTAGGATGAGTTTATTCTCACAATTTAAATAAACGGAACTAACTTATAACCTACAAACTTTTGTTGACTCAGTGAAGGGATATCTGTAATGGTGGTTCTACAAAGAAATAGAAAGACTATTTCCCTTTGTCCCTTCGTAGGTCAATTTATTCTGAACTTGTTTCTAGAGGAATGTAGCAGTCGGAGAAATGTTTCCAGTGTAGTCATAAAATTGTAGTAGGAGGGGACGAGTTTAATAAATATATAATTCGTAATGTGGTTACAACGATTGAAAAATCTTGAAACTAAATTAATTTTTAAACGTTTTACGCTCATTTGTTGTGGCAGAAAGTCGAGAATTCTAACAAAATTAATAAATATTATTCTTAACAGGCTAGGCTTTATATGAATCGATTTGTACCTATTTTTATATTTATTACCATAGTAACAATTTGTATAAAATAACAGATAAAACAGCTGATTAAATTCATCAGCATCTCTAATTAAATTATAATTTTAGGTTAGTTATAGCCTGATCAATGCGAATATATTGGTAGTATTTGAAACATAGGTTTGAACTAATATATGATTTACTTGATTCAATGAAAGAATAAAACACATGTCTAGAGGTAGCATAGACGTGTAACCTAATACTGTCAAACCAAATAGTTAATAACAAAGCCAAAACCTTTGTTGATGAACAAAACCAGAATAGAAAGGTTCACTTGAAAATGAAGTAAACATTTTTATTGCTAAGATTATAGACGATTTATATATACAGTGTCCCACGAAGGTGTTTACATTTTTAAACAACCACCAAGTACATATGCGTTTACCAAATTGTAAGATTTCTTTCATACATATTGGAAATATATCCAAAAGTGTACCAACAAATATTTACGGTGCTATCTGCCATAGAAATAAAATGGCGGCTATAGATAGAAATGCAGTTTAAACGACAGCGCCTGCCATTGGTGAACAAAATAACATAAAAGCTCCAAATGTTTAAACAGCTGGTTATTTTAAAACAAACAGCTGTTTCTTTTACTTCAGATTATTGCATTGTTGACAACGTTATTCCGCATTTAAACGTCGAAGAAAGGCAGACTTGCATGTTTCAGCAGGATGGAGCCACTCCACACTATGCTCGTGAAGTGAAAAATCTACTAAACACTCAGTTAACTGATTTTATAGACTGGCCGTCTAGATCACCGGACTTAACAGTTTGTGACTTTTTTCTGTGGAGGAATCTAAACGAAAAATGTACTCCTACGATATAGAAACCGATGAGGATTTAAAAAGGCTAATCGAAGAAGAAATACTTAACATCCGTAGGGAATTCTCCAAGAATGCCTTTGAAGCTTTTGTTCATCGATGCTACCAGTGCGTAGCGGTAGACGGGTTTCAATTTGATTGATTTTTTTGGTTAAGAAACATGTTTTACCATAAAAAGAAATTTTATTATTTGTTATATTGTGGTAATTAAATTAAAAAAGTTATTAAAATCTATAAAAGAATAAAAAGTTATTTTATTGCTTGCTATCGTTTAAACCATAAATCATAATTTGGTTGATGCATATGTACAGTACTTGGTGGTTGTTTAAAAATGTAAATACCTTTGTGGGATATACTGTAATTCAATGTTCATACAAACAATTTAATAACTCTTAAAATTAAATAATTTCTCTGACTGTAAAAAGTAAGATATCTCGTACTGTACGTTTTGTATATTTGAGATCAAATGAACAGTATTAATTGGGTATTATTCTTTCCGTTTGTTGGAAATTTCAACACAATTTGTGCATTATCTGTATCAAGAGTAATCTGGGAACTTCGCTATGGCGCCTTTTTAATCCTAAAACAATCCTTTGTAACGTTCACCCCTCCATGGCTTAGCTGTAAACAAGAGCCACCCTTACGTCAGATAAAACGAGATAACTAAGTGCATTGCTGGACTGTAGCTGCATCCACTACTACATTAAACAAAATTATTTTATTTTTCAATTTCTGCCGTAAACTTTATGGTTGGGTGAAATCCATTAATTCTATTACAAAACTATTCAAGATTTTCATTTTGATAAAAAACCAAGAAAATGTCAGTTTTCACTCACTCTCGGAAAATATTTCACTGAATCTGTAGAGTTTATTTCAAACGAACATGTGGGCCATCCACATTAATAAAATATTGGAAAAGAAATTACAAATGATTTCTTTATATTAAATAGCGCACAACAATCAAGCGGACACATTTTGTTGACTCAGAGGGGTGGGGAAGAAGATGCGTGTGGAACGCGGTTTCAGTTAGAATCCACTTCGAGAGCTTATAGAGGTCGGTCGTGTTTCGGCATGCACATCATTTAAATTCACTGATCATCTCTTTCGGGAGGGGAAACGTAGATGTAGTGAATATAATTAATATGTAGGTTATGTAAAATATAATAAGTTCGGAGAACTGTGTTGGAGGTTATTTAACTGTCGCCAGACCGCGTTATCATCGTCATCGTGACAAGATTTCGGTCAACGTGGATGCAGTCTCCAGCCACCAGAGGGCTTCTGATTTTTTGACAGGGGTTTTCATCTGTCAAGAAGCTGGCGACGGCCACAAACTCATACAAAAGTTAGAGATAAAACTAGACAGAGGTGTTTCCATAGCAGTACATACATTTTTACACATAAAACTTGTTTAACTGTTTATTACTGTTACTTACAGCCAGCAATCTTTTCTTCATATTAAATTCTTATTCCACAACGGGTGTTTCGGACATTATTCGTCTATCGTCAGGTGATTAAATACTCGAGTGCACTATGCAACACCGGGACGGGGACATGTATAGAATGGTAAACATTATTGATTGAGCGCGAGCGTTTATGAATACTGTTATATTGTTTATTTTTTCATGTTGAATGTTTTTAATTGAGTGTTTTTAATCCCCTGATGATGGGCGAATAATGTCTGAAACTCGCGATGTGTAATAAGAATTTAATTTGAAGAAAACTTCGAAAGGATTGCTGGCGATAAGTGACATAATAAACAGTTATGTAATAAGAATATCCAGTTTGCTCTAGATTACCAATTCTAATAAAACTTGTTAATAAACTGGAAACTGTTTTGACACATGCACAAATTTATAAGTAATAAATATATAAACTATGTCTTAAATTCTAACTTTTGAAGCAACTATAAATTTTTCATCACCTTATGGGAACAGGGAGTCTGAAGAAAACCTTAAATGAGACAATAGGTCGAGTTTTACATCATATTAAAAATCTCTGTTAAAATAATACACTGCAAATCCGACCTCAAAAGGTTCACCCGATACAAAACGGCGGTTTGGGCTAAAATGTTGTACTCAAATAGCACTTTAATTTGTTGTGTTAGTTGGTCTAGGCTTACATTAAACATTTTCTTCGTCCTCCTCGTAGACTGTTCCTACTGGAGGTGAAAATCACTCACTAATCAAAAATATTGTTCCTTACGTCCAGTGTGGATTGTCGGGGTTTTACATTTGTAACTCATACCAAGAAAGAAAATTAACCCAATTTCTATAAGCCCAACATTGTAACTTTAAACCTCCACCATTTTGTATAGGGTAAACCTTATGAGGTCGAATTTGCGGTTTGTATTCTCCTAGCAGAAATTTTTAATATGATGTAAAACTTGACCTACGCTCACATTTACGATTTTCCTGTGACTCCCTGCGGGCCGTCTCCATAAGTTGATGAAAAATTTATAGTTGTTTCAAAAAGTAGATTTTAAGTTATAGTATTGATGTGCTATGCCGTCTTAATAAGGACGTTTCGATACAGTATTCTAGAGTAATTTAGTATTGCGAGAGATATTTAAAAACAGACAAAGTAAATGAAATAACATTTGATAAAATAAAATAATTTTAACCTGTGTATGAAGTAACATAACTTTAAAAGGAGCTACGACACGTGCTCCCTATCCCTCACATCTACTTGCTTATTGATTAAAGTCCAGCGCCCTCAGTGTAACTTAGAGGTTATGTGACACTGCCCTTTGGGGACACCCATTGCCCTTTTCCCCCCTCTCAAAATCATTTTACTTTTTTTCTCTAAGAAAATTGATAGGTACCTTCTTACATACACAATATTGCTATGAAAAAAGTTAATTTTAAAACTTGCTATGCAGAGTTAAATATTGATATGAAAAAATAAACAGTGTAAAAATATTGCGCTAACTTTCTATCATTTTCATGAATAAAATAATAAATGATATGTGTGGTCATTAACACAAGATTCTTTGTATTTTTAGGTTAGAAGTAAAGTGAGAGAGAGAGAGAAAGAAAGAAAGAGAGAGATAGATAGATAGAGAGAGAGAGAGAGAGAGAGAGAGAGAGAGAGAGAGAGAGAGAGAGAGAGAGTATTGTCTTTCATTTTGTGTATTTATTATGGGAGAATAAGGGGGGGGGTATACGCTAGAATAAAAGGGAATCTCATTATCAACTGTGCACTAAAAGCACATTTTTCTATGTTTAAAAATATTTAAACAATACCTAAGTTTGTGGCATAAACTTAACCAGTCCGTAAATCGTATTTTTATTGAAATCGAGTTTTAATAATGGTGGTCAAGGTGCATTTACTTTCCTACGAATTATTTTTGTACCGAAATTTAAATTTCTTGAACGAAATCGGTAGAGCCAATTTGAAAAAAAAAAAAATTCTTTAATGGAGTTTTTAGTTATTTACTGATTTAACAGTGTAAAACAGTGGTGGTAAAATGGTTATATACAGTCCACTGTCAGTAGGTTTTGTGTGCAGGAGCAGCCGAGTATGATGACTTAGTCGTTGAAACGTCGCGTCTTGTATTTGTGTTGCACAAATAAATTGATTTTTTGTGGAAAATTGTGTTTCATTAATTTGATATCCCAAAGTGGTAATGTGATTTCTAAGAGGCCAAATAAATTTTATAAAAATTATCAGAATCGATTTAGAAATACTCAGACTTTTTTAGTTTTCGTCTAAAGTTTTAGGGTCTAAACAATGAAAATTCGTTACAAGATTAGAAAACAAAATATGACCAATATGTAAATTTAATAAAATTGGTTCAACCGTATTCTGTATTCTGAATAACCGACAGAAGACAAACAACATTTCGAAAACCACTTTATTGGACTTTAGGGAGCTCAAATGGAAACATCCGAAAAAACCCTTATCAAAGTTTTGACTTTTCACATATTTTCTCTATATTACTTATACAATATGTTAGTAAATTCCCTCCCCTCCACCTTAAATAGAGTCAAACCCATAACTAGGTCACCCGAAGTTTCGTTTATGATAGTTTGGAATATTCCACCTCCCCATAAAGGGGGGAATTTTGGGGGTGTTCAATATTTCAAAATAGGAACTCGGCTCTTGTGACATGTCAAATTGGGGGATAAAACGGCAAAACTAATGGGGCTCACAAAATATTGTTTGAATTATCCTAACCAAAATGGCGTCACAAAATATATTTGATACTTTTAAATTATAAAATCGCTAAATATGTGAAATAAGAACAATAAACAGTTTAAAATATTTTCGTTAGACTAATTTGAGAGAATTATTCAACATTGCATTGAATTTTACCTGTCCCCCGAAAGTGTGGTATTTTTGGGCATATTAAAAATATGAAAAGAACCATTTTATGTGACAGAACAAATTAAATTGCTTTTTAAGGCAAAATTAATGGCACCAACAAATTTTGATTTTAACTTTATTTAAAAAATATTTTAAAATATGTATGATATTTTCAAAAAAATTATTGTATATTTACAGTTATTATGATAGTTACATTTCGTTTGAACACTTAATCTAAATAAAAACCAACTGTGAAATGTCACATAATCTGTTTTTTCGTATTTTGAATGTGATCAAAAGTACCACACTTTTTAAGGACAGGTACAATTCAGTTTAATTTTGAATGGCTCTCTCAGATTAGTCAAACTAACATTTTAGAAACTTTTTAGTGTTCTTATTTTACATATTTAAGTTTAAGGATTTTATAATTAAAAAGTTTGAAATATATTTTGTGCCGCCATTTTGAGTAGGATCATCCAAACAATATTTCGTGAGTGAAATTAATTTAACCTTTTTATGACAAATTTGACATGTCACAAGATGCGGGTTATCATTTGAAAATTTTGAGTACCCCAAAAATTCACCCCTTTATGGAGAGGTGCAAAATTCCAAACTAGTATGGAAGAAACCTCAGGATATCTAGTTACAGTTCCAAAAAGGTTTGGTTCTATTCAAAGGCTTAAGTTTATACAAAAGTTAAGGTAGGGGGGGGGGTCTTTACTACCGCACTGTATGTTAAAAGCAATATAATGCGCAAGATATTATAAAACAATAAATGATTCACACTAGGATCGTTCACAAGAGATTATAATATAAAATTACTTGTAAACATTCAAGATTAAGTAACATAAATACATCTAATACAAATTTCACAGTTTCCTAACAATCTCATAATAAAAAAGAAACATATTGTAACTTTTTCAAGGTACAACGTTGGCAATAGTGATTATATGAAACAACCAAAATTTGCTGTTCTTTGAAATTTGCTGAATTCTTTGTTTTGTGGAAAACGTTGAAAGCAAAGTTTGCAAGGAACATTGTGTTTTATCAGTGCAGAAATATGCCTCTGTGGAGACAACTTTAAGAAAACATCTGCAGAAGTTTGAAACTGTGATCAAGTAAGGTTTGTAAACATACTTCGGAGTTTATCTTCAAG
This sequence comes from Aphrophora alni, assembly GCA_963513935.1. Lineage (NCBI taxonomy): Eukaryota > Metazoa > Arthropoda > Insecta > Hemiptera > Aphrophoridae > Aphrophora > Aphrophora alni. Next base: position 87,056,591 of record OY740775.1, read on the forward strand.
AAATGTTTAGACAATGTCTAATCTAAACAAAGGAAATATTATTTCTAAACAACAGAAACCATTACGTATCCTGTATACAAAGTGTAGGTAATAAGTTTGGTCAAATATTTTGACCTCTCTTTTTTAACAGATCTTTATAACCTCAAGAAACTGAAAAAGTGATTTAACACGAAGTTGGTACGGTATGACATTAAAAAAAATCAATTAAAAATGACAAAATGTTGGCCTTTTTAAATAGTTTCTTCTTCATATCTCGAGTGTTAAAAGCACTAAATTAGATAAAAAAATTGAAGATTTTGATTTTGCATGTAATGGTACCAATTCAATATCTCCGCACTGACATGTAGCGATGAAATGTTACTTCAAACCCTAACCTTACAAGGAAATGTGATATTTGTTTTGTAAAATATAAAATCTATTTTCAATTACTAGTGATAATCTTAAATTGTTATTTGTTAAATAAAAGATTCGAGGAATATTTAAAATTTTAATTAATACTTTTAAGATAAATGTTTTATAATTTTATCTCAATTATTACTATTAAACATGATTATTGTTGGTATTCTACATAATCAATTGAGCCGTCTATTATTGTAATGTATAACGAACAGAGGGAATTTCACTGTTAAAGACTGCAGAAGTTAGGAAGGTTGGAAGGCGTAGGAATGCATGGAGAAGGACACTGGAAAAGAAGTTGAGAGAAGCTGGTAAGATATGGGAATTGATCAACAGAACGCTTGCTAAACTTTTGGGGTGCAGAGATGTGTCCCAGGATGAAAGAAGAGGCTTACGGAAGTAAGTAGGTTGTTGCAATGGGGCCAGGAGTTTCAAGTCAAAAAAAACCATAACAAAAAAAAAATCCTCAATATTGTGTCATAAAAATATGTAAAAAATCAAAAAAGAGTACTTTAATAATTTCTAAAAATAGAATTCTTCTGAAACGCCAGTAGAATTTAATACAATGATAGGAATAACAGAAGAGTGTCCAACTAACAAGAATATGTTTATATTCATTTCTATATTTAGAGACATACATAATTTAATAACAATAAATTGACTAGTTGAAGCAAGAATATATGAAGCACCCTCGTCACGAGCTGTCATAACCTCAACTAACATATTGATTGTAGAGCAGCGCCCTCTATGTAAGTAAGGTTATGTGACATTGTCCATTCAGTATATATTCCTCCCTCTTTCATCCCCATTTGAATGCTTTATTCCTTTTTGTGAAAAGATAAAACTAGTCATAGTAACAAGGGGTAGGTTTATAAGGAGGGAAAAAGTGAAATGGGAAAGATTAGAAAGGGTTTCATAGGGTGTGGTCAATAAATAAATAAGGATACTTAGTGACAAGAGAAACTGGAAGTTGCTGACTGAGCAATTGGATTGGGTAATTTTGTAAAAACAGACTGTAAAAAGGAAAAACTAGTGTCATCAAAAACTATGAAGTTGATTTTGAAGAAATCGATTAATTCAGAATAGAATCAGTTTTTAAGAAGACGAGGTGAGCTGGTTAAAATTCTGATTTTTGAATATTTTTATAGATATACAATGTGTCACTGACAAAGTTATAACTGTTTAAATCGAACATACTTAACGAAATTTTCTAGATACGTAATACAACTACAACAAAGTGAAACGATTTATTAATGTAAATGGAGTTAATTATTTAAAAAAAAAGTCGTCTTATTGCAAAATACTAAAAACACTTTACGTGTTTTTGATTATATTTACATTTAAAAAATACAAAATAACAAGAAACACACACACTTTTAATGAATAATAATAAAAAAATGAATGTTCAAGGGCCAAGTAATATTGTTAATCATAAACTGATTGATTTTGATTTTATTTTACTTTGGTATATTCACTGTCAAGAGTTTCGATTATTACAGATTATTTTATTATTATACATTTTTCGGACATTTGCCATCATTTGTGCGTTAAAAATCAAAACACGACGTTTCGGGAATAAGAATCAATTCCCGTTATCAAGTGACTAAAAACTAAAGAAACATGAAACTAGAAACTAAGCCTATGTAAGAAATACAATTGAATAAGACGGGAATAAGACGGGATAACGGGAATTGATTCTTATTCCCGAAACGTCGTGTATTGATTTTTAACACACAAATGATGGCAAATGTCCGAAAAATGTATAATAATAAAATTGAACGTCGATCATTAACAAATAACTTCAAACAGAGAATTACAGATTAGTTGAACAATACATGAAAAATTATTTCTACACTTTATGTTTATGAATTTATATTCCAGTCTTTCAACTGATATGTTAGTTCATTAAAAACTTGATAATAAAAAGTTAGATTTAGTTATAATAATTTGTGTAATGTAGACTTACACTCTGTACCAGATATGTAATTTACAATACATCTTTGCTTGATTTACATCACAATAACAAAATAATAAATCATTATCCACTCAGACCTGGCAAGAACGTTTAATATTGTGTTTACAAAATTGAAAATTTTAAAACGCCACAACTCGGTTGTTACTAAAGATAAATTTAAAAATAAAAATAACTTTTTAGTATCTTAAATTGACCTATTAGAATATGTAAAAAATAATAATAGCGTTGTATTTAAACAAGTTAAGAAAAATAAATTTGGTTATTTTTTGATACACCCTGTATATCCTACTAAACTTTTATACCACCCTGTAGGTAGGTCAGGTTAAGAGCTTCAAAATGAAAGGTCGAACATCTTTCTATCTTAAGCAGTTCTTGAAATATACAGCCGTTTCATACTTTTCTAACACTCTGTATATACATCTGTTTTAATAAAACTTTATTAAATAATATCGATTACCTATGTAATCTAACATTTCCCATAAATTCCAAGAAACCAAGTGTTGGAACATTACATTTAGAGATTCTGCTTGAATACATTGTATAATGGGCCTGGGTAACCACCAAGAAGGCCTCCAGCAACTTGTTTTTTTACGGTTTATTACATAAACTTACTCCTGTCGCCTTGTCACTGTTCCTAGTTTTATTTTTTCTCAAAACTTAATAATACTTGAAAAGAGGGAGAAACAATACCCTAAATGGACAACGTCACATAAGAGGGCGCTGGTCTACAACCAATATATTATTTGAGGTTATGACAGCTCGTGTTGAAAATACTCCATATGTACAACTTTTGGTAATTAATTGTTCTTTTGTTTATGTTTCATGTCTTTACTCTTTTAGCATTGTTAACTTATCAAAGTTCGTTTGTGCACTAACTTATTAGATGTGGCACAATTGGTAGATTGGGGGGGGGGAGGAATATTTTACAAAACTGGTTTCTAACTCAAAACTTGTTTAGACGGTTACCAATACAATCGAAATCCACATTGTAATTTGAAGAACTTCGGGTCTCTACCATTATGTGTAGAGGCCAAATTAAGATGACCTTCTGTAATATTATTTTTTCAAACAGTATTTTTATGCAAATTTTCTTTTGACAATCTACTAGTGTTTGTGCATTTCGTTCCTTAATAAATATCGTCAACTTCTTAGAGAAATCGTGGAACGACGTTTGTTTGGTTTGTGTCCCAAAAGTTTGGACTGGTGAACTGTTAAATCCCCCACCCTTCTTCATTATTCTAAAGGGCATGTAGTAGAAAAATTGAGAAAATAAATAAAGTAACGATATTGATGGGTCTATCATGGTACTTACCCAGCCCGAAGCAGATCCTCTATGTATAAGTTGATTTCTTGGACCTTGCAGGAAATATTAAATTGTATTAATAGATCAAGAGGTCTTATACAGTAGGGTAAGTGTTTTAAAAATAGTTGTTACATAGGTTTTCGTAATTGTGTGTAGGCCTATTACTAATTTTTTGACGTCGGGTAGACCTTACGGGCCACGTAGATGTATATTTTAAAAGGGATCACTCGCTTCGCTTCTGCTGAGCCTCGGATATGTGAAAGAGCCCCCGGGGACTACATTGTGCCCTTATAGAACCCCGTTGAAAATGAGAAAGATAATTTTGAAAGTGTTAAAATGGCGGCCATTTTAAATCCTTTTTTGTTCTCGTGTGTCATTCGATTTATAACCACTAAAATAGATAAAAATTTTGCAGATTTGTAGATTTGTGGGTATCAACCACACTTTTATACTATTACAAATTGGGAATTTATGTCAAAAATATAATTTTTAACCCTGCCTTTCAAGGCTCCTTCATATATGTACAACTTCGAGGTCAGCCAAGAGCGAAGCGAGTGGTGACTTCTTAATATATTACACACACGTATGAGGTCCGATAAAGGCTAGTCGACATCAATAACGTACAGAATTACAAGGTTCCAAAAATATTTGTAACCTGCGTTTTAAACTGTCCGGATGGGGGGGGGATACCCCAAGATGTGCATTACATTTAGAATATCTGATTGTATTATATTGTATTATGGTTCCTGGTAAGGTACTATTATAGTTCTTAAATAAATTCTACTTATAAAAGCTTTATAGATATATTCACTCTTTAACCCTATTAATAATTCCGAGCCTGTCCCTTAGTTATAAAACAATTACATTGGGTCATGTTCTCTTTTTTTTTTTTTTTTATAAAACGCTGACGATCACGAGGTTATACAAGAAAAATAAAATCAAAACACAACTACCCTCTGTCACTCTTTGAACGTAAGTAAGAAACCTACAATATTCTCCAATACAAATAATATTGTCTCTAGCTATTTCTCAAAGCAATATATTGGTTATACTCCCCAAGGCGTGTTTCTTAACCCTATAAACTCTGTTATATACACGTAAATCACTCCCTTTATTGTTGAACGTTTATCATAACGTAAATATATTTTGTACGTTTTAAAATTGTTCAGCAGAACAACTTATTTTATGTTTTTAGAAATAATATTTATGTAGGGTAATAATTGTAGTTGGAGACGTTTTGTATAATTATCTTTACTGAAATTCACCAAGATTAAAACAAAATTTAAAAAACTTTTAGTTGTATTAATAAAAATTTAATGAATTATTAACTAATTTCAAACTCCTTACCCTGTCCGTTAGGGATTCACAAGTAACTACGGCTTCAATACCAAGGGACCTAGCTGGATCTACATTTTCATGTAGTTTTGAGTGACAACTCTCTTTCCCATCAAGTCTATACCAATTTTTGTTCTCTTCCGACCGTAAAGCTACTACAATATTTCAGGACTAAGACTATTTTAGTTCTTTTTTTTTATAAGGTGATGATGATCGAGTGATTTCTTGCCTTTAAACAACAAGAAAAAACCTCTTCTACTGCAGGTACATATATTTTGTTTTCCGGTAATGAAGAGAAATTGTTTCTATCTCTGCGTTAAAATCTTAAGGTAACCCTCTTATATATGAACATGTTATCGTTTACCGAATTGATCTGCGTACATGTAACAATTGAAGATGATTTATTAAGTGAAACGTCTTCTTGTACTAAATAAAACAATCCTTTGTATTTCTTGTTGTAAGAAAAGTTGTATTTCTTTTATTTGGTGATTGAAGTTTCCACAAAGGTTGCTCATTTCAAGTGGAGGTTTTCACTTATCCACGCAGAATATTTTCGTCTCTACGCAATTTATCTTCATGTAATAACAATTTCGAAAATTATAAGTCTAAAGTTGTATTTCTAAATATTTTACTGTATATAAAATGAACTGATATAATGACTTTCAAGATTTAAAAAAAAAAAAAAATCGATTATATTTTTGTGTGAACCAAACTTTGATTTAAATCTCCGACCTGTGTGTTATTCGTGTTTTGGTTCTTCAATTATGCGGTATATCCTTTTTGCACGTCAGGAATAAGGGCTCAGTTCACACCAAAATAGAAAATGATGGTTTGATACGGTTTATGGCTAAAAAAACTCTTGCAAATATTAATGTACTTTCTTTCCTTATTGGTGCTGCCTAAATCAACGTCCTCTAACAGTTGTTGCTGAAGACGATTTATACTTTCGCCTGCTATTGTGAGGTACACACTCATGTCGTATAGTTTGATCTTTGTATATATGTATAAATCGAGTTATTGTTAACGCCGTTCTACTACCATTTGGACCACATCGCATATTGCTCTAAGTTCTGGATCAGACTTATCATGCAAAACCAACAGAAAGTAGCACTAAAATTCAAACATAAAATTACCATACCTCCTATACACCCACACCCTTCAAAAGATACCTCTAGGCAATCCCAGGAAGATTTACCACCTCCATCAACTTCAGAATTTTTCTGACATGGTTGTCTTGAGTGATTATCTGTCCCTTTACCAAAGATCCAAATGGTCTCAGTCCTTTCCCAATCGAAGTATTCACATTTGAAGATCAGATGTTTTACAGTTTCCTCTTGCAGGTTTTCTGCATAGAGACCTCTCAGTGAAGACGTACATTCTGTGCATTTCCCCCAGATAGTAGTGCCCTATAACTAATCCTATCACATGTCTTATATGTCTCTGCCCAACGAAAGAACATCAGATGAAATAGGCTTCCAGAACGTGATGAAATTGCAGCTCGTGTTTCACGTTTTGTTTTAAAGCCATTTTGAACCACTCTCCAGTTCATACATGATCAAAAGCTCCCCTTCCTATAGCCATTCCTTACGATCAGATATTACAATTAATTGTAATTGGTTTGAAAAGGAGTACTGCACCTTAATAAGATCAGAAGTCATTTTCAATGTTCATCTCTCGTTACTCTGTGTCTATTACACTTATATTTTACGCATTTAAAGTCTGTTTCAACTGGAAAGTTTTCTCTTAAACCATGATATTAAGTTTACTGGCAAACTTTAGGAAGCCGACTTAGATGTGAATGAAACTTTAGTTATAAATACAGTTACGTTGAGACTCCTGCAACTTGTTTAAGGTTACACAGAGACAAACGGCTGCGGTTGTGAAACATAACATTGGATCGTGTTAAGTTTGCAATAAGAATTGAAATAATCAAAAATAAGATTAGATTCATTTTAATATGTCAATTTTAATATATTATTATCATAATATATTCCTACCTTTCATACGTATACAAACTTACCCCTATCACCTTCTCACTGTTGCTATCAGTTATGTTTTTATAGTGAATGTAATAAAGTTTTCACATGGAGATGAAAGAGGGAGGAACGTATCCTGAATGGACAACGTCATATAACCTTTTACATGGAGGGCGTTGGCCTACAATCAATATATTATTTGAGGTTATGACAGCATGTGTCGAAGATGATTAATCAAATTTTTTTATATTAAACTTCGTTGAAAGTAAATGATGTCTGTTTATTCAAAGCGTAGCGTTCAATATACACAGAAATACATCTAGGTTAAATAGTAATGTATAAGAGTCATTGTATTGTATATAGGGTGACATGTACTTGTGACTTTAAAGTTTAAAACTGAAGTAGCTCCGAGGATCTAGGAGGGTCGGCGCACTTAAAGCCGTTCAGCACAACACCAGACCTCCACTCATTAAGATAGGTGAAGGGAGCAATCTACCTCTAGCACACAGCTACCACCACGAAGCTGAGCATGCATGCTCCCATGGTACTCATGTTGACAAGATTCCCCAAACCACATTTGATGAGGTATCGTCGAGTCACTTACTCCACAAACTCCTCCACAACATCACCTACAGCGGCGTCCGTTACTCACTTATATGAGTTTAACTGCGATCCTTAAAGATTGATTGAGCCTCCCTTTCACTATTCCTGAGATGGTCGGTTATGTGATCCTTTCCAATCCAATCGCCACCATACACTGTATGATATGAAGGAGATTTATAGAGAGTAGATATTCCATTTCTAGTTCGTATCTTCCCAAGAGTTTTTCTTCTTTTAATAGTTACGGCCTCGCAGTCTTTTAGTACGTGGTGAGTGATTTTCTATCTTTTGCAGCACCTACAGATCGTGCCATCCCTTAGGCTAAATGTCTCGAGATATACTCTGAGTGTGCCATTCCCCGTAAGGACGCAGTTAGTAGTCTTAGCCTATTTTTCTATAGACATTAGTCTATAGACAAGCCCTAGACATCTTACCCGAACAGCTTCTTAGCTGCCCATCGGTCATCAACGCCTTATAAAATAAAGGAAGAAAAGAACTAAAATAAAGGCTCTTAGCTTGGGAATACTTTATATCATTAAGCTGAGAAGTGAACAAGAGTTGGTCAATAGGGACCTAATAGGAAAGATCTAACTCAAGGGAGTACTACTCAGTTCTGTCTACATACATCTATCGTACCACAAACTTCGATTGAAGTGTTTCTCTTTCAAATACTATGTAAATATTCAGATTCTATAAGGAAAAATGTACCCAATGTCGCATATAGACAAATCGCTTATAGACTATATACATCTTGAGATCAATTTTACATTTCTACAAAGCCAACTACTCTGGGAAACACATGTATAGATTTACCCTTTTGAAGAAACTATGCCATATGAATTTTACTTATTCTATCATATAAATAAAATAAACTTTTTAATAAAGATACACACATAGAAACACAGATTAGAGTTAAAGTCAAATTACTCCTATGGGTATAATCGGTAAAAATGTTATGATCTGGAATCTCAGCCATTTTGAAAATACAACTTAAATAGATTTGCTATTTTTAGAGTCTTTATTTACTTTCTTACATATACGCAGTAAAGAGAACATTATGAGATGAATCAAATTGTCGATTTTTTTGCGGAAAAGTGATATTGGAAATCATGTCTGTCTGTCGATTGTTCATCTGTGTAATGGCTCTACAACGATATGACCAATTTTAATCAAATTTGCTAAGTGGTAAACTTTGATTAAACCATTGGACTTTTTTCTCCACTTTATCAATAACTCTAGATTTGGGTTGTGACGAGTTCGGATGAACGGTCGCCTTCGTTCATTGTGGTGGGGATCATGATTATGATTTGGGTCCCGATAGCAATCTTGGTTGCAGTCGGGATATCAGCAGTCATCAACCGGATTACGAATAACATGGAATTTAGAAGACATTGCCCATTTTGATCCTCTCCTGAATAGGAAAAACACGTAGGAGAGTGAAGTGTAGTGTCCCACAGGACTTGGGTCGAGTCCTCGTAAATTGTTTAGTTAAATTTATTTAAGTGACATTTTTCTAAATTAAATGTCAGATTAAGTCTCTGTAAATGGCGTTTCTGATATTCTCGGGAATGCTGGTGGTAAACGTCTTAGCGCGAGGTGAGTCAATTTGGGGTGAATAGGGCTAGTTTAGACCACCCATGTTACATGGTGGTAGTGTCCAATTACTTTTATAATTAGAATGTTAACACCTCTAAATTAATGTATTGTAATTAACGCATTAAAAACTGGTTACCAAGAGTAGTGTTTGGTCAGATGAGGTTAAGGGAATTAAAATGTCAATGGGAATAGGCGACCATGTTCACCTTAGCTAACCCTATCTTAGGTTAACGTAACTTCTGGTATCAAATTAGTTTATTTCCCCCCTAAGCAACCTTATTACGTTGCAGTTGGTAGAAGAGCGTAGTTCTTTAACCTAGAAGATCCACATTCTTCTAGGTTACGGACCAGCATCGTTCCAGACAAAAATACAAAATTCCAATATTTCAAAATCGACTATAAATTTTGTAAAAAAATAGCCAAATCAAATTTATTGATCGCCATTTCTCCAATATAGTTGGTTTGTGAGTTTATCAGTAAAAAAATGAAACGGCTATGTGGCTTTTATAAGAGACGTAAATTCTCAAAATCAGATCAACAGATTTGGTTGAAATATCAGAGAAATATGAAGATTATTACCAAAATTTGTGTACATAATTTCAGTGAAAATAATCAATCTTGATAGCCTAGTTAAAAACTCAATTTAGTCAAATACGATTTATCCTAAGGACAGTGATGAAAATTTAGGTCCTATTTAAGTATATAAGATTTTTTCTTAGTCTATGGTTCAATTTCAACTTTTGCTGACAACTACTGAAATTATGGTGACGAACAGTTTTGATTGGTTTTGATTTGGTTTTAGGGAAAAGATAATGAAAAAGTTTGTGCAATGTGTCTAAACAGTTTATTTTAAAATTAAACAACGTAACTCAAATACACTCCGCCTTATACGTGTTTCAAAAGGTTACTTGTTTTCAAGGATAACTAATATATTGCTTTGGTTGCATTTTAAACCACTGCAGTGAACCCATTTGTTTTAAAAGTCTATTTCTACTTTCAATTCTCTTCTTAAACTTTGCAACACTCTTGTGAAAGACGACCCGGATGTAAATGAAACTTTCGTTGTAAATACAGTTACTTTGAAACTCCTGCAACTTGTTTAAAGTTGTTTCTAACAGAAACATATTGCTGTGGAAACAAAATAAAACTTTCGATCTTATTTTGAATATTTATCTTACAACAATAATTGTTATAATCATTGAAACATTATTGATGTGAAAGTTACATTATTATTTTTTTGTTGTATTCATCACAGTCTAATATGAACTACGTTAATATAACTTTAATTTTTTCTTCCGCTAGAACTCCCTCATTCTCTGACTTATTCTCTACCTTTCCAATTCCGACATGATCGTCTTTCTTTTGATTTTCATTGCCGTCAGATCCTTTACCTCTGCTACTTTTCACCTGAACTAGTTTTTGTAATCCTTGTCCTCTTCTCCTACTCTTATTTCTTTTAGGTCTCGATGCATTTTTGCACCCACAGTATTTGTATTTTTCTGTCTTCCTGGTAGTTTTAAACTCTTTGCTAGCCTGTTTAAGTCCATCCTTTTCAGATGTCCGTAAAGGGGTAAGTAGAAAATTTCAAATGAAATTTATGGTCATGTGATACAACATTTCTTTAAACCTGATGAGACAAGAAAATATTCTGGACTGTTACTTAAATGGCGATCGTATACGTAATTTTTTACGATAGCTAAAAAGTAAATTGCACCCACGTTAACTTTGTTGATATTTATGAGTCTTCACAGGTAAGAGGGACTTCTTCAATAAGTCTTAATTATCGGTTTATAAAACATTCTAGTAACACAAAATATTCAGTTAAGTCAAACGTTTTTTAAGTACGTGTGTAAATATTTACAAACGATTTGCAACGGCATCGTTATCTTTGGGGGTCTACATTTAGAAAAGAGAATCTGAATAATGCTAAAGCACATTTTGAAGTCACATACGTTACCCACTGACTATACCCAATCACAGTCTGCCCATGCACTATAGAGTATCCAGCTTTAAAGAGATTAATTTAATTCATATTACATACAGAATTAAAGCTAATTATTAATTAAACAACTACACAGCACTAACATCAATTAACCAAAAAGTGGAAGTTTGACGAAGCACATTCTCAACTCTTCTCGTTTATATAGTTTTAACGCGTCCGATTTGGGGATCAGGTCTCTGGAAAAACTCTGAACACCATGATTCCAATTAAATAATCAGCCATGGTGTAATTTGTAAATAAAAATAAAAACCAAAATTAAAACAAATCTGTACTACACAGTATGTCTGACTGAATGTACGGCCAGATCACTTCCTGTAGTTCCAGTCTCGTGGTCTGCTCAACATAGTTGCAGTTTCAGTCAGCTGTTTGCGTCAGTGAGACCCGAGTCAAGTTAGGTCTCGATCCAAGTGACACTATCACACATGTTTATACAAAATCTTGGAGAATCGCAACCCTATTCTTTCCCCCCTATGAATGTGAATGAAGTTTAAACATTTCATCGTAAAAATATTTTGTAGAAATGTCACTATTTTTGATTCAGGAAATCTCAAAATATCTCTAAAATTTTCAAATTAGTTTTTATTTTCGGAATATTTTATATAGACGTACATCCTAGTTAAGCTATTATTAGATATATTTCTAACGTAATGTTTTGAACAATATTAAAAAAGAGTATTTTCCCATCTGGTCTCAATATTATTTATTAAAAGCTGAGGTATTATTGAAATATTTTTAGCTTAAGGATAAAATGAAGCAATAAAGTTTAAAGTTTCAAAATATTTTAATAATATAAATGAACTACAATTGTTTCGCCTTGCGGCATCATCGTGCAACAATTGTAGCTCATTTATATTATTAAAATATTTTGAAACTTTAAGCTTTATTGCTTTATTATATCCTTGAATATGGAGTTTCAACAAGAAATATCTGCTGTTACATTAAATTTTTTAGCTTAAGTGGAAGAGATACCTATCTATATGGTTGATGATTTTGTTCTTCCAGAAGGATAGAGCAGAACAAGATATAAAATGCTAGATGCGGACATAATGTGGAGAAGTTGAGAGATGAGTTTCCTTGATTGGTTGAGACATGTCAAAAGAACAGGTAGGTTTAGTAAAGCCCAAAGGTAAGGATTCCCGGCATGAAATGATGAATAGAAATGTGGGGTGAATGTAATGCCTGCCCTTATAAAATAGAATATGCTTGAACTATAAGCAAACATATTCTGAACGTTTGAAACAAAATATTACTCACAGTATTTTTATGCAAAATTTGTAATTTATTATTATTTAACCTAATCGTAAAGAGAATATAAAGCATAACTTCATCTAGTTGAAATCTGGACTCTTTTGAATTCAAATAAAGTGATCAAAAAGACAAGTATGAATAGTGTCAATATTTAATCAGGTGAAACTGTTCCTTGGCAGTTTCAAAAAAATAAACTAGTTGATGGTCGCCATCATAGTACCCACAAGTAGATCCTCTAAATGTAATGAGTAAAAGTTGTTTCTTGGGTCTTGTAGGAAATATTTAATTGTATTGGTAGATCAAGGGGTTTTATCCAGTAGGATAAGTTACTTTAAAACAGTTGCTACATATATTTTTTGAATTTTGTTTATGTGTATCACTACTTTCATTACGTCGATGTTAGCTAGATAGTTAAGAAGTCTCAACTCACGTTGCTTGTCTCAGTATCGGCCCTGGAAGTAGATATGTAGAGGAGCCTCCACTCGCTACGCTAGTGTCAGTTACGCTGTCTTCGTAAATAGACGAATCCTACATGAGGTCAGGGTTAAAATTGTATTTTTGACAACAACTTCGTTATTTGTCATCGTAAAGATGTGGAGTATAATATGCAAAAAATAATATTAATAAAAAAACAGATAAAAGTGAACTGTAACTAATAATTATCAAGCAGTACTCAGAAACAGTATTTTAGGTTTGAAATATTTTAACTTTTAACTGATGTTATCAACTCCCAATTGTCGTCCTACGACGAAAAATAAAGGTAACGTTAAGATCCTTTTCACCAAAGAGATTATGAGCTGGATGTTGAGAGATGAAGTTGCTAACTCAAAAATGTTTTTATAAAACAAATTCTGACGGGAGTTAACCTGTAATAAAAACGGCAGTTTGGTTTCCATATTTATCAATGTTGTGTTTTATATAGGATGGTTATAGCCAGTAGAGACGAGCAAAGCAAAGCACAATGAAGCCTCAATAGTCCAGTCAGCATCTTTCAATGTCTTTTGACAACAGATACTTTTATTGAATGGTTAACCACATCCTACGAAACCCTTTTGTGATATTTTACCCAAAGTAATTTTGGTCTTTTTATTTTACGAGATACCACATAAACCTACCCCTATCGCCTTGTCGCTGTTACTAGCTATGTTTTTCGTAAAACGTAATAAAGTCTTGAGATGGGGATGCAAGAGGGAGGAATATATCCTGAATGGACATTGTCACATAACTTTACTTAAATATTAGGGCGCAGGTCTACAATCAATATGTCGATGTTATAGCAGCGCGTGTCAAAGAGTTTCATACACTCTTTATTTTACTTTCAATCCCAATTTAAAAAAAATATATATATCTTATAATTTTGGAAATGTTTTTATATAAACAAAAAAAAATAAACAATTTTGGAAATTGCTTGAATAACACACAAGATATGATCGCCACCTTGATATTTTAATTTAATTTTTCAGAATTTAAAAAGGGTTCTAAGTGAGCACACTATAGTCTCTTATATCTTAAATTTTGTGGCCACTATTGTGCACATCATTAATTGGACATTTCATGATGGAAGAAACTTGGAACGGTTCACGATATTTACTTCTCAAAACAAAACAAAATAGCACCGGAAATTATGCAACTTTATCAAAATAGTTATCCACAAATGTAGTTCAATGACTAGTGGTTTCAGCTTGATGGAGCTCCATCTCATTATTCTATAGTAGTGTAAAATTACGTATATCAGGTTTTCCCAACAAATGGATTTGGAGAGGTGACACTGAATGATCCTTAGATTTAATCCTTTGGATTATTTCCTGTAAAGATATTTGAAAATAAACGTTAATGTGATAAAACTATAAATTTGAATGACCAGATAGGACATATACGACCACCAAATTACAGCAAAATTAACAATAAAGTATAACCTTTGTTATTTATTTTTAATTAATTACTTTGATTAAAACACAACTACGTTATCATATTTAAAATTATTTATTCTTTAAAATACAATTTGCACCTAAAGTTGGGTGCCAATATATAACAGTTGAATTAATTAAATCTTCAAATTAATTGATGCACATATGAGTATTCAAATTTATTCATCTTATCACTAAATCTCATCCATTCAACTTAAACTAGACATAAACATTTATAACACAATGAAATACTTAATTCTAGAACATAGCAATTTTATTATTATTATTAGGTGCATCAAAATCGTATCATTAATTGTAATTTTAATTTAGTCTTTATATTTTAATATCTCAATTGCTTTATTGATTTATTGGGCGCCAGGTATAATTTACCAATTATATAATGAAGTTACTTTGATTGCTCTTTGAAAATTTAAGTTTAAATGGCTCTCGGCCTAGCTCAGATTTTATTTAAAGTGGGGCGTGGTTTCTTTGGTAACCTGAAGTAAAAACTACAATAACTAATCAGATAACTTATCGTGGTTCAGTAGCATGGAATGATGTCTTCTTGGAGTTTTTACAGGTGAGATGATCCCTCGAACTTATGGCAGATATCACAAGAAACTTAATCCAATTTATAGGCACTTTGACGATCTCGAAGCTTGAACTACCTCACTCTGTTGCTTGAATTCTTAGTCAATTAATCAAACTCTTCTTTAACTTTACGATGATTTTAATATAATTCGATGACTTAAAACTTTTCTTCAACTCTACGACGATTTGGCGAACTTCGCCCTGTGCCTAGTTCCTCTCCCTTGCGACGCTCGTTCTTCACTGCTTTTTTTGATTTTTGAATTCTTACGCAGAGTTTTCCCGTTTTACCCCTTCTTCGCTTATTTCTGGATGACGCTTCTTTTTGGTTGGTTGGATTTGATTTTTCAAACTCTAACCGTCTTTCAAAGTTCGTTAAATCTTGTTTCTTAGCTGAGTTCAACGTACCTCTGCCTAGTTTTTTGTCTCTTTTTCTTTTGTTAACTTGGGCGTACACAAACTTTCTAATTTCCCATGTTGTCACATTACATAACTCAACTCTTCCTATTTAATTTGTCACGCTGCCCTCGCCCTTTCAATAATTTTGTAGTTTCGAAGTATTGTTTCCTTAGAAATCCTTTAACAAAATTTATTATGTGTTGGGGTGACGTTTATGTTTGACATTTATTTCTAACTGACAAGGTTTAAACATTTTGAATTGGACAAAGCTTTTACTTAGGGCTTCTCAACGTTACATAAGTCCCAAGAAATTTTATGTTAATTGCAGAATTAATGATAAAATTTGCTTTTGATACACCTTTACACTAAACTTATTTTAATAATACACATATACATATCGTAACATGGACTATGACCTACTCTTACTCTCATTTAAAAACCCATTAGAATTACTGTCCCTTTAAATGACTTTATGACCTACTCTTACTCTCATTTAAAAACCCACTAGAATTACTGTCCCTTTAAATGACTTTATGACCTAAACTGCGGTCAACCTTTTTTCTTAACAATGGCATTGTCTAGAATCCCACGTCAACAAACCCTTCTTGTAAACCCCAATTAACATTGTTCCCTTGACCCTCTTCAACTGTAGGACATGTGTTTGTTTACATTTTATTTTACAGTTAAATTCATTTATTTTTGTTTACTTAACTCTCTAATTAATTATGAAACCTTTTTAATAATCTACAATTAAATATACCTCGGATGTGAGTTTTATTATTTTTAATACTAGCTAACTTATAAGTAGTTTTTCCTATCTTAGAGATTACGGTGTATGGTCCTTCATATAGTTCACAGAACTTGTGATATCGTTTTTCAATTGTGCTTGACGGAATACAAGCTCTTACTAGTACTAAATCATTTATCTGATATTCGGTTGGTGGATGTAGTTCATTGAACTTCTTAGCGAATTTTTCCCTTTTATTTTTAATTCGTAAGTATATTTCTCCGTGGTCAATGTCGTTTGTTTCTGTGTTGCCTGGATTAATTAAATATTTTTTCCAAATTCGTGTCGGACGTGTATTAAATTGTACTTCTAATGGTGTTGACTCAATTGTATCATGGTATGATTCGTTCATGAAACTTTCCACAGTTTCAAGTAGCCTTCCCCATTCTTGGTGATTGTCAGGTAACAGGATCCTGAAAAGTTGACCTAGATTTCGCATTACTCTCTCCGCCAAGTTGCTTTGTGGATTTCGTATTGCAACGGTTCTTTGTCTAATTCCCAGTTCTTGTAACCCTTCTGTCCATTTTTTGGATGTAAATTGTGTACCATTATCCGAAAGTATGTATTTTGGTAATTGGACTTCTTTAATGTATTTCCTGATTTGATTTAATGTTGTTACGGTTGTTGTGTTTTTTACCTTATACAATTTTGTGTATTTAGAAAATGCGTCAATCACTACTAAGATGTACCTTGACCCGTAGACTGACCGAGGCAATGGTCCGTAATAGTCTACACACACTAGTTCACCCTTACCTTTTGGTATAATAGGCGTAAGTTCTGCGTTTCTACCTTTGTTGTCATGTTTACATTTTTGACATCGTAAACATTTAATTATTATATCCCTGACCTTTTTAGCGACTTTGTCTCCCGTGAAATCTTCCTTAAAATTATGGTAACATTTGCTTATTCCTATATGTCCGCAAATTTCATGAATTTCCTTAATTAATACTTCAATGAATTTTTCTGGAATCATTAATTTCCACATTCCTCTTTCCTTGCGAAATAATTTTTTTTCAAACAATTTATAACATTCTAAAATTTTTGGATCATTTTCTTCTAATTTACCTACTATATTCCTAAATTTTGTATCCTTCTTCTGTAAAACTTCTATATTTTGTAACTGTTCGCCCACTTCTGGATTAAACTTCTGTAACACTAATTGGATTTGTACAAGTCGGTCCTCCCCATTTTCTTGTGAACATTCTCCATCCTCTGGGAATCTGCTCAATGTATCTGCAACAATATTTTCTTTTCCCTTGCAGTGTCGAATTTGGATGTTATACTCCTGAATTAATAAGATCCACCTCGTCATTCTAGCGTTAAGTAGTTTGCATTGGTTAATGAAAGTGATCGCCTTATTGTCAGTTATAACGGTTATTTTTCTCCCTAATAAATAATTCCTAAATTTCCTTAATCCTAATACTACACTATACAATTCTTTTTCGGCAGTGCTATAAAATCTCTCAGCCCCTTTAAATGTTCTGCTTGTAAATCCTACTACAGCAATGTTATTCTGGTCATCGAGTTGGTACAGTTGTGCTCCTGACGCAATATCGGACGCATCTGTCTGTAAGTAAAACATCTTTTCCATATTTGGGTGCTTTAACGTTACAGCCTCAATAAATTCCTCCTTTACAGCTAAAAAACTCTGGTTAATACTATCTGTCCATTTAAATTTTGTTCCTTTCTTCAGTAGTCCTTGTAATGGAGCTGTTGTTTGTGCGTAATTTTTTGAAAACCGGTGGTAGAAATTTGTTAATCCTAAAAGCTTTTTAATTGTTTTGGTGTCTTAGGACGCGGAAAATTTTGAATTGCCATCATTTTTTGCTCTTGCGGTTTAATACCATCTGTGGTGATAACAAAACCTAGATAATCTATTTCTTTCCTGCAGAACATAGATTTCTCAAAATTTACTGTTAAGTTGGCGTCTTGAAATACCTTTAATATTTTTTCTAATTGGTCCACATGATCTTCCCAGTTTTGCGAAATACATAAACAGTCGTCCACATACATAATTAAATTCCTTTTAACTTCTTCCGTCAGAATTGAGTCCAAACCTCGCGTTAAACTTGCTAAGCTTGTGCTCAACCCAAACGGAACGGTTTTGTACCTGTAGCACAATCCTTTGTACAGAAATGCCGTGAAATCCTTGCAATCTTCGTGCAACGGGATTTGCCAAAAACTGCTAGTTAGGTCTAAACTACTCATCCAACTGATTTTCTTACCGATTGTCAATAACTCTTGGATTGGTCGAATCCCTTCGTAATCCGGTATGGTTCTCGCATTTATAGTCCTGGCGTCTAAACAGATCCTTACGCTCCCATCTTTCTTACATACAGGTACTATAGGATTAATGTATGCGCTGTTTGCTCTCTCGATGATCCCATAACTTAGCATTCTCTGAATCTCTGCATCAACGGCTTCTCTAAACTTAGTTGCCACTGGCCAACTCCTCTGACAGTATGGTGTTCTATCAGTTACTTGAAATTTATGGTAATAAGTTGAAATTAATCCTGGTTTTTTGCTGAAAACTGTTTTATATTTATTAAATATGCTGTATAACCGCTGCCTATTCTCAAGTGGTACATGTTCCAAATTGCTTATTTTGTTTATATCAAATTCATATTTATCCTCTTCAATTTGTAGGCAATTATTCAAACTTTCAATATTAACTTCTGACGAATCCTCGAATTTAATTTCCTTTCTACCAACTCCATAGTTTAATTTATTTCCTATTTCTAACTTATTATTAATAAAATTGACGATTGCATGATTTCTTGATAAAAACTCTAACCCAAGTATACAATCTCGAATTAGTTCTGGTACTATTATAAAATGCACGGCGATTAATTCTGTTCCTAACTTAACTTTAATGAAAATTTGTTTTTTAACACTTTTGGAACGCAGACCTAATGCTCCAATAACTTTTACTCCTGCTACCGGTAATTCTTCAAAAACTCCTAAATTTAATTTATTTGTGTTGTAGAAAGATTCAGATATCGAATTTACCTCACAACCTGTATCGATTAACGCTCTGACCTGTACACACTCATTAAAAACTAACTTAATTTCTGGACATTTATTAATGTCATTAATTATATCGCTTGTGTCGTGATTGTCCTCTAAATAATCTTTTAAATCGGTGAATAAGGTATTTATGGTTGCCTTGTTCTTATCCGCTAGGTCTACATTCCATTCCAACTTTCACTTTTGCCCTCTTCCGTCCCTGTCTGCAGGTTGTCGACCTTCCCAACGGTTCCCTGGTCCATTTTTTTATGTCGGCACGCACATCTGGTTTTCTGTAAACATCCCTATTCTGACGTAACGGTAAATGTCTACTGTTGTACCCATTCATTTGTCCCCAAGGCCTGTTTACAACTTCTCCCTCTCTCTCGTCGCGTGGATAGGATGCCTTATAATTACCATTTCTTTCTTCGTAACTATTAATGTGTCGTACATCTGCCTGTCGGAATTCCATCAATAGTTTTACAAATTCCTGCTTTGTTTTCACACCCCTGGTGATAACAGCAATTAGTGTAGTTGGGTGAAAGTGCTTAGCGATTTTTTGGACTAACTGGGCTTCTAAAATCGGCGGTTCTAACTCTGAACATTCCAACATCATGTTCTCCACATATGTGATAGCTTCATCCCCAATTTTTCCTTTAAACTTTCCGAATTCCAACCTGTCTCGGATGTTTGCTTGTATCATTTCGTTAAAATATTTATCCATAAATATTTTTTCAAAATCTTCGAAGTTTTTAACTTCCCTACGGTGTAGAAACCACCATACACATGCTTCATCTTTTAAATATCTATCTAACCAATACATGTTCCCTTGATGTGTGTAACTAACGCTAACTTCTTTTATGATCCTTAAAAATTGCATTGGGAATCTTTCTTTTCCTGTAAAACTAATATCCCTTATCTCTGGTTCCCTTATTATGATACCATCCCTTGTTTTTAAATTACTTAATCTTTCATCTACTTCTGTCACTTTATTTTTCATTTCGTCCGTTTGTTTCTGATATTGGTTAATTTTTTGTGAATTTTCTTGGCATTGTGATTCGATTTCTAGAATTTTATTATTAGATCTAGCTTGACTTTCCTTTACCTTATCAATCTGAGCGTCTACGTTAATTTGATTTTCAGTTAAATTTTTGTTTACGGTGATTTCGATTTCTTTAATGCTCTCTTGCACATCCTTTTCTACTTCCACGACTTTACTTGCAATTTCTTTTAAATTTTCTCTTAAATCTTCGCACTTATTACCTAATTTATCGGTGAAATTTTCTTCAATTTTATTTAATTTATCATTCATTTCCGTCCTAATTGTCTCGGCTGTGGTATCCGATCTTAATTTAATTTCTTCGAGCTTGTTCTCGAATCTCTCCGCAAATTCATTAAATTTTCGGTCCATTGTCTCCGCATTTTGACTAACATTGCCACTAAGTTCTTCTAATTTTTTATTATTTTCCTCGAGCTTTTTATTTTGTTCTGCGAATTTTTTATCGATGCTTGCTTTTAGAATTTCCGCATTTTTATTAATTTCTTCGAAATTCTTTTTATTAAGGGCTTCCGCATTTTTACTACTTTCTTCAAATTTTTTATCGATGCTTGTTTTTAGGATTTCCGCATTTTTATTACTTTCATCAAATTTTTTATTAAGGATTTCGATTAATTCGTTTAATCCTACCGTTGGGGTCCCATACACCTTTAAATTTTCACTCTCCCCTGAATTATTACCCTCATTAGTATTACTTTCACTATTATTAATCCCTATAGCTCTATCCATTTCTGATTCTATCCCCATTTGATTATTAATCTCCTCATCAAACCCCATTGTTATTTGGTTATTTGCCATCTTTTTATAATTTTTTATCCTATTACTACGTCTTAACATTAAATTAATTATATCTAATAGTCTTTCTGTCTCTTATCTTATAATGCTACCTTCAGGTTACACCACGTGAACTAAATTTTAATTTTAATTAAACCACGAGTTGGACGCCAATTATAACCTTTGTTATTTATTTTTAATTAATTACTTTGATTAAAACACAACTACGTTATCATATTTAAAATTATTTATTCTTTAAAATACAATTTGCACCTAAAGTTGGGTGCCAATATATAACAGTTGAATTAATTAAATCTTCAAATTAATTGATGCACATATGAGTATTCAAATTTATTCATCTTATCACTAAATCTCATCCATTCAACTTAAACTAGACATAAACATTTATAACACAATGAAATACTTAATTCTAGAACATAGCAATTTTATTATTATTATTAGGTGCATCAAAATCGTATCATTAATTGTAATTTTAATTTAGTCTTTATATTTTAATATCTCAATTGCTTTATTGATTTATTGGGCGCCAGGTATAATTTACCAATTATATAATGAAGTTACTTTGATTGCTCTTTGAAAATTTAAGTTTAAATGGCTCTCGGCCTAGCTCAGATTTTATTTAAAGTGGGGCGTGGTTTCTTTGGTAACCTGAAGTAAAAACTACAATAACTAATCAGATAACTTATCGTGGTTCAGTAGCATGGAATGATGTCTTCTTGGAGTTTTTACAGGTGAGATGATCCCTCGAACTTATGGCAGATATCACAAGAAACTTAATCCAATTTATAGGCACTTTGACGATCTCGAAGCTTGAACTACCTCACTCTGTTGCTTGAATTCTTAGTCAATTAATCAAACTCTTCTTTAACTTTACGATGATTTTAATATAATTCGATGACTTAAAACTTTTCTTCAACTCTACGACGATTTGGCGAACTTCGCCCTGTGCCTAGTTCCTCTCCCTTGCGACGCTCGTTCTTCACTGCTTTTTTTGATTTTTGAATTCTTACGCAGAGTTTTCCCGTTTTACCCCTTCTTCGCTTATTTCTGGATGACGCTTCTTTTTGGTTGGTTGGATTTGATTTTTCAAACTCTAACCGTCTTTCAAAGTTCGTTAAATCTTGTTTCTTAGCTGAGTTCAACGTACCTCTGCCTAGTTTTTTGTCTCTTTTTCTTTTGTTAACTTGGGCGTACACAAACTTTCTAATTTCCCATGTTGTCACATTACATAACTCAACTCTTCCTATTTAATTTGTCACGCTGCCCTCGCCCTTTCAATAATTTTGTAGTTTCGAAGTATTGTTTCCTTAGAAATCCTTTAACAAAATTTATTATGTGTTGGGGTGACGTTTATGTTTGACATTTATTTCTAACTGACAAGGTTTAAACATTTTGAATTGGACAAAGCTTTTACTTAGGGCTTCTCAACGTTACAAAAGTTATACATGTGTTTTAAACTCGTCAAGTAGCTCTTGGTGGACATTTTGAACATAATAAAAACGGACTCTCTTAAATAATGTATGGTTAACGTTGTTTGGATAAACAGTTTTAGTTCAGCTTATAGATTTATATTTTTCTTGGTTTTGTATTACACACTAATAAAATAAAATAAATTCTATTATTATTTCTTTGGAACAACCGTACAGAAAAATATAATTTAGTTAGAATATCAGAGTGTGTAACCAGCTTCCAAAGAGTTGACACATAAATGTTTTTCTTGTGTTATGGTCGAGTACAAGTTATATGCTTACATTTAAAAAAGAGGAGGGAAACAATAGGTGATGGATGTTCTCTTTTTCTCTTCTCACCACACTTTTAATCTTAACGGTTTAATTGACAAGTTAAAGACAACCTGTGTGAGAATTTTTGAGGGTGAACTATTTTACACTGCAATTGAGGAGAAATTAAATTTTTGGAACTAATTTGACAGTGCTACTTAGTGTAAGACAATTTAAAAAATTTAAAACTTTTCTCGAATTGTTTCAGGAAAGAAGTTGCTTGGAAACTTGAAGTTCAATTAAATTTTAAAGCATTAACTATCTAGTTGTTGTTTACAACTAGTCACTAACTTATAAATGTTTTCAACTACTTTTTACACAATGTGAAATCCACTTCTATTGTGTGTTTACCAACCAGAACTAAAAGCGTAGTTGTGTAAAATCTGAGAAAGATTAATGGTTTTAAAACAAGTTATTTATTACAAATGAAAAGTTTTTCTTCTTAGACAATCAGTTTAAATCTTTTCAATTTGTAAATATCTAGAAAATTAACATAGAGAATAATTTAGTAATCATGTTTAATAGTAACTAAAACTGAAATTTAGGGATAAAACATTTTGTAAATGAAAAGTTTTATTTAACATGGTCTTTGGAAGTTTTAAATTATTAATAACAATTAGCGATGTTGCTGTTGATGTAAAATAGATTTTCTCTTTATAATTTATTTAATTCGCCGAAATTATGGTACACAATGATTGCACAAAGTTTCTCTACTTATGCAGAGTGGAACGTTTATTTGTAAGCCTATAACTTGAATAACGTTTATTCGATTTTCTATCCTGGTAGGTTATCTGGTAAGGTTTTTTTCTTTGATTCATATTGATTAGGCAGTTCCCAAATTATACCAATCAGAATTGTTGACTAATTTCATGTTTTTTTTTCCAAATTGAAGAAAATAATATAATTTGTCAGTGTTCAACAAAAATCAAACATGATACAAACTGAAAATTGACACTGTAGTTCCTGAGTACTAATTTTTTGTTGCTGTTGTAAAAAAAATATATTGAGATTTTTCACATATATTGCGCATTTTATTAAAATTTTACCACGAAAATATCAGTGACAGAGTTAGTATAGGGTGTAAAAGGTAATTAGAAAAGAATTTTTTTATAAAATTGGACAAGTATTTCTCTAGTTTTAACAATGTTTTGAAGTGATTAGGTGGCATTTATATTATCTAGTAAATTTATGACATTTCAGAAACAACATACATATTATTAATAACAAAGTTAGTGTATACTTAAAGCACTATGTAGAGTTTAAGAATCATTAAAATAGCTTCACAGGTTTCAAAGTTACACGTGAGGGCGCAGCCAAGTGAGGCAACTTGCAGGAGTAGGCCTACACTACAAGATGCATCTAGATACTAAGTCTATTAGATTAGTGAACAAGGGAATACATGGTTCGGTTTGTTGATTATGCTTTGATCAAGTGTGTCGCTTTGTTTAGAAACACATTTAAAAAAGATGAAAAAAAATGGTTTGGTAATCTGGTAGGCTTATAAAATGTAGCATACCAAACAAAAAAGGCAAATTAAAACGTTAGTAGACATCTATGCCTTGGTCTGTAATAAGGCGAGGTCATAAGAAAACACAGGTTAATTAATTCCCTACAGATTTGTTGGTAAAAGGTAAAAAACCTCCCGTTCAAAATTTCTTTATTAAAATCCAAGTCTAGATGAATAAAATTAAAAACCTAGCTGGATCTACATCTAGGGTTAAATAACACTTTTTCATCTTCACTATCAAGTCTCTCTTGAGAAAATCTTCTTCACTTCCTAGTTATAATATAAACTTTCTATACACATATTTAACATAGTTTAAAAAATACAAAATTATCCAAATTACAAATTCATTTTTTCTACGTTTGAGAATAGATTCGAATTGTTCTTAAACCAGAAATAATAATCAGCTTAAGCAGGGTTGCTGCATATAAAGGGTTGACATCCCTTAACTTAATTAAAAAGGGGAAGTACTCTAATTTGAACGCAGTGAACTGTAATGGCCGGCAAAGAGACCAGTCGCTATCTCTCCTCCACCCTCTACAAGGCTAAGGGCGAAATATCACGTCGCTTTACAAACATTTAAAAGTAAAAATTCATTTGATTTAGCTAAAGATATTAATGAATTTTAGTTACAGTTGTATTTAGAAATCGTTTTAATTATTTAAGTAACTTTTGTATAATGTGTTATACACTTAGGTTTACTGAACAACAAACTAATTAACTTTAGGCTTCATTTCATATAAAAACATTGCACAACTTGTGTCACTCACCATCCTCTAACAAAAACTGTCATCATAAAAATGTCAAATCTGTACTTGTCAATCAAAAAGTGAAATTACCATGCACGCCGTGTTTGAAAATAAATATTCACATACTTGGAGTATGAGCTGGCTTCGCTTACGGCATAAACATGTTCTCAGTGTAAATAGTATTTAATTAAAATCAATCTTCTAACTAAGACGGTCATGGTTTATTATTTTTTTTGGCAATTATTTCTGAACGAAATATTATTATACTTGTGGTTATGTAAGTGATTTTTACATATCTTTAAAGTTTGAGTGAAATAAGTAGAGCCGATTATGAGATATCACGTTTTTTATAAGACCATTCTTTTTTTGATGGCAGCTATTATTAAATTTTGAGTGATACAATAAATGGAATTTTTTTTTTTTAGATAAGGTGAAAATATGTCCATATAGTTTGCAGCTTGCAGCCATTAGGGAGTTCCCTAGATGCTGCTACCGCTCTTCCCAGTGGATGTCAGTGGGGGATAGGGGAGGATTTATTAGTGGGTAGTACCTCTCGCTTGTCGAGGCGTGAGTCCCACAGTATCTCACAGGTGAGAGATCTGCATAAATGCATTTTATCCTATCTAAAAAAAAAGAAAATGTCCATGTACCGAATTTGGTTAAAATCGGTTCATGCGTTGTATATAACGCTTGTGCTATAATCTGATTGATACTTTTAAAACTGACGTAAACTCGTCGAAAATGGATACTCTGGTGAGAAAAATCAACGGCACAGGAGCGTTATTTTGTGTATGGAGGGGGGAGGGGAGGGGGTCGTTAATAAGAGAATCACGGTCACGGCCTCGTACATTCGATTTTGAAATTTAGAAATGTGTTAAATACGACTCTAGTAAATGGGCCCCTAGGCGTTGCAAAAGCTTATTGTGGAAAAAGTAAAAAAAGGTGTTAAAATTACTTAATTAATTATAAAATCACTGACTGACCTAGCCAGAGAGAAATTCATTTAAAAATTAGGATTTAAATACTCTTTGAGATGCGCTACAGCGACTACAGGATTGGCAATCACGAGTGATCCTAGAACTTCCTTTTACAAACAAAAAATCTATTTGTATTGTTATCGAAATTCTCTTCCACCAATAATAAGTTGAATAATCGATTTGCTTTTGAAGTAAACTAAAAACTTATAATTAAAGAAATTGAAACTTTTGGTTTCTTCATGATGATAATATTTAATTTTTCTCAGATTACAAATCCAAGAAAATACTTATAAATGGAATCGCCGTATTTCTTGATCAGTTGTACCTATGAACACAGATTTTACCTCTCCTATGATTGGTCAATCTGTCTCCAGAGTGATATTTCTGCTAATTATTTCTGACAGTTTCAGTCATATCGTTAATTTTGTCTTCTTCAAGCATTGAGTTTTCTGGTTACCATAATCTTTTTGAACCTAGTGGAAGTAAAAAGAAGAAGAAAATAATATAAAATAAATACTCTTTGTTGTTGAATAGCGTCAGGGTCGGGAAAGAACAAAAGTTGGTCAAAAGAGACCTGATACTAAAGATGAAAGAAAGGGATTGCCACGTTTATTATCTTGGGTCACTTTTAATTTAAATTTATTCTGTCTACATTACGAGTAAATTCGGTTGAATCAAAATTGAGTGAGAAACAAAAATACCAAACAACCCTGAATGGACAGGGTGGGAGAAAACGTGGTCAGTAGGCCAAGATTGATCAAGTGGAGGTGGTGGAGGAACTCTTGAAGATAGCCAGACGGACTTGGCGAGTAAGAGCTTCATGGGAGAATTGAGACTTCGGACGAGCATCTACAAGAATGCAAGCAGGATGAGTGTTAAGAAATTTGTAAATTTTCTAAAGTCAGATAATTAAACTCTAACGTAGAATCAGATCTGTGAGTCGCAATAATTAGAGTAATTCTTGATTAATCGTAATAATAAGAATATTGCAGCATTGTAATAAGATAGGAGATGGTTATTCTTGTTAATAAAGGTTAATTGAGTACCAAACCATTCGATTATACTGAAAATAAATAACCCAGGCGGTCTAAAGAAACCAATCCTAAGAAAATAAAAATCAAAACAGCGGTTTTTGAGCTTACAAACAGACAGTCAATTATATTCTATATTTATTTTGAAGTAATCCTATCTCGTTCTGTTCGAAAAAATGCATTTTGTTAATTTCAAACAGTTTTTTTTTCAGTTTCAGCAAGAAGAAAAAACTTTCGCATATACACCAATAACACTTATTATGTTTAATGAAACATGTTTCCAAAATATGATAGAAATTGTATTATATTGTAATTCCAACAATTAAGCTACGGTTGGATAAACAATGGAGACAGCTTCAAGTCTGTTGCCATAACAACCGCTCTTCCTGGCGCCAATACCCTTCTGTAAGTAGTGTAATACCATTTAGGGAGGTTCTGTCAAAGTTCCATAAACTAATATAAACCACAATTTCTATAAAATATAAATTACACCTTTAAGAGTAATTTCACTAATTTATTATGTAAATAAAATACTGTAAGAACCAATAAATCTGCTTTTTGATTCTATAACAACAATGAACGTTGTTTAGAGAATGTTTATGACATGTTTGATAAGTTGTTCAAAATTATTTAGATCAATCACTTAGTGTCTATCACGTGCGATATCACAACAGTTCATTTTATTTCATTAAATCTAATTAAACAAAATTAGTTTACGTTTCGCAATCTTAACACAGCCGAATTGTTATCCTCGCTCTCTCTGAATGACCAGTCAGTCTCCAGAGAGGAATTATAGAACATGTTGAATTGTATTGGTAGTTTCATACCCAGTAGTGTCAGTTTGTTTAAAACAGTTGTCTGAATATTTTAATTATGCATATCACTACTTTCTTCACATCGGCCTTTATGAGCTTCGCATGTGTTTGTTAAAAAGTCTCCAATTGTTTTGTTCGTGACAATGTTTATACTTTAGCGGGTCTACAAGCTGTACATATGTTTACCAGCCTCCACTTGCAACGTGCATGTCAGTTATTCGTGTGTTGGATCTTCTTAGTATAGAATATCAACTTTTCTTGTGACGTTCGAATTCGAATAAAAATTTTTGACAATAGCTCCGATAGTTGTCATCGTAGAGAGGGGGGGGGGGGTTGCTACTTTGGTGCTAATCACTAAGTTATCGAAATGTACATCAGAATGTTTTGTAATTAAATAAAGTCAATAATTATTATTTAGTAGCTATTTATCCAATTTACGAAGTATAGAGTAAGTTTGGCAACCGATAAAAATTTCACCTCCGTTTTTTGAGCGATCTTCACGTTTCACAGCTTCGGAAAATCGAAAAAAGCGTTTGCGGCGTCAAACGTCGATGCCGCCTGTACGTAAGCACGATAGTGACTAAAAATAAAGATAGGAAAATGAAATTTGGTGTAAGGGGATAATAGTATACTCATATAAAATCATAACAAAATTCAGAAATAAAGAGTTGAAAATGCCGGATATTATAAACAGTTTTTCATTCATATTTCGTGTGTTATTCAACTTAAAACACATTAAATTAGATAAATTTCTGCAGATTCTACATGTAATAGTATCAACTTGTTTGACTATAAATAGCAAAGTTACTGGAAAAAATGTAATTTCCATCTCTGATTTCTTAATAATATGTAATTTCAGCACCAACACGAGGCTCCTTCTTGTACATTTATCTGCGAGAAACTGACTCGAGCGAAGCGAGTGTATAACCTTCTAATATACACTTATATACACACTTACTAGGTCCACAAGGGCACAGTCGATGTCAAGGAAGTAATGATATACAGTACTTAATTTCGAGGTTCTATGAGGAACCTGTTCTACTCATAACGGCCTTTAAATTCGATGTACAACTCGACCTTCGCTCTCATCCTTCTTACTTCTTGTGGGCCTTTCCCCTGGAAATAGGTTTTGGTGTCCATTAACAATGTGCAAAGCTTTGTAGCTCTATCTGTAATGATTAAAAAAATATCGTCCCGGGATTTATTTAATATGTTTTTCCTCGTCTTGCCTGCCATAACGAAGGCATAATCATGTGTGACTTTTTACATTGTGGAACTGAAGGCATTGAACATAATTTATAATGCTTCTGTCGTAAATAAGTATTTCGTTAAATGTTTAATGTGAATTTGGAGTTCGCCTTAAAGCGGATGAAGAATTAATAACTAAACTTTTTTTTTTTTTAAATTGTAACATTTACAATTAAACCTTTCTGGCATAGTTTTACTCGTTTGGTTTAAACCAATTGAATATTATAACATTATGGAAATAATATTCTTAGAAAAACAAAACTCTTTACAAAAGTAAAAAAAAAAAAAAAAAAAACAAGAAAAAAGAAAACAGAGTCTGAATCGAGTAAAAGGAATAACCCGTTGAAAGCATTGTGTCGGACTCAGTAAAACCTTACACTTTTGTTCAAGGTTATACTTCACATTCCTTGTAAACATCCTTTCAGTACGCACGATTCTTCAGCTCTGTTAAAATTATCCTAATGCATGCGTTTGTCGCTCAGGCCTATTTTTGCCCGTAATGAGAGTCAATAAACGGGCAAAAGAAATGAGTTTGTTCGAATCTTTTCAAAACAACACAACTACCTTTTTTTTTGATGTAGCGACGGCAACTCTACAAAGCGGGACTTTCAATTATTGTTATTAAAGCATTAAAGTTGAAGGCTCATTATAGAGTGTTAAAATGGAAACTTATAAGTGAAGTTCATTCCTTTGAAACATTTTTACTCCCACACAGAGATACTTTTGATTTAAAAAAAAGAAATATTCCTCTTGACTATAGTTTATCTAGACTAACACGTGGGTTCTAAGAATCATCAAATTTCACACTAGTTTCTTATCAAAAAGTTGACGGACGCCATCATATAATGTAATACAAAATCCGCTAAATTTAATGTCCAAATTTTGATTTATCGACCATGTAGAAAATGAATTGTATTGGTCGTTCAAAGGGTCTTATACAGTAAGGTAAGTTTGTATAAAAGTAGTTGAAACACAGATTTTCTTAAATGTGTTTATCACTACTCTCTTGATGTCGGCTAGATGTGTATATGTTATAAAGTTTCCACTCGCTTCGCTCGTCTCAGTGGGCTCGTAGCAAGAGGTATATGACGAAGCTGGTGTCGGTGTTGCGGCCCTACACTGCATTACAATTTACTTGTGAGGTCAGTGTTCAAATTAGATTTCCTACAATAACTTCGTTACTTGTCATTGTAAAGTAAGCTTGTAATACACAGGATTTCTGCACCTCGTAATAATTGTGTATATCTCCGTAGCTTAGACATTGTAGATATGTGTTTATTTAAACAAATCCACTCGATGCGGTCATGTTAGGCCTTTGTAACTATTTTTTGGAATTCAATGTTCGAAATTACATTTTTTACAATAAAATTACTATGTGTCATTGTTGAGAGGTGGAGTTAGGTATTATGGCATGGAGAATTGAAATCTGTAAATTTTTACCCAATCTAGTGCGTTATAAGTTGAAAAACAAACGAGATATAACAAAAACTGTTTAAACTTTGCGCCATTTTGAGATATTCAATTCAATTTTACTGACTTTCAATGGGGTACATTATAGTCTCCAATATACAATATCTGTTCCTATCTTCATTTTTATATCTGCTTCATGATTACGTATGTACAACGACGCTGTATGGACGATATGTCTGAAATAACCTTTTCTGTTTCCTAAGGTCAATAAACAAGGTTGACATTTTTGATGCTTACCATATACTTCCTATAACTTACTGAGTAAGTAATGAGAAGTAGTGATGTGTGAGTTCGAATTAAAATACTCGGTGAGTCCGAGTATTAAAATCCTCGGTTTTGTATTAAAATATTCGGACGAAATCCTCGTAACTAGGAACAATGAGGAGGTAATGTGCGAGTATGAATTCGAAATAAAATCCTCGGACAACGATATTCGTTAGTGTTGTGTCAATTCCAAACAAAATGCTGGGTGTTTCTACTTGGGTTATATTAGTTTCTAAGCTGATTTTTCACTACACATTAATTAAACATTACGATTGTGAGTTAAAATGATTTAGATTGGTTAACAAGTTCAATTTAAAATAATAATATTCATTTATTTCCACATTAACAAAAAGTATATTAAATTATTATTTAATTGTTATTATTTATCTTTATAAAAAATATAGTAAATTAACTTATTTTAAATAACAACTAAATTATTATTGTTGGTAATAATTGTACTAACGTTAAATTACTGAATTTGTGTCGAGGCAGGATAACATTTAATTACGTATTACAAGTGTCAATCACATATTGTTTAAAAAAATAAATACTTGGTTAATCAGTCTAATAGATAGAACGCAAAAGTGCAGTTTTATCTAAAACGATCTGATTGGTAAAGCTGAGTTCGAATCCGATGCGCAAAATCATTCTTCGCAGATACTCGTTTTCGAAATAATAATACGAGTATTGAAATAATTTGAAACCGAGTAATGCGAGTATCCATTTCACCCGAGTATCAACATCGCTAATGAGAAGGCAATCCTTACGTTTTAAGAATTGGTTATAAATGTCACTAGGTCGTTGTATACAACCGAAACCCCTAACTTTACCCTCCCCCTGTGTTTGTGTCCATTACTCCCGTCGTGTGGATACCACAGATGGTCCCGGAGTGACAATTTTGTACCTCGTGTACAGACTGCAATCAATAGATTCGTCAGGTTACTAAGCAACAATCTAAAACTTGTTTCCATTAATAACACCTCAACAATAAATAAATTGTAAACACCAATATAATTTTGATAAACTCATTTCATTGTATTATATAAAATTAAATCAATAATGTCAAATTATTTAACTAAATCAAAAATATAATACAAAATATGTAACTGCGATTTCGTTAAAGGACTTGTTTATTATATATGAAATGTTGAGCTTGACTTATGAAAAAAATTATACAGGATAATAAACAAACGAGAACACAATTCTCACAAAAAATACGCCTAAGTATCAGACTCGTTTCAACGACAAGGTCGTCCTCTTCAGCGATACATGTGCTACACTAATCAAACTATAAAGTTTTATTTTGTTATTATTATTTTCATATAACTTTATAGTTTGATTAGTGTAGCTCATGTATCGCTGAAGAGGACGACCTTGTCGTTGAAACGCGTCTGATAATTAGGCGTATTTTTTGTGAGAATTGTGTTCACGTTTGTTTATTATCCTGTATGACTTGTTTATTGTAGCTCGCATAGGTAACCTAATAATAGAAATCTAATAAAAGACAGGAAGTTATGAGCATGTCAGTATTCTATTTGACTCTATAAAGCTAAGGGATACGAATACAATAATTTTTTTACCTGATTGAAAATGTTCAATTTCAATTTTTATATACCAAGTATAGGGTAAAATAGGTTATAGCAAAACAATTTCGAACTACCAGTATGTTATTTGATTGATTTTTCGGTCTCATGAAACCAAAAAGCGATTTTAATTTTCTCTGCAGTTTTTCTACTTTCAGTCTCTTTAGCCATTGTTCAGTTTTCCGTCCCATAGGTTAAGTTTCCCCAAAACTAAAGTTTCTTTTCACTTTTATTGTTTAATTTGTTTTCCTTTCAGTTTTTCACATACGCCCTGTAACTCTTACGGTGTTGTTTATCTGGTAATAGACTATACTAGCCTATTCACTCGGATTGATCTTCCATCTTTGGTAAAAATGTTTCCCAGATCATGCCTACATATTGAATTTTTTCGTCTCTCATCTCTTAAATGTATACCTTATTACCTGTTTTTCTCTTCCCCACGTACTGTACATAACTTTACTTTTATTTATGTTTTATTCCTATACTTCTATTTTACAAACTGTAATTTCAATTATCTATAGTACCAATTTCTGCAATTTATCCTCAGTATCTGCCACTTATACTATCAAAGTGTATGGTAGGGCTAGAATATACAGTGGTTTCAGATTCCAGTTTTTAATATTAATATGTTAATTTTGTTTTGGCTTCTTTTCTTATTGTTATACGTCCATTGTTAAGTATAAAAAGTAATGATGTTAAATTGTCATCCTGTTTTAAACCTACTTTTCAGTTGCAGGTCTCTTTTCCATTTATCGGCATTTTTACTTTTATATTTTTATGTACATTTTTTATTAAATTTATTACCTTAGTTGGCACTTTTTTCTCCAAATTTGATTTTATTCATTATAACAATCTGTGAGATCCAGAAAGGACATGTATAATCCTCTATTATACTTTATTGTTTTTAATATACTTGCTTGATCCTGTGTTTGCCTACCTCTCATAAAATCACAGTGTTCCTAATCCATTTTATTTTTAATGTATTTTCTTAGTAATTTTTAAATGCTTTTGTAAACATTTTTAGAACTACAGCATTTCTGTAGTTTTATTTCTTATGTATTTGTACTACAGTATTTTGTCTCAAATTATCAGGTATATTCTTCTTTCCCCATACTTTTATAAAAAGTTCCTACATTAGAATTGCTACAGCTATGATTTATACATTCCGAAACTATTCTATTCCTGCTCTCTTATAAGCAATGTTTCATATAAAACTTTTGTTATTGAATATTTAAAATCATAATCTTTTTGACAAGTATTAGTACAGTTCAAATCGTGAAATTTTGCGTCGAAAGTGCATCAAATAGTACGTTGAAGTGGAGAAATCACTAAATTTAATTAAAATGTAATTCGTTTGCTTATTATTAAATTTACAAATTATGATTTAGAAATGGCACATAAGAAAATCAGGTTTTAAAGTTTAAAAAATCCAATCTGACAGAAGTCCATTTGTTTTTTACGTTCTGTGAAAGTAAGCTCCACTTTTTTATTTTTCACTTAAGTTATGTGAAGGGACACAAAATGTTAGTGCAGTGCCTTGGACAGATTTAAATCAAATTTGAAATAATAGCGTATTTTTGCCATAGGTGGGAAGTTTCTTCATTTCTTTGATAACCCAAAATTTATATAGCAACTGCTGTTAGGAATAAGTTACATATGTTAGGAGTAAATAAGGTGTAAGATTAAATTTGTTAGAATAGTGATTAGGCAAGAGAGGAATTAATAGTGAATGTGGAGGTCTAGTTGGTAGCACAAAGTGAGAAGTTGTGCAAATGCTGATTAGGCCTGTTGGTCTAGTAAATATTTAATGTGAAAATGACACATTTGTTGAAGGGAGATGGAAAGTTTTTATAACCAGGGAGAACACAGAGAAGGGTTTTTCTGGGGGTCAGGCAAGTGGGACAGTCTCTGACGTGGTGAGATTTTGGTACAGTGACGGAGTGTGGAAAGTTCCGGTACAGGAAAGAAAGAACATTGGTGAATTGGAATTTGAGACTTCAGAGGTCAGGCAGCCTGGAGTCGGTCAACTACAGAGAAGAAAGGTAAGGAGGCATTTCTCTTTTTGTGCTTGAGTTTTGTTTTGAGGGGAAAATTTAGAAAGACAAATATTCTAAACTGGGGGAGCAACAGATTCTTTTTGGAAATAAATTTGTGGTCTATAGATCTTTGTTTATGGAGTAACTTAAGCTCAGCTGTGTCATTTAGTATCTTGTTTATGTTAGCTAAATGTAAGTGATGATGTTACTAATTGTGTGGGAAAAGATA
Organism: Aphrophora alni; assembly: GCA_963513935.1. Taxonomy (NCBI): domain Eukaryota; kingdom Metazoa; phylum Arthropoda; class Insecta; order Hemiptera; family Aphrophoridae; genus Aphrophora; species Aphrophora alni. The sequence goes on from OY740775.1 coordinate 87,091,245, forward strand.
AGTACTTGATTATGTACCAGTAAATATATGGATATGTTTTATATGTAATAAATTACCTTAGCTTATATAATAAGCCTTAGCTTATATTGCCAAGCTATTTTGTTAATTTATTTGAACTCGTAGAAAAAGAATATATTGGAGAAAACCTATTATTTTGTCAAAATCAGCTGTAAAGTTTTATCACATTTTGCTCAAGTGTAGCTTATTATGTTCTTGCCACTTAAAGTTTAAAGTTTAAACTTCTAAGGACCCAAACAAAACGTTTTGGTCGCAATCTCAAAAAAATGCTGGTTCGTGAATTATCGGTAAAAACACATTTTAAAATGGGCTTTACCGATTTATAAGTTGAATAAAATATCAAAACTATTTATTTTCACTGTCACTGTAAAATCTAATCTTAACATTAATACAAATCTGGTAAAAAAGGAAATCTATTTTTTACCACTGAACACAACTGAGTATGGTAACTACACGATGGGTGTAGATGTAATCACAAAATGTCTTCATCTGTTACACTTTACGTTTCCCAACACAGATTGGTCTATCAGTCTCCAGAGTGCTATCTTGGCCAATTATCTCTGACATACGGACGATTACCTGGCCATCTCGTGATATCTTGTTCCGAGATTGATTTTTATTTGTCAATATTCTGCGATTGACTTTATGAGTAAAGTGAAGGGAGAAAACCTATCATTTGTTACTTGTTTAAGTACAAAATTAAACTTTAATTTTATTTATTAATAATAATAAATTCTTTTTAAAATAGTGTTATTATTAAAGAGCAGTTTAAGGGTAAATTTTAAACATGAAATTTATTTTGTTTTTTCCTTGTACGAAAACTTAATAATAATTACCAAGTTTTCAATTTTCTTTCTCTCAAATATAAAAGCTGTTTGTTTTCTCTATTATAATAATTGTTTAAAATGAATGTTATTTTGACATTTTTAATTGTATTTTTACGAATTTCAATAGAGTTCTATATGAGGACACTGTAGTCCTTTATACCAAATTTCATGTTCCTCTTTTAATTGTTGTGGCCGCGTCAACAACGAGGGACGAACGGCGTGTAGATAATACGTTTTTTGGTTTCCTAATGCCGTAAAAGGAGATCAGTCAAAACATTGAGGTAATAATTTTTACGATTTCCAAAATTTACATCGTGTACTGGGTTAGTAAAATACAGGAAATCAGAAATAAGGAGTTTTTTAAAAAAAAAAAACAACCTAAACTTTCACCTAATGTAATTTCCTAAATAATTTCAAACAATATAAATTAAATTAAATACATAATCTCATTCACTGTTAGTTAAACATATCCGTAACAAAACATCATCCAACAAATTTATGTTGTTAGAAACTGTACCTTATTGTAATTGAAGCAATTACATTTATAAAACAATGGAGACGGCTTCTAGTCTGTTGCCATAGCAACGGTTCTTCCTGGCGCCAAGACCCTTCTGTAAGTACTGTAATACCATTTAGAGAGGTTACACCAAAGTTCCACAAACTAATATAAACCATAATTACTACACAATAGTATTTCTTCTCTAAGTAATCTTAGGGAGTAATTTCCTTAATTTATTCTTTACATGAAATACCGTAGAAGCAATATAAACTTATTATACATACCAAATATATTCAGACTTTACGTCAAGAAAAATATCTGTAGATTGACGAACATAATACCATCATGTAGTACGTCTTTATAGTGTTTTAAGATAAAAAAAAGAAAAATTAGTTTGCGTTTTGGATTTATTGTAAAAACAAACAGTCTCCAGAGAGACTTTCCCCCCAATCATCTCTGACATCTTTACCATTAAGTGGACATCTACAGATATTTATCTTTCCTTTACATTGATTTGTGATGATCTTGTATTTTGGATAAGCTACCAATTGAAAAAAATAAACAGTAAAATGATTTAGGAATCATGAATGGTTTTATCATTTAAAAATAATATGTTTATTAATTCAAACGATTTTCAACGTTAACGCTATCTTCAGTGATGTAAGAGCTACAATAATCATTCAGTAACTAACCTAGTACTCTGCCACGCCCTGTATATACAGAAATCGCTTTGCTTTAAACCCTCAGTAGGTTTCGACAAACCGGGGAGTTTTGACAGAGTAATTGGATCGAAGTTGTCAATTTAAACTTAATACTATACAGTACAAACATTTTAAAGTTTGTCAACACACTTATAGGACACACTAATTTGGCAGACATTACGGTACCCAACTGCCATAGGCGTACCACTTGGGTCAAAAGATTTAATAATTTGTGGAAAATGTACAAAATTTACCTAAAATAAAAATATCTAGTTCTAAGTTATAAACGGTGGAGATTGTACTAATTTAAGATTTAATTGGCATTGGAGATTAGTAAGAAAATTATTAAGATAATATTTTTTTTGAGAAGTATATTCTTTTTATATGAACGGTATGTCATTGAGCTTAGTACCTCTACTTGAGCAAGGTCCATTTTTGCCTAACCCAGACTATCCTTAGCATGAAACAGTTGACTGGGTAGTTAGGTCAATCAAACTTCACTAGTCAATCGGCGAGAAGGAATCCAGACGTGCTGTGCAGGGCAGTGTAGTTTTAAAGTTTTGTTTTAAATATATATTTCCAAATTGCAGCATGGTTGGTTAATAAATTTTCATCATGACGTTTAAATTTTTTCTGGAGCCCCAAATCCAAATCGGAAGCTTTAAATTATTATTTAAAAGGTGATGAGGTTGAGAATTAGTTACGTTCTAGGTCAGTTCTGTTCTTAACTGGTTTATTGTCATGTGAGTGTTTAATTAGTAATTAGTTTTAATTCGGTATTGTATTTTAAATATTAAATTCATCCCTTCAAAGCTGGGTCCTGATAGTGCACGAGTAGATCTGGGGTGAGTGTTTTAGATCACAAAATGGGGTTGGGGCAAGCCAGTACATTATCTACAGGGTAGAGACTAGAGTACGCCTAAATGTAATGTTGTCGATGAAATTTGGGTAACAATCGTTACAACAAATACTATGTAGGTACTTGGTTCAGGTGATATTATCATGTTTTTATTATTCATTGAAATTTAGTAAATCATTAATTAATTATTTTTTCTGTTTATAAAATAATAATGACCCATGATCACCGTCACTAAAGATTCGGTCCCTACTCAAATAATGTGTAATTCATAAAACTTTGAATTGTACATCATACTTTTTAAATTTCATAAAATGTACCACAAAACGTTTATGTTAAGTAGAATTTTTTAAAATTATATAAAGACAACGAGATGGGTGGGATTCTTGCAAGTTTTTTTTTTAACATTTATTTTCTGAGAGAGTATATGATTTGGAGTTAGAAACACCATGTAATTCAGTTTGATAAATCTATTTCAAGTTAAAAGATAAACATGATGTTGTAACAGAATAATTAAATATAATGTGCTATTTCTGAGCTTAGCGTGTCAGTAAATAGCTTTAAAGTAACGAAGAAGAGAATTTTGTATTTTCCACGAAGGGAAAATCCCATTAAATAGAAACTTCTAGAACATTACTTAAAAAAAAAGAAAAGAAAATGTAAAATATAAAGCTTTTACGTAAAAACATCTTTACCTTATTTGTTTTAACAAATTGGAATATTATCTTTGCTGTAATTCATCAATTAAATTTATTTAGTAAGTGTAAAAGAAATCAAACTAATATGTAGGGAAAATCAATTTTATTTTGTAATGGATAAACTTTTGTTTTAGTTAATGACCAACATTTTATATCGTATCAAATGATAGATGCCTAATCAAGAGCTGTACTACATCTTTGGTTCTAAGAAATGAGTTATTCAGCCAAAGAATGGTTCCTCTAGCAACTTTTAAAAACTTTCAGTTTAATTACTTTTCTGGTAGTTAGTAATGGAAGTTTTATTAAGCGTACTGAGATTATTTTATAAAAGGGTTCCTTGATGACAACAGTTTTTATGCTTACTTAACCAATACAATTACCTCGAGGCACCTATTCTGTATCAAGGACCCTTTAGTGTATGAACAATTTCTGAATTTCCTATTTATAACCTAAAATTTGACAAAGTAATTAACATCTGCTCTTTTGAAATGGAACATGATGTTCGGAGGAGATGAAAACATAATTCCATTACGTTATACGAGCTTGTTAAGAGGGCAGTGGATAATCACAAATAATGAAAAACTTCGCGCCTTTTAAGATGAACCAAGTCTGGTTTCATTTGTAAAAAAAGGAAGTATTAGATGGTTAGGGTACACTGAAAGAAAAGGGCTTACTTGTACACCAAGAAAGTTCACGTATGGAAAACCAATATTGAGAGGAAGAGAACGGCGGTTAAAGGATGCGGAACAGGATTTGGCGACTCTTAAGAGTTTGACTCTAGGTGGTCAATTGCTTTGGACCGAGTGAATTAGAGGGAAATCTTTGAAGAGGCCAAAGTTTTAACAGGAACTTAGACATATAGTGTAAAAATACGACCTTGAAGATCCCAATAATCTAACAAAAATTATAGGAGTTATAAAAATAAAAATAAAAAGCATAAAAGTGTTATTTTATATATAAAAAAACAAAACAAAAATTAAGAATTTTATTTCAAATGTGCTGAATTAAGTTTAAAAGTTAACAAATGAATACAAAGAGAGATGCTTTGTGAACATTATTTATCAAAAATAAATGACGCTTTAGTATTTACAACATTTACTGACATTTTCTTAGATATTAGCCTACATGAATATTATAAAGTTAAAAATACACATTTCTAATATAAAACTTGATATTATAATGCTTATAATATTTTACTCATTAGGTTATTACGAGTATTATTATGGACTGATTTTGAGAGGTGACTTGGCGCCAGAAGCAGCGGTTGCCATGACAACTGACTACGAGCAGTGTTGTTTATTGAATTTTAATCACATGACTGTTGAATGGAATTATGTCTACAAATATACACAAGCTGAAATATCCTCTTGATAAATTATTAAAAAAAACATTATGTTGATATTTAATTAGATATAAAAAAAAGTTTGAATAAGCAATTTTAAGCAAAAAAACAGTCGTAAACTTTATACAAAAGTGCCTCTGTGTATGTAATATATTTTAAGCAACATTTAGTGAAGAGAGAAATAGATTTTTTGATATTATAGAGAAGAAGGTTATTTAACCAAGTAAAATTATTCATGTGCACGTCAAACCAAAAAACAGCTCTCCTTAGTTTTATTTCCTTTCCTTTAGGCTATCAGTCTCCTTGAAGTCTAGTTTCAAAATCTACCAACGGTTTTTTTCCACCAACGAGAGCTTCCACTCACTGCTTTCCACACAAAACCATGTCCTTTGATTCTCCAGTTATTTAAAACATCTAATCCGTTCCTCACCTATGTCATTTTTACATCAAATGTGGAGTAGGTCTAGTCAGCATTTGTACCATGGTACTGTCTATTCAAATAATTAGAGCTCCTGGCATTATTACATTCTTAAGCTATAAACATTTTACTGCATCACTTTTATAACAAAATCTATAAAAATAAGTATGTACTTAAGTTTTTATTATTTGATCCTTACCTCTTACTTCTAAAGTTTTATTACAGTTCCCTTAGAGACTCATTTAAAGTGAGTACTGGTGTGGCAATCCCGAAGGACCCAAACTGTATCTACACCTTCTTCATGTAGTTTTGGGTTAGATCTCTCTCTTTCATCTTTCGTATTATCTCTCCATTTTGTTCTATTCCAACCCTCACGCGATTAGGAATTCGAGGGCTTAAACGTCTTTATTTTTATTATTTACTTCCTTTATTTCATAAGGTGTTACGCTTTTAAACAACAAGAAAACTAAATTTATTACAGTTATTTGGTAAATGTTATAAATAACCATTTTAAAACTCATGTTATAAATTTGTTTGATACTTTTATTGATGTTGAGAATCTAACAGTTGTGACAAAACATCGAATTCTAATACATTTTAGTTAAATTAAACAATGACAATAAAAGTAGGAAAATATAGTACATTAATTTTTAATGAAGGATTTATGGTTATTATCCAAAAATAATCAGGATGTATCCTAAAATTTACAATGGATAATCCTTTTGTATTCTTTCTGTTTACTTACGGTCAGAGACGAACATGTCCGCCTAATAGTCAATACGAGAAACTGATTGGACGTAATAGCTCCCTTGAGATTGATTGAATCCATACAATAGTAGAAGCAGGGGTTCCCATCGTCTTTAAGATATAGGCTTGCTACAGATAAAAGAAGAAAAGTTTGGTCAGAGTAATATTCTTGTATATCAAATTTTATTTTTCACACATTTAATTGTTAAATAAGGATTAATTTACTTTCTTAGATCACATTTGTTTTAAACCTCTCGGTCAACGAAGCCTTATAGAGGAATGAGATTAAATAAATAAAAACTCATAGCGCTCATATTCTAACAGTTTTAGGGTTGGAAAAGAACAAGGGTTGGTCGAGAGACTTGGTAAGCAGTATTTAAGAGAGGGATCTAACACAAGACTACGTTGAAAAGTGTTTAGACTCAGCTAGGTTTTCTCCGGATATGGTATCTGTACTTACTATAACCCTCTTAGAGTTAGTTAGATAAAAATTAAAAAAAAACAGTCAAATTTAATTTTGGTATTCTCTCATTAACTCATTAATTAATTAAATTATTTATTTAATATGCATTCACCCATTATTTGTGACTCTGTGTTATCTAAAATGGAATTTAATGTTCATTGTTTGGTGTCCAAGTCACTTTGTATAATATAATGAGTAATAAATTATTTTATATTACCTTATAGATCCGTCATGTGACTTTGATTATGTCTTTATTACAAAGACGCGTTTCGGAGACGTAGCTCCATCTTCATTATTTTCACTCCGTAGAGGTCGTTAAAACATTAATATCACAAACACATTGACATTATACACACAATTAAATAAAATAAATACACGTTACGTTGATTTTAATATTTTTTAATTTTATTTTTTTTATTTATTTATTTTTAAAAAATTTTTTATACATGCGCACGGTTTCATGGTTCGCGAACTACTGGCATTACGGTGAGGCCAAAGTTATCTGACTATTGTTATCTGACAAAGTTAGATAACTTTGGCCTCACCGTAATGCCAGTAGTTCGCGAACCATGAAACCGTGCGCATTTATAAAAAAAAAAAAAAAAAAAAAAAAAAAAAAAATATATATATATATATATTAAAATCAACGTATATGTGTATTTATTTTATTTAATTGTGTGTATAGTGTCAATGTGTTTGTGATATTAATGTTTTAACGACCTCTACGGAGTGAAAATACTGAAGATGGAGATACGTCTCCGAAACGCGTCTTTGTAATAAAGACATAATCAAAGTCACATGACGGATCTATAAGGTAATATAAAATAATTTATTACTCATTATATTAAAATGGAATGTCTATAGATCTATAACAAACAAGTGAACAAGCGAATACCATGACCAAGATTCCTCACTCCCTTTCTACCTATATCCCGCTGTATTACTCCCACCTGTGTTTTCATACAGATGTGCTTGTTAAGTGTGGTGGGAGAAAGGTTTCCCACCATTCCCCATAATGTTCTTTTTGTTTATGAAATTATAATGCATATTGATGTTTAAACTTAGGTTTTATTGTACGGTATGAACAAGGACCATATTTTTTGATCACATACAAATATAACAAATCAATGAATAATTTATAATTTATTCATCAGGTGACAATAAAAGTCAACAAAAAAACCATTTTTGTAATGTCACAAAATGAAACCTTATTTCAAGGACTTTAAATTAAATTAAACTTTTATCTGCGTAAAATAATGTCTATTTACGAGATTCGTATCCATGTCATAATAAATATAATATTTTATTCAATTTACACACAAAGTGTAAGTTTCTACCTTTTTGTGTTGCTCAAAGCCTGCATTTGATAAATAGAACTGAACAATTGAAATCAACCTCACAGGTCAATGTGCGGCAAATAAAACTTAAAAGCGACGACTTCGTACATCTTTTTTTTGGAAATTTTCCCCACAACATAATATCACTCCCTTTTTAAGAAATACAGAGGTTAGTTTAAAATAATCTAGTCCCCTCCTCTTACAAGTCTGTCTTCACTATTATAACCACGTTTTTAGTAGTTACTTTGTTTTGAATGTTCAGAATAAAATATTTTATTTGATCACTTATCTTGTCTCACCAAGCTCTTTAAAATACAGTATCACATGACCTAAGAGTAACAATTTTAACTTACCCTCGGACCAATAAAATAAGAAATTGAAAAAATCCAACCCCACAGTTCAATGTGTGGTTTTGGTTTGTATATTGAGAAATTCATTTCTTATTTTGATCATTGTTTCATCTCACAAAGGCTTTTAACGTGAAGTATTACTTCACCATACTGTAAGATATTAATTTTTGACTTATACTTGACCCTACTACATCCTTAAGTCATACATTTAAAAGAAAATAAGATTAAAAAAGTAATCTTCAAAAGAAGCAACCTGATACCGAAAATTCTGGTTAGCCATCTCCATTAATAACAAAGTTAAGGAGCCGCGTGTTTCTTTTAAACCACTCTGTGTTGGTTGCAAATGGATTTCTTGGTTCTGCAAGAAAACTTAGCTCTCTTTTGGGACGAAAATGAGTATTGGTGGATCTAATGGTATAAACTTTGACACCTTAAGAAAGCTGAGAAGAGACAGTCAGAAGAGCAAGACTTGTTGAGATTTGGTATTGTTTATTTTGGATGACAACGTATTTTCCATTATTATGTTCATATTATACAATATTTATTTACTGCCTAAAGTTAACATCCTCAGTTGAGTCCTGACTTGTGAACACTCTTTTTTCTAGGGGTCACAGCGGTTTGAAAACGACGAAGAGTTAAAGGAAAGTGTCAACTCACAGCGTCGGAGTTATATGACGAGGGTATTAAAGAACTTGTTCACAAGTTTAGTTAAGATGACAAGTATTTGAATGTGACAGATCATGCGGAAAAATTGGTAAGAGTTGCAACTTTAATTTTTGTATTAAAAAAAACTTCTGTATTTGTGTCTTTTTTATTACATAATTGAAATTACTTTACGAACAGCTCTTACAGATGTATTATTTATTCAAAACATGTAAAGTAAAATATAAATGTTATATTTCAAAAAGTAATATACAGAGGTTAATATTTGAATTATAATCCCTTTTCTAAAGACTAGTTCCTCTGAGATCAGTTTAATTTATAATCCTTTGATGTATAGGATTCCATTATTAAACAAGCTTGCAAAGCACACGAAGGTTTGTATAGCAAATTTGAATGGTTTATTTTGTTGTATGTTGTTACAGTAATATCGTAAGAGCAAGATAAAAATATATTTGTTCGTACAAAGCTATGAATAGTAATTAGTTTTATGTTTATACAGTTTATGTTTATAGTTTTGAGAGCTGGAACATTGGAAAATGATAATACAATTAGTAGTAATGTGGGAGTGACCTCTAGAGTTCTGTTATACTCCTTTACTTCGAACACCTGCCCATGGAAGTCCCTTCCAGACCCAATTATTTCAGAAGTAAGTAAGCACATGGAGAGGAGGGGTCAAGTATTACATTGTATGATCGAGTTGGGCATGTACCATAATGGCCCGACAACTTTTTTTTCTTTCTTAATTATCTCGATATGTTTTAAACCTCATCCTACAAACAGCTTTTGTTATCTTTTCTAACCTTTTCTTTGTAGGGAGAAAGACTTGACTTTTCATGGCATTAACTGCAACATGGATGAGTTCCGTGCAGTATATTTTGTTTCAAGACAAACTATTGTAAAAACGAAATCCTTTTTATCAAGGATTTGTTATTCTTTTCCTCCTCTCATTGCATAGTTTTTCATTCGCTCTTTTAAAATTGTTGTGATGTATGTATTTGTTTCTCAGGTATTTTTGTTGTAAAGTTAGTCAATGAACAGACAAGAGTAATGTCTTTTCAAAAGATTATAAACAATTTTTCTTGATGTTGTGACGGGAACTTGACAAAGCTTGGGTCCCAATTATTGTTATTACTGCATAAATGTTGAAACTCTGCAGGGGCTCACGCACAAAACGGAATCACAAAAACAATTGTCATTTTCTTCGCTACTAGGTGAATCCTGCTAAAAGTTTCTGCGCATGTTTTCTAAAACGCGCCTAACAATAGTGTAATGACAGTTGATATCGTGTACATGGTACATTTGAAATAATTGCTAATTATGAAAATATGTTGAAATTTATTAAAAATATTACAATTAATTTTCGGCATTTAAAAATAGTTTATAATATGTAAATTCGATGATTTCTTAGATACGGAATTAAATTAACTTTAACTTTAAATATCTGATACCAACTTTATTGTAACTTAAAAAATTAAATTCTTTTGACATTTATGGAAAATACGTCTTATTTTTATTCATCTGTTGTACCCTGCTCAACTTGGGTAGAGTCTCATCTAAAGTGGAGCAAAGCGTATGATTTGCCCTTAGAAACCAAGTATTTATAGCAGTCAAAATACATTTAAACATAAATGGCTCATTAAAAAAAACACAAAAATAAGGATGTTTTCCTTTATTGAAAATTAGTATCCTATTTCAGTAGACCACACTTTAACTTTAAGTATACAGCTAAAGTATACCGATTAATGAATTATTGTTGTAACAGTTGATGTTATGTTATTATGACTTCAGATTGATTTTGGCCTCGTATTTAGGCCATATTTTCCCAATTTGGAGTAAAAAAATAACCTAATTTGTAATTTACATTATACTTATTAACGATTAAAACAGTCAGCTGTCAATAATAAATATAATTATATTATATTTGAGGTTATGTTTATTCCATTAAATAAAAGAAATAAATGTCCACATATTCTGCAATTTTCAGAGTGAAATATTTTGAAAAGCGTTTATCTTTTAATTATGTCATATTATATTATTTATTGCTTGTCGGAATAAAGGCTCCCATAGACCGGCGGGTATTATGATTGGCGTTGATGAAGTCGAAGATATGAAGATGAAGACAAAGGGAAAGAGATGAAAGAGAAGACAAGAAGGAAGACACACAAAGAGGAAGCCATAAAGCCGAAGACACGAAGATGAAGACGACGAAGGCGAAGACGAAGACGTGAAGATGAAGACAAAGATAAAGACAAAGTCAAAGAGATGAAGGTGAAGACGAGAACGAAGACACAAAGACAAACACATAAATCCGAAGATGAAGACGGCGAAGGCGAAGACGACGAAGGAGAAGATGAAGATATGAAGATGAAGATATGAAGATGAAGACAAAGATAAAGACACGAAGATGAAGACAAAGACAAAGAGATTAATGCGAAGACGACGATGAAGACACAAAAAGACGAAGCCATAAAGCCGAAGATAAAAACGACGAAGACGAAGACATAAAGATGAAGACAAAGATAAAGACACGAAGATGAAGACAAAGACAAAGAGATGAAGGTGAAGACGAGAACGAAGACACAAAGACGAAGCCATAAAGCCGAAGACATGAAGAGGAAGACAAAGATAAAGACACGAAGATGAAGACAAAGACAAAGAGATGAAGGTGTAGATGAAAACGAAGACACAAAGACGAAGCCATAAAGCTGAAGTCACGTAGATGAAGACGACAAAGGCGAAGACGAAGACATGAAGATGAAGTCAAATACAAAGAGATGAATGTGAAGACAAAGGCAAAGAGATGAAGTTGTAGATGAAAACGAAGACACAAAGACGAAGCCATAAAGCTGATGACACGTAGATAAAGACGACGAAGGCGAAGACGAAGACATGAAGATGAAGACACGAAGATGAAGACAAAGAGATGAATGTGAAGACGAGGATTAAGACAAAAAGATGAAGTCATAAAGCCGAAAATGAAGACGACTAAGTCATGAAGATGAAGACAAAGATGATATAAATAACAAATAAACATAAACGTCCAAATGCACAAACAATGAAATTGTTCTATGATTGGGACTAGTAGATAGTTTACTTACTTATGTTATTATTGTGGTTTAATTTTTATTCTATATGTTAAGAATTTTGATTCTATACGAAAAGACTCGTATTTCTTGCATTAAAAAGCTACATTTGAGATTTTAAAGACTTGTAAGTAACACGTTATACTCTAACAAATTTTAAAGGACACCATTTCCGAAATGAATGCAGAATATGAAATTTTTATCTCAGTTTTGGCTTTGATCATGCAAATCTAAGTAAAACGGATTTCATTTAATCTTTCATTTAACGGATTCAAATAGTTTTCGAAAACGAAAGATTTACGTCTGAGAACAGAAGACCATTGATTTTCTAAGAGCACGTGATTTGCTAAAATACAATTTTTGTCTTAGGAGTCAAGGTTTTAACATTTGTTCAAAGTTTCCTCTTTTTTTCTAAACAATGAGAAAATAAAACAGTTGCAAATGTAATAGAAAGACAAAATATAAGTTTAATTGCAATACAATCAATTTCAGATGCCTACTAAATGATTGTAGTATTTTCTCAACGTTGAAACTGGTGTGACCAATTGCATTACACACCTATTGGCTATACCTAGAGTTCGTCTTCGTCGTACAAGAATATCTACGTTTCTACCATTTGTGAGCTCTGCTCGTAATTATCTGTGTTTTTCAAACGGACAATCATAATAAAGTTACATTGCACAATTTAAAGAACCGAAGAGCCACGTTAAAAATTTATCAAGTGATTTTCAATATTGGTTATAGGAGAAATTCTTTCATTTTAGATAAAAATAGAAATATAATTAGATTAAAACATTGAATATTTTGATTTAAACAACTTTGGAGCTGGAAATGGAACTGACAATAAATTAGGAAAACCTAGAAAAAGAAAAAAAAGAATGATTTATAAACTACTAAAAATAAAAATTGGTTTTTTAGAAGTTCTTATACGACACAGTTAATATTATTTTTATAATTATATTTTTCACCCTTACTGATTTAAAGGAGAAACCCCTCCGTTATCGTCGCCTTATAAAATAATTAAGAAAAGAGTCGCAAAAGAACAAAAGTTGATCAAGAGAAACGTGATAGGAAATATGAAAGGTTTTACATAGAAAATGTGATTAGTTTAATTCCTTATATGTTGTAATAGTAACATGATGAATGCAATGTAAAACAATATTAGGTCAGTGAAAGTAAAATTTAACTGATTTGTATCAGTTGAGTAAATGAGTCTTTGTGTAAACTCAAAATATTTTATCAACTCATTTTCGTTAGACGTCAAACTCTTGTTTGTTGTTCTATCATTCAGCAAATTGCAAAATGATTAATAATTTAGACCTACCGCTTCTGAGACAATGTATATATTATAGCAATCAAGTTTAACGTTCAACCTACTTTTTAAACTTAAGCAATTAATAAATTTAGACTTCCATATTATAAGTGATTCGAGCCTCTCTTACTAGAGGTAATTGCATGCCTATGGCTAACTAATGGACAGACGGACAGAAATGTCTAAAATAACCCAAATATATTCCTAGAAGCTCAAACTATGAAAAGAAAGATAGATATCCAATATGATGTCAAAATTTCTTCAACATATAATTGTATATTAACAGGGTATATAATTCAATTGGTCGCTATGTTGGGTAGGATGAACATAGAGACCTCTAGTTTGCGCCATTATTCTTATTTTTAAAAGGCCTTTAAAATGAGGTATCTATTTAAAATGAGGGGTTGCTATTTAAAATTCTTGACTTACCCCCAATCTACCCCATTTTGGGGGTAAGGGTTGAAAATTTTGATACTTCAAAAAACTCTTCTTTTGGTTATCTAAACTTTTCCCAAGCGAATCTGTCTATTTCCATTAATTAAAAAAATAAGAGGGGGGTGGGACTTTTTGGACACATGGTAGGGCCTATAAATACGTATTTACTAAGTTTGTCTACTAAGTATTTACTAATATATGTCACACAGTTTCCAAACATGTAGTTAAATAAAACTGAACCCTCTCTCTCTTCCATTTATTGTAGTTTATAATAAATGAAATTCTGAAGATTGTTAGAGTGAGATCTATTGCTCTGAATAGTTTTTTCTTTTGTATTTTCTTGTTGTAGTTTTTGTTTAAAGGAAAAATCTCAGGGTCATTATCTCCTTTAAAAAATAGAATAAAAAAAAAACATCTCTAACCCTCGATTAATCTAATAACATCCGGAAGAAAGGAAAAGTTGATCAAGAGTGTCCACTTAAGAAAGATGAAAGAGATGTATCTAACCCAAGACAAAATGAACAAAAGTTTAGATTCAGGACCTCTCGCAGTTGCCAGGTTCGTACCTGAGGGTAAGTGGTAAAATAAAGTGTGACGCGAAAAATAGATGTTAAATTAGAGTCGCTATTTGTATATTTTATTTCAAACAAACGGTGGCAAGTGATAAGCTTTATGGTCACAATTTAAATTTTATTTAGGTAAAAATCACATTTTAACTTTTGTGTATCATAGTTACATATGTTCATATACATAGTTCATATACATCATCTATGAACGATAAATAAAGTAAATAAATAATTATTATATTAAGACATAATCAAAGAAACGTTTAAGTTAAGGTGATTTCCTAGTTTAAAGTTTTATTTTAGATGAGAATCCTTGTTGACATCTCTCTGTGTCCAAGCAATGCAATGCGCAACCCAGCATAGTTGTCTAGACTGGAGAATTTAAAGTATGTGTGTCAAGAGTGGAGACTAATCAATATTAAGAATATTAAATTCAGGGCTGTGACAACCTAACAAATTTAAAATTGAAATAACAATAATTACATATTTATTTTTCGTTATGTAACTACAGCATTTAATTCCAAGGTGTGATTAGTCTTACTGTATGGATGCAGAAACACGTGAAATGAACAATGAAATTATTCACAGACAGCTGTGAATTCGTTAACAGCTGTCTAAGATACATCTTTAAAATTTAGTGGCAGAAGGTTATTTCCAATTAAGATCTTTGGGAAGTCACAAACCAATGTTCTCAAGGTGTAAATACTGCGAAGGAAATGGAGATAAGATAGGGGACATTCTGTAAAAGCCATTGCCAGGCAGGCAGTGGTGGCTTGTGAGTACATCTACAAGGGGTTCACAATTAATAATTTGCAGTTTTTGAGATACACTGTGTCGCACACTTGTGTGTTGCTTGGAATATTCATACAATTTAGGCGCTGCTATACCTTGATTTAATATATTAATTTTGAAAAGAAATGTTATTATAGATATTATTGTACTTTAACTGTTTCACAACTTAATAATAAAGGATTACTTTATTGATCATACTTTTTTATAATATGGTAGTTGTTTATTTTTACTGAAACAATTATTTTTATTTAATTTTAAAGTAGCAAAAAAAACGAAAAACAGAAAGCTTCTTTTACTTGTTAAATATTAAGATAGTTAGTCATAAGACTTCAAGCTCTCAATTATTAAATATACAGAAAAAGAGTAACAAGCGCTCAATGTTTTGGAGCAACCCCATCAACTACAATCGTGTAATAATGGAGCTGAACTATGTCACAGGCAGTTCATCGGTATTCTCCGAAGCAGCTTGTAGATATGTTCCTTCTTTACCGTGAGCCAATAGGACGGTCGCATATCCCGTGTGTCCAGTATCATTAGCGGGGACATTCAGCCACTAGAACGCGGTTTACATTTAACCTCTCTTTTAAACTTACTGCAGATAAGATATTTAGTACTGCCTCATACAGATTTATTATTTATATCGTGTAATTATTTTATATTTTTTATAGGGGTTCGCGTGATCTTTATGGACGAACCGCTACTGCAGCCAGACTCACTATTTGAAAACGTAAGGAAGTAGGAAGAGATGAAAGGTTGAGAATTATCTGTGCCGATAAGGAAATGACACATGTAAATATAACTTGGGAACAGACAAAGGACAGAAGAATCTGGCGTGATTTCGTTGTAGCCCTATGCTGCACACTTGATAATTAGTAAGTCAACTACAGCAATCATTTACACGTATGTTAAAGTAAATTGTTTTGGTCTGTCTTTTGTGTTTTAATAAATTCTATTTTGTAATTTACGACCTATGGAAACCTTCAAGTTTTGTTGCAGTCGCTAGCATTAAATTCTGTTCGGCAATTTTTTCAAAAGTTTGGATGCATCCAACTAGCACATACAAGATCAATAATTAAGAAACCTTCGTATTAGTCAGGCAGTTGGTGCATTTGTATTTGAGATCTTGTATACTGTAATTTCGACTTTACATCAACGATAACAGTGTATGAGGCCTTGTTGTCAATAGAATTTGTACGTTTAAACTACTTGTTAAAAAATAATAAAGACAAATCAAAAGCTAGTTAAAGTTTCCGTGTTGGAGCAGAAGAGCGTCAAAACGTTTCATAGCTTAAAAACTTGAGGGTTTGGTTGCGTGATCAGCCCATTGTCTTTTTCCTTTTTTATTTTTTCGCAAACATTACCCTCTATATCAAATTTCATGTTCGTGTTTTAATTGTTTGACCGCTATCGTGCTTACGTACAGACGGACGGATGGAATATCGAAAATCACTTTTTCGACACCTGAAAGTCAGTCAAAAAAATTGGTCGATATTTTTGACTGTTACCAAACTTACCCTGTATTTCATATACTGGGTAAATAAAAGATTAACATTTTACAACGTTCCAGTTTTTCAAAACTACAAAAAAATGACCTTAAACTCATTCCATGAAAACTAATTGATGCCAGCTTTTAATAAAGTAATACAATTTGATCTTGCCTTCATGATATTACAACATACAGAAAATCAACCATTTAAATTTGCTAGATAAAGCCTGACGTTCTTTACAACCTGGTTACGTAATCGGATTATATACATCAAAGTATTATAAATTAATCTGATCGAAGAGGAACTAGTCTGTAATGAAAAGGGATTATAGTTCAAATACTAACCTAGGTAAATTACTTTTTGAAGTGTAACAATTATATTTTACATAATGTGGTGCCAATAAATAAAATCTACATAATAACGAGATATATTTGCAAACATATACACAGGGCATTAAGAGAAACTTCCATTTACCCGGTTTAACTTTGATAGTTTAATACGGTTTGTAGCAATCTTCGTACTAAGTGGCTGCTTCTATGAGCCAATGTTTTAAAATTTTTGACTTGGGGTTGTGAGGACCGGGGGTAAGTCAACAATTATAAATGGTGGGTATGGTGTTATGTCATGGTAAATTGATGGATGAGATATAACAAATGATGCGAAGAAAATTGTTTTGGACAACCATAAATAATCTGGTAGCTATTACTTGATTGCATTAGATAGTTAAAAAGGAAATTATATCTCCCCACTATTGTATTTTTAGAATCTTCTCGAATAAACCAGAGTATCTTTAAAAAAAATCCTATTGGTGGGAGGGAGGGGTGCTCATTATTTGAAAATACGGTCGTGTGAAACCTCATTGTAAAAGTTTTTTTACAGATATTAAAAAAAGAGAAAAAGTGAAACGATCAGCAAAAACCAAAATGGCCGTTAAAACAGGATTGTATTCAATTAGTAAAGAAATTTAAAAAAATATCCCTTTTTTAATGTATATAAAATTAAATAAACCTGAACACAATTTCTTATAAATAATAAGGTTATTAAATCAAACGCGTTTCAACGACAATGTCGCCATCTTCATTGATGCATGAGCTACAGTAATCAATTATAACGTTGGTTAATAGATATTATAAACTTTATTGCAGTTATAGTTTGATTATGGTACTATATGTATCAGTACAGAAATTCGTTAAGACAAGTTTGATTTAATAGTCTTATTATTTGTAAAACATCGTAGTCAATTTTAATTTTTATGAACAATAATGAAAGTATATTTTTGATTTCTTAACTATCTTAATGCAATAACGTTTGTTATTTACCGTCAGTTTGGTTTCTTACGCTGTACAAAATTTAGGCGCAGTCTGAACAAATAAACAGGGAATAAACAATTTTATACAAAACCAAATTCTAAAGAAATAATAGGCATACAATAAAAAAAGGAACAGTATAGGAAAATAAAGGGATGGATCCTATCTCCACCACAACTGATAAACAGAGCTTTATGAAAGGATAGATGGGAGAAGTATAGGGATAGAAGAGAGAGAGGAGAGATCTGGGTCATGCGCAGACACTACTTTTGTTTGTTGTAGTTTTATAGACATAATATTTAGAAATTTCAGAGTCATAAATGATGGGAAGATTATATTCGTAAGTAGTAAAGTTTGGCGAATAATGAAATTTAAATTTAATAATGGATGTAAAAAAAAAGATAAAATATTAATGTCTAGTAAATATATTTGGAACAAAGTTTAAGTATTTAAGGTATTTAAGGGCTAGGGGTTTTTATTATCTCCTTTTTTTTATAAGGTGATGATAATTCAGCGGTTTTTTTAAACAATAAGAAAAAGAAAATCTCATTTCACCGAATTTGAGTGAAATCGGTAGAGGCTATTTGAAAATGACTTCTTTTACATATCATCCATGACCAATATTTTGGAATTTATCGAAAACTCCCGAAGCGCCATTTTTGGCCAGATTTCGATAAATACATATTGTTTGGTAATTGTGGCCTACATTTTAGTACAATTTGAATAAGATCAAAATTTAGTATTTTGTGTCTTATTACAGCTATCTACAAATATTTAATTATCGAAAACTCAATAAAAACGTACAGGAATATGATCCAAAGCATGTGAAAATTGATTAAAATTGATTCACAAGTATGAGCTGGTGAGCACTGCATTAACTAAATTATTCCAAAACTATTTTAGACTCAGGGGACCTCATAGAGTTAATTAGAGGACTCCATAGACTTAATCATAGGACCTCGTAGAGCTAATTAGAGGACGCCATAGAGTTAATTAGAGGACTCCATAGACTTAATCATAGGACCTCGTAGAGCTAATTAGAGGACGCCATAGAGTTAATTAGAGGACTTCATAGACTTAATCATAGGACCTCATAGAGCTAATTAGAGGACGCCATAGAGTTAATCGATGGACCCCATAGAGTTAATTAGAGGACTCCATAGACTTAATCATAGGACCTCATAGAGCTAATTAGAGGACGCCATAGAGTTAATCATAGGACCTCGTAGAGCTAATTAGAGGACGCCATAGAGTTAATCATAGGACCTCGTAGAGCTAATTAGAGGACGCCATAGAGTTAATCGATGAACCCCATAGAGTTAATTAGAGGACTTCATAGAATTAATTAGAGGACCTCATAGAGTTAATTCCGCAAAGAACACGACTCAATATTGCGTATTCACGAGAATGTAAAATACAGTAACAAAATTTTATAACATCACGTTTTGGGTCAAAGTTATTATCAAATTTTTGATTTGATACAAAATTGACTGGCTTTACCTTCAAACATAAAGTAAAAGTTTATTTACTCATGAAGTAAAACCAAATAACAGTTTACCATGTCTAGATCTGTTATGTTTAAGAAATAAACAAAGAATTGAATTTGATATAAAAAGAAAACTCAAAAAAATTAATAAAATAACTGTTAATTAATAATAAACAAATGTAAGCATTGCACCCATCATAAACTAGCAACATTCTATAGCATGATAAACAGGAGTATCAATATCCCTCTCTCACCTAAACGTTTGTATAAAAAGAAACAGAATCAAAGAAATAGTTCAGTCAACGGATTTGATCCTAAAATTATAGATAATATAATAAGAAAACAGAGTTTTAAAAAGTTAAGGAAAATTCCACGACTTTCCAACCGGAAGAAAGAAAAATTAGATTTATCAGTTTACCATCCTTCACAGAAGGTCGACATCCATAATCTCTTAAACATACAATAAAAGTGAATGAAAGAATACAGACAAATTTCTCTATTCACCAAATGTTAAAAAAACCATAACTTCTATTAAGTTAACAACTGTTTTGTTAATTGATATTTGTATTATATTTGTTGTATATATCTGATCAAATATTAATACAACGTCCTTTCATTGAATTACATTGATACAAAATTGATCAAACTTGTATTTCAGCTTCTATGTATTTGTACACCCAATTCTATTGAAGAATCGAGCTATTGAAATTCAAGAAACAAAACAGCTCCAGTCAGTTACCATGGCAACTGCTGTTTCTGGAGCCAAGTCTTCTTTGTATCTAACCGCAATTTAACCTTAAATTATTATAAGCGACCTAAAATCATGTTTTATAATCCGAAAGCAAATTTTTAATTTAAGAAGTTACAAGTTATCAAATAAATTAGTGCTTATACGTCATTTGTTTTGATAATAATAAAAAAACCACTTAATGCCTATGTAATTTCATAATTTTTACTTCAGCATTGTTTCAACACTTTTGAATCAAAATCGTTGACAGTTTTTAAAAAAAGTGTAAAGTTTTTACTTTTATTAATTAGTGAAATAACACGCGGTTTACAAAACGCCTGTAATTAAAATTCCTGTAATATTAGTTACTTGTTTGAGATAACCCAAGGTCATTATATTATTTTCACTTGTTGTTTAAAGGGAAAAACCTCTAGGTCATAATTAAATTATAAAAAAGAAAGTAGATAAAGATTCCTGTCTCTTGATTATCCTAATAGTGTCAGGGTCAGAAGTGAATAAGAGTTGGTCAAGAGAGACCTGATAGGAAAGATGAAATAAAAGGATTAACCCAAAACTACTTGAAAACAGATGTAGATTATGGTTAGGTTAGGTTAGGGCGCCTTTAATCTATACCTGTTACAAGTAGTATTGGGTTAAATCCTTTTATTTCATCTTTCCTATCAGGTCTCTCTTGACCAACTCTTATTCTCTTCCGACCCTGACACTATTAGAATATTCAAGAGCTAGGAGTTTTTTCTTTTCTTCTTTTTTTATAAGGCGATGATGACGGAGACGTTTTTGCCTTTAAACAATTGAAAATAATAATTATAATGACCTTGAATTATTTAAAAAAAATATACGAAGAATGACTATGACGTTCGCAGGATGTAGGTAAATAGTAAGCTCGAAATTGCGCCCTGGCTATCAAGAAATACTTTTGTACAGCATGTTAGTGCTGTTATTTCTAGAATTGTCTAACCGCGGATATAAGAAATAAATAAAATGTACTTAAATTAAAACTTAAATTTCTTGAGCAGTGAAGTTTTGAACCATTTGTGTACTAAAGGTAACAAATTAGACTACTTTCATTTTTATCTCGTTTTATAGCTATCTTATAATGATGGATTGTTCATATTATTAATATGATTGATTGAAAGTTTGCCGTTATTTGTGTTTTCAAAATCTAGTACACGACGTTTCGATACTATAAATCAACTTCCGTCAGTCAGTTACGTAATGCACTCCTGGGGTTTCCTAAAAACGTTGGTATTTATTCTTAGTTCTAGCTGGAGCGTGGGTTCCTTTCTTGGGCTATAGTTATAGTTTGAGTTTAGTTTTATAAAATGATTCTAAGCTACTAATGTATTTATCCTATTTTATCACTTGGTAATGGCAGTTGATTTTTAAGCGACACGTCCTAGTTAGTTTTTATGTAAGTAAAATTGTTTTCAGTTTTTTGTTAATAACTCGATTATCCTTTAGGAATTACAGAAAAAATAAAAGCTTATTTTATTTGTGATTGAAAGAGAAATTTTTTTCGTTTCTTGTAATTTTTTTTGTAAATAAATGTTTATCGAGATATTTAACATTAGAACTTTTAAACGGTCTCCATTTAGAAAATAATACAAATATAGTTTTAACTTTTTGCACACTTGTAAAACATTACTTATAAAAATATGTATGCTAAATCTGAGCTCAATATCTTAACTACTTTTCAAATGGTATAATTTTTTTTTGTAAAAAATACAAAATGACGGATTGTGTGAAACGAATAGGTTGCGGACACTTGCTTATAAAAACTTATTTATTTATTTATTTATATTTGTAAGTAATGCCATTCCAAAGCTTTTCTAAGTACTTCAGAAACACCGTGCATAGTTCTATTTGTAGTAAAATGTAGATTTTTATTTTACAAGGGAGAGCCGAAACAAATATTCACATTCTATTTAGTGACATACAATTTTTAAATGCACTGCGTGTTTTTTTGGATGCCAATTATTTGTTTATTTATTTAAGTAAATTTTCTTGAATATAACGTTAAAATATGTTAATTAATAAGCTTATTAAATTGCTTTATTTTTTGGAGACCTTAATAGTTTCAATAACAAATACTTGAAAAACCTTGAAACAGATAAAGTACAGATAAAATATTTAATGTTTAAATGAGGAAATTAGTGTCCATTAACCGGAAGAACATTTAATTACAAAGAGTAAATTCAATAACTTTCGACTGAATATTTGAGCATGTAAAAGTAATAAATATTTAAGTAATAATAACATTTTATTTCATACTGAATATATCAGGTATCAAATCACCATTTACAACATTAAATCGTATATAATGTATGATATAAGTTTTATTTTCGTTTGGCTTTAGGATCTCATAAAGTTTTCCTTGTTAAAATGTGACCTTAAAAAGATAACCTAGTAACAGCCACCAGAGTTGGTTGCCATTACAACTGAAAGATAACTATGAACTGTAGGCTCTAATAAACTAGATTCTATATTTAGTTATGTAATTGCACGATGTGCATTGAAGCCAATGGTAGATCAATTATTTCCGCTATAGATACCAGATATATAGCCTACAGAGTGTAAACATAGTTCCGGACCCTTTTAAGTTTAAAAATAAATTTTTTAAAAAAACGAGATTTGCAGTTGGTCGAAGAGAACTACTTTTTTACATAAAACTAAAATTTTCCCATCTATAGAGGAGACAGTTTTATTTTGGGAGGGTTTTAATAATAATACACATATAGAATATTAGCGAATTAACATCAGTGTTCTACGTTTTAGAATGTCCTTGAAAAAACATTGACCATCGTGTCCATTAATCTACAGATCATAACTTTCGTAGTAATTTGAGACCACTGTTGGCTCTCCTTGAAAATAAGTGTCTATTGAACTATGAGACTGTGTGTGTCTTCTTAGAGATAACCATGAGATAAATAATGAGACTTTGTTTGTCCTCTTAGAGATATCAGTGAGATAAATAATGAGACTGTTTTTGTCCTCTTAGAGATAACCGTGAGATAAATAATGAGACTGTGTTTGCCCTCTTAGACATATCAGTGAGATAAATAATGAGACTGTGTTTGTCCTCTTAGAGATATCAGTGATATAAATAATGAGACTGTTTTTGCTTTCTTAGAGATATCAGTGGGATAAATAATGAGACTGTGTTTGCTCTCTTAGAGATAACCATGAGATAAATAATGAGACTGTGTTTGCCCTCTTAGAGATATCAGTGAGATAATTTATGAGACTGTGTGTGTCCTCTTAGAGATATCAATGAGATAAATAATGAGATTGTATTTGTCCTCTTAGAGATAACCGTGAGACAAATAATGAGATTTTGTTTTTACCTCTTTGAGATGACTGTGAGAATTGATTGTGAACTTTTTCCCCTTAATCCAGGGCATGTTTGAATCTGCATGAGAAATATGAACACTATCAACACAGTTGATTGTGAGTCATGTGTAATGTAGTTGTGTTTTCTGTTGTGTGCCGGAATAGAGCAACGTGTTCAGGCAGTTGAGCAACATATGTACGTGTCGGAGATTTATATTGGGATATAAGAATTACAAATAAAAGAGTGGACATGGAGATGGTTAGGTCACATTCTGAAGTAAAATGAATTATTAATTACAAGACGGGGATTGGAATGGAATCCGCTAGGACAGAGAAGGAGGACACACAGGATGACTTGAAAGGGTACGGTGGACTGCCAGATCGAGGTTGGATGAAAGTGAAGGCGATGGTATCAAACAAAAAGTGATGGAACGAACTAGTGACTACTTTATTTTCCTTGGAGGAATGACAACAAAAGAAAAAGTAATATAGAAAAACTATGTTCACAAGTACAAACTTTGAATTTTTATTTACATTGGACATTAGCAATGTTATTACAAATGTTGAAGTGATCATTTAACTTTGACGATTTCAATAACTTTTACAAAAACTACTACCGTATGAGTTTAGGTTAGGTTGACAAAACATGAAATACCACGCGTGACGTGATTATAATACTGTGAGGGTTTCCTTTATATCTACTCTTAGAAGGTGTT
The DNA here is from genome assembly GCA_963513935.1 of Aphrophora alni. Taxonomy (NCBI): domain Eukaryota; kingdom Metazoa; phylum Arthropoda; class Insecta; order Hemiptera; family Aphrophoridae; genus Aphrophora; species Aphrophora alni. The sequence continues at coordinate 87,115,426 of OY740775.1, forward strand.
GGCTTTATTTGAATAGGGTGGAATGTCAAATCCAATCAAAGATAGCGAGACAAAAGCCGGAGACACATAAATGGTTTCTGTTTACACTTCACGAAATGCACTTTCATGGAATTTCTCTTGTCATGGTAAACAGACTAGCCTCAATGACACCCTTCCCTCTTTCAATGATGTGTACATATTCAGGTATAAATTGCTGATCGAATGTGTTTCACAACATAATGTATATTTTCCATTTTCAGATAATTCAACATTTTACCAGGCGCATATGGTTTAATTTGCAAATTTTAATTTGCTATTTATTTTACAATTTTATCCTTCTTAATAATATTCTTTCATGTAAAATTGACTCGCTCAAAATTTGTTCTAACTGTAGATGAAAACTAATTTTAATAAATTAAAATATGAAATTTCCTACAGTGATGGATAAATAGAATTAGCGTGCAGTTAAAATTATAATATTTTTTGATTAAATAAAAACGAAGAAAATTCATATTTAATATTTATAATTTTTACAAAATTTGTGGAAAATATGAGTTCTATCGTAAACATTAGTATGTATAATATAGTAAATATACTAACAATTTTATGTTTTAATGATATTGATTTTGCTATTAATTTTTTCAGAAACTTATTTTACGTTTTGGTGTTAAAGAAAATTGTATTAATATCTAAAAATAAAAATTATTTTAATATATTAAGAATTTTAAACATTTTAAAGCATACGTTTTAATATATAACAATATATTTAGAGAAATCCACCTCTTAAAAATGTGCCAGAATTTTTTTCACTTCAAACGATACATTGTTAAATAAAATGAATATTCAAATTTATTTAACATTCACCGTCACAAATATGATTCACTACGAACAGTATTAATATTAAATGTAATTAATCTAAAGGGAACCATATTTGAAAATCAATTCAAATTATCCTATGCCGATAATATTGCAATTATTTTTCTGAAACAAATTTATGGATAAAGGGAAAATGAAAGGATAAGGTGTATTGTAAATGAAAGTAAGACTAAGTTAGATGGGGATGTCAAACTTAGACAACAGGAGAGCACCACTGAAAATCTCAACTGTGGAAATGAGGTATGAAGGCCTTTTCGTTTTAGGTACTTGTTAGCAATCACATTTAAATAGCGTAAAATACAGAAATGAATTAAGGCAGGAAATTATGCATATCATGCAAATAAGTAGTAACACTCGATGATGATCGTTAGCTTTTTCGCCATTAATTAATAAGGGAAAACAATATTCGGTATCAATTAAAAAAAGGAAATTAAAAATATACAAAACACAGGTGTGACCAGCTGTCGTCATTCGTTCAGAACATGAAATTAACAGTTAAAAAATGCTCTCAAGTATTACAGCGACATATAGTGATGAAGCTGTATGGAGCTGGATGACTGGAGAATGAAACAATAATGCATAGTTAGGTGACACAAAGGTCAGGATGTATTTCGATTACTTCAGCTCTGATAGTGGTTTTGTCATTTGGAGAAGATGGCGAAAGACTTGATGTTCTATAAGAGAAGTGTTTTACCACAGAAGAAGAAAGGATAGTCCAATACTTAATGGAAAGATGATGTTGCTGCAAACTTTAGGGTTATAGAAATTGAATGATGGAGGAGGCGAGGTGCAGAGAAGTTCGAAGGCTGATTGTAGAGGAGGACAAGGATGTGGGAGTCAGAAAATAAGAATAACAACAAGAGTAAACAATAAATTATTACGTCTCCATTTTTATATAGATGAACAAAGTTATAATATCTAATTTAATAAAATAGCTTTAATCGAGATCTATAAAGTATTCTATTATTTAGTTTATATTTTGATTAGATTATTATCTTACCGATATGTTCAGAGATTTGTACAAGTGGTCAAAACTTCAATGAAAACAGTCGTTATGATAAGTTTGTTTATCTCAAGATTCCATAATACCAAAAAGTAAACATTTTAATTCGAATTAGGAGTTTTGTAAATATTAAAATGTTGGATTTATTTTACCCATATCATCAATTTGACCTGTCAGGTCTGTATATCATCGAATATTTAAGTTTTTTGGAAATCCATAAACATCAATTAGCTTTCTTCTCTACTATACAGAGTTTCCGTTGGTACTAATACAGGGTGTCCCATAAGTAAAGTGCAAAACTCTGGGAAAAGGTTATATGGATCAAAATAAAGAGAAAATCACGAATAATTTTTTCCCAAAAACGCTTCGTTTACCAGATATCCACCATTTTGTATTTTTTACAAAATAATTGTTATTTTCAAATTTTTTCAACCGATCTTTATAAAACTCGGTAAGTATGTTTAAATAAAAGAGACCTATTGTAGAAAAAAAAATCAACTTGGTCCAATTTAAAATTTCAAAATGGCGGCCATTTTAAACTTTTATTCTAAAACGGCGGGAAAACGGTAAAAAATACAAAAATTTACTAAAAGAACAATTATTTTAATAAAATTTTATTTCCAATCTGTCAACACCAAAAATATGAGAATCGAACAAAACATAACCGAGATACATTGAAACGATTTATTGAGTGACAACGCATAATGGGATTAAAAAATGAGAAAATAAATTAAATACAAAATAAAATCTTAACACAAGATAGCTTTTTTAAAAGTTAACAATTACAACAAATGTTCCATGTGTCCTACATTCATTTCTATGACAAAATTCATCCTCTTTCTCATCGACTCCCTCATTCTTTCAAATGTATATAGCAAATCTGTAATTGTCGCACAATTAGGTGTTTTGTAACTTAAACTAGAAAGAAAATTTAGACAAAACTTTTCAAAATTGCAGCCTTTTAACATTTTTCTATAAATAAGCGTTAATAATTTTGGATAATTGTTATAATACAGGTAATTTTTCTAACAGCTAGGACATCTTCCTTATGCCTTAAGGTAGAGACTACAAAGACAGACGGAGCGGCTTCTCAAAAAGTAACTTTTATCCGTTATCAAGGCAATTAAACGTGTATATCAGTGGTAGAATAGAGGTAGATTCTTTCTAACATACTCAAATTAATCAGTGTATCCAACACACATTTATAGAAAATAACTATATTTAACAAAAGAAAATTCTGTCCTAACAATAATTCATTGTAATTCATGGTGTTGAGAAGGAGTGTATAGCGATAGCCAAGCGTTTTATAATCGTTTATCAGGGGTTGCCAACATAAAGTTATATTCTAATATTCTGATTTTTTTGTTTTTTCCATAAAATACACAAGATTTACATTTGTGCACATGTGACCATGAGAAATTTTTGACTTCTTGGTGCATATTTAACAAGTCGATGGAAGGAATCACGATACTTACCCGGCCCCATCATACAATATAGGCTACTACAAGCAGATCCTGTAAAAGCCATAAAGTTGGTTTCTTGGACGTTAAAGAAAATGTTAAATTGTATTTTTCAATTAAGGAGTCTTACCCAGTAGGATAAGAATGTTTAAAACAGTTTTCTGAGCCTCTTATTTGTGTATATCTCTACTTTTTTGACGCTTGCTAGGTTTTCTGAACCTCTTAAGGTCATAAGAACAGTTTTGATGTGTGTATTTAACAGTTCAATGTAATGTCCAAAGTGGTTTCTTAGGCCTTATAGGAAATGTTAAATTGTATTAGTAGATCTTATCCACTAGTGTATATTAGTTTAAAACAGTTGTTACACAGTTTTCTGAGCCTCTTTATTGTGTATATTACTACTTTCTTAACGTTGGGTGGATTTTAAGAAGCTCTTAAGGTTTTAAGAACTGTTTAGATGTGTGTATTTAACATATTAATGTAATATAATTATCGTAAAGGTTTATCGTAGGTATATTAATATAACATTTTCTAAGAGAATCAAGGGTTTGAAATTTTATTTGTAACAATAACATCGTTATTTGTCATGTTGAGAAGGTGGGGTTGGTACCGTTAGATACAGAATTGAAATCTGTAAATTTTTAAATGATTTATTATGAACAAAAAAACAATTTAAAATAACCATAGTTTTCATATTTTCAATTTGATTTTTGTGAATTTCAATAGGGTAGTACATAATACACTATAGTCTCCTAATCATGTTTTCAGTTGACACGTATTGATCAGTTGAAAATGGAGATTGAAGGATTTGAGGATTGTTTTATACTTCGTTTTCAGAATAAATAATAGTACAATGGGTTCTATTAAAAAAACTAGTGTTCTTATATGATATTGAATCGTGTTATTTTTTATTACGGTCCTCATAAAATTCACATTTTCTTGAATACTTTAAAAGAATTTTTTACTACGGATAAAAATGGTTTTGTCGAGGAAAGACAGAACCTATCCTGGCCAATGGGAAACACGTGCCAAAGTTCAATAAAACGAAGTAGGGAGTCCTTTGCAGTAACAGTTATAGTCATTGGGTTTATTTGTGTAGGGCGGGACGTCAAACACCATCAAAGTCACAAGACAAAAAACAATACATGAATTCACTACAGTGGTATCTTTTTCTTTAGAGAATGTATCAGGATGACTACAATTCAATATTATTCAACTCCTATAATTCATACAAAAATAACGTTCCGGTGATAAAACTAGTTTGTGTTTGAAATAAATAGAGGAAATAATAATTTATTTAAAAGATTTCCCTTGTAATAAGTTGATTATATCAAAACGAAGTACAACTGGGGGTATAAAATAAATAATCACATCTAAGATGTAATTCCAAATAAAACGCACAGTGTCTGCTTAAAAATGAATTGGACAAAAACAAAAAGGATGTTTTGGCGACAAGTTTATGACAAAATTGAAGCAAGTTTAAATCATATTTAAATATATATTTTTAAATAACGGCAGATTTTCACTTTTTTTACTGAAAACTTTCGAAATTACATTTTTGGTGATGAATAGTATTGTTTAGTTAGTACTTTGATTGAATGGAATCCTAAACTGAGGGGAAGAGCCAAAAAGAAAACTGACGAACCCTCTATGGAGAGTAAAATAAACGTTATTGTTTAAAAAGAAGTCGCTCAGATGCCAGAAACAAACAAGCCCCTTAAAAAGGAATACAAAGAAACGATATCTTCATAAAAGGTGGCTATTGTTCAAAAAAAATATCCAGACCAAAAATGTAATATAGAAAACTTGAGGGTTCCCTATCTCTGGAGTTTGAAACTCGACAGCATGGAGAATTTCCTCATTTCAGTAACACTTCCTAGAGACAAAATACACGAAATCAGAGAAAAATCTTATGTTTTGTATCAGGCCATGCGCTTTACAAAAGCATCTTAACACCATGGGATTATTCCGAGGAAACCTGAAATGCAGATTAATAACCAGCATCTAGAAACTGCAGAACATATACTTCTAAAGTGCGAAGCATTAGGCGTAGAAGACAAGGCGAACTTAAAGAAGCACTTAAAAGCCTAAATGTGACGTTTAAAGAAAGCAACAAGCAACCTGGCTAGGGAAATCCTGTCCTGTCCCATTGAAATAAGCTAGTCAAGAATAAGAAGTACACAAAAAGTCTTATAGGCTGAAGCGTCTAGGGGTAAAACCAGTTTTTTTATAATAATAATAATAATAATAATAGTTAGTACTTCGATTGTGAATAAGTTTGTGCAATGATTTGCACTGTTCATTTTATATTTTATTGTATTAAAATTTTGCAAATATTAAATAATGAAATATATATATATATATATATATATATATATATAAACATAACAATAAGGTGTGTCCATATAGATTAGGCTATTTTTTATTCATGATGTATAAAGTACACTTTAGTTTTACTAGGAATGATTTAGACACTTCGCCAAGCTTCACCACGTGTTGTAGCTCAAATAAAGGAAGGGACATCTTTACAGTTATATTTAGGTAAACTGAGACCACGGAGAGTTGTTTGTATAGGAGGGGATGAGGGATTCCAGAATCAATTTGAGGGTAAGAAGAGGAGAGACAATGAAGTCTCCTCATTCTGTGTCACAAACTGAAAATAACGTTTCTTTGTGGTGTATATTAAATCAAGGCTGATTTAAATCGATATCATTGTTATTTTATGACAAGTAAAAGAAAAATATAAGTAGCAAACATCTTATTTTCAGGGCTCTACAGTTTATAATAAAAAATTTAATTAGTGTTTCATTAATTTTACCCCAAAATAAAACTAAATGAGGGTTTTAGAGACCTTTTAGTGCGATTTGAAAAGTTGCAGTTTTGTTAGGGTTTGTTTGTCAAAACTTATAGTTACACGCCCTTGTCTGTCCGTCTGTCAGTCTCTAAGTCGCAACCAGTCTGCACAGCCAAGGTGATAAATACTATATACTCTATTTCAAACTTTACATTTATATTCTTTGTATCGTCCCACGTATAGGAAAAATATAATGGTAAAAATAAAATGACCCAGGGGTAGTTAAGAAGCAAAAATAAACAAGTTGAAAAATTTTATTTTTGAAAATATTATGTGTGACGTATCAAATAAAACTAGAAGTTATTCTGATTACGAATATATATGTTTATTTGACGGGAAAAAAATATGTTGGAGCTAGGCCAAATTTAAAGTGTTAGATATCATGTTCCCTCTCTGACTTGAACACTGTGGGTCCTATAAATCTAAAAAAAAACCAATATTTGGATTTGAAGTTAAATTGCAGTGCGAAATCTTATATTATATTTATGTAAGACGAATACAACTTAATTTTTTAACCTTTACAATGAAAAATGCGTATTATGTGAGTTTCAAAAACAGTTTTTGTGAAATTAGAGACAAAGAATTCAATATCATTAAAATATGGATCGCATTTTTATTGATTTTCTTTATTATAACCCGTGTCTAAAACAAAGGACATATAATTTCACACTCGTGTCTATCTACACAGGCAAGACAAAAAATCTTATATATTTCAAAATTTCCATTTATATTCTTTGTTTCTCTTACAGATAGGAAAAATTTAACTGTAACTAAAAAAAAAAAAAAAAATTAGTTACTTAAGAGGCTAATACTGAGTTGAAAATTTGTATTTTTTGGAAATATCGATTATCAAATAAAACTAGAAGTTATTCTGATTGCAAATATGTATTATATATATATATATATATATATATATATATTGATGAAATAATATATTGGTGATAGGCAGCTTAAAATACTTTGTATTTAAAAAAATAAATGTCCCTAATTACGGGTTAAAGTCGTGTGATTTTAGCACAAGTTTGACGATTTTATTTTTTGGGTCAATTCTACTAAATATAAGAATTTTCTTTACAGCGAAATAAGTTGTCAAATGCATCAATCATTTTAAGTGAAATGAATCTGTAGATGAAGGAAAAATTAATTTGAAATATCATTAATAATAACCTACTACTATAATGTGTACCAACTGTTGATTACTATATTGAATATACGTTGCAGAATTCTGTCATTGTTTTCTGAATATTTTAAAACAACTTTTTGTCCTGAAGTGCGACATACAAGTACTATCACTAGAATAATAAGAAAACATCACAGCTTGAACGTTGCACAAACTTTCTCACTCATACAGCCGAAAAACCAAATAAAAACTAACCAAAACCAATCATCACCAAATGTCAGTACGGTAGTTGTCAGTGAAAATGCGAAAAAGAAGTTGTCTTTGAAAACAATATTAATCTTTTCAAATAAGGGCCTAAAAACGTCGTTGTAAATCATATCTGATTAAAATCGAGGTTTTAATGATGGCGGTCAATTTTAATTTTTAACAATTATTCCTGAATCCTGATTTTTGTCTTTTAAATTTCGTACAAGCGTTTTGAAAAAAAAAACTTAACATTTCACTAAAATTTAATTGAAGTTGTCAGATCCGATTTAGAGAAATTATAGCCGTATTTTTGAACGTTACTTCCTTAAGAGATCCTAAGGAAACATTTAACTGCCCCTTTACACTAAGGCATCCCTTAAAAGAATTTACATTTTATAAAAACCTTCCTTAACGTTATCTTTCCTTTACTAAGTTACCCTTTATAAAGCAGCGATTAAAGGTACGTCATAAATATAAATTACGTCATCAATAAGAACCAATACAAGTTTAGTAATCACTACAGCTGATTGTTTCTTAATTGCTAAACATCTGCGATGTGTTAATATGTTTTGATTTACTTCCATTCGTTTGACAATGAATTCATAATCACAAGGAGAAAAGAGGAAAGGATGCCTGTATTTTCCAATGTAGAAAAATATAAAATATGAATTGAGAATAAAAACACATACAGTGCAATGTTGAAGGATAAAATTACGTGTGTCAAATACCAATTAAAAATTGTAAAGTAATAATTACTTTACAATTTTTAATTGGTATTTGACCGCACAATTTGTACCGCACAATAATAATGTAATTTAAGTCATTTCGTTTTTCCAGGCAATATTATTTACTATTGTTTACAATATCTCTATTTTCTGCTACATTTACACCATGGATTGGAATTTAAAACAATCAGTTTATTTTATTTCCAACATTTTATCGAAATTAACGGGAGCATACAAGAAGAGAAAAATATGATGTTTATAAATTTATATATAACATTTTATACAATTGTTTTTATTCTTAAATGTCTTTTCGCCATCACACAGATATCTTCCCGTTACTAGTTGTGACACCTCATAATCGTCTTGATCTTTTATCATATGCCTACCGTTCAACAATGAACAATAGGGTTTTATGCTTTCCCTTGTCTAATACTTAACGCTATAAAGGATTAAGAGGTTAAATCGCTAAGGAATTCATTAGGAAGGTACGTACGATAGCCTACGATTGATCGTTAAAGCCGCGTTTACACGATGCAAGAAGGTAATCTTGACAAGGTAGACTTGAGCAACCTAGTGGCTTCGCGGGGACAGAACCTTGATTAAAAAGGGCTGCTTGTCATTTTGGCGTCAAGATAACCTTCCTCATAGAGTAGTTAGAAGGAAGTAACCTTTCCCACACCACCTTTCTCTGTTAGTGTCTTTATGGGAAGCTTGCTTCAGTACGTCACATTGGGTGCACTGGAACACAGCTGGAGTCACATGACTCCTGGATAAATTCACTACACAAATGGTAAAGAATATCTGTAATTTCGTTTTGAGATATGCCGGATGAAGCGATTTAGCCATCTTTCAGGCAGCCTGTCTTAGTAGGCTACCTTCACAGTGTGAGCGTATTTTGTAAACAGGTAGCCCTGTTCAAGACTACCTTGTCAAGGTTAACTTCACAGTGTGATGGTATTTTGTAAGCAGGTAGCCCTGTTCAAGACTACCTTGTCAAGGTTAACTTCACAGTGTGATGGTATTTTGTAAGCAGGTAGCCCTGTTCAAGACTACCTTGTCAAGGTTAACTTTACAGTGTGATGGTATTTTGTAAGCAGGTAGCCTTGTTTAAGACTACCTTGTCAAGGTCACCTTCACAGTGTGACCGTATTTTGTAAACAGGTAGCCCTGTTCAAGACTACCTTGTCAAGGTTAACTCCACAGTGTGATGGTATTTTGTAAGCAGGTAGCCCTGTTCAAGACTACCTTGTCAAGGTTAACTTCACAGTGTGATGGTATTTTGTAAGCAGGTAGCCCTGTTCAAGACTACCTTGTCAAGGTTAACTTCACAGTGTGATGGTATTTTGTAAGCAGGTAGCCCTGCTCAAAACTACCTTGTCAAGGTTAACTACACAGTGTGATGGTATTTTGTAAGCAGGTAGCCCTGTTCAAGACTACCTTGTCAAGGTTAACTTCACAGTGTGATGGTATTTTGTAAGCAGGTAGCTCTGCTCAAAACTACTTTGTCAAGGTCACCTTCACAGTGTGACCGTATTTTGTAAACAGGTAGCCCTGTTCAAGACTACCTTGTAAAGGTTACCTTCCTTAACAGTGTGATGGTATTTTGTAAGCAGGTAGCCCTGTTCAAGACTACCTTGTCAAGGTTACCTTCACAGTGTGTCGGTATTTTGTAAGCAGGTAGCTCTGCTCAAAACTACTTTGTCAAGGTCACCTTCACAGTGTGACCGTATTTTGTAAACAGGTAGCCCTGTTCAAGACTACCTTGTCAAGGTTAACTACACAGTGTGATGGTATTTTGTAAGCAGGTAGCCCTGTTCAAGACTACATTTTCAAGGTTATTTTCACAGTGTGTCGGTATTTTGTAAGCATGTAATCCAACTTTTCAAGGTTACCTTCTTCCTAACCAGCATCGTATAAACGCGCCTTAAGGAACACCTGAGGAAGCAGCATAAGGAGCTTAAACAAAGGCAATCTTAATTAAGTTCATAAATAAGTTAAATGTATATTGTAACAGCTCCATGTCCGACAATTTTGTACAAAGCGCGATCTATAGGTTTTGGTCAGGTGAAAATTTGGTCAGTAAAATTGGACAAAAATTGAGGAAAACGTAATTTTGTGTTTTTCTTCTTATTTACTTCTAAACTTTTTTACATTTATATAACTGCATAAATTTACTCACATTATTCTCAAAATCGGCTGCTCTTTTTTGTTTACAAAAACAGAAGTCTCCATTGAATGAGCCACGTGCTGAAACCAAACAAACAAAAGCATTTCCTTTTTCACTTACCATTAGTAAAACTGGGGTGTGTTTGGGAAGAGAGGGTTGTTAAATCCAATTGAAGAGGTAAACAAGACAAAAGACTACCAGTGTGAAAATGAATCTTGTATCTAGCAGGCATTCCCGGTGTTATAAAATTGTTGATAATTAATTATACAGTGTGAGTCAAATGTATGGATACACCCTGTTAAATTTTTAATGGATAAAGATAGAAAAATGAAACTCAGAACACCTTTCTAGGAAATAAAAGTGAACGTTTTAGTCACTATTACAACTTTGCTCGTTTCCCCAAAATGGGATTTTTGGGGGGGGGGGCAGCTCAAAATTTTTAAATGTAAAGACCCATTAAGTGACACCTCATTTTAAAGTCCTTAATTAAAGAAGAAGGACAGTGGAAACCAGAGCTTTCTATCTCAACCCAGTACAAAATGGCAGCTCATTGGTTGTCTATTGGGGTTATTTACCACCTGAATGTGGATGTTCATATTTTGCCTCAATGAAGTTTTACCTAATTTCAATGAGCTGCCATTTTGTACTGGGTTGAGATAGAAAGCTCTGGTTTCCACTGTTCTTCTTCTTTAATCAAGGACTTTAAAATGAGGTGTCATTTAATGGGTCTTTATATTTAAAAATTTTGAGCTGCCCCCCAAAAATCCCATTTTGGGGAAATGGGCAAAGTTGTAATAGTGACTAAAAAGTTCACTTTTATTTCCTAGAAAGGCGTTCTAAGTTTCATTTTTCTATCTTAATCCATTTTAAATTTAACAGGGTGTATCCATACTCTTGACTCACACTGTATAATAATTGACTGTAGGGTAAGTTTGTTACACAGGTTTTCTGAACCTCTTAATTGTGTATATCATTACTTTTCGTCACCTGTGCTTTGTAGATGTGTATACATTAAAAGTATCTGAACATGTATATGTATATAGTGGCTAATAAAGATATTTCATTTCAAGTGTCTATTCGCTTCGCTCATATCAGTATCTCGGTGTACGTAACTATCCGAATATCACATTGTCTTGGAAGGCCAAGAATTGAATTTACATTTTTGACAATAAATTCTTAAGAGATGGAGATGGTGCCTCATGTGTAGAATTGAAATCTATACATTTTTATTTAACGTAATATGTTATAATTTGAAAAGCTCACTAAACATGAACATAAAACAGTTTAAAATGGCCGCCATTTTAACATTTTCAGTTATTTTTTTCTGAATTTAATCATACCGAATACTCTATAATATTCTGTACCAAAAACTGTTTAATGATCACCATGTTCACTTTGTTAATTCGATTTTTTTTCAATTTAAATAGGATTCTACTTGAGCACTTTATAGTCTCATATATATCAAATTTGATGTTCCTATATTAATTTATATGATTATTATCGTGTCTATAATTTAAAGTATATCTTCTCTAATTTACGTTTTAAATACACGCAATCAAACAAAATGATTATGCTATACAAGAAAATGTTTTTAAATACCAGTCAGGAGTTCATTCATTTTTCATAAAAATAAATTTGACCTTTTATACGAAACAATTTCAATATGAACAGTTTGGATTTTGTTTAAAACTCAATACGAATAAGGTTTATTTTTATAAAGCTGGACAGGAAACACAAAAAATAGCATTTTATTAAACAAATATAAATATGACTTCCGTTCAACGTTGGTTGTAACGATTTTATTTATATATTCTTTCAGGTGGCTGGAACATATTAAGAAAAGAATAAACCTTTTATCAGATTTTCTCCAACTCCAATTTTAAACAAATCATAACCGTAGGAAGTTATACATTGTTTGTCGTCGATTTCATATTCCCTATGTCGAATTAAAGAGATTTTACATTGCATAAGCTGTTGTTAAGGAACGCTATTGTGTAATCAGCTTACAAATACTGGATGTGTTTTGACCTAGGTAAACCTAGATAACAGGAAAATACACTTTAACCAAACACTGCATCACCCAATACATAATACATTTAGTTTCAATACATTAATCAAACACATCTGTTAAAATATTAAAGTAATTTATTAGAGTTAAATGATACACTATAACTCAACGATATTAAACAATTTAAAGTCTTACATAGAGAATTTACAGAAATGCTGATGGAAAATCCAACTTTTAAAATGTATAACATAAAATAATAAATAGAATGTAATTAAAGTTTGGAGTAATTTGGGGATTAAATTTGTTATAGGTTTGTAGACAACAGTAGGTTTAATTTTTACACTTTTGATTTTTGGTGGCTATCTCGAAACTGTTTTTAAATTTAAAAATTGGAAGGGTCACATGTCAGATCGTACTTTACTTCAGTTTATTTCAATCCAATGCCAAAATTAATTTTTTAAATATTTATTTTCGTTTTCAAGATTTAAAAATAAAATTTTAAAGATGTCAGTCAAAAATTAAAACGTGCAAAAAGTAAAAGCAACTGTATTCCAATAAACTTTACCAAATTTATAATGTAAAGGGTTCTATACATTTTTGGCAAGATTTATACTCTAAATTAAAATTTGTATACGTTTGTTAGAGGAGAGTAGGTTTAACTTTTACAAATTTGAATGTTTTGATGGCCATTTTGAAACTAACTTTAAAATTAAAAACATTTTACTTCCATTTATTTAAAAACCAATGCTAAAATGTTTTAAATTGTATCACTTTTAGTTTTCAAGATTTCAAATTAAAATGTATAAAGTTAACTACAAAATAACATTTTAAAGATGGCAGCCAAAAATTAAATCGATCTGTAACTGTAAAAAACAACTGTGGTCCAATAAACTTAAATCAAATTTAAAGTTTTAAAGTAAGGGATTCTATACATTTTTAGCGCCCACCTAGATTTATACTTTGAATTTAATTATTTTTTTGTTTCAAATGGAAATAACAATATTTCCGGGTTTAAGTTTCTCATTTCCAGCAGTAAAGATCTTTTTCAATTTCTGTAAAATGAAATAGTTAAAATCGAAATATAATGTGGAATTCCTAAGTCTAGTATTCCAATAAGGGACTTGGAGGGGTGTTATGAAACTCCCGTGGAGTTAGGGGTTTGTTTTGCATATGTAAAACGGGGGGGGGGAGAATAATTCTTGGAGATACCCAGACGGACTTGGCGAGTAAGAGCTTCCTGGGAGAATGAAACTTCAGACGAGCATCCATAAGAATTGTAAACAGGGTGAGTAAACTTCGTGATAAACCTTGTAATTATTTCAAAGTCAATTAATTAAACTATAAAGTAGAATCAGATCTGTGAGTCATAACAATTATTAGAGTCATTCTGGATTAATAATAATAATAATAATAATAATAAGATCATGGAATTGTAATAATATAGGGGATAGTTATTCTTGTTAATAAAGGTTAATTGAGTACTGAACCATTCGATTATATTGAAAATAAAGAACCCAGTTAGGTTAAAGGGACCAATCCTTACAGTACCGTAGACCATTATCAAGAATTAATGTTTTCAGTTTTATCGATAACTCAGTTATCTCTTACGTTACACGCACAAAAAAAGAAAGGAAAAAGTTGTTTAAATAAAATATTTAATTACCTTAGGTCCGTCATGTGACTTCGTTGTTGGTTGCTTCTTACATGTTTCTAGGCCGTAACCCCATCATCAGGAAATTACTTTGTTCACTTTGAAGAACTCGTCATTGATTATATTAAAAAACACATTTAACACAAGAACATACACGGACACAAAAATAAAAACACATCATATGATCTTGTCTGATATTGTTGTGTGCTCTGTCATGTCTATCGGAGTACTGGAACCAAAAATATGCTTATTAAAAGTTGTTTGTCGTAAAATAAAATAAAATATTTTGTCTTTTGTAAAAATCACAAAATAGCAGCTATTGTTACAAAACCCTCTCCCTATTCCCCGGCAGAAACCTTCCCCACCCTCTCGGGTCAGTCCGCCCCACACTACTACTACCAACCAGTAACGTACTAAAACCGGGTAAGTTTGATAATCACAAAAACATATCTACCTCAGTTTTGTAACTGATCATCACTTTTCAGGGTCTCAGAAAACAGTAAGAATGATTTTCGACACGCCGTCAGTTCGTCATCGTTGTATGTAAACAGCATTGCATACAGTTTAGTATAGGGGATTATAGTGTGCTCATATAGAACTCTATTGAAATATCCAATTTAAAATATCAAAATGGTGCTCATTTTTAAATAGTTTTGTTTATATCTCTTATATTCAACTTATAACAAATAAAGTTATTTGGCCTGTACCAGGAAGAAATTCACAGGAAGTTCATTGATTTACGTCCAACTATAACGAGTCCATTGTACATTAACACACAAATTTGAGGACACAGGTTGTTTAAGGACATGTGTAAATTTAGCAATAGGGCCAAATGATTGGGTTTTGTATGTTATTAATGCCAAAATGTTAATTGTGTAAAAAATAATTAACTATTCGAAATTGAATGATTAATAAAATAATTTTCATTTAGTAAAGTAAATTGGCTGCTGAGGACCATTCAATTAAGCAGTAATTGACAACTGTAAATATAATTTAAATCGAGAGAAATCATATGTTAATAATTGATAATTGATTGTACATTACCTTGTAAGATGGAGTCTGGAGTGTTTTCCCTAGGCGAAATGACGCTCACTGCACTGAATACTCAAATTAGGTTCCGCTAGCTAGCATTTTAAAACACAAATTGTATACACAAACTTTATTAAAAAAGATGAAAAATTTGTAAAAACATAGACAACTAACACAAATAAAACACTGGCACAGGTTACATTGAGTGTAAGATCGCTAATGTGTAAGTTTAACTAATAGCGGAATGATTGTAGAAGTTCATAAAGGTTTAAAGATGAAGACTGTAAGAATGATTGAGTTTGTGAATGCGAATTCCCTAAAAACGCCACTTGATTAAATCAGCGTTATGAACAGCGTGGTTGAGTATATCACTCGCGTGCGAATAGATTTCAGCATGATGTCTACAGTAGCAATGCGGACACATGACTACATTATACTGGGTTTGGGCCCGGCAGAATCCTTCCCAGTCCAAAGTTCAAAGATAAGAGTCGACACTGTGTCAACAAAGAACCTTGAGAAAGGCTCGGTTAGTATTACAAGTAAACAAAGAATGCATCTAAGTAATTAAAGAAAAGAGTTATGTAAACAATGTTAGAGAAAGAGTACAATATTGATTTATATTATAACTTATGCAATATGACTTTGAAAGAGAGGTATCTCATCCAAGACTAGAAAATTGGGCCAAGAAAAATAGAGAGGGATCTCACCCATGGCTAGAAAAAGTTGGTCAAGAGAGAAAGAGAGGGATCTTACCCAAGATCACTTAGATAGAATCTGGAAAGAACAAAAATTGGTAAAGAGAGAAAAGATGAAAGAGAGGTATCTCACACAACACTAGAAAAATTTGGTCAAGAGAGAAAGAGAGGGATCTAACCCAAGATTACTTAGATAGAATCTGGAAAGAACAAAAGTTGGTAAAGAGAGAAAAGATGAAAGAGAGGTATCTCACACAACACTAGAAAAAGTTGGTCAAGAGAGAAAGAGAGGGATCTAACCCAAGATTACTTAGATAGAATCTGGAAAGAACAAAAGTTGTTAAAGGGAGAAAAGACGAAAGAGAGGTATCTCACACAACACTAGGAAATTGGACCAAGAGAAATAGAGAGGGATCTTACCCAAGATTACGTAGATAGAATCTGGAAAGAACAAAAGTTGGTAAAGAGAGAAAAGATGAAAGAGTAGTATCTCAGACAACACTAGAAAAAGTGTCAGGGTCGGGAAAGAATAAAAGTTACTCAAAAGGGATAAAAGAGTGGGATCTCACCCAAGATTACGTAAAAATAATAAATATATTTGTGAATCATAACAAAGATAAAAAATGTCTGAAACATAACCAAGATCAAAAGCCTCTATTTCGATTAAACTTTTATAAAAAATTTTAAACATAATTTACTTTTTTTAATAAACTCTATTTTGATGAAATTTTGTTCAAAATCCCATATATACAAGGTGATTCACGAAGTTATCCCCACACTTATACAGCTCATTCTACTAGTAAAAATAATGAAAAAAGTTCATATAAACATATGTCCTTTCTCGTTTCGTTTAGCGTCTGTCTGTATGTGTTTTTTAGAAAAAAAAATGTCTATCTTAAAAATGGTTTGAGATATCAAGTTGAAACTTTTTACATTTAATGACCTTATTAGTGTGCATCTTAGATAAAAGTTTCAAAATAATATCATTTACAGAAACAAAATGGCGGTCATTTAAAATGTTCAAATCCTAATAACTTTAAAACGAGTGATGTTACAAGAAAAAGGCAAGATACATAAAAAAAAGCCCCTTTTAATACAAGCATTTTGGTACCTGGTTTATATGATATCAAACCCCCAGCCTACAGAAAAATAGGGCGGTTAAATGGTGGCCGATTTATAAATTAAAAAAAACTTTTATTCAAAGATACTTTTTCAAACAAACATCATAAAATTTATACACTATAGTTCATTATTTTCAGATTTAAAAGGTGCATATACAATGATGCCCAAACTTGTTTTCTATGATAAAAAATGATACGTTATTGTAAAAAGAAAATTGTGAAAACCCTAACGTAAAACTATAAAAATCTGCAATAATTAAGTAATCTAAATTTTAATACATAATATTAAAATTTTTTAAATCGTAAAACTGTATATACGGACTGAGACCGGAGGTCGTCTCAACCCTCACACAACAAATAAAGCTGTGTCATTACTTTGAAAAATTTGAATTTGTTATTAAATTTGAACGCAGCAGGCTGTTAAATAAAACAATTCGGACTGGCAATCATTAACTTACTGCCTAGGTGCAGTTTTGAGTGTGGGCCTTTAGAGTGAAATTAGAAGATTGTGGTGACCTTTCATCTTCCTGAGTTCTGTACTGAACACAGGTTTATGAGAAATAGAAAACAAATCAGAATGGGTACTGTTCTTAACGAAATATGTTTAGAAGCTGTGAAGATGAGTTTGTATCAAAGAAATTCTTAAGGAAGGTGAGGCGACAAAAGAAAATTCTTTTCAGCGCTTTAAAAGCCACTAAGTTACTTGTTTTAAAGCCTTACAGAATCCATAATTCACATAAAATTAACTCGGCTACGCTGCTTCCAACGATTCACCTGAGAATGCGTTAGTTTTAGACAATACTTCGGTTATTAACAGCAAAAACCGTCGTCATTGGTGCTCTGAAAAACTCCAAGTGATCCATAAAATTTTACAAAGTGAAAAGATCGAGGTATGGTGCGCTCTCTCTCGCAATCACATTGGTCCAATATTTTTGAAACAAACTCAGTGCTCCACCATTTTGATTCAGTTCGTTGCTCTGTTAGAAGTAAATAAAAGGTACTGTTGATTTTAACAAGTGGAAGCAAGATTTTTTACAGTGAATACAGCAATGGCTGTTTTAAAGACGTTTTTGGTGAAAGAGTTATTGTAGAAGGAGTGTTTCAAGCTAGAACTCCTGTTTAACCCCCTATTAAATTCCCATGAAGTTATTTAAAAAAAATCTTTTGAAAGTAATCCACAAAATATTCTTGGGTTAAAAACAAACTATTACCAATGTTATTTCAAGAATCGAAAGTGGTGTTATTTCCACTTTAAGAAAGTTATTAACAGCACGCAAAAGAAAATATCTTAACTATGCAAATGAGGGACTATTTAAACTTCAGTTGTGAAATACTTTTTAAAAGCCTTGTATTTTTACTTTTAAAGTAAGGGTCGTTTTTTAAAGAAGCACCCTGTGTCTAGCTTTTTGACATACGAGTTTTTACAACTTTGCGCTCTTTTTATTTTCAACGTAACCTACTTCAGTAGTCAGAGATTTATGTACTTTATGCCAATAATTATATAGAAATTATTTTACTGCCGTTATTAAAAGAATATATTAAATTAGGGAAATAGTATTTTAATAAACTAAACATACTTAATGCCCAGTTACAGATTTACCATTCCACTTCTTCATAAACAAGTGAAATTTCTTGCATAATATAAAACCAAAGATCAGCAAGATTTCCCAAAGGTCCATAAATTTTATTCCGACGTGCGATGAAGATATTAAGTTTACATAAAACTTTGCAGTGTCCGAGACTTATGATACATGGCTTCCGTGTAAAGGGGTTGATAAATGACAATACCACAGTAGCCAATCTTGGGAGTAAAATAGACTCGGTTATTTTTACTTTGTTATAACAACTTTGTTGGTTGTAATTATATAGAAAAGTATTAAATAAATTTAAATAACATGGGTACCTGGCATTATTGAGTACGTGCGTTGCAATCCCGAGGGACCTAGCTGGATCTACACTTTTTCACGTAGTTTGAGGTTAGATCCCTCTTTTATATTTCCTATCAAGTTCCTATTGACTAATTCTTGTTCTCTTCCGAGCCTGACGCTATATGAGTGCTAAGGGTCTTTATTTTATTTTATATTCAGTTTATTCCTTTTTTAACCCTGTAAAAATATCTACGAGGCCTATCCGTTAGTATAGCGGAAGTTACAAAGTAATGACATACATAATTACGCGGTTCAGAATAACTTTTTCTACTGGATAAGACTTCTTGATCTACCAATACAATTTAAAATTTTTACAAAACCTAAAAAATCAACTTTTGGTCATTACATTTTTGAGATGTGATTCCATTATATTGTGTAATTGTGCTGGGTAAGTAACATGATGGCCCCATCAGCTTGTTTATGGTAAAGTTTTAGTCATCTTGATTGGGAAATAAAAATGACAAGTAATGGTAATAAATAAACACGGATTGATTTGCAATCCAACATTAGGCTTACTGGTGACGTGGAGTGAAATCAAATTTATAAGATGTGATCATTATAGAAGTTGATTTTGTTACAAAATTAAAAATATTACTAAAACGACTGCAATAGTAAGATATCCTGATTCTTGAAAGTAAATAATAGACACTGATCTAGATATATAACAATCCTGCGGTAACTAATTTAAAAGTTGTTCGTGGTTTATACATCAAATATATTTACGATATTTTATCGTTAGTATTGATTCTACTAATAATGAAGACAACACAATTCTTTCAAAGTAATGCTTATTTTTAAACCCTCTTCAACAGAAATGTCGTAATTTTTGAACTTACAGAAATATAATTCCCGTGGCAGTTAAAACTATACGATTTGTAACTTACGAGCATTTTCCCAAACTTATCGTGAGTTAAGAATACGTAAACAGAAATTAAAATAATAGTGCTGAAAAAAAAATTGTAATTGATCTTCTCTATCTCCTTTTGTGAGTAGGTTTGTAAAATATTTATTTACTTTTCATTACATATTTAAGTTAGGTTATGTTGGTTTTCTTAACAAATTAAATTAAATTAATTTTACTCTTTACATTTTGTTCAGGAAATTTTTAGGATGTCATATTTTTTGTGTCACCCTGTATACCTTAAATGTAATTCGATACAAGTATTGATTCTAGTCTCTACCTGACAAACAAGGCCTCAAGTCACTAAGGACCTATTTGAGGTAATGTACAGGGTTAACACAATGGGGTCAGACAAAGGGGAAAGTTTAACAGAGGGGTTGTATCAAGGTTGTATTGAGAAAGAAAATCAAATTTCTATTCTTACTATCATGAGATTCTGTTACATCTTCCTTACTATATGTTTTCTTATAATTTTTATTTTGAATGGATAATTAAAACATATTTTAACTTAAAGTCAGTGTGGACAATGGTCGTAACGTAATTTCAGAAGTAAAGTCATAATCGACGCTCTTTTTGGTCAAAAACACCACCAATCCAACAGTCAGGAAAGATGTTATTGAGAGCTTATTGAGACTGTAAACGGGTGGCGCTCCATCGTGTTAAAAAATGACACTTATTTTCTTTCTCTTTCTACGTCACCATTTATGGTAAAAACAGAATGTTCGAGCACGTCCAAATAAATGACACCTGTAATCTTCTTCTCAGCATACATGAACGGATCCACGTTTTGATCACGCATTCTTCCACACCACACGTTTGTATATTAGATACACGAATGTTAGGAATAAGTTAATATTAGGTTAATATTAGGTTATATTAGGAAGAAATCATATTCACAAAGCTCAGAATGACCCAACTATTCAAAAACAATTAAAAAATGTTGAAATGCTTGACTTGCAAACTCAACTAGGTTACCAAGACTCCTAAAGGTATATAAGCGATCAGCAGGATTTGGAGAGGTCTCTTGTCTTTTTGGAGCTTGGAAGATACACGGCTGTGTTGCTAGCCGTGGTGGAAGATGGCCCAGGAAATCTACTCAACAAACCGTAAGCAAGCATTTCTATACATAAAGTCACCAATAAAAACATTTGTAATCTCATTTATTTAAAGAATAACAATAGTTGGAATACTTCTGTTCTTTGAATAAATAATATGGTTTTGTTTTATTGTTTAATTAAATTCCTGTTATTGTATTAAAGTTTTGTATTTAAATTATTGTATTAAAGTTTTGTAGTTAAATTATTGTATTACAGTTTTGTATTTAAATTATTGTATTAAAGTCTTGTAGTAAAGTATAGTAGTAAAGTATCAGGCAAATAAATGGATATAAGTTTAATACCAAAGATAAGATTTAATAAAAATACTGAACCACTGATCTGATATTTAATTAATAAATAAGAACCCAGGCATATTTTGAGGGCCGTTCATAACACGAACCCCAAGGATTTACAGTTTGGATAACTTAGCCGAATGTGTGGAAAGTGACTAAGGTACCTTTTATCATCTCCTATTGTATTCAGGATTCTCACAGCAAATTCAACTCGTTTAGTGCGATCTGTTTGTTTACTTTCACGCTTAAGTGGGGTTTCATAATCATCCAGTATCAATCGTTTATGAAGCACGTTCTCAACAGTTATTCTAGAAATGCCAAGTTCTAAACACCGCCGATTGATAGATTTTTTAAAATTTGGAAGCGTTTTTAACGTGTTTTAAACGTTCCACAATATCGTCCAATAACGATTTCTTAATATCCACGTTTCCAGTTTCTTTAAAATGATTATACCAACGAATAATGGTCTAATCTACAAGTACGCGAAAATAACCACTGTAACTACTTTTAACCATTCAGTAAAGCATAAATAACATCAAAATTTCCGTGTATAGTTGTCATTACTAAAGCGCCTACAGCGATGTTGTAAGTAATGAACGACGCCCAGCGCAATATCGTCTTTGCATGTGTGCAGTCAATTCAAGATCATCACAACTACGAATAATAAAAATCACATTGTTTGTCGTTGAAACCAAGAAGATGGGTTGGTCCTTATTAATACCATTTACAACTGAAAACACGAACGTTTCGTTCGATGGCCCTGTATCAAATCTATATGCAACCCTATTTGACTGAATGATAATAATTTACAAACAAAACAAAAAAACCCTTAGAAAAAATGAAATCAAATAAATAATTAAATAAAAATCCATCGCAAATTTTGTTCTTTAATTTTATTGTTTTAGTTGAACAACTATTGTTTAACTATTAAAACCCACAATTTTCTTCACATATCCATAAAATTATTAATAAAATGTTGTTTTATTGATTTTCTGAAAGTAGTAATTATTGTTGTTTAGCCTTAAAACTACATTTATTTTATAATAAATATCTTTCTCAGTCAATTTTAAAGTCTTCCAGTTAATGTCATAGAAATATGATGGTTTTAAACAGCCAAAAATCATATTCATTTAAAACATTTAAATATTGTGCTGACGCGTATTTAAATATTTATACATGCGCATTTAACATGTTATTATATTAACATTATATTATAACATATTATATATAATTATATTTTATAAATTATTATATTAACATTATTAATGTTATTATATAACATTTAGTGTTGTCAATATACTAAATGAATAAATATATGATATTTAAACATTATATTTTGAGTAATATTTTGTAAGTGGATTTATGATTAATTCGTATTTGAGATAATATTAGATAGAAAAAATCTCGAACACAAGATCTCACAAAAATTACATTTAATTAATCAAATGGGTTTCAACGACAAAAACGCCTATAGTTATAGTTTAGTTATTGTAGCTCATGTATCACTAAGGATGTCGTTGAAACGCGTTTGATTAAGTAAACCTAATTTTTGGGAGATCTTGTGTTCGAGTTTTTTTTTATATTGTTTACAAATGACTGCAGTTGACTAAGAAAGGTGTTTATTATAAGATAAGCTATATATGTAAAAAATAAGTTATATTTAGTTGGGGGGGGGGTATGTATTATGTGTAAGTATACTAATTTATTTATTCTTATTAAATATTAGAATAAAATAAAATTAGGTATTAAATTATTTTTATTTTATTTTCAAATTTTTTTATTGATTAAAATTAAAAAAGTAATACTATTACAATATTTTTTGTTTATTTTATGGTTTTAACGTTTAAAACAAAATCTTGCTATTTAAAATTGTTAAAAGTATAACATTAAAACCTTCTGTAACATTAATTATCTAGCAATGCAACTTAGCTAATTTATGACTCTGAAATAAAGTCTATAAATGCTGAATACATCATCGCTCTTGTTTTAAACGGAGCTATGATTCTAGACACTAGTGCCATAAATCTCGCTTCGTCCATAACCATAGCTCAGCATATTTCCCTCCGGGTCATAAATTGTTTGAATGTGTTGATAAAAACATTAAAGATGAATAAACTTTATTCATTGTCCAATACTCATGATATACGGATTCTTAAAGAAAGACTGAATAAATTTGATTACAGGTCGTATTTGAAAACTTTATAAATGAAGGGAAAAGAACTAAGTACATACTCTAAACTTGTTTAAAATGGTTATTCATATAAAAGATTTTATGGTTTAAAACGAGATTTTTCGAGCTAAGTAGTCTTTGTAAATATATATACAAAGAGATGATGCCATATATATATATATATATATATATATATATATATATATATATATATATATAGAGAGAGAGAGAGAGAGAGAGAGAGAGAGAGAGAGAGATGATGCCATATATATATGGCATCATCTCTGTATGAAAAAACTGTGGTATATTGTCCCAAGGGAAACGACAGTATAAACCACGGCCTCAGCCCATATACCACCTGACCGAAATTTTTAAACCATAGGTGTATTAAAATCGTCATTGTCTATTAAAATAAAATAAAGCCCCTAGTATTCGAGTGCTCTCATAGCGTCATGGTTGGAGAACAAGAGTTGGTCAAGAGAGATCAGATAGGAATGAACTGGGAGATATCATCACATTGCACAAGAATGAAAGACTAGCAGTGAAAGTGGAAATAGCTTTTAGGCTGTATTAAAAAGTCTACAAATCCAAATCTCAGACACTACATCACAGTATTAAAGCTGAAATATTTTTTTGCAGCAGAGACAATTGGAAGAAAATTATTGAGATCAAGAAACAAAGAGAGCGAATTTCTGATAAAAATCCTCGTTCCGAGAAAATGGACAGAAGAAAGGCAACCACGCAGACTACGAGAAGTATGAAAATATAATAACGACAGTGGGAAAGAAAAGACTGACTTTCTCAACATAAAAATGGCAGTTCGATCATGAAAACGATACAGTATTACTGAAGCTTAAATTGTGGAATTTTTAAATTCAAAAATTTGGATCAACTTATTTTTCATAAATTAAAATACATTTTCTGAAAAACGTATAGAACAACGGTGTTCGATTTGTCATTAATGTGAGATAAATAGTAACGTACCAACTTGATATAGTAAATACAGTTTGTATTTTAAGGAAATTAAAATGCATTTTCTTTGATCCCTTTAAAAATAAAAAGTTAAAATAATTTCCTATTGTTTTCTAAAGTCTGTGAGCGGATGTTTTTTGTTGAAAAATATTTGTTAGAAAATGCACTTTTTGTTTCAATTTGAGATTGTGCAAATATTGTGAGCGGATTATGTGCATTAAAGTGATAAAAAATATAAATTACATTGTTCACCTAAAATTGATACTTATAAAACAGTTCAAATAATATTTTCAATTGTTTAATTAATGGTTTAATAGAAAAAAACGTATTTTATACTTCAATCCTTTAATATGAGAAAAAAATATTATTTTATATTAAATACCAATTGTATGTAAATTTAAAAATTAAAGAGACTTAAAAGAAAAAAAATCACATTTATAATAAATTACTTGCCTTAAAAACATGAAAACTTTTGCAACATTTTGCAGAATTCCGCTTTTACTTCTAGTTAGCAATCACATCATATAAGCAGATTTTATATTTAGTTAGACACATTTGTAAGATAGGGACAAGTTATAAAGGAACGAATAGATAGTTAATGCTTTAAAGTTTAATTAAACTGCAAAGAATCTTCTTCACTGGAACGATCATTGGAAAGTTTTCTCTTTATCTGAAGTTGCAATAAGTGAAAGTAGTAAGGTTAAATTAGATAAGAAATACTTAAGTAATATTTTTAATGGAGTTATTGGACCTATATATTGAATTAAAAAAAAAATTGTAAAGTATTTTTCATTTTATTAATTATTTCAGTTTTTTTCTCATATATACGTAGTATAGAGAATGTTGTGTGATGGGTCAAAAAATTCATGTCGAGTTGTTTGCTGAAATATTTGTTTTGATATCCCCTAATTACAAAAAGTGATTTTTGGATTGACGTTTGTCTGTGCACTGCTCTGTAGCCCGAACACAGTCATAAAAACGCGAAAATCAGTCACAAAACGGAGGTCGTAATTTTTAGCAATGACAACTTTGCGTTTTAATTTGTATACTTGGTAAGTAAAACAACAGAATAAATTGACCTTTTAATCTTCTGAACAAACAATAGTGGGCCTCTGATTTGGTAGAGTAGATATTATGATTGAGAGAGGCTCAATTCCCGTGGAAACAGACCTTTCCACAATAACAGACGTATTTGAGGTTGCAGTTTCAAGAGGTTACTTGAATCCTTTCGACCGGAAAAATATATATCTAAATAAGGAGTAGTCGATGAATACCAAGTACGAGGTAATTAGAAGACTCCTCAGTTGTAAATAAATGGGAGATATCATCACATTGCACAAGAATGAAACACTAACAGTGAAGTGGAAATAGCTGTATTAAAAAGTCTACAAATTCAAAGTTCAGACATTACATCACAGTATTAAAGCTGAAATATTTTTATGCAGCAGAGACAATTGCAAGAAAATGATTGAGATCGAGAAACAAAGAGAGCGAGTTTCTGAGAAAAATCCTCTGTCCGAGAAAATGGACAGGAGAAAGGCAACCATACAGACTACGAGAAGTACGAAAATATAGTAGCGACAGTGAGAAAGAAAAGACTGACTCTCAATGGACACATAAAACAATGCACATTGAAGCAGGAGGGTAGCAAAGAAAGTACTGAACTACCTAGAAGACAGAAATATACAAATACTGTGGGTAAAAGATGTTTACAGAGACATGGAAGAGTGGGAGTAGGAGAAGAGGAAACGGACGACAGAAACTGGTTCTGGGGGTAAAGTAGCAATGGTAAGGGATCAGACGGGAAAGGAAAACGAAAGATAAGAGATCATATCGGAAAAGGAAAGGCAGAGACGAAGCTTTACGATTAAGAAGTTCGGGCGGAAGAATAGTTTAAGTTACATCAACATAATCCACAGTAGGCTGAAACGAATACAACAAAATAATAATAAATAAGTAACTTTTTTTTTTCAATCCAGTTTGAATATCTTAGATTAGTAAGATTCTATGGTAATGAAAACGTGTTCGTTTAAGGGCGGTTTCATGATGGAATTTCCTGCACATCCTGTTTAATATTCTTCGATATATGAGTTTCTTGTACATGTCCTATCCATTGAAGTCTTTCAGCTTTTATTTTGATAGCGACTTTTCAAAATTTAGAATATAATTCAAAGTTGTTAATACTGTTAATTTATTATCCATCTGATCTAATGTAAGTTTAAAAACTTATTTCAGTAATAGTGGTAAGATTATATTTTAAAAACATCATAGGAAAAGGACCCACTTTCCTGTTAAAAATTCTTCCACAAAGCACGACCACGAGTAAAGAGTTAGAAGAAAAATTAATTTTAATCAATTTGAAATTAGTCCAAAAGGTGTCCATTCATGTAAGGTAAATTCATGTAATGTTATCGAAAAACAGAAAGTTAAGAACTGTTGATCTAGTGACGTCACTCTGGTTACCAGACCTCGTCTTGTTTGTGGATTACGTTTCTGTCTGTAAATTATTTGTGCGGGGGAAAGCTAGTCAGAAAAAAAAACAAAACATTAAAACACCAAAAAAGTTTTAAAAAGTAGTTTTGAAACCTAATAGAGTTAAATTATTTTTTACGCTGCCCTTGTAACTGAATCATCGATTTTTTAAATCTCTTTTCCTAATAGAATATTTCGTACATCTTTTTAATTCTCCTTGATACATGCCCTATCCATCCATGTCATTCTCTTTGATCTTAGTTTGGTATTGACGTCTTCAAATTTACAATATAAATCATTTTTGGTAATATTGGAGCTAACGTATAATGCACATATATAATTATATATTTATTCACGTAAAAGCTAAAAATTCTCCAAGTATTTTTTGTTCATAAATTCTTAATATATTTACAGGTTGGTAGAGATATAAATTAGAATGCACATTCAGGGACTTGAGTACAGGTGTATAACAATCCTGAAGGTTCTAGTTGGATCTACAACTTTCTTTACGTAATCTTGTGTTATATCCCTTTATTTCATCGTTCCTACCAGATCTTTCTTGATCAAGCTTTGTTCTCTTCCGACCCGATACTATTAGAGCAATAGAGGGCTAGAGATTTTATATTAGCCACATTTTTTTAAGGCAATGATCGTCGAGATGTTTTTCGCCTTTTAACATCAAGAAAAAAAATTAGAATACTTAAATAGAGACAAAAAATATAATATAATACATATATTGAAGTATTGATTTTGTAATTTTAACTTTAATACAAGCATATTTATAAATATTTCAAGACTGATATTGTTATGTTTTATCTCCGTAGCAATTTGTCTCTACGACAACAACTTTAAACAAGTTGCAAGAGTTTCAAAGTATATAACTAAAGTTTCATTTACATCTGGGTAGGCTTTCTCAAGTTTGTCAAGATCTAGATGCCTTTACATTGTTAAGAGGGAATTTCAAGTTGAAATTGACTTTTAAAACAAATGTTTATAGTTTGAAGGTTTAAAACTGCTTTGTGGTTAAACACGTAAGAACAGTTTTCAAAGTATACAAACCAGATTGAGTGTATGATGAAGTCTTTATACATTTTATTTATAGTGTACAATGTAGATCTCTTAGCAAGTATTTAACTAATGGTGTATACGGATTTGTAACTTTAGTTAGGAACACGTAAAACAAGTCATCATTGAACTTACCCAGCCCAAAATACAATATAATACATGGAAGATATTCTTACGTGCAATGCAGAACAGTTGCACCAAATATTTTATTTTAAGTCGACTCCTACATCTTTGACCTACTGATTTCTTAGAAACGATACATCCTTTTTGAATTTTAATTGCACCATTGTTTCCAAGGAAAAAAAGGGTGCAATTATCGACCTGTCGCATGACTATCTTCTCATAAAGAATTCGGAAGTTGACTCCTATATCTTAGACCCAATATTTTCGAATAGCCGAAAAGTTAGAGTTTCTACTTATATAATGAATGTATCATTGAAAACACTTTATATACAAATTGTATAAAAAAGTAGGGGGGGGGGGAGGGATTTTATAACCACCATGTATAAGAGTAGATTATAATCAAACATTTTGCGCAACCTCTCACTGACATTTCCTTTTTTTGATTGTATTATACTATGGTTTTAATACTCAAATAATGGTAAAAAGTAAATATCACTAAGCGTTTCTCAGTGCTTAAGGGCGTCACTCTCTGATCACGAGGGCACTTGAGATTGTGGGTTCGAATCCGACCCAGGTCACAAGGTTTATTCTGTACAGTTCGGTCCATTCCAACTTTTGGTATGGCGAAGGGAGGGCCCCGTATAAACACGGTGGTTGTATAGCAAAAGAATTTTAAAACGAAGAAAATATATCAACATTCATCAATAAAAGGGGTGATTTAAGTCTATATAACAGAGTTTATAGGGTTACAAAACACACCCTAGGGTGTAGAAGCAAAGTATTTTACTTTTAGAAATAGCTCAAGACTATTTTCTGTAAAATATTGTTAGTTTTGTATAATCAAATATTGTCTAAGATAAGTTTTAAATTCAAGTGTTTTTACTTTAAAATTATTTCTAAAAGATTTGTTTCAAATTTGTTTATTTCTGTGAAAAATTTAGAAGAAGAATTTATCTTAGATAATAATTATCAATACAAGTTTATAAGAAATTTGTACAGTTTAAAAATTTGTAAATAAATATATTTTTATGATACTGACAAATTGCTTTACAAAAACCAAATACGACTTTCAGCAGTACATTTACTTATGCCCATATTTACCTGGTTTACGATATTATTTGTTGTATTTAAATAATTACTAGCTTTAAAAAATGGTTTGTTTTAGGAAAAACTTCGTTTGGAACGTACTACGTGTTACGTTCGTATGACCTTAGATATATTTGATATTCTTTTAAATCCTAGTTATTTAAATTTTCTCTATGTGCGGATATCACTAAAACATACCTAAAAATTTGTGTAAACTATAAATATCAGTAGAGATCAGGTTTAATCTAGGATCCTCAAAAGTATGAGTTTCACACATTAGTATTTGAGATTAGAAGTTCAACGTACTTTGCCTTACGAGTAGTAGGGTTAGGTTAGGTTAGGTAATGTTGAAAGTGTAAAGAATAGATTTCCTTTTACAGTTGAAATCCTTAATCGCGGCGTATATGGACGATTTAGTTTTTTCAGTTCCATGTCTGACTAATAACTGGGGTTTATAATATTCTCAGAAATTTTTAATTCAGAAGCATTGAATTAATGGCGTCCAATTTTTCTTGACATTTTAAATGTAAGTCCGAATGACGATAAAGAGGGATGAGCTCTTGAATTCAATAGAAACTCGCTAGTTGAGGTCTTGGGGGATGCAACAATAAAATGCTTTTTTAAAAAATGAAGCTGAGCACTTATTGTGTACAAAACGTAATAGCCTCTCAGGAATAGCTGGTAGTCCTACTATCTCCAGGTATTTTTTGGTATTGTACCCATTTAAAACAGATTATACTGTAATTAAAAGGTTGTAATTGAAAGAGGTCTGTTAAAACACGTGACATGTATTAAAGATTTGTTAATAATTCCTGTGCTCAACTTGTTTTGAATATTCCACACTTTGGAAATCTAAATCTAAACAGATTTATCAAAGTGCTTGTGCTAAATATGAAATATAAACAATGATTTTCACTCTAATTATGTTAATTAGGGTATTGTTTGAGTAGAGAGAGATGTCAAAACCAATCGAAGGGTGGAATACTGTAGAGTGAAGACACTCTTCATTTAATAACACTATGTCTACGTTGTCTAATCACTTAGAATTATTGTTTAATATAATTTAGTGAAAAGATTATTCAATGCAAAATTATGGTAAACATTATCGTTTAAGGAGATTAAAGTTAATTCGACTGTCAGAATTAAATAAATTAGCTGAAATAAGGATCTTAAGATACCTTTCAAACAATTTTAAAGAAGCTAGAAAAATCAAAAAATGAGTAAAAATTTATGTAAATATCATATAGAAATTAAAACGCATAGCTCTTATGCATAGCAATATGAAAGTACTTAATTATGTTGGAGTAAGTATGCAGTTGTTTGTATATTACATTGTAACAAAACTCTTTACAACGGATGTTTTGTATAGTTAAAAATTCACTAGCGCAAATCTAAATATTTTTAATAATAATCAATTCAATAAATTCTAGTAAGTTAGATAAGTATAGATGTTTAAAGTTAATAAAATTTTGCAATAAGTCTTGAAATATTTGTAAATTAAAATAAAATTATAATTTGTTCAAATAAAATAATACACAAGTAAATATCGTCTCTGCACTTATTTAAAACACGAAGTCAGATAAATCCTATCACAGCCCAGCGGTAGTGATTCGGGAAATCGAATCTATGGACCCCCCAATATCCATAACTCTTACAAGGTAAAAGGTTAGTATAAAAAGTCTTACATGGTGGAGCGCCTCTTAGAATAGTTACTGAGAAATTGTGTATTACAAAAATATTCTTCCAGTTTCATCATTATAAACAAATTACACGTAAGAAAAATGTTAGCCCATTTTACGGCTCAAATAAAAATGAACTATATAATGTGTTATGAATTGAGAAATACAATAAACCAATGAGTTTTTACAAGAAAACATGCAGAATATTTTTCGGCTATTAATTTATATTTTAAATATGCAATTTACTGCTCGTTGCATATAGCACGATAAGTAAGCCATGTTTTGTTTAACTTGTTTTGAATATTCCATACTTCGGAAATATATACCTAAACAGATTACACAGTGTTGAGCACAATGGGTAATATAAAGAATGGTTTCCACTTCAATTAAGTTAAGGGAAACTGGGTATTGTTTGAGTAGGGAGAGATGTCAAATCCAATCGAAGGGTGGAAGAAGGTGGTACATCTTGTACAACATCGAATCACTTGGAATTATAATTCAATGAAAGGATCATTCAATTAAGGTACACAATTATTCTTGTGGAGATTAAAGTTTAATACAAACTGAAAGTTGTCGCAGCAATGTATCAAATCCAGTAGATTGAGGTTATTTGTAACTATATAAATTGTGAGTACAGTTTGATCGTTACAATTATGTAAAATTACAGTAAAAAACTAAATCAGATTAAAAAAATTTTTGTAGTTTTTTAAAGTGTTATTTAATTAATTTATTTTTAATCTGGATTATTAATGATTGTACAGTCAAGGTAAAAATCAGCAAAGAAACAGATTTAGTACGATTACCCTATATGTTTTAATATTGATTAACTTTTAAGAAATAAACAACTATTGTCAACAGATTAGTTAATCTCTGTCTTCTAACCACATGGTGCGACTCTAAATAACTAGTAACTTATGTTCCAAAAAAAATTTATTGGTGTTGTTTTCTGTCATTTATTTTAATGTATTGATCTTCGGCAATCATCTGATGATGGGACAGAAACCTGGAAAAGAATCATATTCAAAAGAAAAAAAAAAGTCAAATGACTGATTTAAAAGTTAAAATACTATATTTTAATCAATTAGTGAATTTGATAGTAAACAATGAATGAAATAACATTGTCTTAAAGTTAACACGTAGTTTTATATGTATTGTGTAGTCAATGCTTTTATTTTCACTTGTTTTGTAGTTTGATGTTCACGGGTGGTTTCTGATAACATGTTTACATAATGTCGGTTTTTAATTATTCTAGAAATGGGATCTTTAGTCTGTACATTTAAGTCAGTGGTAAGTTATATTTTGTAGTCGATGTTTTTATTTTTATGTTGTAACACTTTACATCGATAGTCCACCAATCTATCGAAAGCAGTGTTTAATTTTTAAACACAAATACTAGTAAATACTCCAATTAACTAAATCATTAATAAGATCATAAGAACAACTACTTCTGCTTAATTGATCATCATAACATGTATAGAAACAAACAAATTATATATTGAAAATCTGCTTTGTTCGTTTTCACAACAATTGATATACAGTATAGTTAAATTCCCATATTCGATTATCTACAAATACAATTTAAACCAAATGAAGCTTTTCTTTTCTTTGTTTCTTTATTGCTGTACTTTTATCATTTACTTGATGGTTTTTTTTAAAATTGTTGTTAGACAACAATAAATGATTTCAACTGATATATGGATTTCTTTTATTGCTTTCTCAGAGAAATACAGTAAAATAGTTCAATAATTTAAAATTTCAAACAATAAAAAATTATTTTTAATTTATTAAAATAATTATACTATTTTAAATTCTGTGAATTTAATCTATAATAGTTATACATTAATAATAATAAATATACCGGTAAAAACATTATTTATAAAAATACGAGTATTGATCAAATGATTTTGTCTTTTCTCGTAATTGATGTTTTAAAATTTGTTTAATGTTTTTTGAAAAGTCAGTTACTATGTATTACGTTACACGAAATTATAATTTTCTCTCGTAAAATGTATGCATGGTAAATTACTCCTCAACGCTGGGGATTTTAGTAAGGAATTACCTGCTGCGGTAATTTTTGGAGGTATTTCAGTAAAATGTTCATTCTAATATTTATATTTAATTTATAAAATGACCCATTATAAAACTCATCTACAAAAATAATTTGAATTTATTAAAAAAATATATTAAAAGAATTATAAACAAATAATCACAGAACTAAACTTAACTTTCAAAAACTGTAAAAACTTACATACAAAATGACAAAACAATTTTTACACATGATTTAAGGTGACATCGTACCCCCTATCTTCGCCATGTTAAATTTGCCAACTTTATGTTTCTTTTTCTCAGACATTACATGAGGTACAGGCTTGCAATTTTCAGTGGTTTTACTTCATAAAGCTGTGTAACCAAAAGATTTATTATATACTTACATGTTCTTGTATTTTAAATTTTTTGTTTTAATCATTTTTTTTCTTTAATATTTTTGCACGAAAACATTTTTAATTTTTTTATTTTTAAGAGCATGTGCACTATCCTGGTTAAGTAAGTACATATACATAAGGTACAATTCAGTAAAAATTTGAAGTTAATAGCTCTAACGGTTCCTGAGTAAAAGGAACATTTGTTATCAAAAAGTTGTTTTTTCAGGAAACGCATTTAAAGATAAAAGCTGTTTATTTGAGAAATATATAAATGAAAAAATCCACTTACTCTAACCTAACATAACCTAACCTAACCTAACTTAATCTAACCTAACCTAGCCAACGCAAGAAACAGAATTATGTTCATGAATCCTTGAAAATAATATAAAATATAATGTACTAATCAAAACAATTATTTGTAAGTATAGAGCCCGCTGTTTACCAACAATTATTTGCGTGCAAACTATTTTTAAAAATCATGTTTTGCTAGGTTAGAATTGTCATAGAAACAAAATAAAGATATCTTTGTATTCAGGAAAGTCTACATTACAATAATCTACAAAAAAATTAAATTGTCAAAAAATTCAAAAATAAAGGTACGATGTCCCCTTAAACGCAATGATTTACTTTTATTTTTTCAAAGCTCATCAATAATATTATATAAAAAAAGAGAACAATATTACAAAAAACATTGTATTAAAGACGGAAATTTTTTATGCTTAGAACTATAGCATCTTACAGATAAGGCTGAGACTGCTGTATGCAAATTAACACCTGATTTCAAAATTTATTTCAAACTAATAAAACGCACTTGGTTCAGTGAGATCATTAGTAATGTTAAAAATAGCTTTTCTACATGTTCTGTTACTAAAATTTCCTTCGTCGAGGGGGTTAAACAATAAAATCTAGTTGGAAGATCAAATTATCAATAATATTTAAAATAATGCATAAAATAGTAACATTTTTTCATAATAAAATAAATTTAGAATAAAAAAAACATAAATGACGACCAAATTTAGAGTTCCGCAGTCATAGTCAGTTCGGAACTTCTATCACTGAATGTATCTTAGAATAAAAAATGTTAGTTAACAATCTTAACTTTTATTTACAACAATTATCAATAAATGGTACAAAACGTACATGGAAGTTATCTTACAAATTTAACTTGTATTAATTTTTCGTTATTCTACAATGAATCACATTTTTATTTAGCTCTTTTATTCTCCAAATCATCTTAAACAGTGAATAAAACTATTATAATAAAGTAAAAATCCTCGTAGTTTAGTTAACCCTAACGTTACGGTCGTTTACCAACCCCTTTGTAATGGAGTCATGTATCATAAGTTCCGGACACTGCAAAGTTTTATGCATGTTTAATATCTCCATCTTACGTCGGTGTACAATTTATGATCCTTTGGGAAATCTTGCTACGCTTTGATTTTATAATGCAAGAAATTCAAATATAAAGACGTTGGGCTTAATGTGTGTAACTGTTTCTTAACACTTGGATCGGGGTAAATATCACAGAACGACTATAAAGTAATCATGTTATGCGGTTTTGTCGGCTGTAAGCGTCCTACACAAGTTAAGTCACAATTAAAAATTTTGTAGAATTTTGAAATAAATTTAATAAAACTGAAGATTCTATATAAGGTGTATTTTAAAATGTTTCAGTTCTAAGATAGATTTTAACGTTTAGGCCCAAGTATGAGGTTCAGAAAACCTGTATAACAGCTGTTTTAAACAAAATTACCCTACTTACAAAACCGTTTAATCTATCACTACAATTTAACATTTCCTACAAGGCCCAAGAAATCAATTTGCCGTTACCTTTAGAGGATCTGCTTGTGATTATATTGTATGATGGGGCTGGGTAAGTAGCACGATGGCTTGTTTCTACTTTTGTAGTACTTGATGTTTCTTTCAGTTTATTTTATGTGAAATGAATCACGAATTCAAAAGTAATGGGAGAACGTATTAAATCGTTTCTATGGCAACCAAGGCTTTTCACAGCTTCCGATATCCCTCTACTCTCTGGCAGTTTAATTATACAAAGTGTCACCATTCACGGAAGTTTCTACACGATTTTTAAGACATCATCTATTTATTATCCGAGCGAAGCGTAGTTTTGTAG
This sequence comes from Aphrophora alni, assembly GCA_963513935.1. Taxonomy (NCBI): domain Eukaryota; kingdom Metazoa; phylum Arthropoda; class Insecta; order Hemiptera; family Aphrophoridae; genus Aphrophora; species Aphrophora alni. The sequence continues at coordinate 87,150,703 of OY740775.1, forward strand.
TTCAACCATTTGGCATTTCGTCTGTTCATTTGTTAGAATGTTTGTTACAACATTTACGGCGATACCAGTGTAAATTGTTGTGAAATTTAGCAATTCGGTTCTTTGTGCAAAGTTTATTTTTATTTATCGTTTCAAAATGGCCGCCACTCAAAACCGTTAGTAAATTTTATATAAAGGGAAAAGTTCTTATAAACGTATGTTTGAAAACGCCTCTTTACACGTTTATTTGCAGTTTTTTTCTTCTAGAAAATAATGATTACCTTATTAATTATAAGTTTTTGTAATATCAAGTTTTACCAGTATTCCAACTATTTTTGATTAATTATCAAAATGGTGTCGGTTTACATATTATGTGAAGTTAATGGTTTTAGAGATATTAAATATTACAAATAGCCGCCGTTTTATATATTTAAGATAAGAGTTTTAATTCTTGTTAAATTGGTTAAACGTAGCATGAAAACAGTGTATCACATTTTTTCTTAGAAATTTTAAAATTTCTAAGTTTATCTTTACTTTTCGAAAAAAACAAACAAACACAAAATGGCCGACAAATGGATAACGAAGCGTTTTCGGTCTTTTGTTTATTGGAACTTTTCAAAATTATTTTGATGTCATAAATCACATTCTGAATTTTGAACAATATCTTAGTGAAAGCTATATTTAGTAAATATTAATAGAAACATTACAATATTGATATTATCTGAATGACATTCCAAATATTGAATAGTACAAAACTTTACATAAGTTTTTCCACATTGATATTTCATGCAATGGACCAAGTAATTTAGATATTTGGCAAATGAATTAAACTAGAGTGCAGAAATAATATATTAAGTCATTCTGGCTTTAAAGTTATTTGATAATGATGGATTGGCATACTATTAGTGTAGCTGTTTATATTCGGGTCACTTTCAGTTGCATACCCATATTGAGTACGGGAGTAGCAATCCTTAACAACCCTAACTGGATCTACACATATTTTATGTAATCTTGAGTTAGTTCCCTCTCTTTCATCTTTTCTTTCAGGTCTTCCTTTACCAACTCTTGTTTTCTTCCTAACATGTCTACTATGTCTTGTGGGTTTTTTATGATTAATTTTATATTTAGTATTACTTTTGGCTATTCATCTTAGTTTTAGTTAATTTCTTAAATTATAATTACATTTTCTAAAATGCTGCCTAGATATTAGGATATGTTAATGTTTTTAATGTTAAAGATTTATCACTTAATAACGGTAGTTGATTTGTACATTCGAAACGTTACGTATTAATTAGTATATTTATCCCTTCAGTGGATGAATCAATTAAAATGTTGCATTATTAAATTCATAGTTTATGCAGAATTAAAATAAAACTAGAAAGGTTGATTATTGTAGCTGTTGCATCACTGAAGAAGGCCACATTGTCGTTAAAACGCTCTTATATAATCATATTATTTGTGAGAAATTGAGTGATAGTTTAATTTTTATGTTATATTATCTTATAAGTTAAAGCTCAGTATTTATTTAGAAGTATTTATGAAATCAAATGATTAAATTAAATGCTGGAATTTATGAAAAAAAATCATAAATATTGGGATATTCGTGTGGTTTTAAAGATTATTTTTCAGCTACATATTGAAAATAAAAATTGTCGTAATTTCTAAACGTATACAAAGTATACGCAGAAACTCTGCAAAGGTTTCAGTGTTCATATTGCAGAAAAGGACAATCATTTGCATGTTTCCATTTTGTGCGTTTAGTCCTTTAAATGAGCAGTACAGTGCTTTAATAACAATAATTGAAACTCTTGCTTTGTCCCGTCATAACATCAGAAAGGGTTGTAATATCGTTTTGAAAGGGTTCAAACAAACTCATCACTCCTGTCTTTTCAATTACTAAATTCAAGAACAAAATACCCGAACATCATCTGGGTAATTTTAACAAAACGATAGACAGGGGAGACGTAAAGGATTCAGAAAGAAATGATAAGAACAAAGGATTCCTTTTTTTAAACATCTCGTTTTAAAGGAAATTTTAAAAGGTCCTCGCGTGACTCAATAAGAGTGATTCAATGCTCGTGACTCAATGGGCGATTAAAGGTTAATATTTAAAGGTGATTTTTAATTATTGTCTCTACAATGCCTACAATGATAGTATTGAAGTATATTTTCATTATTAAAATAGGACCTGTATGAGAGAGTATTATGGACTAGTTTTACTATTGTATTATTATTATTATTATGTAAATGGTTTTTGTAATGATATCACTACTACACAGGAGAGCTAAGTTTTGTATGAATTAGTGTCTGTGTTTGTATGTTTGTGTTTCTGTAGCTCTCTTCATGTATTCATTTTGTTTATTAGTTATTTTCAGGTCAATTAGACACTATAAACATTTCTACAATTAATTTTCATTAAACAGATTTATTAGTACATTTTTGGTTTTTGTATTTCTAGTATAGCGACAGTTTTTTCTATGTCAGTTAAGTTGACTTTGGAAAGTAAAGGGGGAAATTAGATTGAAAATTGAATAAATATTCAGAATACATGTCGTTGCGATTTAGTAGTGAAAATTAAGCAAATCGTGTTGTACAAATCCAATTGTGAACATTAGATTATTTAATGTTCATTGTTTGGTGTCCAAGTCACTTTGTATAATATAATGAGTAATAAATTATTTTATATTACCTTATCCGTCATGTGACTTTGATTATGTCTTTATTACAAAGACGCGTTTCGGAGACGTATCTCCATCTTCAGTATTTTCACTCCGTAGAGGTCGTTAAAACATTAAGATCACAAAAACATTGACACTATACACACAATTAAATAAATACACATATACGTTGATTTTAATATGTTTTTTACATGCGCACGGTTTCATGGTTCGCGAACTACTGGCATTACGGTGAGGCCAAGGTTATCTGACTATTGGTTGATCATATCAGTTTATCTGTAACTCATTGCCGTCTCATATAATGCATTTGATTGGAAGGACAGTTTTTCATTGAGGATATCGTTTGGTGATTGTTTAAATGATTTGTAAATTTCATATTCTTCAATGGCATTCATCATTGGTCCTTTTTTAATGATATGGAGAGGTGTCAGGTTGGATTCAAAGTTAGTATACGAATGCTTGTTATCGATAATGTGTTGTGCAAAACTTGATCTAATAGTGTACAAGTTATTATTGGGCAAGTGTTCTTTATATCTATCTATGAACGATCTGCCTGTCTGTCCGATGTAAAAACTATCGCAGTCATCACACGTTATTTTATATATGCCTGACTTCTTCTCTGTAGGAATTTCATGTTTTTTACGCAAAATGTTTTGTATATTATTATTAGTTCTGTGTGTGATAATGATGTTATGCTTTTGGAGGGCATTTTTTAGGATGGAGGGCATTATTTCGGTATAATCGGTAGCAACATATTTCTTTTTGTCTACTTTATTCTGTAAGATGTTATATTTTTTCGTCAATTTTGCCTTCTTATGCCTTTCCAACAATTTGTCAACCATTTGGCTTCTATATCCATTTGCCTGTGCGATATATTTGATGACATTTAATTCCTCTTTGAAATCCGTTTCATCGAGTGGTATGGACATAAGACGGTGTATAAAACTGTTATAGGCCGCCATCTTTTGTGTAAGTGGATGTTATGACTGTGAATGGATAGTTACATCTGATGTAGTTATTTTCCTGTATATTTTGTATTTGCATTTATCGTTGGTTTTTGTTACAGTAACGTCTAGGAAATTAATTTTGTTGTCTACTTCAGTTTCCATTGTAAATTGTATCTTTTGGTTGATGGAGTTCAAATATTTTTTAAGGTTATTTGCTTGTCTTAAAGTGCCATTGAACATAATGAACGTGTCATCAACATATCTTGCGTAAAAAATTATTTCCTTATTGTATTTGTTAGATTTAGATAATAAATATTTGTTTTCAAAGTTATTGAGATAAATATCAGCCAGCAAACCAGACAATGGCGACCCCATGGCTAGGCCTTCGTTCTGTGTGTAAAAACGATTGCAAAAAGTAAAATAGTTTTGTTTCAAAACCACCTTGATTAATAGAAGTAATTCCTGTATTTCCTTATGTCCTAGTTTGTTAGATTCCGTGAGTCAATCTTTTAAAATAGATGTCTCCCGTATTGGTACATTGGTGTATAAATTTACAATATCTAAGGATATCATTTTATACTGTGGTAAAAGTTTAATATTGTTAGTTTTGTTAACAAAATCTATGGTGTTTTTAATGCTGTAGTTGTTCTCAAGTATAATGTTACTCTTAATAATTCTTTCCAGTTTTTTAGCCACTTTGTAACTTGGGGCGTTACTATAATTTATCAGCGGTCGAACGGGACAGTTTTGTTTATGAATTTTTGGTAATCCATTGAACAGAGGTGCAGAAGCATTTATGGGTTTCAGAGACCGACGCGTTACATCGTTAAAGAGCGTGGTGCATTTATTAATAGTGCTATTTAATTCTTTTACATATTTCTTAGTTGGGTCTTTTTTAATCTGTTCGATATCGTTGTCATGGAAGAATTCATACGCTTTTTGGTTGTATTCGTCAGTTTTCATTACTACTAAGGTCCCTTATCGGCCTTTGTTATCATGGCATTATGTTTTTCTAATTTGTGTTTAATATTTTTCAAATTGCTAATGTCATCTGAGTAACAGGTTCTCACCTTATTATGTCTTTCTTTCTTTTTTAAAGTGTTAATTAGTTTGTTATTAATAAGAATTCTCATTTCATTCTGTAGTTGTGGAGTGGGTAATGTTTTGATGGCAGTTTCAGCATTGACTACTTCCTTCACTAATTGATGTTTGTTGAAAGAAGGTATATTGTACTTAAGACCCTTTTGTAGTAAAGTCAATTCATTGTTATTAAAGCTTATATCGGTTAGATTAGAGACCCTAGTATAAAACTTATGTTTGCATTCTACCTCGATATCAGGATATTGTGTATTGGACAAATATTGAAATTTCTTATTATGTTTATGAATCGTCCGTTTAGATATTATTGAAACTTGTTTGTTTACATAATTCATTACACTGTCTAAGTAAACCGGATGTAATGAGTCCAAAAGAAGTAAATGTATTTTATATAATTTCACATTTAATCTTATCTTTTTAGAATATAATGATTTTATTTCCTCTCTTATCCATTGTAGTTCAGCATTACGTTTTACTTTAATAGCGGATGTTGATTTATTTCTTATAAAGACTTTAGCGTATGTCGGTATTATTTTCATGTTCAGACATCTTTTATTAAATTTGATGTGCAAATTCGTTGTCATTATTTTAGATTTAATGTTTCTTAATTTATACACCATAGATGCTTGACTAGCTTCCAATTTAATGTACATTGTTTGGTGTCCAAGATTAGATTATTCTTACAATCTGTAAATCCGTTTGAATGATCAAAATCCATTATTTCTGTCTAAACTAAGCTGTCAAAAAATTCACATTCCTTGCCGTGTGAGGTTACCAATTTAGTTGGCAGGGTTGGGTCTAAAAGAACAGAACAGGTTTGCAAGAACTGTTTCGCACCTTAACACTAGTTCAGTAAGAGAACAGTTCTTTGAAAATCCCTGTTCCTCCAACCCTTGTCTATGCTTCGCCCTCCGCGCTCACATTTCCATTCTGTGAGAATAACAAACTGAACAGAACAGTTTGCAACTCTGTGTTGGACTGGTCCCAATCCCCAACACTTCCCACTCCATTGGATGGATGCTCATTACATGTCATTTGACAGGATAATATCATTACGCTGTATGAGTTCATAATGATGTGAACTAGGTCTCGGCAGGTCACTAGGTATATATTGACCTAAACAGATATATATATATATATATGGATTTGGGGCCTCAAAAAGGAAAGATTGGGAAGAATTAGACAATCGATTTATTCTGACAATCAAGTAATTTTATCTGATTATATGTCTCAAAGTAAACAAAATATATACAACGAAAATGTGGGTAGAAAAGTATATATATTTAAAATAATAAATACATTTATGTCTATTATAAATATCTACAATTTTTTTTATTGTTTAAAAACAAAAGTCTTTCGATAATCATCGCCTACTAAAATAAGTAAAAAAAACAACCTAAAATAAAACACCTAAGAAGAGATCAAAGTTGGTACAGAGGGACCTGATAAAAAAATAAAGAGAGGGATCTAATCTAAAATGGCCACTATACGATCAGTCATACTGACAGTCAATCAATCTTACCTTCCACTATGTACACAATCTGCTTCTGTATTGAAGTGAGAACGACATGGAGAATAAGAAAAAGGTCGTGTGCAGTTTTAACAATAGCTTTAACTCCCTATGACTGAGTGAAAAGTAAACGACTTGTTAAAGATTTTTAACAAAGTCGTTTATTTTCCGTCATAGGGAGTTAAAGCTATGTAAAAATTGCACACGACCTTTTTCTTATTCTCCATGTACGTGCTAAATATGGTGAAGCCTTCTGAACTGGAAAACAATAACATGGAAGATGTAGAAGAGATGCTTGCTCTAACTTTAAAATACAAGTTGAAGTTTTAATGTTTTTACCTGAAAAAACAAAACAAAAGCAATAAATGAGAACTGAAATATATGTATTAACAATATGCTTTTACAAAGTTGTACTTGATCCAATTAGTAACATATAAGTTTCATTCCGAATTACATAGATTGTACTGTTTGTGGTTACATTTTGCGTACTTCTTTGTCAAACGGCAAAGTCTCAGGAGGAGTAAGGGTAAGAAGGAGATTGCTAGATGATGATTTAGAAGCCCCTGTGCAAAGTCTGTTTATGTGATGTTCAAATCTCCATTATTTTGACTGAATCTTTGGTCAATAGGTCCAGTTTAACCGGATATTTCAGCAAACAACCATTTCCATGGATCAAGAATGTCAAGCTTCTTTGCCCACACGCTGACAATATCGAAAGAAGGGCATTGTTTTGACTCTGGTTTATTAAAACATAGCATCTTCTTGTTTCTTTGGATCAAGAAGTTGTTAATGTCTGGTTCTTTAACAATTTCAGATAAAAAGCTTATAGCTTTTGTTTCTTCTTATAGTTTTGTGTTGTACACGAAATAAACTAAAATAGTAATATTGTGTTAAAAAAATATATTTTAGAAGACTCTATTATGAAAAATAGGTATAGATACAAGAGAGAGCACATGTAAACAGTTTTCTGAAGATTTTTCATAAAATGTTTTTGTTTTGTTCTTGGTAATAGAGAAATAACTTAGTATCCAAGTAAAATTAAAAGATTTTGCTTTTAAAAATTAAGGGACTTTTTAGAAGTAATTTGACGGTGGAATTGATATGATTAAATTTTAAAAAGAGAAGCAAATATAAGTTTTATAATTTTTAGAACACCCTACATAAGGAAACTTAGTTTTCGCCCACCCTGTAGATGGAAACTAAGTTTTGACTCATCCTGTAGATGGAAACTGATTTTTCGCCCATCCTGTATATGGAAACTAAGTTTCGACACATTCTGTAGATGGAAACTGATTTTTCTACTCCTAGTGGATAACGCCAATCAAAAGCCTATCCATTAATGTGTTTATTACGTTCCTGAGCTTATTAGAAGCAAGATATTGCAATGTATGGGAGCTGTATATCGCTCGACCCTGTATATTCACATTTTTTTTTTAATTTGTAGATCTGCCAAGTTTCGTAGATCAATGGACAAGATCCACACTTTAAGATGGTAACGAAATATTTACACAAAAGATGAAAGAGATTATTGGAAGAGATTTCTCTTTGGAAACAGAGTAGCCAATCAGATAATGAGTAAAACAACGTGGAAATACAAACCAAACTCGTTTTAGTGAATTAAAATTTATCTTAAAATTGAGGTTCAACCTCGATCATTCATTACAGAGTGTTAAAAAAAAATATTAGGTCTCAACTGCTGGAAGTAATTCAGAACATCAAAATGAAGAAAAAGTTGCTGTTTTCAATGTCCGAAACAATTCATATGTCTTTTGGCCATTCTTTGTTTTTTCAAAATATTTTTTAGAAATTATTAAGATTTCAAGTCGAAATTTGGTATTACATTTTTATGATACGTTTTACTAGTTTACCAAGAATCTAACGGTAACTTTAGCTTTTCAAAATGGCGGTCGTTTAAAATTTTTAATATTAAATAAATATCTCTTAAACCAATAACTTTGCAAAAAAAATGTGCTACAGATTAAACATTTTCCTCTTTTAATTTTCGAAAATGAAAAGGAATTCGACCATATGTTATTTAACATTCTTTATTTGTTTTGATGTAATATAATACAAAAATGAATAATCAGACTACCTTTTTCGTTACAACCTGTATAGAAATTATGGCAAATGTCTGAATAAACAATATCAATACCTTGATGCATGTAGTACAATAATGAAGTATTTTTTAAATACAGTATAAACCTACCTAACCCAAAGTATAAAGTACATATATACCAAGGATTAGTACCTTTTGGGTTCAACCATAGGGTCACCCCCAAAATTTTGAAAAATAAATTAACCTATTCAAGAACCTGTGCTAGATTTTTTGGAAATTTTTGAAAAAAATAATTTGACAAATTCCTAATTTCAAAGTTACTTACATCCAAATAAATGTCACAGTTTATATTGTATTTTAACATTTGTATATTTTATAATTTCCTGAAATTACAAACTTAATAATAAAGTTAAAAAGTTTACCTATAATCAAAACTGTCAAACATATCTGTAAGGAATACTAGAGGTTGTACAATTAAAAGTGTAATTAACAAAATCGTCTAGACTTGACTCAAAATGTAATTTGTTAAAGAAACAGTAATGCTCAAATTAGGTTTAATCTCAAGGACAAGGGCGTACCATACGTCTTATCAGTAAATAAAAGTTACCCTTTGAAAATCTTTAGATTTATTAATGTTAAAGTCTAGGTAAAAAGTTAGAAAATATTCTTTCCTAATATATATATATATATATATATATATATATATATATATAACAATATGAAGACTGGCCTATATTATAATAATAAGTTTGGAAAGATTAATAAAACGGTTGTTTTATAGTTTCGAAATCTCTAAAATTACATTAAATAGTACATTCCTAATGTTATAAAAAAAATAATAATTCGGACAAAAACATACTTTCTTATTCGTTAAAGTGTTCTAACAAATACTGGACATTGCATTTAACATTGCATTAATATTGTGTTAATTACATTTAAAATACAAATTGTGGCCAAAATATTGCAAGTTAAAAAATACCCTAAATATATGTTTAACTCAGGATAAAAATAGTCCAAATATACATAGAAAACAAACTCAAAGTTATTCAAAAGTTGTACATTATAAGAAGAATAAGTATAAAGAGTAATGTCCTAAAACTAAATTAAAATATGTATTTATACTGTTGTTGAAGTATTGTAACAACTACAACTCGGACTTTGGCCTGTATGAAGTATCTTGGGAAAATATGTGGACAAACGTACAATATAGTCTACTGTAAAGTGTTGTGACAAATACTCTAACTTTGAACAAGAGCAACATCGTTATAAATACGATATACTTGAAATAATGTCCAAAGTAAACAAATCTAAATTTTGGTGAAGGCCAAAAAATGTGTAAATTTACGAATGGAAAATTGGTTAAGAAGAATTATAACCTGTTCATTCTATAACCCCACAATAGCTTCTACAGTAAAATGTGCCTAAATATTAGTAAATGTGAACGTTATAGTGTTTTATCCCTAAAATAGTTTCTGCAAAAGAATAGGCCTAAATGAAGTTTATACGCTTTATATTCTGTAATCATAAATATTAAAATGAGTGTAAATAATCCCTGAGCCCTGTATATTCTGTAAACCAAAAATAGCTTGTACTAAATAGGCTTAAATGAAGTTTATACGCTTTATATTCTGTAATCATAAAAATTAAAATGTGTCTGTATGAGTCCTGAGTCCTGTAAATTCTGTAAACCAAAAATAGCTTGTACTAAATAGACCTAAATGAATGGTATGAACTGTTTATTCTGTAATCATAAAAATTATAATGAAGCTAAATGAGCCCTGAGCCCTGTATATTCTGTAAACCAAAAATAGCTTGTACTAAGTAGATCTAAATGAAGGGTTTAAACTGTTTATTCTGTAATCGTAAAAATGAAAATGAGTCTAAATGAGACCTGAGTCCTGTATATTCTGTAAACCAAAAATAGCTTGTACTAAATAGACCTAAATGAATGGTATGAACTGTTTATTCTGTAATCATAAAAATTAAAATGAAGCTAAATGAGCCCTGAGTCCTGTATATTCTGTAAACCAAAATAGCTTGTACTAAGTAGACCTAAATGAAGGGTGTAACTGTTTATTCTGTAATCATAAAAATTAAAATGAGGCTAAATGAGCCCTGATTCCTGTATATTCTGTAAACCAAAATAGCTTGAACAGACTATTAAGCCTTCATCGTCTTCATTAAAAGCTCGAGTTTAAATAAAAACCTATTTGAGGATGTTCTTATGAAAATCAAATCAAGTTAATACCTTCGGTTAAATATTTGTTCAAAGATGGCGTCAATAGTTGATTTTCAATTTTTCAACTGACATCTTTTTTCACGAATAGTTTGGTTGATTTATTTGGTTTTGTATGTGGGTGAGTGAGAAAGTTTATGCATTGTTTTACATCATTTTTTTTTTTAAATTTAGAATTAATTTACTTTTTCTGTATCCCTGTAAATTTTAGAGGATGAATTAGAAATGAATAAAAGTTATTAAAATACCTTAATTTATGTCTATATATCATGAATGTCACTAACCGTAACTGATCATCCACAATCAAGTGAATTTTAAAAAAATAAAACTTTATCTTTGAGCCTTATTGAGACAGGCATATAATTGTAGAGAGAAAGAGACAGACAGAGAGAGAGAGAGAGGAGAGAGAGAGAGAGAGAGAGAGAGAGAGAGAGAGAGAGAGAGAGAGAGAGAGAGAGAGAGAGAGAGAGAGAGAGAGAGAGAGAGAGAGAGAGAGAGAGAGAGAGAGAGAGAGAGAGAGAGAGAGAGAGAGAGAGAGAGAGAGAGAGAGAGAGAGAGAGAGAGAGAGAGAGAGAGGCGACTCGCCATTACATTTCACTGCTTCCAAATTGGACTACTTCCCCTTTTTAATTAAGTTAAGGCTATCAACCCTTTATGTGTAGCAACCCTGCTTAAGTTGATTAATTTCTGTTAAAGAAGAATTCAAATATATTCTGAACAGTGTTAACAAAAGGAAATTAATTGTAGATTATTTTGCAATGATATGTTCTAGAAGTAATGGATTCATAATTCTAGGTTTAAGAAATTTTGCCTTATTTAAAAGGGTTCGGATGGAATAAAAAGCGCTACATTATGTATTATATATTTTGAACAAACTTAATAAGCACCATTAAACTGTTTTATTCTCTACTTAAAAACTAGTTGATGTACCTTAATGGTACATTTAACTATATTGTACAATGTAATGGAAACAGATAATGTAAATATACTGTTCAATCGTTGGTATCTTGGACTTGGTAGGAAATGATAAACTGAATTGTTAGATCAAGTGGTCTTATCCAGTGGACTAAGTTGGTTCAAAACAGCTGTCGCTTAGGTCAGGTTTTCTGATTCTCGTAGTTGTGCATATTTATTGTAAAAAAAAAATTAACGTTTTTGATACTGGTTGTGATTTTATGTTTTAATTTCGTATGTTTTCAATAACTCAGAATATAAAGTATAGGTGAACTTTAATAATAAATGATTTTGAAAACTATTCTTTAACTGATCCTAACATTTCATGGCCACAGGAAACAAAAAAGTGATTTTCGAGAAGCCACGTGTGTTTGTTTTCTTCATCGTTTACACGTAAGCGCGGTAGCAACCTCATAAATAAATATTAGAACAATTTGGTTGTGAGAGCTATAACGTGCCCATACACAACACAATTGAAATTAAAAAAAACTCGAATGAAAGAGTTAAAATTCTGACCATTTCAAACAGTGTCTCGTGTCTTATTCAACTTATAATACACTAAATTAGATACGAGTTGGACAATTTTAATCTTGCCTCTCTACGATGATAAATAGCGAAGTTATTGTGAAAAATATAATTTCAAATCCTGACTTCAAACGAAAATTATATGTTCGCATAGTACGAGATTCGATGTCCCGAGCTCCTTCAGATGTACAGTTTCGAGACCTACAAGAACTGAGAATCTGACACAAGCGAAGCGAGTAGAGATGTTTTAATATATACAAATCTATTTACTGTTCGCACCTTGCAGACGTTTAGAAGGTAGGATATACACAATTACGAAATTCAAAACGAGTCTACCCTACTAGGTAAGATTCCTTGATTTACTAATACAATTTAACATTTTCTAAAAGACTAAAAAAACCAACTTTTGTCCATTATATTTAAAGGATCTGCTTGTTTACACTGTATAATAGGGCTGGGTAAATACTATGATGACGAACTTCAACTTATTTTTACAAAATTACAAGCCACCCTGAATGAATGGGACAGTAAAGGGACATTGATTAAGAACGTAACGTAAAAAAAGTGCGAGATTCCATGTTATTATATTCTTGTCGCAAAACCTTACTGTGCACACTCTCAGGGGCTCACTTTAGTGAGTAGGGACGTGGAAATTTTGATGGAACTTTTTTTCTTGCAGTCTTGGCTTACATTCCTCTCTTTCATTTTCCCTATCAGGTTAGTCTTTTCCCACCCTGATGATATTAGCGTATCCGTGGGATCTTTATTTTAAATCTTCTCTTCTATAAAAATAAAAGCGATGACGGCCGAGAGGTTTTTTGAATTTAAAGAAGAACAAAATAGTCTTACCGTATTCGTAAGTATGTTTTTTAACATCTATAAACGTGAATTTACAATTCTTGTAATTAGTTTGTTAACATATGAAAGGAATGTTTATTCTGTTTAGTATTGATTGTGCAATCCAGCCAAGTTCACGTAGAAAACAAAACTACTCCGAACTTCAGTGCGCCTTTAATAACATCGTTTAAGGGGACAGTAATTTTAGTTGAAAATTAAGTTACGTATGCAATTTAATCCGAAATTTTAATCATTTAAGTTTTTAAATTTTAATCATAAATGGTGTGCAAACATTGCAACAAACTTGTACAAATACAACACTTATATAGGGTTACACAAAATTATCCTCCCACCTTTCAGATGAGGTAGGGGACTAGTTTGATCCGGATTTTAAACACTGCTTTCTACAGCTACAGAATGTGACGAATTGCGATCTTTGTACAGTGTGTTCTGAAAACTAAGAAAACCAAATTTATTTCATTGTTTATTATTATTTCAACATCTTGAGGACTTGGAAATAAAATGTTTTGAAACAGAGGGGATAAACATATTTCAAACATATCAAATTTCATGAATTTTACTGTAAAATCTAATTTAAATACATTTTTATGGATACCAATTGAACTGTAGTGAGACCATTTTAGAAACGACTTAAACATTGCAGGTGTTTTAAAATGTACATATGTGTGATGTAACTTAATTATTGTATTGAAAACTGAAATTTATTTTGGAAGTTTTTAATCGTTGTTGATTCAAATTTAAGAACTTTATATATGTATACTTGTGGTAAGTTTGACATAAATTCCACGTTATGTTTTTGTGAGTACACAAATAATTTCAACGAGTGTATACTAAAAGTTAAAAACTCATTTTTAAAATTGTTAATATTAGAAATCTTTGCATCAAATGTTATTGTTTATAAGAGAGAAGATACGAATTGAGCGACTACAAAATTTACTCGATAATAAATAACCAACAACTCATCATAAAGTCGATATTTTACAATTAGCAGCCTACATAAAACATTTACTCTGTCCTGTTGTCTGCACTGCCTGTAATTATTCATGTTTACAACGATAGATTAATAGATGTGATAATCGATTTTTACCCTTGTAGTCCGCTGCTGATTTCGTGAAATAATAATCTACATCGGTGTGATGTCAAAGTTCTGGAGATTTTCTACAGATCTGATAATTAAAAAAAAAAAATCTTGTGCTTAATATATGTTTAATGTTAAATTAAAGTGGTTTCCTCTATCACTTGGTGTAAATTAACCTGAAGATGGTTTGTACTCCCCTATTAGCTGGCGTGTAATAAATAAAATGAATTCTGTGTATAAATATAAAGTAAGTTAAGTCTCTGTAGAAAACCCTAAATATTTGAACACAATGTAAATTCAAGAACCTGTTTTTATCAGGCTGTAAAAAACTTTGACTTTTAACTTGTTTTTAACTTGGTAGCTCAACACTAATAGTAATATACAATTTGTGCAATAGTCGTTAATATGTGATGAAGGAAATAAAAACTTGAAAATGGCGGAATAGCCGAAACTGCCGTTGTGATGAATACGAGAACTATTAGACATTAAGTTAGATAGAAATTGTATAAATAATTAGTCGGTATGTCGATTGCAAATAATAACTAATAGAAAATTTAAACTAATTTAAATTGAATTAAATTATAATAGGTTATGTATACATAAGTTAAAAATTAGTAAAAATCAACTTTAAAATGAAGTGTTCTCATTATTAGATAAAAATAAGTCTTCTATAAACCAAACTTAATTTAGTTAAGTTGTGTCATTTTCTGTACTTTGTCATATGATCTTAAAATAAATAAAATATAATCTACCTTTGTGACCTTGAATTTCTTTGATAACATTGTCCTGATTTTAAAAATTCAAAAGGAATCGAATTTGTATAAGTATAACGACAATAATAAAATAAATATTAAGTTTTAATGCATCGAGAACGATAATGAGACTGAAATTTATCAGATTTTCTCTCAGAACTTTTCAATTAAAAAGTTTCTACTTGTTTTGAGCTTTATGTTATTACCGGAACTGTGTCGCTAAAGTAAAAGTCTTGTATCTTGAAACTAGGTAGAGACTGGGTTATCCAGTGAAAATAACTGAGTAACTAATTGTAAAATGAAAAGCAGTTGGTGAATTAAATTTTATGTTGTTAATCTTAACTTTAATGTTTTAAATCGTATACAATATATTAAAACAAATTAAATTATATATTTGTAATATAAATACTGTTTGTCCGAAAAAGAATTTATTATTTTCGAATTGATGTACCGGATATAGGTGTAACTCAAAAATAAATCACGTACAATTCTTTACACATTTTAGTTGATGAATTTAATTTCCCTGTTTTAGTCAGTTGTTGCAGGCGTGTTGTCAATCAACAACTGTTTTATAAACACACAACAATAGCATTATTTGTAATAATTGTGCATCATCAGTCTATACGTGAAAACTAACCTCAAAACAATGATTTATTCAATTAAACAAAAGGTGAAATGTTGTGTTAGAGCTATTGTTTTTGAAAATGAATATGAAGCGATAAAACAATTTCATAGAACATATCAAAATATAAATCTTTCTGTAAGAACATCTATTCGTAAGTAGAAAACGTTTTTGCTGGAAACTGGATCATTTACATTGGCATATGATTCAGTACTCAAATCTACAATTGAGCCGAACTCACTTAGAAAAGTGATATCAGTTACTGGGATATCAAAATCGTTACTAATGTATGCTCCCCTCCCAATAAAAACACAAAATAAATCACTATAAATTACATTTAGTTCATGCACTTCTGGAAGATAATCCAGATAGACGATTGGATGTTGTTCGAGGGTAGTTGGAAACCACAAGAAGATAGAGAATGGCACGAAGGAATTGTGTTCTTAGATGAAGCTACTTTGTACTGAACGAGGCTTGTAAATAGTAATAATTGTAGTTATTATAACATTGCAGTTATTATTATGCACATGATAATACAAATCCAATGGAGTAACAGTTCGGGTTGCTTCCATCAAGGATGGTGTTTTTATTATATTCTTATAAAACCAAATTGATTTTATATTTTCCGCTTCTGAATTGCTGAATGTATATATCTAGATAAATACCTTATATTAGTAGTCAGAGCAATTCTTGTTATTGTATATCACTACAGCTGTTTCGCCGATCACAGTCGGCTTCGTCAGGTGCAGGACACTTAAATAAAACACATAAACACGACACTGAACATATACGACACTAAAAATATTGTTTTAAAATATTCGGAGGCTAGCTCTTCGTTAAATTTTACACTAAAAATGTCCGGGTGTGGCCACATCATTATTCGTTCGTTTCCGGACGGATACTGAAAATAAGACTGATGATAGTTAACTGCCGTGGAAGTCCATTTGTTTATTCAGAGATAAGATTGTATCGTAGATCGGGTTGGCTGCGAAGTTCAATTTCTCATTGAGAAGTATGTTGGGATGTTTCTTTTGGGTGATGTATATATTATATTCCTCCAATATGTCGAGACGGTGTCCCTTCTTCTCATTATGAATGATGTCAAGATTGGTATTGATATTAGTGTAATTATGATTGGTTTACTAATTTGTAAATTGTTCATGAAATGTTATCCGTGTAATTTATTTAAACAATTTTAACTCAATTTATATTTAAATTTAATTTTGTCAGGAAAATATTTAGTCACCCTATATAAGTTTTGTGGAACACTCTTTATACACAAATGTAATTTAATACAGGTATTGATTCTACACCCCTACCTGACGAACAAGGCCTCAAGTCACTAAGGACCTATTTGTGGTAATGTACAGGGTTAACATAATGGACACAGACAAAGGGGAATGTTAAATAGAGGGGTTGTTTCAAGGAAAAAATCCCCTCAACTTTCTTTCTGACCTGTACTTTTAATACGATTTTCTCCTGTCTGTTGTAATTCTTATTATGACTAAAAAAAATCATGTTAATTCAGATAGTAAAACGGTTAAATCCACCCTAACACTCCAACTATACAAACTAATTTAGAATAATTCACGATTAAAATGATAGTCGTTGTAAAAAATTAATCCTACAAAACAATTTCTATAAAATATTTTTTAGATCCATGATATTTATAAAATTGGGTACAAAAATTAGCATAAAAAAAAATATCAGTTAAATATTTTCTTATAGATTTAATTCGACGTGCTAGCGAAGCAAGCAACCCGATATCTATATGACGTCAAATGTTTAATAAATTATTTTTGGTACAGGAAGAAAAAAATTGTACCACCATTTAAAATTTTTTATGACAACCCCTGAACAAAAAGTATCAGTTGACTTTATAAAATGTTACAATTTAGTGATTCTGATGATGGTGCAACGACAATGAAACCTCTGTCATCTACATAGAAACTCTGAAATCGCACGATTAATTCAAAATGATACCTTTATATTTTAATAAAAGATCGATGTATTTAAACAAAAGTTAAATTACTTTTATTATTACATAAAACAAATTAAAATCAATAACTACAAAAACAAAGAAATTACCATAACGAATACTTTATGCATTAATAAAATTATATTTTAAAGGCATTGAATATAATTGTAATTCATAGCTAAAACTGTCTTATATTGCCTAATTGAGTCATTACATAAAACAAAGCGTTTATTTTTAAATTTAAGACTTCTACATCAACTTCTAAATTGTTAATCTGTTCTATCTCTACGTCAAAAATTAACAATGTGTAACAATGTGCTCATCCCTATTTGGACATATGCCATACAATTATTTTGCTCTACAAAAAAGCTAGAGATTAAAACATTCTTATCAAAATTTTTACGTTTACTCACCAACCAAACCTTCTTCATGTTACAACTTAACTTTACACACACACACAACAAAAGACTCCATCCATTGGACATACAGCACATTTACACTATTCAAAATTTCATAACAAAACCACAAGATTCCTAAAGTCGGAACAATGTTTAATAAAACTTCCACGATGACTTTGGTGGCGTTGTAGTAGAAACCGTCTTGATCAACACCACTGAAGATTTGCAAATCGGTAATAATTTATAATAATATTTATGTTATTTTCCCTTTCCAATATTATCTTATTTGGTTCTGCAATTTTGTATAGTTCCAAATAAAATATTAAAAATAATATATATTGAGCCATGCACTTGGGGGCGTGGTTAACTCTTTCACTTCTTCTATGGGCAAGAGGCGTTGGCCTATCATTTACAGCTCAGTTGCACATAACCTGTCTACTTATAACAACTGACCTTTAATCATTAAAAAATCGCCTAGATGTAAATAAAATGTTTCTGTAGGAATTTTTGTGTTTATTCACTTAATGATTTTCTTAACTTTTTTTTTTTCTACTGAATGAGGTTTGTTGCACTTTAATGCTTTAATAAAAACCATAAGCTCATTACTAAATTACTTACGTCTTAGCAATCTTGTGTTTAGTATTTATTAATATTTCATAACAGCTGTTTCGGTATAACATATATACCATCATCAGATGAAACAACACGTTTACACAACACACTGATACACATTTCACAAAAATAAATAAACATAAAATGTTTGGTACTGCAGTACAAGTCGAAAATAATATAAAATAAAGTTGAGATAATATAGCCACATCTTTCTAACGTGGTGGTCAACTGTTCACTGATATACTAAACACAAGATTGCTAAGACGTAAGTAATTTAGTCATAAACTTATTTTAAAGCATTCATAAGGCAATATGGAATTTATAAAAAAAACCATAAAGTTGATTTTGAGGTAATTAGTAACATTTCATATGGTTGCAAATTTGAGGTTACAAAAACATATGTTATAAAATTCAAACAATTTGGAAAAAACCTTATAATAATCTCAATTTTCTTACGTGCTATACAGACTGGCAGATATTAATCAAGTATCATTTTATTGAACTTACGAGTTCCTAAACATGTATATAATTGAATAAGTACAAAATACAAAACTCATTTTCACTTCCATACCAACAATCTTTGTCTCCCCTTCATCTTAGATTGGATTTGACATCCCCTCCTTCCCAAACACACCCTAGTTTCTACTAAATGTAAGTGAAAAGGAAAATCTTTTGTTTAGATTTGTTTTGTTTCAGCACGTGGCTCATTCAGTGAAGGCTACTGTTGAGAGCTGCAATCTTGAGAACAATATATGTAAAAATATACATTTATATAAATGAAGAAGGGTGCGATACTCATGCGTATTTCCGCGTAACGTAACATGTAGATTACTATATACAACAATGTTAAAACGACTTACACAATTGCACCCTTCAATCAACAACATTACAAAAACTAATTATTGCTAATGTTTTTTAGCGTCACTTCCAGAAAATAGAGGTGGCAATTTGATTTTTCGTTGAGCTTTTGAACATATTAACATTTTCTAACAACTGTGCAAATCAATATGTCTTTTTACAAAATGTACTCAACAAGAATATTTTGTTTATCACTTGATAACGTGAGTTGATTTATGCTTTCGAAAGGTCGTGTATTAGTTTTTATATACAAACATGATGGCAATGTCAGATTAAATCGTATCAATAACTTAGCAAAAGTTTTGAAAACTTTTATACTCTTTTATGTAAAAAACACTACTGTCTAGACGAGGATTTGCATAGCGTAAAGATATTTAAACTAAGTCCTATTGTAACAATAAACTGTATAAAAACATTGCACAAACTATCTCACTACCAATCCTTTAAGCAGATAAAAAACAATTTAAAGTAATAGTTATTTGTGTAGTTATTAATCAAAAGGTTAAAATGAACCATGGGCTCTGTTTGTGATAAAGTATTTATGTATTAAAACAGCTTCTATTTGTACCTTGAACACATATCCTCGTGGAAAGTACTCGATAAAATCTAGTTTATATTAACGGCGGTTTTTTCCAACTTTTCCAGAACTGTAATATTTTGTTAACTGCATTCTTGCACAATGGATGGTGTTTATTATTTTCTACATTAAAAAGAAAGAAAAGTGATCGAAATTCGGTAAAGAAGAGAAATAGCTTCTTTTATAACAGCTCTTCAAACTGGCCGTTTTGGAGTAATATCAACGTATACGTCATGATTTGTATTTTGAGAAAATTTTATCACAATCATTAGAACCGATTTTGAAAACAATTTATTTGGATGTTTTCTTTCATATGACCGGTATCGAAATATTTATGGTAGGTATGTCCACATACCAAATTTTATAGAAATTTGTAGAGACGGAGACAACTGTTAAACATTATTCCAAAACCACTTTCTTCGACTCAAAGGGTTCTAAATATTCGCATGTAATATTGACATCGATTTTAACTCGTAACGTAAATTTCTCTACAATACCACATCTTTATACTGGAGTTTTCATTATTTTATAGACTACATAATACAAAACTACTAACACGTCACCCTTCTTGCACTTCCCTTTATACATTCGTGCTCTGGGGGTTGCATAGGCTGCCGAGTAGAAGGCTAGTCGTATAGTCTTTTCTAGATATTTTGGTTCTCGTACCAGTTTCGCTCGACATTGACGGACTGAACAATTTCGGAGGTATTTGAAAGCAGTGTTCTACATTGGTGTCTCTTTTGTTTATTTTACGCCAAAATGTTCATTTACCAATGGCCAAGTTTTTCTATGAGCTGCGGAATTTTTGAAATCATTAAGTTTGAAATTGTGAAACTTTTGTTCGAGATATGGCCTACTAAATTTTACAATCCGAAGACGTTATCCCACTTTTAAAGTTCCTAATTTTTAATATTAATTGTATAAACTTCATTTGTGAAGAAAGCTGAATTTAATTTTTAACTTTTTACGTTTAAAAGAGTGGTTGTGTTCGGACCTGCCAAGAAATACACCCCCGGACCTTAGGATAAGCTTGCACGTTTTCCCAAGTCAAATTTAGTTTGCCTGATATTACTTAACGCAAATAATTAACTGTCCTCCCCTTCATTAAATACCAAAGAAATTGTTACATATGGTAACAGATTATTGTTTTTTTAGAACCACCCTCCTGACAGCTTTGAAGATAGTCATAGGCAATATATTGAAAATACAAGAAAGAAAAATAACTGATACATCTAAAAACGTAACATCTTGTGTTTACAATGTTTAAAGTATCTACAAATATCCATAAATAGTCTTAAACAAATTTACAGAATTATGAAAAAAATCACCATTTTATCGTCTAGTGTTAAGAATTTAAAATGGCCAAACATTCAAAATAAAATTAACTATTGCTTTTGAAAAGGTTTTAATTTGGTTATACACTTTTGTTTTGATGCTTGTTGTTATGTTATATATTGGATCTCATTTTAGTTTAACTTACAAAAAAAAACTAATTTATCCAGTTCAAAAGTTATGTATTTGAAATTAAATAAATATTTAAACAAATTCAAACGTACTGTTTCCGCTATTATTTCAAAACTTCATGAATTTTTAGTATTTTTCTTAGAAAAAAATAACCCTGAATAGGCGGCCTCTAAGATCTAGCGAAAATCCGATTCGGTCCTTCAAAGGTTGCCGAATCTAGATAGCAATGACGGTTAATTGTCTTATATGTTGTAATTTAAAATCACAAAAGTATGGTCTCCTGGTTGACGATTATTATTAAAATACACATGGCAAATTTCATGCTCGTTTTGAAAGTTTTATGTTTCAAAATTCGTTTCGGTTTCGGTACGCAAGACATATTCAAAATCCTTGATTTTTTTAATTTGATCAAAATAGATCAATAAATACAAATTTTTGTTTTTACATTCATAGTTATTTTGCTACTTATTAGTGACAAACAAAATAACCTTCAATTGTTCCTAACAATAACAACCAATAATGATGCACTGCAAAGATAGTAACAAATATTATGAAGAAGTTTTACTTTCAGTCTAATACACAGAATCAGGAGAGAATACAACATGCAATTCCGCTACTTCATCGTCTCTCCTCGTCTTACCCTCAAATTGATTCTGGAATCTCTCATCCCCTCCTATATAAACAACTCCCTGTGGTCTCAGTTTACCTAAACATAAGTGCAAAGATGCAAAGATGTCCCTTCCTTTATTTGAGTACACGTGATGAAATATGGTCAAAGTTATTCCTAGAAAAACTAAGGGCTACTTTATTCACATCACTAATTTAAAAAATATGTAGCTTTCTTGTAGGAATATAATCTAAGTTTTTCATTATTTAAAACTTATAACATGTTTACAAAAAATAAAATAAAGACTGATAAATAAATCAAAATTCAGTTAAAAATAAATAACACGTATGAAAATAATAATAATTAATATATATATATATACGGACAAGTGGTCAATTTATTTGCTTCTGTTTTGTGTTTAAAAATTATTTTCCTTATCAATTTTCCTTAGATTGTTTTTTATAGAATAAATTTTATATGTATATACATATTATTATTATTAGTTTAAAATCCATATTTTCATTTGTATTTATGATTATATATATATTTTACAGAGGATAATCAAGTAATTTGATTTTAAACGACGATAAAACTGGCAAACCCTTTTTGGGAATGTAAACCATTGAACAAAATTTTAAAAAGAACAGTATTGTAATATTTTTTTCTATCAAACAGTTGTTTATAGAAAATTGAAGGGAAAAATATCACAAGTCAAAAACACGATCACACACAATCTTAGTGAAACTTTAAGCTATGAATTATTAAAGAAAATCAGCAATATTGCAGTAGTCAAAACTTTGACTCAACATTTAAAATAACTCAATTGACCATTTTAAATATTAGATTTTCAGAAATATTAAAGAAATCTAAGCTAAGAGAGGAGAGAGTGACGGGGAGGAATAGGGGAACTCGTTCATTCAGGATCGTGCAACCAAATTATCAACATTAAAAGAATAACATTAATAAAATCGGTCTAAATATAATTGAATTGGAAGTAATATATCAAGTATAAATTTAATCAAGTTAAAATATAGTGAAAAAGGAAATAATTATTATACGGTGTTATACAAAGAGTCTATTCTAAGTATATATATATATATATATATATATATATATATATATATATATATATATATATATATATAAAGCATTGTTTTTTTATTCATTATTTGTTATAATAAAAACATCATATTAATCTTAAAAGCTTCTGCATTATAATTTTTGTTTAAAGGTAAATATTATAGGCCTACATAAAGTGTCCTTCAAAGTGTGCAAAACGATTAATGTGCATTTTTAATAATCAGTAAAATATTATAATATGTGTCCTGTGGGTGCAAAGTGGCCTGAAGCACATTGTTAATTCTACTTCATTTTACTTTAGACAACGCCACATTATTAATTTTCAATGTATGGTAATATTACACAAAATAAATGTACCATTTAGGTAATAATAATATTTCTTAATTTCCAAATATGTATGTTTTAAATATATATTTATTTTCTGACCTTAAAGCTAGTAAAAATGAAAGTGAGCTTTGTGATATCTAAGAAAGATAACATTTCATAATGAAGAGTTAAGTTAACAGTTAACATACCAGTTTTAATAAACAGTGGTTTGGAATGTTATAATTTATCTCAATTTGTTAATATTTTTAAAGATTTTTTTGAACAATTAAAATTGTAAGCCCATTCTTTTTCCAAAGATGATATCTTAGGATACTTCCAAAGAAAGCAAAATATGCCATTTAAAAATATTTAAGAGTTACTTGTCTCTTAAAATTTACTAATAAATAAATCTCCTTTGACAATTTCTTCTTAACATAATGTATATGCTCTGATCAGGATATCTTACAATAAATTTTTATAAAATTTCCACGATCATGCTTATAACTAAATTTTGACTAGAATTTGTAGACTTTTTCTTCATTTAAAAATAGTCAATTTCTCCAATTATTTGCTTCATTTTCAACACTGGTTATTACACTATTTAAATGAACAATGTTTTCTTGACATACAATTTGTCTGTATCAAATTGGCGATAAACATGAAACATTTAAATCATTTAATTACAATTTTGAAATAATATAGGGATCATTACAAAACCCTGTTGGACTACAAAAGCAGTCTTCTCTTCGGATCATCAAAATTTAGTGATTGAAATTTAAGTGCAAATTTAGTCGGGTCATTTTTTGAGGCCGGAGAACAATTGTTTAAGGAATGTATTGGAAACCCAGAGAGGAATCGGAGAAATAGACTACATCGAAAGATAACGTTCGTGAAGATCTACGGAGGGTGGCTTCAAGGACCGTAGTTCAGCTAGGTTTTAGTTTATTTTATACACAATTTATTAGTATTTCTCGCCCGACTTAACAATTTTAACTATTGGATTTTAACTATAAATATTACTTTGATTCTTGGCTTTGGTTGACCATTCCATGACTAGATGAAGTTTACTTTTGTAAAATAACTTTTAATAGTTTTTGGAAATATGAACTTTAGACTTACAACACATGTTATTTGTTATTGTTGAGTATTTTGTTTTTCCACACAGACCAAGTATATCAAGTGTAGAACAAAAATCTAAAAAGAAATTAAATTCAAATTTTGTGAATGATTTATATTCCATAATGTGTTTAAATATGAGGGCCTATTGTATTTCCATATAGATAATAGTAGTAATGATGAAAATAATGCATAATGGGAGTTACGTAAACAATTTATTTATTTAATATTGTATGCTGTTCCAGTAGTTAGCTCACTAAGAAAACATGTGGAGAAATAAACTTTTAAAATTTATATTACTTTGATGCTACAGTAAATTACTTATATATCACTGTTCCATAAAGTTATTACAATGAGTAGTTATTATAATTGTGTGGCCATTAATTTATTGGATAAACAAATTATCTATCAAAACAAAGAACAATTCAATTCGTAAGTCACAATATTTAGTTTATCTTGAGCTTACATTCCTAACAATTTTCAAGATTTAAGGATATAAAAATTAATTAAAATATGGTTAATGTACCTTAATATAATTAAAAAAAAAGATTACGAGTATTATAAATGAAACACACTCAATGCACAACAATTATTCGTCAAGCTGTTCAACCAATCGATTATTTTAAATTTCTCACATGTAAAGACAATCTCGAGTATTTTTGCGGATGTATCAGTTTTGAAAACTCCTGATTTTCGACTTTGTTTGAAAATAAAAAATGAGCGTTTCTGTCAATTCTCTATGTAAGACTTTAAATTTTTTAATATCGTTGAGTTATAGTGTATCATTTGAACGCTAATAAATTACTTTAATATTTTAAGAGATGTGTTTGATTAATGTATTGAAACTAAATGTATTATGTATTGGGTGATGCAGTGTTTGGTTAAAGTGTATTTTCCTGTTATCTAGGTTTACCTAGGTCAAAACACATCCAGTATTTGTAAGCTGATTACACAATTGCGTTCCTTAACAACAGCTTATGCAATGTAAAACCTCTTTAATTCGACATAGGGAACATGAAATCAATGACAAACAATGAATCACTTCCTACGGTTTAAAATGATGTGTTTAAAATTAAAGCTGAAAAAAATTTGGAAAAGGTAGTTTATATTCTTAATATGTTCCACTCATCTGAAAGAATACATAACTAAAGTTGTTACAACCATTATTGGCCGGAAGCCATGTTTATTATATATTTGTTTGATAAAATGCGTGTTTCACTTTCAGGTTTATAAAATATCTCAGTATCCTAATCGTATTGAGATTTAAGCAAAAATTCAAACTGTTCATATTGAAATTGTTTCGTATAAAAGGTTAAATTTATTTTACGAAAATAAATAAAAAAATAAACTACTGACTGGTATTTATAAATATCTTGTATAATCTTTTAGTTTGAATGGAAGACATTTAGAAAAAAATAACTGTAAATGAAAAAAGGACGACTATTTTCAACAGTTTTTTTGTACAGAAGACTATAAAGTATAGAATCTGATTTAAATTCAAAAAAATTTAGCTGAATAAGAAAAATGGCGGCCTTTTAAAAAAGTTTTTGTTTTATTTCGGGAGTTTTAAAAAAAAAAAAAATACAGATTTCAATTCTCCTTCTAATGGTACCACTAATTTTATTCCCCTCTCAACAATGACAAGTAGCAAATTTATTGTCAAACATGTAATTTCGAACCCAGGCTTTACAAGAAAATGTGATGTTCGTATATTAACGTACATCGAGACACCAACATGAGCGAAGCGATGGAAAGTAATGATATACACAATTACGAGATTCATATCACTTGTGTAATAACAAACTTGCTTTACTGGATAGACCTTTTGATCTACCAATATATTAAAAATTACATGACAAAAAAACAACAACTTTGGTCATTACATTTAGAGGTTCTGCTTGTATTAAGTTGAATGATGGGCCGGGTAAGGTCCATGATGTGATTGTTGTTCTTGGGTAAATTTAAATTTGTTGAAGACTTCTTAATAGCATTAAGTAATCTTGTATCCATCTTGTAACCTCCACTGCGGTTTCATGGAGGGTCAATTAATTATTCTATAATTAATTCATATCAACGAATTTACACGTATGATACAAAATTCTTGAAAGAGAAATTTCAAGCAACACTGTTTAGCATGACAAGGGAAATTTCATGAAAGTGCATTTCATAAAATGTAAATAGAAACCATTTATGTGACTCCGGCTTTATCTCCCCATCTTTGATTGGATTTGACATTCCACCCTATTCAAATAAAGCGAACACCTTCTAAGAGTAGATATAAAGGAAACCTTGACAGTATTAGATATTATTGAACCTCGTCACGTGTTTTGTCAACCTTTGTATTGACTCATCCTGCCGTAGTTTTTATCACGGTTATCAAAAACTTCAACGTTAAATTATCACTAACAAATTTATAATAACATTGCAATATAACTTAAAAAACCAGCGTTTGTGTCTGTGAATATAGTTTTTCTGAGAATACATATTTTACGTTGTTATTTTACCTCGTCATGTGTCTTACATGGAGAAGACTATTTTCCATCCACTCACATTTTTACATCTAATTCTCTTCGTATTTATCTATACATTCCAATACTTTCTACTTCATGTACCGAGTAAATTGGATTTTTGACATTTCATGAAGCTGTAGCTTCAATTTATTTAGGTGGCATCTAAAAATGTACGTTTTCTCCATAAATCCAAAATAGAAAACTTTCATAATCCTAATAACTATTTTCCTATATTTTATACCAAAGAATGAAGCCCTTCAAATAATATGGCTAAAGAAAGAGACGCCATTGAACTCAGTTTATATATGGACTTTGATGGTGTTTGACGTCCCGTTCTACACAAATAAACCCAATGACTATAACTGTTACTGCAAAGGACTCCCTGGTTCGTATTATTGAACTTTGGCACGTGTTTCCCATTGGCCAGGATATCTTCCGTCTTTCTTTAGATAACTTATTGCTATCCCCTTTGAATATTTGCACTAAGTCTTGGGAAATAAAGCAAACTGAATGAAGACATAATATGTACAATATACTGCCATTTTATCGTATTAAATAACGTTAAGTTTTTTTTTTTTTACATTTATGCTTGCTTTGTGGGGAGTCTTTTAGATCAACAATTAAAAGAACGGAGAGTAACAGAGCAAGAACAAATTACGCACTCACGTCATAAAATTTAGTGAATGAAATTAAAATTGCAAAGTGGAAGTGGTTGGGTCATCTAGTGAGGATGGAGAATAATTGAATTGGCAAAAATATAATTATTGAAAAGACAGAGGGGGAATGAAGAAAAGGATGAATTAGAAAGGTGGAAAAGATGACGTCGTTAGAGATATACGGAGGTTGGGTGTAAGTAATGACGATCGAAGAGAATCGAAGTTTGACGTGAGGTGCCGTGGAATAATTACTTTTGTTTATTTGATCAAATAATCTCTTTGTATTTATTATGCAACTTTAACAGTATTAGGTTACCAAACGTTATTATTATTATTGCCTAGACGAAAAGTGTGTTAGTTTTGTAGGAGTCACTTTTTAATAGTTGATAGAAGTATAAAATTCACTTGTACGATAAGTGCAGACACTATTTTAATTCCAAGAGTACAAATTATAAATTAGCATGATAATTTAAAACAAGTTATAGGGGGCACAGCTTGTTATAAAACACATGGTATAAGCACAGCTCCATCTAACAATAAAATACAAGCAGATCCTCAAATGTAACGCCTAAAAGTTGGTTTTTCCGGCCTGGTAGGAAATTTTAAATAAAAGTTGTGAGATTTAACCAAAATATGTCTACATATCAAAATCTGTTCACTCAATTAAGCTGTAGTGGACTACACAAACCACATACGACAGATGTCAGACAGACATTATTACAAAAATCACTTATTTTGCTTAGTGGATCTCAAAAGGTTTGTTTCCCCCAATCATTCGACACTGGTTTTTTGACTGAAAGTATTACTTTCTCTACACTATGCTTCTATATGTCAGAACAAAAACAAAAAGAAAAAAAGAAAGAATTTTAAAATTTTTATCTAATTAATCAATAATTAGGTTTTTTAAATGTGTCCTTGTTTTGTAAATAGGATATGGATGTGTGTTTTAAGACATAAAAATTGTGAAATATTTTGGTTTAATTTGTTCTTTGTGTTTCTAAAGAAAGTGTCAGCTCTAAAACTAGAGTCTTGCATAGGTAAAATTAAAAGTAAAGCAAAATCGATAAACGGTAATATGTATTGCACTTAAAATAATATTTAATATGAGAGGTACATTTTTGTAATTCTTTAAAACGTTTGCTTCAATATAAAACAAACACATATAAAACTACAGTTTACTTGTATGAAACAAAATCCTGGAAAGAGATTTTTAAAGCAACATTGTTTAGTATGACAAGATAAATTCCATGAAAGTGCATTTCATAAAGTGAATGTAGATATCATTGTGTGACTCCAGCTTTTGTCTCCTATCCTTTGATTGGATTTGACATTCTACCCTATTGAAATGAAGGCAACACCTCGTAGTAAGTTCAAAGGAAATGCTGGTGATATTATATATTGTTTTGGTATCTCGTCTGGTATGTAATCAATATGAAAATACAACATCTGGAGACACAGTTCCTCATTGACAACAGAACATAGATATATGGAAATTTGTATGTAGTTTAATTATGAACCAAATGAGCTACAGCCTTCTTTTTAACTTACCCCCCCCCCCTATTTAGACCCTAGAGGATTCAATAAAAATGTTTTCAAATCTCAAAAATACCCCAAAATGTTATTTAGGTGGGTGGGGGTTGTTTTTGGAATATTTTCAAATGTAAAAGTAGGTCGAGTGATTCCTCATTTTAAAGGTCTCTGGTCACTGTTAATTTTGCAAAAAAAATTTAACTTATCTTACTGCGTATGTATAGTGTTCCAAAACGTCAAAAGCAGTGTTTTATAGTTAGTTTTATTGTTACCACATAACATAGCCTACAAAAAGCAAATTTTTATCTTGGATTCATGAAAAGATAGCCTTTTCAAAAATGTGTTTATATCGTTCGCTCCTGCAGTAATATCACGATTCTATTAGCGATATATCAGCTTTGACTTGTCAAATAATACCACCGATTAAAAGTATAAAAGTGTGAAGGATATGTAAGGATGAATATTGACAACACATAAAATACATATGAATGGATGAAAAATATCCTTATAAATTAAACACGTGAGAAGTTGAATAATATAAATATAACTATATTATATAATATAGTCAGGGTTGTCTTTGAACCTTCTCCTAGAAGGTATAGGTTTTATTTGAATAGGGCGAATGTCAAATCCAATCAAAGATAGAAATACAAAACCCGAAACAACATACGTGGTTTATATTTGAATTCGAAATGCCCTTTCATGGAGTTTTTCCACTCGTGGTAAATACAGGTGCTTCAAAAGTTCCCTCAGTGGCTTAGTGACCCCAAAGAAACCTAGCTGGATCTTCTTATTTTTTCATGTAATATGGAGTTAGTTCTCTCTCTTACATCTTACCTACCAGGCCTCTCTTGATAACTCTCAGACACTATAGAGTATTCAAGAGCTAGGGGTCTTTATTTTAAGTTCTTTTTTTCCTTTTTATTTTATAAAACGAAGATAACTGATAGAATTTTGTCTGTAAACAACAAGAAAAGAAATAGTTTTATAAAATTTTGTTCTGATCAAATATTTTTAATTAAAAAATAAATTTTCCAATAATTAATGTAATTTAGTTTGTGATTCATCTGATGATCAAAAGAAACAGTATATTGGAATGGTGAATCTTTCCTCACATGAAAGAGGAGATTCTAGTGCGTTCAATATACAAGTATTAACTCCAAGTTTCCATGAACTGAACCACATCATCTCTATTTATGAAACATAATTCAATACAGCATACAGTTGATAGTTATCTTTCATTCAGTTGTCATGGCAACCGATACTCTTGGTTATTGGCACATCGAATTCTTGTACAAATGGCACATCCTAAGTAAACCAACCTATTGAAGTAATGAATTTAATTAGTGAACATTGGATAATAAAATGCATTTAATGAAAATATAGTATTTTATGATACTCAAACAACGGTTATCAGTGGTAATACACGCAGGAAATATTTCTTATCGAATAAAATATTATACATTTATGTAACTTTTACATACTCAATTAATTCTCACTAATTTGGAATTTGTTTCTGGTGTAGAGGCGACAATTACATATATTTCCAGTTTTCAAATGTTTACATTTTCCGGTATCAAAAATTACATGTTTGATTTTATTCGATCTTAGTTCTCCATTTTCGTCTGTCCATCAACAAATTTTCAACAACTACTCTTTCCTTTAATAAAGTTTGAATTTATTGTATCTTCATCAACTTCTTGGTGTTTTGTTCATGATTTTCCATGATACCCTTTTCCTGTCATCCCCTTTGTGTCCCCATACCAATTTCATTGATATTTTAAGAATAAAATCAACGATAAAATTTTGCACATTTATTATATCGCTTTCCCTTTTTAATTATTCCTCTCCTAGATATGCTTCTTGAGTCCAAATCTCTGAGCCCTATGTCATAATTTTTTAAACAACTATTTTACAAATTTGTGTTTTAGTTTCTATAGTAATCTGTTTATTCCATTAAACAACTTTTAACGTAAAAATATTAAATGTTTTGAACTTATAATTTTGGATCTAATTAAAAAAAATATTTTAATTTACAATCATTTGTAATTTTCGTCCATAGATTCTTAACATAAGTAATTGTTCCTGTATGTTCTTTTAGTATCAAGTTTTGAGACTATCCATTTCAATGAATTTTTATTGAAACCATTTGGGAGTCGAAGATTCCTTCAATTTAAAGAACTTATAGTTACTTTGAAAAGTGTTGAAATTATTTGAAAGTAGATATCTCAAAAGCACAATGATTTAAACTCATTATTTTATGTTATTTTTTGTTATGACCATTAAAATCAGCCTACATAAAGAACGTAGAAAGTAATTTTACCAATATAAATTTTATCAATTTACGGTCTGTTAATGTACGGCGTGTTCATAATTATACATTTCAAAAGAGAAAGAGATTAATATTAATTTGGTTTAATCAGACAATTTTCATAAT
This sequence comes from Aphrophora alni, assembly GCA_963513935.1. Lineage (NCBI taxonomy): Eukaryota > Metazoa > Arthropoda > Insecta > Hemiptera > Aphrophoridae > Aphrophora > Aphrophora alni. The sequence continues at coordinate 87,182,125 of OY740775.1, forward strand.
TTGTGATATAAAAATTAATAATTGAAAATATAAATGAACTCGTATTAAATCTAAAGCACAAAAGAGAAAAACATTAACATAGTAGCTAAAAACCAGAAGAAGAAAGAATGTGTTCTTTGAAATTGGTTGAAAGATTTTCCATAAAAAACGAAATACATTACACAATTAACAATCCGTGCAGCACTGATTTACTTCTGGAGGATCCAAACTTATTACTCAAAGAAAAATATGATTTTTGAGAAACCACTCAATAATTGTGTATTATCAACAGAAAAATTAATTATAAAATTATAACGTTTGGTTCTCGCCATTCCAAATACTGATTGTAAATAAACTGAAAGAATGTTTATTTTGAAAAAATAATTAAAAATTTTCAAGTTGAGCATTACAATTTCTTAAAATGACTGAAGCTGTACGAGTAATAATGAGCAGTCGGTTTTCAGTTTGGCTCTTTTCTTTTCCTTAAATATCAAAGTTACTAAGAATATAACCAAAATTAGCCATCCATGTTAGTTATTTTTCTTTCTAAGATATACTTGTACAGTGTCAGTTTAAAATAGACATCGATCTTTTATAGCTTAGAAGTAGTATAAATAAAAGGATATTCACATTTGGTTTCAAGTTAATACAAGCGGAAATAAAAGTAAATTGTAATATATTTCTAACGATTTTACTTAAAATTGTTTTATTGTAGTTTAAAAATAATGATTTTACTGTTTTTTATCAAGTGACAGTTGTCTAATCAGGAGTTCTACTACACCTTGTAAATAAACGAGGACTTAAACTATCCCCTAGCAAACTTTAAGTTTAACTACTTTTCAGTTTTTTTTTGTATTCCAAATTTCCTTACAAGATTAAATAAACGGACTGAAAGTGCTATTAAATTAGGATTTTAACGTTTAGTTAACCTTTGCTTCAAGACAGCTATGTGGTATTAAAGAAGAATTCATTGAAGAATTATTTCCTAATTATAACCTAAAAGCGTTAAACAAATTTTTAGACTAATTTACACATTTTCGTTTAAATCATGTGATATTTTCGGGAAATAAAAATATAATTACATTGTTACTTTGAAAAATCTCAACAATCTAACAATAGTTTAAGTAAATTTCCGATGATAGCTATTTTAGTAAACCTTGTAATTTTAGAGATATGTTTTATGTAACCACTCACTATCATTTTTAGGAAAAACAGCTGTGACGATTTTAAAAATTCAAATAAGCTGAATAACGTAATAAAACTAAACAAAACCCAAAATTACTTAATATAGTTACAAATTCATAGACTCTTATAGGATCATTCAAAGAGAGTACGAGTACGGCAAGCCTGAGGGTTCATAGCTGGATTCACACCTTGCTTTATGTAATCTTGGGTTACCTTCCTTCTCCCTATCAGGTTACAAGAGACTCTGATGCTATTAGCGTATTTGAGTGCTAGGGATCTCTGTTGTACGTCTTTTTTTTCCCCTACAAAACGATTATAATTGAGAGGGTTTTTGCCTGTAAAACAATTGAAGCAAAAACTACAAATCCATAGATTCTAACTGGCATGGTTTGTGAACATTACTTTTTAAAATAAATGGAGCATTAAAAGTAAAAATTTGTAGGATATATTATATGTAAAGTATTAATTACAAAATTACTCTTATAAGGTTGTGATTCTAGGATCACTCCCTATTCAGTTGCGACTTGGCGCTAAAAGCAGTAGTCGCTATGTATAAAACTGAGTAAAAGCTGTGTTGTTTACGTTATATGAATTATTTGACTGTTGAATGGAATTATGAATATATAAAAAACATAATTTTGAATTACTGTTATATGGTGAATATTTTTAAATATTTAAAAATTGACCACACTTAATTAGATCTATTTGTAATTACGTAATGTGATCTGACAGACACAAACACTAATATAATACACATAATTTATTGGTAAGTGTCTCTGCGTATTTTGAATTGATCCATGCTTTCAAAAATGTTGTAGTACTTTTTATAAATACAAAAGGTGTTAAATGTTCGAATAAACTATGAATAATGTGAAAAATCCATCAACTATAAAACCGAAATTAAATATATCGTAAAACCCACTGTAGTTGCTTATTTACTTGTATTGTTTCAATATGTTACGTGACGTCAGTAATCAGAACAGAGGCGACAGTATCGGACATGTCCGTCTAATGGTCAATACGAGGAACTGATTGGACGGGATAGCTCCCTTGAGATTGATTGAGACCTTACAATAGTAGGGACAGGCGATGCTATTGTCACTCAAGATATAGGAAAGGCTTGATAAAGTTAAGGGAGGAAAACTTAGTTGTAAACATATTTAATTTGTCATGAATTAGTTTCGTATGGAAAAATAACTTTTTGTATATAAGAAAAATAATATCATTTTGTTGGAGAAAAACTATCAATTATCAGTTATGAATTTCCCTCTTACTTGCGAATTGTAATTGTCTCAGTACGAGATTGAATATTAATTAAACATTTATATATATTAATCAATTATTATTAATTTGGAATGTTCGGTGATTACTGGATCGTTTAATGATTTCACGAGACACTATTAGGTGTAGGGGTTGGTGAATCCATTGCCTCGTGACCATCATTTCAGACACCCACTTTTCCTGTTGCTCTGACAGTCTTTCTTGTGACCTGCACTAATTCTCATCCTGTGCAAGTATATCTTTCGTTATTTATGCTCTACCCCCTCCCGTATTCGTTTCCCCTTAACTCCGCCTACTATATCTTCATCACTCCATTTTCTCACGTTTTCATCTCAACCCTATAGTGTTAATCGACCCTTGCTCATAGGATGAATGGCACCGGGCAGAGAATGTAGGACAAGTAGTGAGCTCTCCCAGTATTTAGTCATACCTGACCAAGTGGAGCTCTGGCCGGTTTGACCGTCTTTTCCTTATCTGCTAGTGGTAAACACATGGAGAGACAAGTTGGTCAGGGATGTCACAATCAACGTCTTGATAATATGGAGCATACTCTCCGTAATGACTTAGCGACATACACAATTATTACGAGATTTAAAAAAAACTGTATAACAACGGTTTTAAATAAACTTACCCTACTGGTAAAATCTGGGATCCCTTGATCTACTAATGCAATGTAATTCCTACAAGGCTCGAGAATCCAACATTTGTATATTACATTTAAAAGATTTGCTTATATTAAATTTTGAATTGTTTTAATTTTGATGCTAACATAATTAGAGAACATTCACGTTTGTAAAATAATTTTTATTTAGTCGGAATATTTATTTTAAAACTTAAATATTATATTTCAAAAACTAATATAGGTTAAACATTTGAATTATAATCCCTTTTCATTGCAGACTAGTTCCTCTTCGTTCAGATTAATTTATAATGCTTTGATGTATATAATCCGATTACGTAACGAGGTTGGTTGCAAAAAACGTCAGGCTTTATATAGAAAATGTGAATGGTTTAATTCTTTGTATATTTTAATAGTATAATCATAAAAGCAAGAAAACCAAATTTATAAAGGCATGTTGTTATTATACTCCTTACTGATTGTAATATTCATCCCTCTATATGGAGGGAAAAGAAATCTTGTTTCAACTTAACCATTACGTATTTAATTGTATATTGTTTGTTAAACAGTTTATATTCCTATCTCTTGTTATTCAATTTATGATACACTAAATAACAAAAAACCAAAACTAATAAAATTAGTTATTATTTACATAACAGTTTTGTTTTGTTACTTGTAATATCCTCAAAAACGTGATGTAACGTTTATAAATGCGTTATTTAATTTGTGTAAACTATATGCAGTAATCGGATTGTTTATACATCCAAGGAAATGGGTCACTCACCACTGAACCCTTCAGTGTTGGGGTGACGATCTGTTTTTCAGTTAAGGCAGGCAGCAATCTAGGCTTTATATACATATATAGTTACAGCATCATATTTAATACTGTAATCCCAATCAAAATTCAAAGAACAAGCATTTAACTATTATTATTTATACCTGTATTCATAATGGAGAAAACTGAACTAGTGAATATGTTTTGCTAGCTTAGTAGAATGATTGACAGGGATGGAGAACAACGTGGATGAGAGGATGAGGAAAGTACAGATATTTTTTCTAGCGTTGAAAAGAATATGGTATACGAGATAAATCTCCATAAAGTCAAAGATCAGAGTATTGAGGAAAGTTGTGGAAGATAAAAAAGCTTGGAGCAGATGTTGGAGGTGTTTGGTGACAAGTGCCTGTGAAGAATATTCAGGATAGGGTATCCTACAATAATATGAAACAGAGGTTTGTAGGAAAGAACAAGCCCCAGAAACAATATATAAAAGCATTAGGAGAAATAAGTGGAATTTGATAGGCCACACAATACGGAAATTAGATGAAGATATAGAAAAGAAGGAGTCTGAGTGAAAAGAGGAGTAGAGACAGACCGAGCCAGACGTGGTGCATAAGTGTTATGGAGGTGGAAACATTGCAACAGATTATAGGAGGGAAATGAAACCCAGATCGATGGAGATACGTTTTGAATTCTTTATGTTCCGGTAGGAATGAAAAGGAGTAAGTAAGTAGGTTTCTAATTTGGGTGGTGTTTTGTTCATGTGTACAATAGGTGTTACTTTATTTACTGTTATTTCTCGGTTTAACATTATTGTTACGGACTAACATCACAGGACTGTTAATTATAATACAATAAAATAATGGAGTTTAGAAATAGCGTAATAATTCTATTGACTAGTATCTTGTAAAAATATTATCAAGTTAAACATGTAAATCATTCAGATTCAAATTTAACAATATATTAAGTAGCTCATTTTGCTAAATTATAAGAACAATATATATAGAGAAAACAAGAAAAATCTTTAAACTTGTTTATAATTTTTTGGCTAACCTAAAAAGAAAAAATTAAATTTATATTTTGAAAGTGGTTGTTTACTGTGTTTGTACTTACAAGGCATCTTAAAATAATTTTTTTGTTGATAAAAATACTAGGCCTACTTTATTAAGATCAATATTACGTTTTCATTTCATTCTGTAAGAATATTTCCCATCTTGTCTTCACTTATTTTGCAGAACACCTTAACATAGGACGAGAGGAGCAAAAAATCCAAGCTCTCTCGATTACGTGTTACGAATAAAGTAAGACTGTTATACTAACAGAGTTATTTCATAAACAAAACATGTTAGAAGACATTTTCCAGAATAATGGCAAATTATTGTGTGGGAATGATGACGGACTTTTATTTTGATTAAAATATCAGATAATATTGTTTTTATTTACAGTAAACTTTTCTGTTACAAATTAATAGTCAACAGAGATAAATGTAGTACTATAAAAATAAAAATATGAAACATTAATGCACTGTAAAAACTAGATTAATTATAACTACGAACATAATATTAACGATAGAGGCAACGTTAAAGATATGGATAACACTAATAATAAGATGGGTTATAATAAAAACTTTATAACGAAGAACCATAACAAAAGAAATAACGTAACATGAAGAAAAAATAACATGAATTTAAAAAAATGAAAAATATAACATTGAAGATGACAACAACAGATAATATAAAATTACCAGTAAACAATGAAACCTTGTATTATTAACAAGAAATAAAAAATGAATACACTTATAAAAAGGTCAGAACATAAAAAAAATATTATTAAAAGTTTTTACTATATCTACTCAACAATAAAGCACTAAGTTAAGTTACTATTTGACGTATTTTCTTTTTAATCAGATATTATTAAAATTAAAAATTTTGGAGTTTTCCTTTATGACTAGAATATAAATCAACTTTGACAATTATAATAATATTTTACTGGAATGTAACATTTCCTCGAAAAATGACGTTATAGAATTATGGTTTAAAAAGGAGAAAACAACTTTGGGTACTTTCGTAAAATTCGAAGTTTACAAATCGGGGTAAATAATTTCGATAAATTTTTGGTGAAATATGAATATTATTAAAACAATGTCACAAACCGTATGTAAAAGAAATTTATTATCATAGGGTTCATTTTGTTTTTTACCCAAATTTTTCACGAATGAAATCTCTGTAACTTTCGGTATATCACATTGATTAGAGATGTAAATATTTACATTCCTCTAATAATGATTGTCATGGATCAATATCCTTTTTTCAAAAATGGTTCCAATTATGTAAAACGCGGTTTTTATTTTTGTGAATAGGTGTGTGACAGAAGCAGTACAATGTTTGGAACGTTCAATCTATTGAATTAAACATCAAAAATGTACTGTACATCAACATTTATAGTGATTTTTCTCTTTTGTTATAATTTGGTTAACAATTTTACTTTAAAAAAATTATTTTATGCTCTTTCCTCAAGAGATTGAAGACTATCAATTGTTTTACATAAAAACAGCAACAATAAATTCTATTTTGTTATAATTAATTATGTTAACAAGTTAACAATTTTATTTTCAAAATTATATATTTTTTTTTACAAATAATAGCGACTTTAAAGTTTAAGTTTTTAAAAGTTAAATAAATAGATATCTGACGATACATGTCATGAATGTTTCTCTATATATCTCAAACAGGTTATATATATTTTTTTTCATTACTGTTGAGACCGATGGTTCTTGGTGGAATTCCATGTTTAAAGATAATAAAACACAATTTTTTTTATTTTGTAATATCCACTTTTTATTAGTATAGCCTAATAAAATAGGCTAGACTAATAAAAAGTGGATATTACAAAATAAAAAAATTGTGTTTTATTATCTTTATATATATATATATATATATATATATATATATATATATATATATACATATATATATATATATATATATATATATATATATATATTTATGCAAAACAATAATTATTTCTCACATATTGTTTTAGAATAATATACTATTTACTTATTAAATGAATAATTGTTATATAAATAACATTTGTACTGCGTAGTTTTAATTGTATATAACTGTGTTATTCACCTATACAAGAGATTATACAAATTTAATATTTTTGAAAATTCTCATAATTCCGCTTAGACATTTCTTGCTCTCTGTAATATCTGATAAAACTGTTTTTATCTTACATTTTTTCTTTAGTAGTAATGCACCTGTTGTTTTTTATTTAATCAGGTTTCCCCTCCCAAAATACAAATCTCTTTTCTTTGTTGCTTTTAAGCTATTTACTAACCCCCCCGGGATTTTCGTAACACCTCTTCCTATCCCCTATTGGAATACTACATTTAGAAATTAATTTTAACTATTTCTACAAATTGAAAGGATCTAAACGAGTTACAAATGTTAATCCTGAAAACAAGATATCTTTTTTTAGATCAAAAACCATCTTTCAACTACCATATATTTGATGAATTAATTCTTACAAATTGACAACTTGAGAGCGAAAGAGATATTAACGAATGAATCACATACGGCTAATATGACGATAAATGAATACATGAGTTATAGGAAATATTTATTTTGTTGGATTGTGTTTAAATTCACAATACACAATTTGTCTTATATAGTACTAAGAAATAATAACAACATAAATTCACTGTAATAAATAGATTAACGACAAGATAAAATTAACTATAGTGGGAATATTAAACACAGGGATATCAATAACTATAATACAGATTAAAATAAAAGCTTCATACAAAAATAAGTAAGACAAGTTTAAAGTAAAAATATGAACGATGAAAATAAGATAAATATAACGTCAAAGATGGTATTTTTATTTAAATACAATTTAATCTGAGGACATGTTTAAAACACAAGCAAAGAAAGTTTATGACCTTCATATATATGAAAATATTTGTTCAAAAATGAAGCTCTTGGTTTATTTCCACTTTTTCATTAACAATTACCAAACTAATATATTTGCTGACGATTATATATTTCGTTTATATTTGATTTTGAGTGAGTTAGAAAATTTGTGCAATAATTTTGCACCAATGTTTTCTTAAATAAGAATCATTACGTTATACAGGTAATTTAAAACTATAGATTTTTACAAATGATAGTTTTAATGATTATGATAAAATTCCTACATCAGTTTGTTTCAATATTTAATATATAAATTTGTAGACTACAGAGGGTTGAACATTGCTTCTAAGGATATTCTTTAGTTTTCTACCACAACTTTAGTCTATGTATATTTTGCCAGAATATCCTAATGCCATGTTACATATGTTGCCGAGACGACAACTGGCTTCCAGTTACTGGAAGACAATTACTATCCTGTCCAGTTGATCGTTGACCTGTCTACACGGGGAACATATTGGCAAGAGAGTATTTGAAAAGTAACGGCTGAGATCCTCCGTAGTGTTTTTGGAAGATTTTTTTACAGGAGTTCATTCAATAAATGAACAAGTTGAGACTACAGGGCTTTGTTCTATTCCGAATGTGACATTGTTACAGTATTCAAAGATTAGTATTCAAGGGGTCTTTACTTTAATTTTTTTTTAAAAGGCGGCGACAGCCGAAAATTTTGCATAATATTATTTTAGAGATGAATTTTTGCCCAATTTTGGAATTTGATCTCAATCAAAATAGATTATAAACTACTACTTACTCATATATTGGAAAAAAATTCGAAGTTGGCCTATTTAGAAGTTTTAGAAATAAAAAAAACTGTTAACGAGTGAACGTACACCATATAAGTGACTTGACAAATTCAGTTAATTATTTTAGATAGCCTACACAATTTTTAATTATGTTTTAATGCCTACTTGTGACGTATTCATAGAACTTTCTTTGGGCAAAGTGTGGAATTTTTAATAATTCGTTTGGTGTATTAACTATCCTTAAAATTAACTTAAATTGCATCTAAAGTGCAGACATTACTCGTTATCGGTACCAATTAAGAATTCATTTACCCACCACTTTGCTTGTAGACCGTTTCCATGACAACACAAGCATTGTGGAGCTTCTGGCGCCATGAGTTCCCCAAGTGGTCTAACAGACAAGAAAAGGGTTAGAACTGAAAATATTCTTACGAACCACAATAAATGGAATGAGGGACTGAAAATTTATAGGAACGCGAATTTCCCCTTAGTTTCATCCGATAATCGATTTTTAATGGAATATTTTGGTTTATTCAATACTTCTACTACACATTTATGATAAACGTAATCCTATAGACTCATTTTGTTTTAATTTTGGTGTAAAAACAATATGATAAATGGCTGTATTTAAAAAAAACAAAAGCAAATTACATCCTAAAAACAGTGTTTATGAAAATGTTTTAATGAAAGTAATCTGTTATGAAATTGTCAAAGCTGTTGTTATTGACCTTTACTTTTTTTATTTTTTACATAATACAGAGAAAGTTATGTGATAGTTCAAAAATACTGGTACCGAATTTTTCGACAAAATATCAGTTTTCAAGTCCTCTGAATAAAAATATTTAAATAGATTGTTGTCCTTCCCGAAAGTACTTAACCTCGATAGCGGACACAAAAATAAAGATGAAATTTCGTATTGGGGACTGTAGTGTGCTCATACAGAATACTTTTGAAAATAAGATAAACTTAATTTACCATTTTAAATGTAGGCGATATAAAATAGTATTGTTTCATATTTCTTGTGTTATTCGACTTATAATACACAAATTTACATACATTGAGAAATTTTATTTTACATTTAACATACCATAAAGGATCTGCTTGTATTGCATAGAATGATGAGGCTGAATAAGTAGCATGATGGCACACATTAACTTAAAAAATAATATTTTTTTTTAATATAGCCTTAATATATTCTTTATTTGGAGACGAAAATTTAAAAAAATTTAAAAAAATAAGTACAATGTTAAAAAAAAATCATTTATTTTTTCTGGAGAATTAAATCAATACAAGTATGATTCGTTATATCAAAAAACATATATACAAAAAACTCAAAATAACACGCTGTTAGGCAATCAGCTAGAGGCAGTATTTTTTTCTTAATGAATTTAAAAAATTTGAAATACCAATTCCATTCAGATATACACAGCTAAAAAATTAAAGATAGATGATTCTTTTCATTTGAAAATTAAATCGATAAGGGATGTAGAAGAAAATAAAGTCTTTGAATTAAAAACTTTCTAGGTTTATTCACTACACGTGGTCTTGGACATAGAGGGGGAGGTTTGGATATACTCCCCTTCTATTACATATTGTTTACGGAAAATAATCCAGGGATATGTGCGATCTCTAAGGGTAGTATTTGTTAGTTGAAAGTAAAGAGTATAATGTGGAAGAATAACACTGAACAGTTTAAATAAAGTTTATGAAAATTAACAATTTTAAGTTATATTTTTCTCTTTTTAAAAATTTGTAAATAAATTCCAGATACTTTTGTTAAATGATTTTCGTCCACATTAAATTTTCCACAAAATTTTCCATTAATTTGTTTATATTTAATGATTTAGGTCTGGAAATGTTTTTGCATGACTATTTTACTAGATAAACAATCAGATAAATAAATTGTGAAAAATCTTGCACAAACTCTTTCTTTCACACACCCATTTAAAACCCTTCATCACCATAAGTGTCAGTTCTGTAGTAGTAGACCAACCAAAAGGTCTAAATGTGGTTCACAAGTGTCATAAACTCATCTTAGGCATACATATTATAATATGAAATGTTTAAATGTTGAAAGACTACTACAACGACAACGACAATGACAACGACAACGACAACGACACCGGAAGCCACAAAAATAACGGCAATAACAACGAAAAATACAAAGACGATAACAACAACTACGATAACGACAACGACAACGACAATGACAACGACAAAGACAACGACACCGGAAGCCACAAAGATAACGGCAATAACAACGAAAACTACAAAGACGATAACAACAACTACGATAACGACAACGACAACGACAATGACAACGACAAAGACAACGACACCGGAAGCCACAAAGATAACGGCAATAACAACGAAAACTACAAAGACGATAACAACAACTACGATAACGACAACGACAACGACAATGACAACGACAAAGACAACGACACCGGAAGCCACAAAGATAACGGCAATAACAACGAAAAATACAAAGACGATAACAACAACTACGATAACGACAACGACAACGACAATGACAACGACAAAGACAACGACACCGGAAGCCACAAAGATAACGGCAATAACAACGAAAACTACAAAGACGATAACAACAACTACGATAACGACAACGACAACGACAATGACAACGACAAAGACAACGACACCGGAAGCCACAAAGATAACGGCAATAACAACGAAAAATACAAAGACGATAACAACAACTACGATAACGACAACGACAACGACAATGACAACGACAAAGACAACGACACCGGAAGCCACAAAGATAACGGCAATAACAACGAAAACTACAAAGACGATAACAACAACTACGATAACGACAACGACAACGACAATGACAACGACAAAGACAACGACACCGGAAGCCACAAAGATAACGGCAATAACAACGAAAACTACAAAGACGATAACAACAACTACGATAACGACAACGACAACGACAACGACACCGGAAGCCACAAAGACAAGGAGAATGATAACGAAAGCTACAAAAACGATAACGACAACGACGACAACGACAACGACGACAACGACAACGACAACGATAAAGACAACGACAACGACAAAGACAACGACAATGATACTGAAAAGCACAAAGATGACAATGATGGAGGGCAGGAGGATGTCGAATATCATTTTTCTGTTTCTCGAGACTATGAATCGTGAAGATCAGTTAAGAGGTCAAAATTTTTCGTGATTACAAAACTTACTGGGTAAATATTAGTTCATATACTGGGTGAGTAAAAAGTAGAAGTAAACTCCATTCAATGAATATATAAATATTTTAATAATGAATATTTATTATTTTATACGGTTATCATAAAATATAGAAGATAAATATCCTACTACCATCAATTTCAATTTATTGTAAAATCTACATCTTCTGGATATCTTCTCATAGAAATGTTCATATTATTATCATTTTAAATAACAATACAGCTTTTTGGCATGTCAAGACAAAACATGAACTATATATATATATATATAACTATATATATATATATATATATATATATATATATATATATATATTTATATATAAACAAATTTGTAATTATTTTGCCCGTAGTGTAAGGGAGAGAATATTTGACAATATGTCTGCACCATTTATTTTATTGCATCAACCCTGGTTGACTGTGGAAATTATTTTAAAATATTTATCAACCAGGATTGACAGTCCCTCTACAATTGATAACTTTGGTGTTTAATACAATTTGTCATCGTGGGGGAGCAGACGACTGAATCCATTATGACATGTCAGGAGCAAAGATTTATTGTCAAGATGTACTTAGGTTCAGTCATCAGATTGGAAAAGGTTCATCATTTGGAGCACTTAAATAACAATATATTTTCTTTTCATAATGGTACTAATGTAATTTAAATCTAAATATTAATAATGGTCTCAAGATACTTTTGCATTTTAAAAATATAAGAGTTTCATATTTGTAATGCTTACATTAGTTTACATTACAGTTGGTAATGTTTGTATTCATCCATACAAATTATTAAACTGTAGAGGCAATTTAACATTCAGTCTTACGAATCAAATATACTGGTAAAGTAAGTAAATTTATTTGAATACTGTAACAAAATGTTGGTAATAATGATGAAAGAGACGTAAAGTGAACAGGTTTTATATGAGAAGCACATTTGAAAAGATGTGTAAAGACGTATCTGTCAATCACAGCGGTTCAGGAAGAAGCACTTAGGTAAGTAGAGACATAGAGAGGAAGAGAGAGAGAGAGAGAGAGAGAGAGAGAGAGAGAGAGAGAGAGAGAGAGAGAGAGAGAGAGAGAGAGAGAGAGAGAGAGAGAGAGAGAGAGAGAGAGAGAGAGAGAGAGAGAGAGAGAGAGAGAGAGAGAGAGAGAGAGAGAGAGAGAGAGAGAGAGAGAGAGAGAGAGAATGGATGCCTTTATTATATAGGTCAAGGTTAATATTATTTAGTCTTCTCATCCAGCCAACCTCAACCTAATAATCCAAAATAAACACATTAAGAAAAAAATCTCCAAAAATATTACCAATAAAAATACAAAATATAATTTAAAAAAAAATTAAAAATACAATTCACATATGATTAATATATAATATATAAACAGTTATGCATATGTAGATAATAAAATTTATATAATTATTAAACAACTTTTCGTTTCAAAATTAATTATATAATAAATATAAAGTAAATAAATACAAATTATTACTTAACATTAAATACAAAATATACAATTCTGTCACATCTCAAATAGGGGTGCGGGGGGATACATCCTTTTCTATTGTCGGGTCAAGAAATACGTCTTCAGCAGCCGTAAATCTGTATTCGGCGGTGAATAGACTCAGTAATTGTTTCAGGAAGAGAATTGCATAAGCGACAAGTGGACAAAGTGAATACATTTTTTAAACATTACGGTTTGGTGTAATGGTCTGAAGAAACATACGAGCATAGTTGAACCTGTCCTTGTTCTCTTATCGGAGGTGATATGACGGTTATGAGGATATGACGGTTGAGATATTTTTCAAAAGGACAGATTAAAACGGACTTCCAGGAAAGCTGGTAAAGACCAATAGCTGATGATAAAGTGCAAAACTTTGTAATAGAAACAATAATTCGTTTAATAAAACTAATAGGAATCCCATCTTCACTTATTGCGTTAGTAGTTAACATATGTACAGTTTTAATAAGATCATCGTTCAAAACTTGAGAGAAATAACTGTTCAGAATAACTATGGTGGAGTACCCCACAGTTTATCAGTTACAGTTTTATGACATTGTACAGTGTTTACAGATTTGAGAAAGTAAAATAAATCAGGTGTTGGTTTGATCTGATAGTGATTTAACTTTTAAAACAATACAATCAGCTAATACAGGTACGCTAATTGTGTAGGTGTTTAGGAGAGTAGTACTGCTGGCAAGAATCTCACTTTTTTATGGACTTAAGGAGGCACAGTTTTAGAAGAAAGGATAACAATGTAGATTAGTTGATAAGTAACTTTCGAGAAACATATCTTTCCAGGGTAACAAAAGAGTACGCTTAGAAAGAGCATCAGAGTGTTTGTTTAATTCAAGGACAGAATTAAATTAAACTGGGTGATTCTCATAAATATACAAATAATCACGTAAGGTGTAATGAATATCTAGGATAAGATTTTATATATGTTGTCTGGGTTTCTATTCCGACTAATGAATGGAGAGTGTAGAAGACGTGAGAGACTAAATCCAACATTCTTCATCATTTCAATTAATTTTATTCTTAAGTAAAACATTGTTAAAACTATATTTATCCGTACCTCGTTTATTTAGAGAAAAAAAGATGACATTTTTATTTTACTTGTCAGCCTCATAAAAAATTGGCGATTGAATATAGTTAAACTTAGTTTTTTGTTACTAAAGTTTTTATATTGTATATCTAATTGTTAAGTTATCTCGTGAAACATGCTTACCGGAGGATTTAGGCACTATTTGACCCACGGTTTAGATATAGCAAAAATAAAAAAAACAGTGTAGTAATAAAATCACGGGATTGGAAACGTTAATTTGGGTTTTTTCTTTCTGAAATACCTTACAGTGCGTCAAGTTGCCTACCCTCGATATTACCGGCGAATTACTTATTGACATTTCCATATGATAAGAATTACAGCCACCATCACGATTGGGCTACACATCCAGATAAGAATGCAACCCTTGGGGAATCAGAATGCGGTTACTATTCGATCAGGGAGCATGTATTTTCGCATACTAGTGATAATTAATCTTGTTTGTTCAAATCCCACCAAAATGTGTTGCTAGTTCGTTTTGGGCTCAGAGTCGGACGACCCTTTGGGGTTTGTTGGCCTGGCACTCCCTAATTTATTTATATTAGTATGATTTAACCACGCCGAAATGGTCAGCTTAGGCCATCGGTCGTAATCCGTTGTACAATCCCTAACCAGTCCTCCTGTGGACCGTGTAAGTCTTAATTAGTTATCTTAATTTTAATTTAGTTTACTAATATAATAAAATTAAATAGTTTTCGTTAAATAGCAAAAAATCGGTCATGGGGCTGTTATAAAAGACCTAATTTCTCAAATTGGGTGTACGAATTTAACTAAAATATTGGAAAAAAAAATTAGTGGCTTATAACAATGTCAAAAATTATTTAAATAAAATTTTCGTTTCGATATAATTGCAAAACAATATTTTGATCACAGCCATTTTAAACTTAGGTTCAATCAAATAATATTAGAGGGTGTTTAGAAACAGGCGAAGCAAGCATAAATATCATTTTACTGTTTAAAATATTTAAAATTAAAAACAATACAAATTTAAACATCACAAAACTGGATAAAACGGGTTTATTTGACTGTGAACTAACTAGCAAAGTAATTGTCATTTTATGAAATTTGACCTTATAATTTTTATTAGGATCATTGTTACAGTTGTGAAAAATTGTTGTAATTAATTGAAAGTCTTGTCTAATATTAACGAGAAATATATTGAGTACTTTACTGGTAAGAATTGAAAAATAAAACTATTTCAGGAACTGTTATTAAGAAAATATCTGTTAACTATTAATTGTTTTGTTTTTGTAATTAAAAACAGAAAACAATTGCTAGTCGCAATGAATATATTTATTTATTGTGATTATTAAATATTACTATCTTTTACTGTTATTTTAATTAAATTTTTTAAAATTTCAGTAAGAATTAATCGTAAACATTTTCCTAGTAGTGAAATTCACTTTAGATAATAATAATAAATACATTTTGATTTGACTTCAGTTAAATTTGCAATTTAAATTTGTTACTACTTATGAATTTATCATTAACATTCAGTTTTTCATCATAGCTAAATGAAAGGTTATACTAATATGTGAAATTGTCATAACGCTTCTTTAGGAAGTAGTAACTAAATGCAATTAATGATTTATCAGTTGTATTGCATTTAAATGGATTAAAAAAAAATAAAAAGTGTTGTTCTGTATAGTTTGTATGTGTCCCAAATAACATAGCATAAATATAAACTCCTGTAGTGTGACTCACTGCTATCTGGCGGATGTACTAAATACTTCTTAAACGAGTTTTATGCTGAAAACAAAACACTGGTTTTAGTTTCCTATTTAGAAATTAATATTATTGTAAAAAAAAATAAATACAGTAGTAGTAATTAAATTAAATTAATAAATACTAATAAATAATTGCTGTTTTAATCTATTCAAAAATTCACAAAATATAATTAATTAAAAGTAAACAGTACTATTATATTTCTAAAATTATATTGTTGATATTTATAATAAACTAAAGGACGCCTGTTTATTAGCTTTGTAACCGGGTTCTTGTATTGTTAACCTTGTACGTTAATCAGCTGAAATGAAGTTAAAAAAAATAAATAAATGTCTTTATACAACCTTCTTCGTTTGAAGTAAATATCACATCGTAGTTGTCGTTTTAGAATGTAGACATCAGCACGCACTGTATCATTGTAAATACATCTCTACTTGAATTACCGATATTTTATGTTGTCTTTTCATTCAACCTATATTTAAAACAACAAAGAAAAGATCAGATACACTTCATTTTTCACAAACAAAACAGAACTTAAATGTATAAATAAAATCGAATTAATAAAATAATTAACTTATTTATATACCAGTTCCACTGATGACGTCAAATAAAGTAAATATTTTCGATTTGAAAGTTTAATTAACATTACAAAATATAAATTACAACAATTCGTTATATAAGTTCTTTGAATTCCGTTAAGTTTTCGCTTCTATTTTTACGGAACTAAGTCTTTAATAATTAAAAAATACATATAACTATTAAACTTATATAGTTATGCATCTCTATGTCTTTATGTTAAAATTGTTTGATTTGACTAAAATGTTTATAACGGTTACCTATTCTTCATCAAGTAGTTACTTAATGTAATTAGTGATTTATCAGTTTTAAGCGTTTAAATAGTTTTATTAAATCCATTTTTTTTTCTCCTACTTCTGATTTAAGCTTTATCCATTGGTCAACACAACAAGTTCTCTCTCATTACGAAAGGTCACCATGTTATAATGTCACTACTAATTATTACACTAATACTTGCAGCTCTCATCTGAGGATACGCTGGGGACATCCACACCCGAAGACTACATCTATTCCAAAACAAAGTTTTGAGAATAGTGACTATGGCACCAATATCCACCAAACTTAGATTAATACACGAAAACTTGAGTTTGCTTTTCATCCAACAATACATCCAACATCTACCAGCAAATCTTCACAAGTGGGCTCACTCACACCCCACATCGATACTAACATCTGTTAAACGACCCATGACAGACCACCTGCTGGTCCTGTAATGCACACCCCATCCTTACTACTGTGACTTTTACTAATTGTTGTCATAAGATCTGCTTCAGAAGCGGTATGAACAACGTAGATGTACGAGACAAGACTTTCAGTTGTCCAGGGGTATTATAACTGATATCTGCGAAAAAACCGACTCAGTTGTTTTAACCCATCTGTATTACGTATCGGTGAAAAAGTAAAAGTGAATTATAATTAGTTATAAAGAGGATAATAATATAATCCTTTGTTATAAAACTAATGCAAGTATAATAGGTTGGATGTTATTTCCAACTCTATGGTTAACAAAATATAAGATGAGATGTAAATATTATCATAGACTTTTAAGAATCTGCCTCAACTACAACCTTATGTTTTTATAAGGTTGTCTTATTAGGCCGATTTTATTTACACATATTTGTTTTTTTTTGGTGAAAAATAAAGCGTATCTATACTATTTTTTGGTGCTTTTAATGTAGACTGAATAAAGAGACAACATAAAATAAAATGAAGAAATTAAAGTCTCTTTTTTATCGGCAATTCAAATAGAGATGAATTTACAACCATTCGATGTGTGCTGAAGTCTACATTTTAAAACAACTACGATGTGATATTAACGTTAAACGAAGAAGTAAATATGAACGAGACTTTAGTTTTTTAAATTTTCAAATCTGATCATACGTAAAATGTTGGGAGAACTTTGCTACGAAGCTAATAAACAGAGGTCATTGGAAACAAATTTATTTTATAAAACTGCGACCACGTTTGTATTGGTAATCACGTTTAAGAAAAACAACCTAATCTGCCCTTGTAGAGTCCGTAAGTTTACATAACGCCGTAAGTTTTTGTGCTACACTTTTACAAAAAACTCTTTTATGAAAAGGTCTAATTAGTTTTCCTTCAAAAGTCGTCGTTTTCTCGTTATTTAACGTTAAACGTTTCGAATTCAGTTTTCGGCGAATAGTCACCTTCAACGAGCCATATCTCGCATCTACAGAAATAAAATAACAATAATAAAAAAAAGAGATTGAACTGTTATTTTAATAGCTTTATTTTTGCTCTTGACATATATTTTTAAATAAAACGTATGGTATAGCTCTAAAACAAAATTTTTCAATCGCGAGTAACTAAGAAACTATTGATTTATTGAAAAAGTTATAGAACATTTTTGCTTAGAATTAATCCTTCTCTAGGTTATTTTGTGTGTACAAATTTCCATCCCCTGAGTGTGGTATCCACGCCCAGAGTAAAAGCACACATCGGCCCTATATCCATGAACCGGTTCCCACTTACTGTCCAAATTTAACTTCAAATGGATTTATCTGAAAGAATTCAGACCAAAAAACTGTTAAAACACTGGACTATAGTTTCAACACTTGATACAAAAAGTTTATTTTACACTATTTTTAAAGATTATGTTACATATTTAATGTTTTTATTTGTTATTAAATTAAAAATGTGATCTTACTATTGTAAATTTCGAGCAACAACCTCAATAAAGTTTATTATTGTTTTCTTTGCTGATGTCTACATTCCGAAACACCTTGTAGAATAAACAAAGAAGTTTGTATAAAGGAGGCATTCGTTTGTTAAACATTCAGGTCAGCTTATAACCGTAAAAGGTTGACGATGTGAAAACACCGTTACGAAGTTCATAAATACATGTTTAAAGGCAATCTCAGCATGCAACCTCGTTTGTACTGGTACTCTAGTTAATAAGAACAACTTAAATCTGTTCTAAGTTTATGCCATACGTTCAACACTTGATAATGAGAGTTGATTTACACTTTGGAAACGTTGTGTGTTACTTTTAAAATGATGTTCAATTGACCATTATTAATAATATTAACAATCCATCATTATTAAATATCTTAAAAATAAAAAGTAATATGTTTGATGACTTTGTCACGTTGTTTATATGAGGGAGAGGGGATTGGCCAATTTCATCTTTGCTTAACATGCGTAAAATCGACATGCTGTGAAACTTAATTTTGCGTAGAATGATGTACAACCTAAAGGTAAATAAAATAATATTATAAAAAACGGTTACCAACACCACCACCACCAACAACAACAACAAGAACAACAACAATGACAACAACGACAACAATGACGACAACGACAACGAAGACATCACAGACGACAACGACTGTTACGTTATAGTGTTAAAGATTGAATTTTGTATTTGTAAATATATAGAATAATAAAATGTGTAATTATTAAGGATTTCAAATTTAAGTAAATCGATAATTCTCAATTCCAAATTGGGCTACATGCCACAACTTTCACTTTATACCTGTAGACATTTTGGACATTCTCTTACTATCTCCGCTTGGAATCGGATGTATTGTGTGTTCCATCAGCCGTTTTTAATGGACTTAAGTTCCGGCTACCTCAAATTCAATATTACACTTTTTGTTTCTCTTTTTAAACATTTTATATTTCTTATAAAGTGTCAAGTGCGGTCGGTGTGAAGTGATTGCGAGAAGAAGTACTGGCCAGTTTCCGTGGTATGCCAACGAAGTGGTACCGTTCGTTGGCATAAGATAACGACAACCTCAAGGAAGGTAAACTCATCGACTCTGGTCCTCCGATACACAAAATTGTAAGTAAGAAGTTCATACATTAACACTCATTAATTATTGAACAACGACAACACAGACGACATCGACAACACAGACGACAACGACGACAACGACGACAACGACGACGACGACGACAACGACAAAAAAGACGACAAAGTTGACGACGACGACAAAGTTGACGACGACGACAAAGTTGACGACAACGACAAAGTTGACGACAACGACGATGACGGCAACAACAAAATGAACAACATAAACACTTTTCAAAGGTAATTGTTTTTATTTTTAGGTTAGAAATATAAACAAATTAGTCTTACCTACCGTAAATTCCAAAATCACTTAAAAAAAAATCAACTGTGTGTCGCGTGTACGAAGAGTAACTTGAATACTTCTAAAACTTTCTATCACAGACGATCAAACACGTTACACTTATGCCCAAATAGATTGTAAACGTATTTGTAAAAAGCGCACTAGCTGCCGCCCAATGTCATCTCATGGTCGGTGATAGCAGAAAATAGATGTCTACATTGTAGCAGGGTAGTCGATTTCATTATTTACTTGAAAGCCTGGTGCCGTCACCAGCGCATGACCGTTGCTGTGGAGGCTCTCTTTATCTCACCCTCTCATAGGTAGTTTGGGTGTTATCACTGGATTGCTGTTGAAATACTCAACATTGGGTTGAACTTGTAATGTATAGATTACGGAAAGAATTGTCGATTGAGATGTCAACGTATAGAAGATCTACTGTGGCGGAGACACGGTCAGAAAATGATGGTGCACCTCACGCCGTCCCGCACTTGAAATCAAAATCTCCACTAAGTGAAATAAAATATTTCATTTTCAACTATCATGTGGTATAATTTACTTTTGTGTGTAAACGATAGTTTTTCAGCTGCAACGTGAAACTGCATCTCCTGATTTCGTTGTCATCATTTGTTCTGTCACGTCCAAGCAATTTAAAGACAGATTTATTTCTAAAGGATAGACAAATGGATGTAAGATACATCCAAGAAAGCATTCCTTGATAGGCATAGTTTCTTCTGAAAACTAGACCCGTAGACTATTAAATAACTTTGTTCGTTGAATAAAGAGAGATTACTCTAAAATTCCCCTAGATAATCCTTTGAAAATACTAACGTTTTTGTGTAAATAGAAGTTACATAAATACATAAACTAAAATATTTCTAAAATCTTCCATATAACCCGAGGGACACGTATTCTCGAGTTTAAGTTTAACAACCTCTTGTTTTGCTAAACTAAATAAGTTTTATCTTAAAATTGATATCTATAGTTTATATGAACTAAAAGATAAATTACTTTGAAAATAAAATCTTTATTGTTGTTTACAGTTAGTTTGTTATACGATTGTGTTTTTATATCGTCAGTTTAAGTTTTGGTTTCAGTATTTCTCCATAAGGGTTGATAACATGTCTACAACAGAATGGTTTCTTTATATAGGGTGGCTAACAAGTATCCACCTCACTTTTCTATACAATGTTTATAAAATTTATTACGACTAAATAAAGATTTTTATACTTCATCTCTCTTACTAAGTTTTAATATTTATGCCTGCCATCTTAGATTTAAGTGAATTTTGGAAAATGGTTCTTGTGACAAATGATTACGACATTATGATTACTCTGGGAAAAACAAATGTTAAGGCTTGTTCACATTTGAGTTGACTTGTTCTTGTACTAGATAAATGTAAACAGATAATCGAGTCGGGTGAAGAGGGAGTAACCGCTGTCTCGTCCGTTACCAGCCATAAGACCGTTATCCATCATCATTATCTATTTCCTTGTATCGTATCAAGTTTAACTAGTGGAGAAATATCGATTGCTGTACAACGTTCACGCTGTAGTTGTTTTGAATATCTAAGACCAAATTTTAATTTACGTGAAGTGGGGACAGTAATTATTTGCAGCACTATATCGTGACAATGAATGCCACCCCATCGAAGAATAAGAGTGAGCGTCCAAACAACCATTGAAAGAATAGTGAAACTTATGGGGAAGGGCGTTGAATCCAGAAAACAAAACAGAAAATTGAAAATTTACGATTCTACTTTCAATCAAGAAGTGTTAAAAATTAAGAGATCCTTAAGTATGAATCAGTATCAGGTGATTTTTAAGTGTCAGCAAAAAAATGGTTCTCTATTTTGGACTCCTATAATGGAAATAGGGAAAGGCGCGAGTGAATTAACAGGTAACTTAGTAAGTGTATTTTTATTATTACAGCCTATAAATATTAGCTCTTATTACAAAGTATGTGTATAGCCTACCCAGAAAACAGGTTGGTTTTATTAGGGTCACTATTGTTATCTAAAGAAGTTATAAATAAAAAGCTAACTTGAAATGGGAAGTGTGGTAATTCCACGGGTATTTAGGGATCACCGCCGTATTAAGATCACGGTATAAGATATCTGATGCGTGCGCACATGTGGCCAATACAAGTACACAGTCGTTCAGAGTGCGCCGAGGTCAGCGGACGTGAGTAAAGCTTAATTAATTTAACTTTTGGGTGATAAACCTAAATGGCTACCCAAACCGTAATTGCGGGGTCTGATCGACCCCCGGGTGTTACGTAGTCATTAGTAGGTCATCCGACTAAAATTAAGAAGGAATTATTATGACCTAAAGGGTTAACGTAATTCTCCCATCACGCCTGTCCCTAACCGTAAGTTCTAAACGATAAGTAAGTTATAATAATTAATTAGGTAGTGTAGTAATTAAATTATATCTCATTATAAGCTGGCTGTGAACATAGTGATTTGCTTGGGTTGAGACTAAGCGTAATTAACGTCGGAATATATTTAACGGGTAAGTCCTAGCACGTTTTCCAAAACTCCCATTCCGGAACTTAAGCGGTGCCAACGTCTGGCCCTTACCATTAACCAGGGCTGACGTTCCCCTCAGAAGGTTTGAAATTATTAAAGAAATGTAAATAATTAACTCCCTTTCTTTATTTTTTATTATTTTAAAAGCTAAATTTGTATTTTAACACCAATATTTTTATTAAAACTGGAATATTACGCACCTAATTTGTATATTACTTAAGGATATTCAGTACTTCTTAACCAAAATATTGTGCTATCAATTTAGAAATTACATGCTCTTTGACATCCTCCGTGGAGAGTTAGGTCAAAATTGGAACCATTTGTACCATGTTTATTTATCCCTTCAATTAATATAGTCTGTGATCTAAAATTGTGTTTTGTTGTTAATTTACTATCTCTAACAATAAATCATAATCATTTCTTAACAGTGTATAGATGCCCGTGTCGTGAAATTTTCAATGTACAGTCTATAGTATGCTACTTACACAACTAATGTTGTTTATTCAACGCTGCGAGTGGCCGAGAGGGAAAATGATATTTTCTAAAACACGACAAGTACAACTAGACTGAGCTTGCTTGCTCCCTTTAACTCGAATAATGTAACATTTATCCTCTTTAGAACAATAAAAGCCATTTGTTGAATATTTAATGAATGCAAATAACAATTATTATAAAATATCTTAATTGAAATTGATTAATTAATAAATATATGTTTTACGAGTATTATCAACCTATAATTCGTTTATGGCAAAAACAGTTTTATTTATAGCAAGATAAATAAATGAAAGTTTGCTCCGTGGGCTTCTTCAAAAAATATTTACAATTTAATAGTTGTTGATCAAAACAACTACTATTTTCAAAACCCTTTCTTAGTATGAGTATACAGACCAACCCCAAATCGTATTAAAAAAATTCATAGCTCTAAGGTTCATGGACCCGAGATATGTTTTAGGGGTAAAAACACCCTTGGAGTGGAACAACCCTATATTAATACGCGTCTACAGACCTACCCTAAACCATGCTAAAAAAATCATAGCTTCAGGCTTCTTCGATCCAGAAATTTCGTGATCACTCAGTGGATTTTGACTTTTATATATGTATATATACTGTCGGCCTATTCACTATCTTGCGATATCTTGTGATTTCTTGGATTTCCCCCCCCCCCTTCTGGGCTGTGAAAGCCTCCTTCAGAGGCCTCACCGGCGCGCGGCGTCGACCTAGCGATATTTTGCCGCCCCAATTTCCTTCCTACACCCATTCAGTAATACCGGTCATCCTTATGAAGGAACAGATACTACCGATAGGGTTGTCTAGGATGGTTTCCATCTCTTTCTTGGATTACAACTTAAATTTGATTCCACCAATAATCAACCTCGTTACGACGTCACTTTTTGCAATAATACAAAAGTAAAGAATTTGAATGTTAACAAAACTCTGTTAGTGAGTGTTCGCTTAATTACTATTTTATTATCATATTTCATTCCTTCTCCTTTACGTGCATCAGAAACCTGACGAGGGAATCTGTGTTGTACTTCAGTCACTTAAGAGAGAAATGTGTGCTTAGCATCTATTGTTGATTATGTTGTTTGTAGAAAACAATTTTACAGTATATTTGTGTGAAAAAACAACTATAAAATATAGTTAGCAGATGATAATTTCAATCTTTTTTTCAACTAATTTTTATACCATTTGATATAATTGTTAGAAAAAAAACATTAAAAATACCTCCAAAGATATTGTAAAATAGTTATCAGAATATTTTCCACCCAAATTTAAAGAAATAACTCCCCCTTATGATAGAAAAATGCTTTTATTTGGATAGTATTTGAGTTAAATTCCTCTCTCATGAATATGAAATACATAAATAGACGTTGCTATATTGTATGCTACAGACACAGAGACAATTATCCAGATTAAACATCCACAAAGCCTATATTAACTGTCTGAAGGTTGTTTCTCTTTCTCTTTTCTCTCTCTCTCTCTCTCTTACTAGGCCAGAATGACGTCACTAGTATTCAAAGGCAATCATTGGAAATGCTTCTTTTATTTGAATTTCTATTACGCTTTTAGATTTTTTCAATAACATTAAAATGTATATATTTTTTAATTATACACATTATTCTTGCAGGTTATTTATCATTACAATTTTTTCCATCTTATTGAAATGTCATTAGCTTTAATGCAATAGACGTACATTTGTTAAAATTAAAAAACAATTATATACAGGTGCTGAAAAAGGCAGAGACTTGTTAAACAACTCTTGAATGAAAAATTGTAGATGAATTAAATATAACTTTCAGCCTTGGTTGTTTGGAACTATCATTTAAAATTTTTTGAAGTCATATCCCTTTTAAGAGGGAAGGCCCGCTGGGGGGTTGGAAGAAAAATTTAAACGTGAATATGGGTCGAGGTGCACAACAAATTAAAGCCCTTTTTGGTGGAATATTTTGACACAAACTTTTATATTTTTGATTGTCCCAATTCGAAATGGCAGCAGCTCAAAATTTGGAAATAGTTTCGTTTATGTAATGCAGAACCCGTCGTTGTTGGCAAATTAACGCATATAAAAAATTGGCTTACTTTGGTGCTAAGGCGTTTAAAATGTTGATTTGTAGTTATTAACATGAAAATGGTGGTCAATAAAAATTTTAAGATATTAATACGCTTGAAATAATGCAGTTCTTAAGTTACTAAAATTATGATGGATAATTTAAGTTGTAGATTGAGTTATAGTTGGAAAGTAAATAAAAAGTTAAACTACATTATCTTTTGAACTAACTCTTACCACCTTGTTTATTTTAATCAGCATTCTGAAATTATTATCAAACAAATAGAAATGTCAAGAGGACGCTTATCAGAAGTAATAGCTTTTTATTTCCCGAACTTTTACCATTAGTTGTAGAAACACAAACAATGCTGATGTCATATTTCAGAATCCTACCCGTGTTGAGTGCAGCTAGTTTTGTATTAGTCACTATTTAGACCTGTGCATTTCGCTGTGTGACTTATCAAGACGGAATGATGCGTGGATATGACAAGAAGTAAGAAATTTGTTTAATGACTATTTTATGAAAAAATAGAATAGTAAAAACAACTTTAGAAAAATACAGACTTGCGAAGTTGTAGACGTTTTACATTTGTCACAAACTCAGATGCTTCTATTAACTCAGTAGCACCACATCTTGAAATCTGTCGCTTTTAGTATTTTAAAAGATAACAATTTCAAAGGGTAATAAATTTATTTATCCGATGAACGACTTGATCGTCGGATCGAGTACTGCGAAACTATGATGGGAAATATCAATGGTAATTTTAATTTTGAAGTAAAATATTATTTAACGATAAAGCAACGTTTGTTTATGTAGAACGTCGTCCACCGACATAAAACCGCAATTGAAGTGACCAAAACCTGAATTGTTCAGTAGAAAAACACACATATCATACAGATACATTAAATGTTGGAGTGGGTATTTTTTGTAGACAAGTAATGAGGCCAGATTATTTCTCCCATACAAATTATTTTTAGTGATAACTTCGGAAACGCCTGGTTACAACAAAATGGAGAAGCCTCTCCATTACGGTGTAAAAGTAAGGCGCTATTTAGAGAAAGGTTTCCCGCAAAACTGGATCAGTAGAAGAGCCAGACTAGAATGGATTTTTCCTTTCTAGGCTATTATTTTTGCCACTACATGAAAGATCTAGTCTACTTGGAAGGACTGAGACTATTGTTCAAGAACCTGGGCGTATATCACCGACGGTTGGGATATTGACAAACTTTGTTCACCAAAGGAAAGTTCCATATTTTGGTTTAGTTATAATTAAAACTCTCCTTCACTCAAAACTTTTTTTTATAAATGTTCTCATACCTTTGAAATAACTAGTCTTTCTCTACTGTTAATTGCCTTTCTGAATTTCTTGTCAGTTCTCTTTATATCTTGTTGAATGAATCCAAGAATTTCTTCAATCTAGTCTTTACTTAATCTCAAATATGTTCGAAATCTGTCATCACCCAATTCGAGGTCGCCCATTAACTAATGGTATTTACCAACAGACTCCCTTTTCTCATTTATTGGGTGAACTTGCTTAGTTGTTTTGATAATGATTACAAAAGTACTAGGTCATTATCACTACTGCGGGAATCGTCGCTGAAACACTGTACCCTGTTTACAAATCCAGTCCCACCACGGCACTCTAAGCTACAACCGAATGTGTTGGGTTAATATAGCCTGGTACATAGCGATCATGGCTGGCATAGCATGCGTCCAAAGACGGTCGCTATGTTACGTGTGTAATGGATTTTATAACGGTTCACTTGGTGGAACTGCTATGATATAACTGCGCGCTTTGCTGCCAAATGACATATTCATGCACCCACGCATGTTTATACTTATTTGTACGTAAGACAATTGTAAAAATTAAAAAGAAACAATATATCAGGTGGTAAGGACTTTGTGAGCTTTGTAAAGTCAAAAATGTGTTGGAGCGTGTGGAGAGAATGCCTCCGGAAAAACTGCTCAATAAAAAAAACGAGGGGTAGAAGAAGGAGAGGAAGACATAAGAGAAGCTGAAAGAATGATGTGAAATGAGACTTGAAGAGTATTGGGATAAGGACCGGGAGAGGAGTATGGAGGCTAATAATGGAGGAAAATAAAGGCCATATAACGGCTTGTAGAGCTACGGAAGTAAGTATATAAGTGGAGTAAATTACTACTGTATGAAGGATCATCGGAAAAATCAAAGTCTGTGGGATGGAGGAGCTTTCCTGTAAGAAAAAATATAATAGCTAGAATTTCTACATTGGAAATACACTTATAATTATAAATATATATTATAATCGTTAAATCAGTTGCTTACTTCATGTGGGGCTTATTGTACATTATTATAAAGAATTTTATCTTCTTTATAAAGATTTATTTTCCGGTGCATTTATTTATTAGTAAAATAACACAATAGAACAAAGAATGTTGAGTTTGAAATTAATCTTGTGCTGAAGTGAGTACTCTTCTTATCAAAGTTAAAATTTGCTTTAGTTATAGATAAGTGTTTTGCAAAATATAACTAAATAATGATTGTAAACCATTGTGTGCATAACCATCATAACATTTATTTAATAAATTTATCTGTCAAATTTTGAAATCGGTAATCCGAACAAAATCATAATCATGGAAAGTATCGAAATTTATTCACAAATTGTAAATTGTGAATACATTTTTGTAACATATTTACTGAATTAATCATTTAAACCATTACTTTAATCAATAACACGAGTTCGTTTATTTCTTTTGTAATTTAGTGAACATTGTACACTCTATTTGTAATTGTGGCAAGATAGTAAAAAAATCTATTGGTAAAATTTCAGATTTTAGAATTTGCTCAGCTCACACACTTGTTAAAGCCTTTGTAAATGATAATTTCACACCTAATTTAATGAATTTAATTATCTAGAGTCTGCAATCAGTTAAAGTCTTCAATAATTATAAAAAATATACTTCCCATATTTAGTAGTTCCTAACAAATATGTGTTATACAATCGCTATAAAAATTGAATACAAAAATACACACACATATAGCAATTTTAAAGAAACCTCATGTAGATCAAAACAGATGGTCTGGGTAATTGTTTCGACTAACATATCTAAGTCTACAATATCTACTGAACTTAAAAAGAAACAAGTGATTTTGAAAGATGGCCAACTGCCTGCACGACTAACTGATTACCTGCTGGACTCACTTCCTGCATACTGTCTGATCGTTTAGTAGCCTTACTAACTGACAATCTACATGCATGAAACTACATATATAAAATATACCATCAATTTATATAAAATGTGCTCCAAAACCATATTTATAAAATATGATAGAAATCTGCTCATTGCTAAATAATAATAATAATAAAACAGCGAATCTTTGAAAGTACCGGACCCCTTCCTAATAGAAATAAGAACAAAAATAATAAAAAATATATAAAATAAAGTAGTAGATGTGGAAATGTAATTAATTATTGAAATAAGTGGTTAAATATATATATTTTTAGATCATATTTTTTTTATTTAAAAGCACAAGTTTAGGACTTAAGTCTCCACACATTTTTTTTTTACGATTTAAATATTTAGAGATAAGAATCTGCTAAACTATTTGCAGAGTCTTAAGTTGAGTTTAAAACAAATTTAACATTCTCGCAGTTTAATTCAAAGAAAGGAATGTTTAAATGACTGTAATACACGCCATTATAGAGCTTAGTTGAAAGTAATCTCACAAAAGTACTTCATTCGGAACTTAGTGGGGGAATGAAAGCAGCTTTAGTCAGAAGAGGTAAGGAAGGGTAGAGTATTATTGGGTACAGTATTAAATGTGAAATAGGTTTTTGTTTTTTAAATTTGGTAGTTATAAATTCATATTTATTTTCACACATTTACTAATTATGATGAAACAGAGTTGATTTGACGTTATTTAATTAATATGTATATATTGATTGTTAGTGTAAGTAACATAATACTACACTGACTGATTGACTGCCGGATTAATGACTAACTGACTGATTGACTATTTGAATGACCGACTGACTACTGATTGATCGAGAGGCTTACGAACTGACTGCTTGACTTATTAAATTGACTGACTGAATGTTTACCCAACTACCTAACTAACTGACTATACATTTCATTAACTGCCAAACGGACTGACTGCCTTACTGACTGATTGACTGCCTGTTTAAATGTCTCACTAACAGCTTTTATAACTGACTACCTGCCTGCCTGACTGCCTGCCTGACTGCCAGATTTTAGACTATCTGAACGATCGACTGACTAACAAATTGATTGATTGGCTGTCTGACTACAGATTTTACGGGTTGACTAACTGTCTGATCGCCTGATTTCATATGTAATTGAGCAACAGACTGCATGAATTTCCCGCCCGTCTAACGGATTGTTTTGAATGATTGAAGGGCTGACTGATTGTCTAGATGATGAACTGACTGACTGATTTACTAATGGAGTTCCTAAATGACATACGCTCAACTATTTAACGGCCTACCTGACTAGATGACTACCTGATTGACTGATAACTGACGGACTGACTGCCAGTAGTTCCTGTTAGATTGCCTTACAACCTGACTGACTGACTGCCTTATTAACTAACTGCCCAATTGATTTACTGATTGCCTGTCTACCATAATGACTGGCTGATTGACTAACTCTCTGTCTGTTTGACTGTCTACTCACTGACAAGCTGACTGCTCAACTGATTGATTGACTCCTTGCTTAATTAACTGGCAGTTTGATTGACTGAGTGTCTCACATTTCTTAGATTTCTAGTTCTATTTTTAGTTTGCAATATAGCACTGGGTTTTGTAGGCGGTTTTCATATTTCTCATGTTCTATGTTTATAACCAGATATCGAGAGTTGATCATACTCTTAAAATATCATATATTATTTTTTTAAATATAATGATTGAAAATATCAGAATAAATATCGATAATTTGAACAACCCATCATGGTCTAATATTTTAAAACCAGAATTTACAAAGTAATATTCATGTCCATAATTGCCTTCAGACTTGCTATATTATATTTAAAAAATGTCATGCCAAACTTTAAGTGGTGGTGTTATGAGTCAAATAAAGAAACATTCTCCAATGAACAAGTCTGAGGTTAATGGGGTGTTCAGTAAATGCCTCGCCAAACGGGTCAAATTAAAGATATAAGTTCCTATAAACATATATACGAAAATGCTTCGATTCCATCTGTTGGCCATTTTGTATTTTTGTTGTTTTTTGAAAAAAAAATATATATCTTTTGGAATTATTAAGATATCGAGTGGAAATTTGGTATACACATTTTAATGAAATGCTTTATCAAGAATCAAAACTTGTTCTTATAAAGTCTCGAAATGGTGACGGACTGAAATTTTTAATGTTAAATATTTCTAAAACCAATCACTTTACAAAAATGTAAACGGCCACAACTTAAAAAAAATATGAAATAAAGTTTTATTTTTGGTATACTGGTAAATTGTTGAATAAAAATGTGTTTACCAAATTTCGACTCAAAATCGTAATAAATTCAAAAGCTATAATTATTATTCTTAAAAAACACAGAAAGGCCGACAGATGGAAAACGGATCATTTTCGGACATATGTTTATAGGAACTTTTCTCTTTATTTTGACCTATGTAACCACACTTTAAAGTTTGGCAAGGCATTTACTGAACACTCCATTACCTTCAGACATGATGTATATACAGGGTGTCCCGTAAGTATTGACCAAAACTTTACGAGGTTATACTATAGGTAAAAACAAACAATTTTCACCATATAATGTATAGTCCTATCTTGCTTAGTTTTCTGTCTATCTGTCTGTATGTGTTTTTTAGAAACAAATTTCTATCTTAAAAATGGTTTGAGATATCAAGTTGAAACTTTTTACATTTAATGACCTTATTAGTGTGCATCTTAGATAAAAGTTTCAAAATAATATCATTTACAGAAACAAAATGGCGATCATTTAAAATGTTCAAATCCTAATAACTTTAAAACGATTGATGTTACAAAAAAAAAGATACATAAAACATAGCCCCTTTTAATACAAGCATTTTGGTACCTGGTTTATTGATCTAGGATAAGTAGTATCAGAAATAAGTAAGATTTCCCAAGTAGAGGTTTGTGTTTTATTCATAATAAATTTTGGTCAATACTTACGGGACACCCTGTATATGTAAACATACCTTATTGTCATTAAGAACAAGTCAGTTGTATTGAATAGCTACAAATGTTTCGTCAACTTGTGGACAACATCAGGACGGGAACATTTGAACATTAAATCGTACATACACTACGGCCGCCATTTTGAAATTTATAAAAATAAAGTATTTCTGTGTGGTACACTTGTAAATCGTAACAAACAAAATGCTTATATACAATTTGAACTCTTTATCTATTTCTGGACTTACCGTGAGTTTTGTAAAATAAAAATGGCGGATTGCGACTAAAACAGGAATTCGAAAAAGTTACTGAACATTTTTCATTTATTTGAATATATAGTTTCCGATCCTGTATAGTGTACTAAGGATACTTAGGTATTTTCGAAACATCCAATGAACGTTCTAAAGTGTGCTAAAAGTTATTTAAAGTCATTACATGTAAGTGTTTAAAGTATAAAGTGAAATGAAGTATTTTGTTTTAAAGTAAATCAGACATCCAAGAAAACGAACTGTTACAATATTGAATTGATTTATTAAAAGGGAATATAATTTATTTTAGACGAGAATGTTAACAATTTTTCAAGTAGTTTCTAGATTTGCAATCTTTAAGTTGTAATAGTTAAGATTTTCAAGTGAATGTTATAGGAGACTTTTTTGTTTGCTGGTTGGCATAACTGAGCCAACAGTTTTAACTTATGCTGTTTGACGAGGTGGAAAATTGCTTTCATGAGCGATTGGCTACGGTACACGTTAGTTTGTATTACAAAGAATTAAAAATATTCTTTTTATTTTCTTGTTCTAGATGCAAGTTCTTTATGCTTATTCGGTCTAAATGAAATAAATATAAAAATTCAGAAATTTGAATTTTTTTTTGTTTATTTCCTATTGGTATAGTTTTATAAATATCAATTCAGTAGTGTCATTAATTTTTAAAGATAGTTTTTAGTAAGATTTGTGACAATAGAATTTACATTTTGTTTAACCACTTCAATGTATTGAACAACACTTGTGAATAGTTTATCAATTAAAATACCTACGTAATGAATTCATGTAATGATGCCTTTGTAGTAACGATCTATTGATTAATGTAATTCAAGAGGAGGAAAAGATCAATAAAACGTAAATGTTTCACAAAAACCATTTGCTTTTACATTTGAACCATTATACAGTACATTATTCCGTAGGGTGGTAGGGTTTCAACTACAATAGTTGAAAATTATTGGAGCAGACTCACTCTGAAATAAAACTTTTAAAGTGGAGTTAATTAGTATAACGTCTAAAAATACACAGTTTCAAACGGAATTCAGAAACGCCATGATGACCTTGATTAATATCATGGGGGAGGGGGAGAAGACTGGGATAATGAGACGGATTTAAAAATTTGAAAGTTATTTAAAGATAAAATGAACATAGACTTACCGGAATCGTACATAGGTCGATCACATCGTAGGCTCTGAGGGGAAAAACAGGCATAGAGCTAAAATAGTGAAGTTTGTGGGATATAGATATATACAAAGACCTTATGAAAATAAGAAAACTCTTCAAGGAATTGGTTTCACTGCCAGGGAAGATTTTACATCCTTTTGATAAGGTTTGTATAAAAAGGGTGTCGAAATGTTTGGTATTCGTAATGTTTGGAGGAATGTGAATTTTCTGGTTAGACGCAAAGCTGAAACGTAACTCGGTCTCAACATTCTCTACATTTGTGTAATGTGGAGTTTTTAATTTATGTGCTTATTGAATAGAGTGTAATCGCTTAAAAAATCACTTTGAAATCTCAAAGGGTTTACGAGAAATTGCAGTTTATATGTGCCAGATTTTAACATTTCACGTTTCGCCACTTGCAATACCTTAACACCTGTAGCTCTCTAACTATTCATCGTAATGATATGAACTTTAAAAATAGAAAAGAAGAAAGTTCAAGTTTTACTGCGTTTTTTTAAATTAAAAATATCTCTTAAATTATTTGAGTAATTAATTCGAGAAAACAGCCAATTTTCAAACTTTGCAAAATCGTAAGGGCTTGATATTTTTTAAGGCCGAAGATTGAGTTTTTGATTTTTGAATGTTTCCATTGCCTAATAGAAGCATAATTAAATTTTGGAGTCGACTCGTACTTTTAAAATATTTAATATGTTTTCATTTTTATCTAATTTTTTATAAAATTGTCAACAGTTAGGCTAACAATACCAATGATATTCAGAATTACATCAAAAGATACAGAATTGAATAGAGAGTAATTGCTGAAAAACTCACTTTGAAATCTCAAAGGGTTCACGAGAAATTGCAGTTTATATGTTACAGATTTTAACATTTCACTTTTCGCCACTTGCAATACCTTTTTAAAACGCCTGTAGCTTTCTCACTTCCTCATTGTAACGATATGAGGAAAGAAGAAAGTTCACATTTTACTGTGGTTTTTTTTTTTTTCAAATCAAAAATATCTCTTATAGTTTCAGAAAAATAGACACCAAATTTGTATTAAAATAACAAATCAACTTTACTCTCTTTGTAATCAAATGCATTTGCTTAGAGATGTTGTCAGTTTTGAAATGAGGAAACTTTACTATGCTTTGTTTTTATATAAAATTCAATATGGTTGGGGTATGGAATCAGACATTGGAGATATTTTTTAGGTACAAAAATATAAATTCCGTTTATAACTTATAGTAAGTTCACAAGTTCTTGTAAAAATGTATTCATAGATGTATAATTGACGACTGTCCCAAGCCTTTTCATATATAAGTGTCTGTTGTTAATAAAAAACTAATAAATCATTTCCTTGAAACGCAGAGCTTCCATGCATATTCAACACGAAATAAGGAAGTCCAAACTAATAAAACATAGGCTTTCTATCTTTGAAAATCGCATTACTACATCTGTATTACATTGTTTAATAACTGTCGAAAGATGTAAAGAAATTAAATGATAAATTTAAAACCCGTATTAAAATGACATTAAGAGAAAGAGAGTTTTACTCAGTTCAAAAATACCTGGATGGCAATTTCAAGCTCATAGGAGTTTTATCTTTGATTGTGTTGATAAATGGCATCTTGGAGAAAATAAATTTTTAATATTGTTTTCATAGTTTACATACTGACATGTTTGTTCTAGATTAGAATAGCTATTGAAATATTGTATTTTCATTCTCTTGTAAAGTTGTGATTAGTGTAATAACTAATGAAAATGATTTGTAATTGTTATAATAATGTAATTTAAATTGATAACATTGACTCGTCACATGTTTTTCAGCAGTACCATTTGGTTTATAAAATTTTTATGTGAGATAAATTATTTCTATTTCCATTAGAAAAGATTATCTGTGTTTGAAAAATCAAATAAACGACTTTTGTCTCTCTATCCATAACGTAGTTAAATTTTTTTTTGTATTTAGACATATTTTTCAACAACTATATTTAAAATAAAATGTTATGGATGAGTGATATTTCGGGAAGTTTTTCATTTTATTGATAACTAAAAATCTTAGGGTAGCCACCCAAAAAAAAAACAATTTTACTGTTTTATTTACATTGACTTTAATGATTCCTCAAGTTTAGTGTAGCCATATAAAAAACATAATGGTTTATATCGATCCAAAAATAACAGTTAGTGAATTAGTGGAAAAAACCAACAAAATCTGCTATGTTGTTATGAAATGCGTTTATTTATCAAAATTGACTACAGATTTAGTGAAACTGAAGATTACATACCCAACCCTTGTCTACAAAATCGTTAATAAACCCCTATCTTTATCAAATTGTATTTACGCTGAAGACAAATCGAAGCAAGTCGAGGCCTTTCTATAAACATAAATATACTTTCAAAGATGGGTCCACATTTCATTTCCACTTTTTTGATTGACAAATAATGAACTGAAAATTTTGGTAACAATTTTTTTAGCTTTTAATTGGTTTTTTATTAGCCTAAGTGTGTACTTTTATTTCGACTGAATACAGTCGGCTATAAATGGATAGAACAAATGTCAAAACTATTTTAAGTTATTTTCTCTTGATTCTGTTAAATGTTAAGGAAACTCTTGTCACATTAAAACAAAACTGAATTTAACATTGAACAAATAAACAATCATATAAGAATTCGTACACAATATGTAAGTCATAGATAACACCAGTTATATTTGGAAACACATTAAAATTTTTTTCTTCTTATGAGTATTTTGTGTAATGGTTAAATATTTGTATAGAAGTAATTATCTCCTTGCTTTATATCAAACATGTATTAGTACTCTCAGTCATTTTACAACCATGCAGGCAAAAACGATTTTTCACTGGGCATGCTATATAAGTTTTCATTTCTGAATCCCTCAGATATATTCATATCTAGCCTCAAGATTTGTTTCTTCCATTGAACCATTTATGTAATATTACGACTTGCCTCTATTACTTTCTTGACGATTCCCTCGGCTCATATTATTGGAAAAACTCCAAAATGGTTGCAAACTAATACAAACTTATTTATAAATTCACACAGTTTCCTAAATGTTATAAAATATTATATATTCTAAAGTAGAGGTTAACTTTTAATTGTTAATTGTCATTCAAGTACCCGAAGTGTTTTTCTAACAACGAAACTGCCATGAAATGCTTTCGAAAGAGTTTAAAAAAATTAGGTAGGTTAATGGAGAAATGTGTATGATATATCTCTACATCAGAACTAGAGGAACGTAAGTTCAAATATTCTAATTTTCAGGTTATTACATCATTGTATGTGTAATTTGATTTTACAGAAGTCATAAGAACGTAGTCCGTTTAAATCGCCTTTTGTATTTATTTAAAGTTACAAGAGCAGAACTAAGGTGAGTATTCATATATGACATTGTTTCACTAGATATCTGCAATTTATTAATAAATGTTGATAATTATAATTAGAATTAGAGTTTGAGACTTAGGTTTTGTTAGTAGCTGACCTATACAATACATTATAAATTGTATTATTGTTACTTTCGTTCTACCTTTGCTCTACTCTTTTTAACCACAAAACTTGAATAGGCTTATTGACGTGCGAAATATATGTTGACTCATCTCAGAAGTTCACAATTAGACCATAAGAATTTCTATTCTCTCTAGTTAAGTGTTGCTCTTTCTTTGGCATCAAGCACTTAGATCTATAAGCATTTTACTGACAAGGCCAATGAGTTTTCCCTTTCCCCAAATTAGACTTTAAACTGTAAACTAACCTAACCCTGACCCTTGGCCAACCAAACGTAGCCTTCTAACAAACAGTACTCTTCAATACAAGTTTAGGCGAGAAATCCCTGCTTCTTACATCAGCCAAAGAATAAACTTAAACCTAAATGTAACTTTCATGACAACCGACTAACAACTAACTATAATTTGTAAATACTTTAAGCCTATAAAAAAATAGTAGAAACTAGTGTTTGTGGTGAATATACAGTATAAATGTACAAATATAAATTTACTGATTGTATACTTTCTTTCTTTTGTATAGTGTAGTTTGAACAACATGCAGGAAACCACTGGTTTAAACTACAAGTAGAGAACCAGATCACGCTGATATCTACACAAGGTTGAGTTTGAACCAATTGTGAGTGACTTGGAACAATAAACAGAAGGCCTCTTGTGGAGGACCACTTTGAACATCATGCAGTACCAAGACGTTGACCAACAGATATAATACAGTCACTACTGTTGTATAAAATAGGAGCGGAAATTATTGGATAAACTAACTTGTTGGTTAAGACAAGCCTCTGTACCAGGATGATAACTCAGCTGATTTAGTACAACGACCACGCTACCAGTAATTCCAGGTTACTCAGTATCTTAATGTAGGACAGGTTGTCCCAAACAATTCCGAGGTTAGGTATTAAGGCATGTGGAATTTTGATATTCATCGTTTATAAAGTTGGACTCGTGGAATTCAACAACAAATGGATACTAGAGTATACATAATATGTCAGATAGTAGAGACAAGATTAATTACTTGTTATTCTTAATAGGGTATTTAGAAAATTAAACCTTTCTTGAAAATGTCATATTCGAATTTTATTAAATATTTTCTCATTAAATTGGGTTGTAGACTCATTGTAATGGGTTTATAGAAATTAAAGATTGATTTTTACATTAAGTTTTATCAATTTTGTTCCTATTTTATTAATAAGATATCAGTAAAACCTTTATAAATGGAATTTACATTTTTGACTATTCTATATAATAATTTCTTTAGAGGTAATAAAATACAAATTGGTTTCTTGTGGATAGTTACATAAAGTGTACGACTTCCTGATCATTTTTCTTGAGTTTAGACTGTAGGAATAGATTCAACCAGCCTCTTAATAAACTTGGGTTTTCTGCAGCAAGTTTTAATAAAGTCTTTGAACGGATAACTCGCTTTCATGAATTTAACGATACGCATTAAATTATTTATTTACTAATATTTGTTATTATAAAGATAAGTTTTTAAATGCGTGATATTTATATACAGATTAAAACGATAAAATTTATAAATGTTTGAAATAAATGATGAAAAATGAAAAATGCGATTTTTACAAACTGAGAACAAATTTTCCCACTATAAATTTACTTCGTATTATAAATACCATTTTTTTATAGAAAAATCTTTGATCAGATAAAACATCAAATAAGAAGTTTTCTACCTTATATTAAATAGAGTAATAATCTTAACAAAGTGTTTCAATCAAATAGAGAGACATAAAAATATACAGAACACTTTATATATACAACATATTTTTTAAATTGCAGGATTTCATAAGCATTTAAAAAGATATCTTTTCGTGGACAGAGTACATACAGTTCGGATTTAAGTCAGTTTTATGACGATACAAAACCCTGAATTTAATATCAAGACTTTGTCTACATCAAATATTTTCTTTATTTAAACTTCTACTTTATTCTTGACATCAAATTATTACAACTCTTAGTTTTGTTTTTAATAAAATGATTGAATACTCGTAAGAAAGTTACATGAAGGCTATAGGATTCCATATATATTAATTGTAAAGTGACAACAATGGAGTTACATCAGTGTATTTTACGCCTAATTTTTAATTTTTACATAAGATATACATTTGTAAACTATGTAATATGTATGATGGAAAATATTTTGACCATATATGAAATCATTTTAAATATTCTGATAATTACTCACCGAAACACATGTTGGTAAAATATAGTGGAAACATGATCCAAAAGGCACTGGCGATATTCAAAAGTCAAACAAAACATCTCCAAAACTACAAAAATAATTTTGTATTAGTTTGTTCAGGAGACTTTCTGTTTTCCTTTTAATTTAAATATGATAATCCAAATATAAATATAGTTATTTAATAATATTTTGTAAAAAATAATTAAAAAACACTCCTACAGAACTTTAAATAACTTGCAATCCGCAATGAGTACTGAAGTGAAATTTAAAATATTAAATAAACAGAATAACAGGAACAAAAATGATAAACATAAACAATTCAAAATTAAATAATATTTAATCTTATTCTTTTAAATAATTTAATCTACATTTCGATAGCAAACATGAAAACATTACAATGTTTTACAGATAAACTAGAACTAACATTTAAATATAATTTGTTATAAATAATAAGCTAAACATTTTACAAAACACCTTGCTATTTGCTACTTTTACTAATTTGTACAAATATATATATATATATATATATATATATATATATATATATATATATATAATTAAATGAATAACTTATACCATTATTGTATAAAAACAAATTTTATTTCGGTTATTGTGGAATAGATAAACTATCAATTATTATTAATAGTGCTTTGTTTATCAAGTTGACAAAAGAAATCTCAATAAAAGAAAAAGTAACTATCATTATCTAAATCATCGATACTTCGTCAACCGATATTGTGACTAGTATTATGGTTTCTTCCTTTTTTATTATCATTAAACAATTACTCTATTTGCAATAGACATTCATGTATTTTAAGTTTTATCCCTAATTATATGACATGTAATTCATTAAAAAATGTACACCAAAATATAAATACTAAACCTATAGGCTACATATAAATACAATATAAGACATTTATTATAAATCAATGTCAATTTACAAATATTCATTACATTCACCAGTGTAGTGTTTTTCTAGTACTTTTAATTCATTCAATGTCAGAATTTATGGAGTCCTCAAATTCTGTCATACTGAATTTGAGCCAAATCTCTTATACCTTTTAAAATTTTGTTCAAAACAAAAGTTCTTCCGGAAAAAATTAAACAATTTCAACACAATATGATTGCAGTGGGCTTGAGATTGTGTGAGCTTGACGTGTAAAACAATTATACTGTGAAGTGAATTATATTTCACTTCGAACATTAAAGCCCCTTAGTTGTAATTGAGATTTACTAAACACTAATATCAACGTACTTTTAACGTCAATATTATAAAATCAATGAAATTCTTAATAAACTTTGAAATTCACGAGTGAGAATGAATTATCAATAAAAACTTTAATTTGTAACAGTATTCCAAAAAATAATTTAGTTTCCCTTCTCTTGGTTAATTTCTTCCATTTAACAGAAAGGTTGGTCGTTAGATAATTATCCCTTGGGACAAACTGATCATTAAGGGTAACTATTGCTTGCTTATTTGACCATTATTAATAGTTTATAACATGAGATGAAATAGAGCTACAAATTTAGCAGATGAAATAGTACTTGGAATGAGAAATAAAAAGTTATATTCAGTCATCTATGAGGATATGGTTTTCAGTTTACATCTGTATATATGTATGTCTTTTTATTATGTATAAATCTAGTTAAGATATTTCCTTGTTTGACCGCTGAATAAAGGCAGATTTTGTGAAATGAAATTTGGTGGAGTTAGGTTTTGGGGTTACTTCAATAGGGTAAAAAATTGGTCACTACAGTCCACCGCTAGGCCTTCCTGGGGAGAGGTAGGTGGTAAAAGGAGGGGCAAAACGTATTTTTGTAAATATCTCACAAAATAAGCAAGATAAAAAAAAGTTTAATACAAAAGTTGTAACTCATTAAATTTCCAACAAAATGATCCCTACGCACAGGGACAGATACGAGTGCTCAAAGTTGAGACCTATTTTTGCAATGGTTGGTATAAGGCATTTTCCAAAATGATAAAAACCTTGCATTTTAAATTTTTGGTCGATTTATGTATAGTAAAAAGAGCCAAATAAGGTATGTAAGTGTTTCTACATGTAATACCAACTATTTGGTTATAAATTGTTGTAAGTATATATTTATGCACACATACACACACTAGAACTACAAAAACGTAAGCGTTTTTAGTTGTATACATGTATATTCAAATATGTGTAGAAATATTTATATGCATATTTTAATATTTTACATGTACATATTTAAAAATGTACATCTATACGCATGGATTAGTCACTGTACTCGTATGCATTTAAATGTGCAAAAATGTATAAATGGAGTTTTTTTAGTTGTAGTGTGTGTGCATAAATATATATATGCAAAAATGTATATCCAAATACTTAGTATTACATGTAAAAACACGTACATATCCATATTTAACGCTTTTTACTATACAAAATTGGCCTAAACTAAAAAATTGCAAGTTGTTTTTTCTGTCATGAAAAGGCCTTAGCAAAAAATAGTCGTAACTTTGAGCTGTCATATCTCTGTCCCAGTGCGGATGACGTAAAATTTAGTCGGCTACAAGTTTTATTTTAAACTTTTTCGATATCTCGCTTAGTGTTTGAGATATTTAAATTAAAACGTTTCGCCCCACCTTTTAACCCACCTAGTGGGGCCCAGTGGTGAGTTGGAGTGTCCGATTTTTTCCCCCATTACAGTAAAGTAACCTCAAAACCTAACTTTCGACAAAATTTCGTGTCTGGAGGATTTTTGTCAAGTAAAAATCTTTATTCAGTGTTCTATGTTGTTTAGGAATGACATCATCGTCAAATAAAAAAGGGAAAGTAATATAAAATAAAAGAAAGACCCCTAGAGAACAAAAGATTGTCTAGAGAAACATGATAGGGACGATAAAACAGAGATTATAACTCAAGGTTATGATCAAGGTAGAATTACTACGCCAGTACTCACTATTGTCAGCCCCTTGGTGACATACATAGTTCTTGAAACCAGTAGGTGAAATCACAATAATTTACATATAACAACTAAAAAAAACGACATCCATTTTTATGATTTTTTAAAAAGTTATAACTTAAAAGAAAAAGGAAAGAAATACATTAATTTGTCTACGCTGTAATAACTGGTTTATACTCACAAATAATTGAGGTACTCTCAATTTGTTGTTGCTTATTTAATTATAAATTCGTAATTAAGTAAATGTTACCATATATTTAAAATAAAGGTAACTTAAGTAAACTATATCTACGTTAAATGATAAAAAATCGTACGTTAATTTATTAATGAGGCTTATGTTATCAAATTAAGAGTTGTAATAATTAAAGAAGAGTGAAGGGGCGATGACTGTAAACTGTAAATATATTTATTAATAAAATTAATATGTTCTATTGGGTACAACGTTTAAATTTGATTATTAATAATATAATACTTAAAAAATCCCAGAGTCTAACTGAGTACGGGTGTGCCAATACCGAAGTACCTAGCGGGTTCTACACTTTTTTTCATATAGTCTTTGGTGATATTCCTCTCTTTAATCCTTCCTAACCTAACCTAACCTAACCTAACCTAACCTAACCTAACCTAACCTAACCGGTCTCTCTTGATCAACTTTAACTATCAAGGTATTCAAGTGTTAGCAGTCTTTATTATATTATTTTCTTCCATTTTTAATAAAGGCACAAAGTTCAAAATTTATGGTTGCTTCCCATTTTAATTAAATACAATTATATAAAAACTTCAGACCTTTTAGATGTGAAGACCAGATGCATATACTGGTGTGTCACAAATTATAATAGGTAGAAAATTATTTATTTGAAAGTAAAAACGATAAATTCTTTAAACATAAACATTTGTGATTCCCACAATTATATCCAATATTATGTAAAATTACACATCACAAAAAATCCTCCAGCAGGAGTTAACAATATTTAAAATAAACCTTTACCTGTTATTAAAATGTAATAAATACATTGATTCAATATTTTTATTTTACATGTAGTGTGTTAAAAAAAATTATTTAAAAAAATATTTCCGTTAAAGTATTTTATTTTTTAACATTATTTTTTAAATGTGATTATTTTATTCTAAGTAAACTGAGGTATTAGATTAATACAGATGGACAAAGATTGGCCCCTAATTACCTGTTCTCCATATTGGATACATATAACTGTAAACTTCTCTAATTCACATGATAG
The DNA here is from genome assembly GCA_963513935.1 of Aphrophora alni. Taxonomy (NCBI): domain Eukaryota; kingdom Metazoa; phylum Arthropoda; class Insecta; order Hemiptera; family Aphrophoridae; genus Aphrophora; species Aphrophora alni. The sequence continues at coordinate 87,224,950 of OY740775.1, forward strand.
CCATCATTAAAGTATAAATAGCCACACAATCAGCCTCTACCCCCTAGGGGTTAATCAGGAAATTTAGTTACCTAACTACCCCTCCATTAATAACAAATTGGATACTATCCTTGTGAAAGTGAACAGTGTACAGCTTAGCTCATTATGAACTAGTATATAACAACCAATATTATAGGGTTCACAAATTTCTCACACTTTATCAGTGCACGTTTCATATAGGATATAGTTTCTTCCTCAAACTTTAACCATATTTACATTGTCAGGCACTACTTAAATGTTAAAAATGTTTCCAAAAGTAAGTATTCCAACAAATTTAACTCAGGGAAGGAAACAAATTGTAATTAAATTTAATAATCTACTAATATGTTTTTACTAAATTTAAATAACATTTTAAGCGCTTAAAAATATTCATCATTACTTAACATTTTTTATGCACGAAAAACAACTGAAGATTATGGCTTTGGGGTTCAATCGTCATCTTACTGCAAGTTTATTTGTTGTGAATATTGGAGTGTTTCACTTATTGTTAATTTTATTCACGTTTTGTTTTTATAAATTTATTTCTATATTCAACAATGACAAATATATCGGACATCTATCTTATAGAAAAACGGTTTGATTTTTATCAGTCTTTGTTTTATTTTCTATCACAATAAGTTAGGAATAAATTTATATTAAGAATGAATTCTCGTATAAAAAACTGTAAACATCGTATTAAATACAAAATTTTTTTCAAGTCGATAATAGTTATTTATTAGAGTAATGGCTACATGTTTAGGCAGCATCATCAGGCCAGCTAATAACATTAACAATTGTTCACACACATATAAAAATCTCGGTCTATCACAAATAATCGTGCAGAAACGACACTCATTAAAAGTTAAAAATTGTTTTTGTTCCCAGTATTTTGGTCACATATTCAAATATGAATACAAAATTTTCATTTTAAAGTACCGCTTCATTATACTGTCTTCTATATTCCTAGTTTATTTTCTTATTTCAATACATGACGCGTTTCGACTTATTAAATTTCAGTCATTTTCAAATGTTTTAAATGACACAAAGTTTTTATACACTTCCAACCTAAATCATTGACTTAACAAAGGGCAATATGTAATATTTCTGTAGGGTGGTAGTTTCATTCGTCGGTTTACTGCTGCATGGAAATGAATAATAAGGGAAAAAAAATATTGCATTATTATTTAAGAACACATTCTTTAAAAAGTTTTGTTAACAATAAAAAGTTTTACTATTGAATTATTGCAATAATGAGCGTCTTAGAAGGGTTGATTATTTTTACAGGTAACTACATCGGAATTCTAATCTCTTAGAATTGCATTGTTCGGCTTCTAACTCAAAAGTACATACGGAAAGTTGTAAATTCAATTAGGGTATCTCGGGTTTGCAATATCTACTACCATATTGTTGGTTCACCTCTGAGTTCTACCATGAAATTAGAAATCCTGTATCAGTTGGTTTCTACGTTGAAAGTAAACGAGAGGTACTGTTGGTTTCAACATGTCATACAAAGAACACAATAATGAAGATTTTTTAAGAGTTTTTGGCGAAAGAATTATTGGAGAAGGATTATTTTGAACTAGATCACGTGATTATTAGATTTAATTTTATTGGACTATTTAAAATAATTCGTTAAAAAATAATTCACAAAATATTTATGAGCTAAAAAACAAACGTTACCAATGTTGGTACAGGAATGGAGAAATCCACTATAAAGTAAAATACTCACTACAAAAGAAATAGAGCTCGACTATGAAGTATTTTTTTAACTTGTAAATTTCGGTTGCGTTTTAAAATAAGTATACTGCATATTAAAATAACAAAAATTATGTTTTAAATTAACATGTAAAAAAAATAATTCAGTTTTGAGACTCATAAATGACAATTCTTATGTATATCGTAATATGTTTTGATTAAAGGTGGAAATCGTTTCTTTGTTAACAATTTTGTAAAACGAATTTTACGATTGCAATTGTTTCTTTCGAAATTAATCACGCTCTGTCAAGATGAGTTTCACCTATTCAAGGTCTAGAAAAGACATTATATGTTCACTTTTAAATACAATTAATAATTATAAAATAAAACAATATCTTAGTAAAGTGTAACTACCATTCAGTCACGTACATGAATTTCTAAGTTACAAAACTATTGTGCAAACAAACAAAATTTTGCTTTGTTCTATTTTAAATATTTAATCGATTTCACGCAATCGATTGCTGTTTAAATATATAAGATCAATGGTTTTAAACCCACTTTAATATATTCATTCAACATGTATGGGTCTATTATTTTTGTTTTTATCATCAGCATATTAGTAGCAGTGAACGCAAATTCAGATAGTTTCTTTACAGTTCGAGAAAATTTTACCAACTATGAAAGTGGAGACTTATCAACTATGGTAGAAGATAATGTAAATCCTCATCAAAGAATACCGAGACAAATATTGAAAGTGAGTTATGTGTGTTTTGTACATTTTTAAGGGTTATTAAACTGGTGAAATTTTACACATTTGTATTTCATACTTCTTATAATAAATTTAATAAATTTTGCACGACCTTTTTTATACTAGTCTTGGGTTAGATCCCTCTCTTTTATCATTCCTATCTGGTTTCTCTTGACCAACTCTTGTTATTTTACGACTCTGTCACTAGTAAAATTATATGAGAGATAGGGGGTTTTAATTTAATGTTTTTTCCCTTTCTTTTTTATAAGAGGATGAAGAACAAAAGTTTTATCTTAAAAAATATATATTTACATTTATTTATTTTCAGTAATGTAATAAACGCAATAATTTTATAACCTAATTTAATAACTAGGAAAAGGTAAAATTTTAAAGCTATAATTAAAATAAAATTTTTTGGTTTGATTTTTATTATGTATTATAATATACATGATTAGTATGAAAGAGGCTCAGAACTATAAAGTATTACAATTAGGTTATACCTCTATGTTCATGGTTAAAATCATTTCAGTCATTGTTGTAGACTATTTAGTGTGACTAGCGTGAATCAACTGATTTGAATTGATTACTTCAGCTTGTTAATTTAGATTTAAGTAGCCGTATAGAGACCAGTCCTGGCACCGCGACCTAATGCCTATTGTGCAACTAAAGCCTACTCATTCTAACTTAACAGCGTTGTTCCCCTTACGAGTTAAAGTAATCCATTAACTAGCTCTTCGAACGTTAGTTTCTCAGGAATGTGGAATCCAAAAATATTTCGCTTAGTATTGATCAAGGCCTCACAATTGATAATTTGTCGTTTGCGGTCTACTCGTATCTCCCGCACAGTCTACTTTCAGTTCCGCCCTTTCAGGCTTCTATCGTGAGTAAATGCACTTTCAGACCACAGTGTCCCCTACTTCGGGTTATTGTCGTCTTTTCAGGATTACCTGAGAGTATGTCTTAATTGATGATTTACTCTGGTTGTGGCCCTTAAGACTTCTCCATCTTTGCAGGTGTTTTGCATGAACACAACTATTTATGTCCATCTTGGCCAGACACGATATTCCTACAGCTGGCTCAGGTCCAACGCCTCGTTTAGTTAGTTTGTCCGCCATCTTATTTTTCTTAACTCCCTTTTGTTCCGGTGCCCAGTACAAAATTACAGTTTTCCTGGGATAAAGCCTTGAGGTACTCCCGGCATTTCCACACTATCCTAGATTTGATGTTAGTTCCTGCAAGTGCATTAATTGAAGCTTGACTATATGTGGATACGGTTTTTCTTAGAGTCCCGCTACAGATGTTCCTGTATACAGGTCAATATTATACAGGATAATATATTCTGTGGACACCCGAGTTCTATTTCTATGGTAGTAGTGTAGTGGAGATGGTATAGCTTAGTCAGAGGTGTTTTGGAATATCCTGGCTCGGTCCTAACCCACCACACGTTCGTAACACAGCTCATCATAGGTCGTATAATGCCAATGCAGATGTACTTCATAATTGCTGGTCTTAGTCCCCCAGTTCTGCCTATTGCCCTTCTTACTGCCATTAATGATTTTTCTGTAGCGTGCCTTAAGTGCGAATTCCAGGTTATTTTGGTGTCTAATACCACCATTAGATATTTGATCTCGTTCGCGTATGGAATTTTTGTCCCCGAAATTTGGATATTGCTAAAATCCGGAGTGATCCTCTTCCTTACAAATAAGATAGTGTCGTCTTATAAGGATTGACCCTAAGGTTTTCCATGGAACACCATCCCTCCATTGGTGACACAGCTCTTTTCAAAATATACCACTATGTTCTCAAACCTCCCTTCGATAAGCACTACCACATCATCCGCATATCCTTGGGTTTAGTAACCCTCAGATGAGAGAAGGTTCAGAATTGTGTCAAGCACCAGACACCACAGAAGGGGAGTGAGAATTCCCCCTAGGACAACCCCTAGCGACCTCACCCTCAAGCTCATCTCTCGGTACTTTAGCTAAAACTTTCCTCCCATTCTACATGTCTCCCACCCACTCGCACACGGTTGTATTAATCCAATGATATGATAGGGCTCGGACCATCCAATCATGGGAAGCATTATCAAAAGCTCCTTCGATGTCGAGAAAGACGCTGAGGGGATATTCACTGTTACTGAGAGTCTCATCCAGTCTTTGAAATTCCATAATTATTTGTATACAGTCTAACATTGGCTGTTTATCTGACACATGCCATTTACTAATTGCATCTTGTGTACCATTAGTTCCAAGTGTAAGATCAAAAACCTCATTTCTAGTCTTCGTGACAAAGGTTGGTGTATTTCTTCTATTTAAATATAAAGATTAGATACTACAATAAAAGAGAGTAAAGACTTACCTCTACTGTTCGTGTCATTGTTGCCTCACACTGTATGATGTTGATTGGCGACTGTTCCCACCAGGAGTTCAAAATCCTTACCTTCAATGCACGGCTACCTTCTTGAAACTTGAGAGCGGTGGATTGTCAGCTGGATCGTATGTGAAGTAATCAGAAGTGAAAATTAGCTTCCCATGTATTGACCTCAAACGTAGGTCAGTGCTTATATCATTGTAGTATCTTTGGAACATAATGAAGATAAAACAAGTATCTCAAAGTTATTCCCAATTACTATACAAGTTCTAAGTTTATAAGTAGATTTATCACACACTAACTTACCTGCTCTCAAGGATAGCCCTGCATTTCTGCCGTCAGTCATCTTAGGTTCTTGTATCAGGGCGAGGTCGAATAGTTTCTGTTCGAGCATCCTTTGTAAGACATCGGTTGCTGCCTTACTGTGATGAAGATTTAATAGATCCATCCTCAGCCTTACTTGGATTGGAGATGACTCTGAAGTCAGCTTTGGAGAGGCCGAGATGCACTCTGTATCTACTGTCTGAAGTGACTTCAGTGACGCCTTCAGAGTCTGAGCACGTTCCTCCAGCTTTCTATCAGCTACTCTCCAGTTCTGTATCATTTACCATTTGTTTTAGGTTTATATCATTTTAAGAACTTGTTCTGGTGGGAGTTTCTAGGTACCCAGACCAGCACCTACGTCATTCTGAGCAGCAGCTTTGCTAGATCCACCTGCAGTACTAATTCATCTTCGATGTTAATCGTAGGGACTTGCCCATTAGCTACATATTGGCTGTCTCATTAACGCCCATGATTATGAGAGCTCCTTCCTCCAGAAAGGAGTTATGGAATTCGGTTACTGTATTTTCTTCATCAAAGGACAGTACTTCCTCTAAACGTATCTCTCGAATCGCGTTCGATTGTTTTTTGTCAAGGTTTTCTTTGGATAGCTTGATGGAACAATCGTCATCTTGCAGGTTTTCATTACAGCCTTAGTAAAAAAGCCTCCTTTCTTACAAACCTGACTCCAATCACCTCAACCTCAACCGGTTCTTATAGACTCATTGAATCCTTTACATCCGCAAAAAGTTGGCAGATGATGCACTATATCAAGAAAATGATTATAGGTCCACAGTTCTTTGATATCTCTGTGAATACAGATACATATCAAGAAATTACTCAACAATTCATTAATCTCCCTGAAAATGTGAAGTACTGTTGGTTGCACCAGGAAGGTGTAACTTGTCATACAGCTCGTTCTACCATGAATATTTTGCATGAATTTTGTAAGGAAATAATTATATCAAATGAACTTTGATCTGTCTAGTTTAGATGTCTTCTTTTGTAGTTATTTGAAAAATCAAGTATTCAAGAATAATCTAACACATTTTGAGCAGTGGAAAATAAATATTAACCATGTTATTTCTGAGATAAGTGAGAACTATTAAGAAAAGTTTCCAAAGCACATTGAAGCTTTAAGACAAGTGCATGGATGTTAATGGATATTACTTTTAGATTTATTAGAAGTTCTGTTGTTGAATAAAATAAAATTCTTCACTGACATTTGTTCTTTATTTTCAAAATTTTATTTCACCCGGGCCTCTTTTAAGCTGATAACCCTGCAGTACAAGTAGTGGTTTAGAAGATAATCTGTATTCATGTGTTGTTTTAAAACACCATAAAATAATAAAGTAACAGTTCAAACTGTACTACACAGAACCGCGATGTCATAGTCATTACGTGAAACCGCCTTCAGAAATATCTTGAATAGGAAATATGGGTGAGAGTTGGAAGTTATATAAACAGAAATTTCAAACTTATGTTATTGGTACAAAAAGTACTACTGAAAATAGTGAGATAAAATAGCATTACTAATAAATTCTATCAAAGATGGAGCTTTAAAAATATACAATAATTTCACTTCCAATAGTTGAGAGAATAAATTAGACTATGTCAATTAGTGTTAAAAATTAGTGTCACATAAATATATGAAAGACATTTATTTTCTAAGGGAACAGATATGAAACAACTGATCATTATTTAACAGAATTGCGAGATTTAAGTGCATCATGTGTTTCGATTCTCTAACAGACAGTCCTATTAATGATAGAATTGTTCTAGAGATTAGAAATCGGTATGTAAAAGATTGTTTTGTAAGAATTAGAGATCTAGATTTAAACAAGCCATTAGAAATTTGTAGGAATGCAAAAAGGACAAAGTCTCAACTTGCAGAAATTAATGTAAATACAGGAATGGACAAGGAAGATGACGTCAACAACATTCATTGTCATATACACAGAAATCAGAACTTAAGACAATGTGATAGTACAGTCCAATCAATCCCAACGGTCCAGTTGTAGTAAAAAAGGTTGAAGTTATGCCCAGTTCACCTCAAAGAAGAAAAGCAACTTGTATAGAGAAATTAGTGATTGTGATCAGTGCGGGTACAAACATGCGTATAATAAATGCCCTGCGTACGGAAACAGTGTGCTAAATGTAAAAAAAAAATAATAATTTTGCCGCAAAATGTAAATTAAAAAAAGTAAGTAATGTTGATGACAGTAGTGAAGAATTATTTCTTGGAAATATTAACGAAGTATCAACTATTAACAGTGACGAATGGGTGATTAACCTAAAAATTGAAAACGTTAATATCTCTTTAAAAATGGACACAAGGGCACATGTACAGATGTATTACGTAAAATTAAATTTGATATTAACCACTTAATAGAAACTAACACAAAATTAACACCTTATTCAGGTCAAAGAACAGATGTGTTAGGTAAATGTACACTACCTTGCCCATGTAGAGGTTGTTTATAACATAAATTTTTATGTTGTTAGAGAAAATAATTCATGTATGTTATGTCGTAAGTCCTGTAAGCAGATGAATTAAGTCATGTAAGCTAATTCAAAGAGTTAATCAATGCTCAGTACAAATTAATAACAAAAAAGATAGCAAACAACCGATTTAATAATATTGCTAATATTAGTGTTAAGTCTAATCATAATAATGAATTCTGGATGAATTTAGTGATGTAATGTCAGGAATAGGTTGCTTAAAAGAAGAGTTTTAAATTAATATAAACCCATTGCGACACATAGGATACTTAGAAAAGTGCAAATATTTTTTGAAACCAATCTTAAAAGAAAAGTTAGAAAAATTAGAAAAATTAAATATTATTTAAAAGTTGTAAAACCAACAGATTGGGTTAATTCAAAACCCTAATGGTGAAATTCGAATTTGTATGGATCCTAAAGACCTAAATCAAGTAATAAAACGGCTACATTTTCAAATACCACCATTCGATGAAATAGCATGTAAATTAAATGTTGTAAAAATATTTAGTACTCTAGACAAAAAGAACAGCTTTTGGCATATTAAGCTTACAGAACGTATTAGTGAATTATGTACTTTTAATACTCCATTTGGGCGTTACAAAATTCAAAGGTTACCATATAGGTTATGTTCGGGAAGTGAAATGTTTTCCCAAAGGATGGGGCAAATATTTGAAAACATGAATGGTGAGGCTATATATGTAGATGTATATGTATATGGGGGGGATAAAAAAAAACATGATGAAATGCTTAGAAATATACTTAATAAGCTTAAGTTAAAAAATATAAAACTTAACAAAAATAAATGTAAGATTGGTGCAATCGAAATTACATATCTAGGCCATATAATTAGTGATAAGAGTATATCAGTTCTATGAAAACAAAACAAAAGCAAATAATCAAATGAAAATACCTTAGGATAAAAAAACATTATAATGTGTTTTAGGTATGGTAAATTATGTAAGCAAATTTATACCCAACATATCGATTTTAACTGCACCTTTAAGGTCATTGTGAATTTACGTGGGAAAAATCAAACAAAAGTTTTAAATGAAATAAAGCAGATAATAACAAATAAACCAGTATTTCGATGAAAAGGAGCCTATTGTTTTGTTTGTGGATTCAGTCAAAGATAGGTTAGGGGCAGTCATATTACAAAACAATCTTCCTATGCATCAAAAGCATTGAATCACACAAAACAACAATATGCTCAGATAGAAAAGGAAATGCTTGCTGTTTTATTTATATGTGAAAGATTTAATCAGTATTTGAACGGTACAAAATTTATTCTAGAATCTGATCACAAACCATTAGTTAGTATAGTAAAGAAAAATATTAACGTAGTTTCCTTTCGCCTTCAGCGATTACTAATAAAATTACAAAAATATGACTTTGAATTAACATATAAAATTGATAACGAATTATATATTGCAGATACACTATCCAGAGCTTGTGATTAAAGTGATAATGGTGAAATAAGCATTAAAATTGATGAAGAACTTGAAGCTAATTTAGATTTAGTTTTAATAATATAAAAATCAGTGATATACAGCTAGACAATATTAAAGAACCAAACGAAAAAGACACAGAAATGAAAACATTAAAAAATTATATTTTAAATGGATGGCCTAATCATAAGCAAACTTTACCATTGGAAATACAAAGTTATTAGAATCTAGGAGGTGATCTAACCTTTTACAAAAATGTTATACTTCTAGATAAAAAAAAAACAAAAAAAAAAACCAAGATTCTAGGGAGATCAAGTTGTCGTTAACACCCAACATTCCAATGTAATAAAATTTAGGTTGAAAATAATCCTACCAGTCTTTCGTTCTAATCTGTCTGTCTGACTGTGATCGTGATTGAATCGTGAATGGACATACATACAGACAGACAGATTAGTAATGCTACTGTAAACTTGAATAAAAAAAAGTCCTTCAATATCAAGGAATATCATTTATACCTTAATATTTAAGGATAATTTAAGTGATTGTAGAAACAATGTTTATACGTGGAAGTAATATTTTATACGTTTAATGGTTTAGGGAAAGTAATTAAGAGTCAATTGTAACAGTTTAGTGAATAATAGTTGATTATTCATGTTATCTACAAAGATCCAAATCGATAAATCCCAATATATCTTAGACGGGACAAAGATTGGACAAAGAACCCATTTTCTTTAATTACATACATTTCTCTGTAGGATATATTTTTGGGTTAACAGCATATACAGGTTAGAGCCTTTTAACTTCATTTAGATAATTTTACATTCGTATTATTTTAAACTTTTTGTGTTTTCCCCGAAACTTAGATTTGTTTACTTTGGGCTACATTTATTCAAGTAAATAGTTATAAATAGTAATATGGACACACATTTCACGTGTTAAAGTGCACATATAAGGTATACGTAATTCATTTGTATTACGTAATTGTTGAGTATTAATATTTAATATTTGTAGGACAACTTTATAGTACAACTAACTATAAAAGTGTACTTTTCATTTTTTCACAACTTTAATACCCAATTAATTCAGGCTGTACATCGAGGCCTGAAACTGAATTGTAGTTGTTACAAAACTTTATGAATAACAGTAATAGTGTACTATTTAGCTATTTTTAGGATATTACTCAAATGTAAAACATTCTTGTTTCCTTTCTCTCCGTACTGATTTCAATTATTACGTAAAGTTTTAGGATAACCTTGATGGATTTTTGTTTGTCTCTGGGTTAAAAAATAAATCATTAAATATATAATTAAACTTTAGACTATATTGGTTTTTTGATGGTTTATAAAATTTGATGTAACGTTGGAATAACTTATGCAATAATGAATTAGATTAAAATTAAAATGGTAATTAGTTTTTTTATTGCTAATAAGAGAGCTATGTTTATTTTCACTAAACCATTTATTATATAAAGACGAGAGTTACATGTATATAGAATGAAATTTACTACAAGTAATATGCATTAACAAGACTTTTTAAATATTATATTGTGAATGTTTAAATTTTTTATTTTCAGGTTTGGACATCTAATACCTGCAGTAAGTATTTATTTTATACTTTTAGTTTGCAATTCAACAATTATTTAATTTAAAAAATACCTGCATATATAAATTTAAATATTATTAAAATATTGATATAATTATACTGGTATTTATATTTAATATTTTTTTAAGGTAATATAAGTATGAAATAAAATTTGTACATCAAAACAGAAATAACTTCAAATTAATAGATTGACTGTGTAGAAAGCATGCAGCAGCACGCAAATTATTCCAAAAACAGGACGTTTTTGTTTCTTTCCACGTTGTGACTATAGTGCCTGACCTACAATGGATCTAACCTTGACTTCACCTATTCTTTGTGTTTTCGCGTAATGGCAGTTTGTTGTTGTTTCTTTGTCTAGCAGCTGGTAAGTATTAAATAGTGTTTTGTGATATGTATTTCGTGTTTCATTACACATTCACGTTTTACCTGTTTTCTACGGTAATTGTTAACTGTAGCGCCACAATTTTGATATTTTTTCTTCGTTATTTTTGTACTACATACATACCTGTCTTCATAAGAATAGTAAAATGTTTTTAACTTCGAAGTTGACATATTTTAATGACGTATTTGTTGGATAAGTATACATGGCAAACACAATGTTTGGACTGATCACCGAAGTCAAGCAACATTGAGCGTGGAAGGGTGACCGCGTGTGAACACGACTTACAAAATATCAGTAGAGATTATTGTTGTTCAAACAATTGAGCAGTCAACAAGAGTGTGATATGTGTGAATTCGATGTCGGTAATTTCAATGCTTTATAAATTCAAGTCTTGCATGTTCGGTACAATATTGTAAAAAGAAAAAAGTGCTACAAGTGTAGTGTTTATATAGGTTTATTTACGCGTAGGTCAAATAAGGTAACAACATATATAATAGGTAAAAACAATATCCGATGTCCGAAGTCAGCAACATTGAGCGTGGTTAGTACAGTACTTGGATACGAGACCGTTTGGGAACACCACGTAAAAATAAAATTGGGATTAGTGTTGTCATATTGTACGTAGGTCAAGTAAGGTGACTATATATAATATAGATACCTAACATGGCCTTGTAGGGTAAAAACAATTCGCGTTAAAATCTATTTTAACGTGTAATTCACTTAATGGATCTTATCCAAAAAACTTGAAATTAAGAGTTTTGTTCCGTGAAAAACATGTTTGCTCGCAAAAAAAAATGTTACTATTCTTATAAGGACAGGTTTGTAGTACAAAAATAACCAATATAAAATATCAAAATTATGACCCTGCAGTAAACAATTACCTTTTTTACTTTGTATATTGTATACATAAGTGAAAATAATCCAAGGAAACATTACAAAATACATTCTTTCTCTGAGCATATTTATTTATTTGTCACAACGACAAATAGCTTCTGAATGTTGGGTTGGCTTAGCTACTATGAATTACATTAATAAAAGAAGCAATAGAAATACCAATAATACAAACAAACATAAAAGGAATTGTATGGAGAGAGGAGAAAACAAAAAGAAGTAAATAATAAATAATAATAAATAAATAATAAACTAACCATAATAATAACACACATGAAAAGTAAATTCATTCCACCCAATTAAATATTAGAGTCTTCATATCATAGAAATAAACACATGTTATAATGCATGCCTATTTCTCCATTATTTTGTATGCTTTGCAAGTTTGGAAGGACCAATGAAAAATAAGAACATGAGAATTAGGGTTCAGTGAAGAATGTCATTGAGGGTAGGCTGTTTTTATAGAAAAGTGAGTACAAAGGCGGCAATGGTGCTTCCGGGTGTTACTATCATTAGATTTGGTGATAGAAGGGTGTGTTAACTGTTATTATCAAGCTTAATGCTGGAGAGTAGAGTTGAGAAAGGAAACTCTCGACACCTCCTGACCTGATGGTAGAACTGGCAACTGAACTAGGTGTTTGATCCTTAAACTTGGTCTCATGTAAGTTAGGAGATATGATGTTGATAGGCAAGGAGAATTCGAAAGTTAATCATACAAGTTTAAGCTAAGGTAAAAGATATAGAGAGTAGCATCGCAGAGATATACCACCTTAGACGGTGTCAAGAAAAGGAAGATGTTAGTAGGACAATAGGTGCGGTATGGAACGCGATAGTTATGTTTAAGGAGAAATCAGGAAAAGTTATAGAGAGTAGCATCGCACATATATAATATCTTAGACGGTGTCAAGAAAAGGAAGATGTTAGTAGGACAATAGATGGGGGTATGGAACGCGATAGTTATGTTTAAGGAGAAATCAGGAAAAGATATAGAGAGTAGTATCGCACATATATAATATCTTAGACGGTGTCAAGAAAAGGAAGATGTTAGTAGGACAATAGATGGGGGTATGGAACGCGATAGTTATGTTTAAGGAGAAATCAGGAAAAGATATAGAGAGTAGTATCGCACATATATAATATCTTAGACGGTGTCAAGAAAAGGAAGATGTTAGTAGGACAATAGATGGGGGTATGGAACGCGATAGTTATGTTTAAGGAGTAATCAGGAAAAGATATAGAGAGTAGCATCACACAGATATACTATCTTAGACGGTGTCAAGAAAAGGAAGATGTTAGTAGGACAATAGATGGGGGTATGGAACGCGATAGTTATGTTTAAGGAGAAATCAGGAAAAGATATAGAGAGTAGTATCGCACATATATAATATCTTAGACGGTGTCAAGAAAAGGAAGATGTTAGTAGGACAATAGATGGGGGTATGGAACGCGATAGTTATGTTTAAGGAGTAATCAGGAAAAGATATAGAGAGTAGCATCACACAGATATACTATCTTAGACGGTGTCAAGAAAAGGAAGATGTTAGTAGGACAATAGGTGAGGGTATGGGACGCGATAGTTATGTTTAAGGAGAAATCAGGAAAAGATATAGAGAGTAGCATCACACAGATATACTATCTTAGACGGTGTCAAGAAAAGGAAGATGTTAGTATGACAATAGGTGAGGGTATGGGACGCGATAGTTATGTTTAAGGAGAAATCAGGAAAAGATATAGAGAGTAGCATGGCACAGATATACTATCTTAGACGGTGTCAAGAAAAGGAAGATGTTAGTAGGACAATAGATGGGGGTATGGAACGCGATAGTTATGTTTAAGGAGTAATCAGGAAAAGATATAGAGAGTAGCATCACACAGATATACTATCTTAGACGGTGTCAAGAAAAGGAAGATGTTAGTAGGACAATAGGTGAGGGTATGGGACGCGATAGTTATGTTTAAGGAGAAATCAGGAAAAGATATAGAGAGTAGCATCACACAGATATACTATCTTAGACGGTGTCAAGAAAAGGAAGATGTTAGTAGGACAATAGATGGGGGTATGGAACGCGATAGTTATGTTTAAGGAGTAATCAGGAAAAGATATAGAGAGTAGCATCACACAGATATACTATCTTAGACGGTGTCAAGAAAAGGAAGATGTTAGTAGGACAATAGGTGAGGGTATGGAACGCGATAGTTATGTTTAAGGAGTAATCAGGAAAAGATATAGAGAGTAGCATCACACAGATATACTATCTTAGACGGTGTCAAGAAAAGGAAGATGTTAGTAGGACAATAGGTGAGGGTATGGAACGCGATAGTTATGTTTAAGGAGAAATCAGGAAAAGATATAGAGAGTAGCATCACACAGATATACTATCTTAGACGGTGTCAAGAAAAGGAAGATGTTAGTAGGACAATAGATGGGGTGTGGGAGGCGATAGTTATGTTTAAGGAGAAATCAGGAAAAGATATAGAGAGTAGCATCACACAGATATACTATCTTAGACGGTGTCAAGAAAAGGAAGATGTTAGTAGGACAATAGATGGGGGTATGGAACGCGATAGTTATGTTTAAGGAGAAATCAGGAAAAGATATAGAGAGTAGCATCACACAGATATACTATCTTAGACGGTGTCAAGAAAAGGAAGATGTTAGTATGACAATAGGTGAGGGTATGGGACGCGATAGTTATGTTTAAGGAGAAATCAGGAAAAGATATAGAGAGTAGCATCACACAGATATACTATCTTAGACGGTGTCAAGAAAAGGAAGATGTTAGTAGGACAATAGGTGGGGTGTGGGAGGCGATAGTTATGTTTAAGGAGAAATCAGGAAAAGATATAGAGAGTAGCATCACACAGATATACTATCTTAGACGGTGTCAAGAAAAGGAAGATGTTAGTAGGACAATAGGTGGGGTGTGGGAGGCGATAGTTATGTTTAAGGAGAAATCAGGAAAAGTTATAGAGAGTAGCATCACAGTGATATACTATCTTAGACTTCCAAAACTAACTGGCAATATCATTAAGAAATAAGATTCAACATAGCTTACAGGATGTGACAGTTATTATGTAAATAAATTGTGATGTATGCTTTGATTAATTGTTATTACAAAATCAAGTTTGTGGGAAAAGTACTGTTTTGACGATTTTGGTAAAGTAACATGTTTCTCTTTGAATGATCTTCAGAAATATTGGATCAACACAGAATATATGGGTGTGGGGTTTTCAAATTTAAATTAAAAGTTATGCAACATCAAATATCCTTTGAAAGAATATAATAGACTCTATATTAAACAATATGTAAAAATGTCGTGCTAAATAGACGTTTTAGCAATTATTCCTGCAGTATTGTTTTTGGGTAAACAGAATTCTATGAAAATATTATTTTTCTCTAAACGTGGATATTTTACAATACTGATTTGTAATAAGTCTTTAGACATTCAATAACAAAATAATTAAATCTTACCTCTAATTTTTTGCAATTTCAAAACCATTCAAAATTAATTAATCGAGTGCATTACTCAATTGCATGACCCATTGAAAAATAAATACAAAATTGTAATTTTTAAATTCAACTATATTTTGCTACAGTTATTGGCAAACAATCGCTGTAGTAATATATTTTGGTACAATATAGACAGCAAAAATTTAGTGGAAAGATTTTAGAAAATTTATGATGTCAGTTCTAGGGGTACTGCTGAAATATTTTTTAATGTTGTATAATTGAAAATTTTTACAATAATATATTAAAACTTGTAAGATAATATTTTGATGGGGCTATTTTAATGTCAGGGTAATTGAATAATTGTTAGTCAAAAATTAAAGAATTTGCACAGCAAGCGATTTTAGTTCACGGTTTGGCTCATTCTCTACATATATCCAAAGTATTGTATGCAATTCATTAAACAGAAGCTGTTTGTTTTCTTACTTCCATCATTCTAATTAAACATATATATGAAATACAATCGTTCGAAAATGTATTCAATTTCTGTTATAAAACATAAATTTTTAAGTTTTACAAATAGCGAATGATATTTGTAAATATAAGTGAACCTGAATTTACATTTTGACAGTTTTATTTCATAATATGTGTAAACTTGTTGACTAATTATTTGTTGTGGAACAAAACAATGTCACTAAACATTAGTTTTTGTATTTGGCCAATTTAACCTACAAAGGTGCTGTTAACAAACAAAAGAAAGGAAAACAAATATACGTATATATTTGATTTTACTGTTTTGAAAACAAACTATCCAACTATACAAAGTGAGAAAGACAAAGAGTGAAAAGACACTTTATATCAAGTTAGTGAAAAATATAAAATTTTAGGTAATCTTTTATATTAGACGACTAACCGTTTTCAAGACCAGGAAAACCTTCATTTCTTACATTTATAGATACTTAATATTTGAATAATGTTTTAAACTATTTTCTTACGTAGCAATAACTATACTAAAATCATGTTGGCCTTATATTTTTTTCATTTCCCAAAATTTAAATTCGAAATACATGTACAAGTTATTTATGACAATAAACATTTGAGAGATTTAAACTTACAAGATCTTATCGTAATTTTAACCAAGATGAGAAATATTTTCAAAGAAAATTACAAACTGTTTTGTTTAATATTTACAATTTCTATAAAGAAGTGATTAAGTAGGAAGAACGAGTTCTTGTTTGGGAAAAATAAAATCACACGTTAGAAATAAAATTTCAGAAGAAAAGGCTTAAGAATATTTAAATATTTCAAGTTAAAAGAAACTCCTAAATAAATATGCAACAACTTTTATGACAACACCATCAATAAAGTTGCAAGATTGATTGTAGGAATGATCGTCGGACCTGCCAATAAAGATGTAACAAGTACTTTGCATATGTACAGCACAAGGTTTGTACAGTAATTTTATCTATTATTATTACGTTATTTTAATTCTATCAACATCTGTTACCCATCTCGTATATTAATTTATATAATAAATAAATAAATAGCTTCTATAGTATATATAAATTAGCTTCTGTCCTCCACATCAATACTATCAGCTGTATGTAATGCTTTGATTTTTAATTTCGTATTTTTTAATAAGGAATGTATTATGCTAAAATAATAGTACCTCCTGGAAACATGATTGCATTATGTCTATTTAATCCTTCCTGACTGCCCGCATGTAGAAATTTAGACATACGTTTCATCTCGAGCACAAGTTGGCTAAAAGATTGTAAATTTTCAAATTTATTGTGTGATGGGTATACCATGGAATAATAGATTTTGGGTTTAATCATGCAGAGATTGATAGTAAACTTATGTTAAGGGGGAAAATGGGGAACTATTAACTGTTTTGAAGAAAGTTTAATGTCTATGTATTTAAGGCGTCGAGATATAATTTAACATCATTTTCTTAACAGAATGTGGTGAGCATGATGGGAATCCAGTAAACAGGATTGTTGGAGGTGCCGATTCAACAGCTACTTATCCTTGGCAAGCACTAATTTTGGTGTATAAAATTACCACGAAACGTCATAAACAATGTAGTGGAGAGCTGGAAAATAGTGTAAAGTATAATAAAAAGTCTCGGGATTACGATTACATCTGTGGAGGCACGATAATAAATAATAAGTACATTCTCACTTCAGCTGAATGTGTACACGTAAAGGACGGTCCGTAAGTATACCAATTTATTACAAGTAAATAACTATTATCATTATTTTTCTGTATCAAGCTAAATAAAAACGCGCCATGTAATATTTTTATGGAGTTTTTATCTGAGTTAAATAATACCGAAATTTTATCTTGGAATAAAAGGAAAAACTTGATATAAAATTCGATGAATTATTGTATATGGGTGATGGAACCACAAACTGTTAGTGCCAATAATGCCTATGAACTGATTTCAACGCTAATAACATGAGAATAGTCACATTAAAACAACAAGTTATAGAATTTAATATTATGTAATGCGGCTATGTTGCCACAGTATGAATGAAACAGCCTGTATCTTGAGAAGTGATTGGTAATTTGCAAACGACCATTTAAACAAATAAGGCTTCAACCCTTCTAGCTAACACTGCTCAAACATGCATAATAAAGCTATTTTGTGAGATATTTAAAACAATTCTGTTATTTAAAACTTGTTTAATATTAAATTATTCAAATTTTTACTATTCAGAGAACATATTACAAATTTCATCTAGTAGTTATAACTTTGGGGTAAAAATGTTCGATCCTGTTCCTCATTCTCCAAAATAAATTTAATTACAGTAAAAAAATGACTTTACATTTATTAAATAAATTTAACCCTAACAAAACTATCCACTCGCAGCGCAAAATTAAAATATGTTTCAAATTTTAAAACTGATTTATACTAAACTTGATTGATTTACAGGATATTAAAATGTCTAAAATAGTTTTAAATTAAATAAATAAATTATATCAGTTTAATAAATTTATAAAACTTTGGTCACCAACCATAGTTTTGAATCCACATACATTAAAAACTATAACTTTCAATAAATTTATCCTTCCCTTATTTGCCTTATATCCGTTCCCTCAAGAATAAGCTTCGTCCCCTAATTGTCTCTAAGTCTGCCTCCACATCTACCATGTTCGCTGATATGTGGTCGTAAAAAACTTGTTAAGTAATTGTTTACGAATTAATAGTAGCTACACTAAACATTTATACATATGATTTGTGGCTAACTGAAATGATACACTCATATTATTTTATACAGTTAAAAAACACCGAATGCCAAAAATTTTATGTTCAAACGGGTTGATTTTTTTCATTTCTTACTTTGAAGTAATACTACTTGAACCTTTGTTATGGGAATACTAATTTCAAACCGTATAGAGCGATAGACTTATTTAGGTCTACACTAGAATGTCTCAAACTCTCAAAATTGTGGCCAAACGTGTTTGATCCACCTGTGGACTTCTTGGTGTCCATATTTTTAGTTTCTCTAAAGCGAATGAAATAAAAAAATAATGGTCTTGCCTTATGGTGGAAATCGTGAATAAGAAAACGTCAAAAAATATGGTAGACTGTAATTGTAGGTGTTAAATTCGGTGTTGGAATCTATGAAATTTGGAGGACCAGTTAATTTTAATGGTAATTACCAAACATAGTTAATCTTAAAAACAAAATTACAACAAATAAATAAAGATTGTGAATTTATGGTTAATGTTATAATTTTATGTTTAATGGTTTACTTTTTAAGCAAGAGAGTAAATATGTGAAATATGTGAATTTTTCTATTGGAGATAATGAGTTGTTTTGGTTTAAAGTTCGAAGATATGATAAAAATTCTTCCATTCAGACAAGCTGCCCGTAAATGTTGATAAGGCTAATTTAGATAAATTAGCATAACACCTATGTGATTCAGATTTTTGAAACGCGGGCTACCCCTTTTATCTGTTAATGATAAATTTTACAATTTTAGAATGAGATCAAACATTCAAAATTAAGTAGAAAAACTTAAATCTATAGCAAGAAATCAAACTCGGAGGACCAAATGTTAATTGTGACGTTAGGAATTGAAACCTTATGAAATTTGGAGGACAAGTTAATTTTAATGGTAATTAACAAACATTGAATCTTAAAAAGAAATAATACAACATAGAAATAAAGATTGTGATATTTTTTATGGCTAATCTTAGATGATGTGTGCTACCTTTTAGAGAGTGTCTTGTAGTTTAGAGTTAGAAATACACTGGAGAACAATTTGTCGACTCGAATAACACATAAGCATATCACCACAATTTCGCAATTATTGTTAAGAATATTATTACTCATTAAGAAACGCTTTAATAGTTTGAATGTCTGAGTCATTGGAAATGTTATATTTAGCTCATGTACAGAATGCACTTGAAAAGAATGTTACCAGGGGACTTAAATTTAATAAAGGCGGAACCAAAATGGTAACAATGTTTGAAAAGAAAAATAAAAAAAGACAAAGACAAATTTAGTAATTAACAAGGCTCAAGTTTATTGAAAGCAGAAGGAAATTTCGGCGCTTCAGACTTTGTCATTTACAACAAAAGACATCCTGACACAAATCATCAATAAAAAAAAAACTTATGATTAACAATATCATAAATTGTAAAAGTTATAAGCCCTTAATTGTAACATATAATAATTTAGAAAAAAAAATTTAATCAACAGATTCTAAAAATTTATCCCCCCTTTTAATATGTATATTTATAGTTACAAAAATTTAACAAAAAAACAATGAGCACGGCTTAATAATTCACAGAATTATAATTAATCAAAAAAAAAGATTATACGCCCTTAATGTAAAAGTATAATAATAAAAAAAAAATTTAATCAAAAGATTCAAAAAAAAAAAGAAAAAAAAACTTATCCCCCCCTTTTTAGTTTATAAGATGATAGTTTCTTTTTAAACAATTACAGAATTTAACAAAATATAAAAGAGTTTGATATTTTAAGTTCAAAAATCATATCTATAGTTAACATGTTTATCACTAAACTAAAGATACATAATATAACTGGTTTGAAAAATTTCTTAAAAACTATATTGGCCAAATAAATTTATATATTTTAAACAAACAAAAAAAGGAATTTAGAATTTTGAAATTTTGTTAATTGACGTCAATTATTTTAATTTGGAAATTAACCTCTTGGAGGTTGTTAGGACCGAAAATTGCATGCAGGCTCCACCCAATAATTGTTTTTTATATATATTTTATAATTAACTACACAGGTCTACATTTAGAAAATAGTCTTAAGGAACACATATTTGCGAAAGTAAATTTAGGCACATATACAAAATGAGTTAGTTAAAGTTCTGTAAAGTCAGCTGTAGAAAAAGACATCACTTTTATGCACTTGAAAATGTGAAGTTACGTTATACAAAAAAAAAAACGTGTTTTGCCAACAGGACGAAACTTGTTAGGATGTTTCGTTGGTTTGCGCAATGTGAGACAAGAATTTCTTTATTTCTCCAATTTCTCCTATTTGTCCTACCAGCATATTAGCTGTGAGCAAAAAACATGTTCTTTTAGTGTCTGTACAAAATCAGACATGTTTTAGCATTAATGTTCATCATTAAAGAAATATCTGATTATTTGCCAAAATTAAAGAAAATTGATTGTATAACAGAAATTCGTTAAGATGGTACTTAAAAGCTTCTTAGATTATTATAAATCTATTTATATATATTTTAATTTTGTTTAAAAGAAAGCTTGTATAAGACTTGTAAGATTTTGCAAAAGCTTGTAAAACGAAATTTTCTGATTTAGAAGAAATTTCCTCAATTGTTTTATATTTGACATGTTCATATTCTGATCATTTAATGTTCAACACTAGTTTGCACTTATTTCACAAAAATGTTCAAAACGTAAAATGTGCCTTTGCAAGATTTTGTAAATGATGTTTTAAGAAAAGAAAATTTTTATAATCATTTAGTTTCAAAAGGAAATAGAATATTGAATAAAACATGAAATACATATTTTAAAGAATACATGATAATTAACAAATTATTTTAAAAATTAACAAAATTTATAATATGACAAAATCTGTAAGGTTGAAGTACCTGGTAAATCCTGTCGCAGATCACGTGAGGTAGTACCGAGAAAATGATGGTTAATTTTAACATTTTTGAACCAGATTATTAGACTAAGGCGCACAATTAGTAATTTAACATGATGTTTTAGAAAGACGGTAATTTTGAGAGAAGAAAGAAAAACTTTTAGCTAACGGAGTTATGAAGAGTGTAGACCATGTTGTTATCGCATGTAGACTGTGGACCGGTAATCGAGAAGCTAGCTTGACCGGCGAAAATGTACTTTGGTTTCAAGTATCAGGTGATGCTTGGTTTAGGAGCGGGCCGCTAGATGCCAGCATCTGTCAAGCGACGGAAAGTGGAATGTATATTTACGAAATGAGTTAAGTTATTGCGGAAGTGCTTTTTTGGATTTAAATGCTACAGCTCTCCCCCCCCGAAAGACGGAGTTAGGGTGTAGTCAGAAAAGAGGCCAGAAGGGCCTCCCGCAAAATTTTGAAAAAGGTGCAAAGGGCCAGAAGGGCCTCCAGAAGATTCTAAAGAAGGGGCCAGAAGGGCCTCCCGCAAAATTTTGAAACGGGGCACCTGATAGAAACAACGCTTCATAATGCTTTTATAATCACCACTCTAGGGTGTAGCCTCCTTCGGCATTTACTTATTAAATTTTGAAATTTCTATAGCGTCTCAGCTCTTCCCATCTATCATTAGGACAAGCCCCCGACAGAAAGAGCTGAAGGGTGACGCAAAGGTCGACATTGCTGTGCATGAACTGACTTTGTACTCTAAGGTACAAGGGGGAAAGGGGTGGAGTGGCACCTCGGGATACCAAGTGGAGGTGACCACTCCGGGGACCAGTGGAGGGAAAAGTGCATGGCACTAAGGACTTGCAGGAAAGGTCGGACTCAGACGGGGGGGAGTATCCTCTGAGCCGACCTTAACATTTAATTACAAAAATAAATAAAAATAAAAGAAAAACTCCTGAAGCCTTTTAGGTCAGATCATGCTCAGCGTCGTTATTTTTAAACTCCTCTTCTCCCATACGAAGAGAAATTTAAACTATTCACGGCTCTTAACAATTTCCGTGAGAAAAAAGAATTTTGAAGGGTCTAAACAAATAATCCATTTGAAAAATAAACAAAAAAGCAGTATGAAACGTTGGGGAGTCAAAATTGTTTTAGTGCCCAAGGCAGGGCATGTGGTGTTTGACTTAAGGTCTTATGTATGTGTATCATGTGCCCCAAAAAAAAAGGAATTTAAATTAATCAAAAAAAATTATGTAAAAAAAAAATTTCATCAAAATAAGATAAGTGTTCTAAAAAAAAAGATGTACAAAGAAAGATGTATTAAGAAAAGGTGTAGCAAAGTAAATATGTAAATAAAAGGTGACCCATGGTGAGGAAAACCCAACTCCGGTTTTCTCAACCCTAACAAAAAAACTAAATCAGGAAACAAACATGTTGACCTGCTAACTAACAAACAAACAAATTAATCAAAACAAACAGGCCAACCATGTCGTCCTATATACAAAAACTGGGCCCCTATAATTTGGAAAAGAAAAAAAAATTTTTTGCATGATTTGGAAACGAAAATTTAGCTCACAAGGATATATTATTAAAAGGTGTTCAACATTTCAATTTACTATCAAACAGATGCCACCATCTGCATCAACCAGTCCACCGCCATGATGATAAAATTAAAAAAAATAAAAATAAAAATAATTTTCCTTCAAGATGACCAAAGAAATTCAAAAGCAAGCTCGGTATTCTTTAACGTGTCCACTAATCGCAGCAAATCCACTGCCATCTTAACTGTTGCTGATAAATAAAAAAAAATTTAATCAAGTGTTTTTAAATAAAAAAAAATTTCTTTTAAGATGATGTAAAAAAGGTGAAAGAGCCAGAGAAAGACTCAAGAATTATATGTAGTGTAGTTGTTGTGTATATATGTGTGTGTGTAAGTATGAATTGATACAGACAAGCGAAAGAAAACTCGAGAAAATTTTTGAAGGAGTTTTTGAAATTTTTTTGTTTTTTTTTTTTTGTTTTTTTTAACTATTTTTGAATTTTATTATTTATTTAAAATTTTTTTTTTGGATTCCC
The DNA here is from genome assembly GCA_963513935.1 of Aphrophora alni. Classification (NCBI taxonomy): domain Eukaryota; kingdom Metazoa; phylum Arthropoda; class Insecta; order Hemiptera; family Aphrophoridae; genus Aphrophora; species Aphrophora alni. Next base: position 87,248,545 of record OY740775.1, read on the forward strand.
GAATGACCCCGCTGTCTGGATCAAATTCAGTGAATGAGTCGTGTGCAGTGTATGTAAATATATATATATATATATATATATATAAAAAAATTTAAGCAGACAAAATAATAATTAAAAAAAAAAAAATTTATCGAAATTGGTTTAGAAGTTTTTGTGTAAGTGTTTATAAAAATAAATAAATAATAAAAAAAAGAGACTATAGATTTATAGAGCTTTAAATATTTAAACTAAATAAAAAAAATTTCATCAGCAACAGTTGTACAGTATTTGAAAAGCTGCAAAACATAAAAATGAGCCTTGTTTAACAAGATAATTTTGAATTTAAATTTAGATAGTTCCAATGCGAAATTTTGAAAATTAACTACGGTTCCAGAATTTAAAATAAACCACGCTCTGCTACCAAAAACATGTTACCAGGGGACTTAAATTTAATAAAGGCGGAACCAAAATGGTAACAATGTTTGAAAAGAAAAATAAAAAAAGACAAAGACAAATTTAGTAATTAACAAGGCTCAAGTTTATTGAAAGCAGAAGGAAATTTCGGCGCTTCAGACTTTGTCATTTACAACAAAAGACATCCTGACACAAATCATCAATAAAAAAAAAACTTATGATTAACAATATCATAAATTGTAAAAGTTATAAGCCCTTAATTGTAACATATAATAATTTAGAAAAAAAAATTTAATCAACAGATTCTAAAAATTTATCCCCCCTTTTAATATGTATATTTATAGTTACAAAAATTTAACAAAAAAACAATGAGCACGGCTTAATAATTCACAGAATTATAATTAATCAAAAAAAAAGATTATACGCCCTTAATGTAAAAGTATAATAATAAAAAAAAAATTTAATCAAAAGATTCAAAAAAAAAAAGAAAAAAAAACTTATCCCCCCCTTTTTAGTTTATAAGATGATAGTTTCTTTTTAAACAATTACAGAATTTAACAAAATATAAAAGAGTTTGATATTTTAAGTTCAAAAATCATATCTATAGTTAACATGTTTATCACTAAACTAAAGATACATAATATAACTGGTTTGAAAAATTTCTTAAAAACTATATTGGCCAAATAAATTTATATATTTTAAACAAACAAAAAAAGGAATTTAGAATTTTGAAATTTTGTTAATTGACGTCAATTATTTTAATTTGGAAATTAACCTCTTGGAGGTTGTTAGGACCGAAAATTGCATGCAGGCTCCACCCAATAATTGTTTTTTATATATATTTTATAATTAACTACACAGGTCTACATTTAGAAAATAGTCTTAAGGAACACATATTTGCGAAAGTAAATTTAGGCACATATACAAAATGAGTTAGTTAAAGTTCTGTAAAGTCAGCTGTAGAAAAAGACATCACTTTTATGCACTTGAAAATGTGAAGTTACGTTATACAAAAAAAAAAACGTGTTTTGCCAACAGGACGAAACTTGTTAGGATGTTTCGTTGGTTTGCGCAATGTGAGACAAGAATTTCTTTATTTCTCCAATTTCTCCTATTTGTCCTACCAGCATATTAGCTGTGAGCAAAAAACATGTTCTTTTAGTGTCTGTACAAAATCAGACATGTTTTAGCATTAATGTTCATCATTAAAGAAATATCTGATTATTTGCCAAAATTAAAGAAAATTGATTGTATAACAGAAATTCGTTAAGATGGTACTTAAAAGCTTCTTAGATTATTATAAATCTATTTATATATATTTTAATTTTGTTTAAAAGAAAGCTTGTATAAGACTTGTAAGATTTTGCAAAAGCTTGTAAAACGAAATTTTCTGATTTAGAAGAAATTTCCTCAATTGTTTTATATTTGACATGTTCATATTCTGATCATTTAATGTTCAACACTAGTTTGCACTTATTTCACAAAAATGTTCAAAACGTAAAATGTGCCTTTGCAAGATTTTGTAAATGATGTTTTAAGAAAAGAAAATTTTTATAATCATTTAGTTTCAAAAGGAAATAGAATATTGAATAAAACATGAAATACATATTTTAAAGAATACATGATAATTAACAAATTATTTTAAAAATTAACAAAATTTATAATATGACAAAATCTGTAAGGTTGAAGTACCTGGTAAATCCTGTCGCAGATCACGTGAGGTAGTACCGAGAAAATGATGGTTAATTTTAACATTTTTGAACCAGATTATTAGACTAAGGCGCACAATTAGTAATTTAACATGATGTTTTAGAAAGACGGTAATTTTGAGAGAAGAAAGAAAAACTTTTAGCTAACGGAGTTATGAAGAGTGTAGACCATGTTGTTATCGCATGTAGACTGTGGACCGGTAATCGAGAAGCTAGCTTGACCGGCGAAAATGTACTTTGGTTTCAAGTATCAGGTGATGCTTGGTTTAGGAGCGGGCCGCTAGATGCCAGCATCTGTCAAGCGACGGAAAGTGGAATGTATATTTACGAAATGAGTTAAGTTATTGCGGAAGTGCTTTTTTGGATTTAAATGCTACAAGAAGTTACACCAACTCTAATGGAGCTGGCTCACTGACGCGGCGAGGCTAGTGAAAACGAGACTGCTTTTCCCAACCTATGGTGCACGTCGTCCTAAGGGTGGTGCCGTTTTATAGCGGTAAATGATGAGCGCCAATAAAAAAAATAGCATCTATCGGACTTGCTGGCCTTTTATTGGAGAACCATATTTTTGATATTAGGTTAATTTAGCAATTTGGAGTACGAAACTCTGTAGCCAAGACAATAGCATATTCCATCATTACTTGTAAGGGATTTATCGCTCAATTTGAATTGATGCATAGTTATTAAATGCATTGTTTGACTTTTTCAAACATTAGCCATCACACATTAAAACATTTTGATCCTTTTGTTGCACAGTCATCCCTACTAAAGTGACTTTTACCGGGCCATGAGTGAAAAACGACATACAATACAATAGGCGTCTAATAATAGAAGGTTAGTTGATTATTGACCATGAAAGTAACAATTTATATCAAGAAAATGGGTTGATTATTGACCTTGTGAATTACAATTTAAATTATGGATATATTTTTTAAGACAAATATATTTGTATGTATGGTCTTAACTTATTATGTGTTGATAGGATACAGTCAAACTTGGTGAATGTAGTACTTGGAGTTCATAATGGAGATGAAGTCTTCATTAATCGTAATAATCAATATCATGTCGTGAAGGATATAATCCTTCATGAGAATTTTGAAAGTAATAAAAAAGACGACATTGCTCTTTTAAAACTTTGTACATGGATTAATTACAATGAATTGATTAGTCCGATATGTCTACCAAATAGAGGTAAGTTCAATAACACATTACATTTAAATTTATTAAAATGAATAAGATTGTTTCAAAAACTCTTAGAATACGAACATAAGTGCTATCAAAAATATGATTATTAATTTAAATTCTGTATAAAAGGGACGAAATTACTTTTATACGCAAGACTTACTAATTATTTGTTTGTTAAAGATGATGTCAAATTTTAATTCAAAGAAGCTTTCAAATATAAAAACAACTAGTATTAAGTCAATAAATCAAAATGATAGTTGTATTAAACTTTAATACCAGTAGTATTTTTCTTAGGGATTTACTGATGTACAAAATAATGTCAACTTTCAACACAGCAAAGTACATACATATTATGTATTTCATCAAACAAAGATCTTCATACATATACAGGAAGATAAATTAGATAATAATGAAAATTACAACATTTACAATACTAAAATATAGTAAATACCATGCGATAGTCTAGTGTACGTATAGTGTATAGGTAAATAGTATCCAATCCAATATCAAATATCCAATGAAAATGTGGCCACTATAATGAAACAAAACTATTTGAAATATTCATATTAAATTCACAAGTGTTGTTTTCGCTTGAAAAATTTGTATTTTTAAGAATAAATTGTAGTAATATGTATAAATAATATTACAATAATATAGCTGACATGATTATGCTGTATTTTACAGTGAAACCTGTAACCCCCCTCCCAATCTACATAAAAAAATAACTACTCTTGACTGTCACCAAGTATATACTGTAATATATGATTACAAAGGCTATACAATCATTATATTAAGCTACAAATATTTCAATACTAGGCATCATATACAGCTTAACAAATTCAATTCTTATATACTAATGAAACTGGCTTGTCCTTAGAATTTACAAGTACTTAAGGTTTAAGAAAAAATGAATGTGAACCATTATTTTTTAAAGTTAATTTAAAAGAGAATAATATTTTTAATGTTTAGAATAAATGAAATTTTATAGTTGTAAATTATCTATTCAACAAAATATTCCAAATTATTCAAGCAAAGTATATTGAATAATATTAAGATAAATATAATCCAAACCTTCTTTATGCAGATATCATAACAAGTATAATGCATTCCTCTCTAAGATAATAATATAAATAATCTTTAAACTTTACAAGAGTTGGAGATATTCGAGGAGTTAAGCCTTATGTTTTGCATGACTTCTTGGGATGTCGCTAGTTTCACATTTTGTTGTATTATGTTTCTCATGATGTTAGTTAAGCCTTATGTTTTTGCATGATATCTAGGGATGTCGCTAGTTTCACATTTTGTTGTATTATGTTTCTCGTGATGTTAGTTAAGCCTTATGTTTTTGGATGAACTCTTGGGATGTCGCTCGTTTCACCTTTTGTTGTATTAATTATGTTTCTCGTGATGTTAGTTAAGCCTTATGTTTTTGGATGAACTCTTGGGATGTCGCCATTTTTACCCTATATTCTTACTTGATCTCTAAGAAGGTTGCTAGATTCAACTTCGGTTGTTATTAGATCTCTCGTGATGACGCTAGTTTCATCTTCTGTTACATTAATTCTAAAAATGTCGCCAGTTTCATAGTATGTTCTTACATGATCTCTGGAATTATCAATAGTTTCACATTTTGTTGTTTCTAAATCTCTGGTAATCACTTTATGTTGTTACTTGAATCTGGGGATATTGACAGTTTTAACTTATTATCTTACTTGCTCTCTGGAAATGTCGCTATATTCACCTCATGTTGTAGCATGAACTCTGGTAATGTTATTTGTTAAACATTATGTTTTTACTTGACTTCTACAGATGTCGCCAGTTTCATCTTATATTCTTATTTGATCTCTGGAAATTTCACCTTCTGTTATTGAATGAACTCTGGTTTAGTCGCTAATTACACTTTCTGTTTCAAATTGTGAGGCTGATATTTCAAATTCTATTATTACATGATTTCTAGTGATATTGCTAGCTTCAAATTTTGTTGCAATTTAGTCTTTAAAGATATTACTAGTATCACCTTCATTCGGTAAAAGATCTCTCGAGATGTCGCTAGTTTTACATAATGTTTTAGTATGAACTCTGCGGATGTCTTAAGGTTCACCTTATGTTCTTACTTCATCTCTAAGAATGCCGCTAGTTTCACTCTCTGTTGTTACGAGATTTGTCGTAATTTTGATTGCTCAACAACTGTTGTTACATGACCTCTGGCGGTGTCGCTAGTTTACATAATCTTGTTACTAGATCACTGGTTCATCCTCTAGTTACAAGTATAGTTGCTACATGATCCCACAAGTTAAAGGTTCACCTTATGTTCTTACATGATATCTAAGAATGATCCTAGTTTCACTCATTGTTGTTACGAGATCATTGGTAATGCCGATAACTTCACCAACTCTTGTTACATGACCTTTGGATTTGTCGCTAGTTTAATTTATGTAAGGAATGTCGCTAGATTTACAAACTCTTGTTACTAAATCAGTGGTTAGTCCTCTATTTACAGGTATTGTTACTACATGATAAAGGTTGATCCTCTGTTATTAGTTGAAGTCTGAGATGTCTCTAGTTTCTACTTAGTTCTTGCTTAGTCTCTGGGGATGTTACTAGTTTCGTATTCTGTTGTCACTTGATCTTAGGTTATGTATTTTGTTTAAATTTATGCTGCTGTCTATCTTGTACCCGTGTACACTTGCAATGGACGATAATGCCATATTGACCTTTAGATATCGGAGTATGAAGGCCTGCTTTGGAGTTGTCGGACCATGAATGAGGTTTTGTGTGTGACGAATGTACATAGCTTTCGTCTGTGTATTCAATTGTCTATTTTTTCTGAACTATTTTATTGTTCACAGAAAATTGATTCTTTTTCCTCTTAAATCAGGGGTTTCGATTAAGATTTTTCTATTGTCACAAGTTTTTTCCACTTAAAACGCAATTCCTGGATGACTTTCCAAAGAGAGCATAAGTCCCCTTCGAATCCAATTTTCTCTTTTAAAACTGGCAGTAAATGTTTTAGCGTTGGACGTTGCTTGTGAGTAAAGTGAAATTCATTTATACACCTATGAACAACACACTTGTCAAAAACATCTAATCCTGATTTTAATTTTTCCTTCGACGTCGTTTACGAGAGATCGAGAAAGGTTGCCGAGTTTCTTTATTAATTTTCTTTTCTTTAATTATTAGTCGAATACTTCTGCGGGACACCCCTGTGGCCTGGGCAACTCTTTCTTGCATCTTTGTCAATAATATTGGACGTTCTTGTGCCTCCCTTTACAAAAAGTTATAAATATTCCTAATGAGCTCTCGGGCCTGGTTGTGAATAATTTTCTTACCGCCAATTTTTGTCCTGAATTGGTTCAATTCCATAGTAATAACAAAAACAACAACATAAGGCATTAAGACATCACTGTACTACTAACTATATAATATCCGATGTAGTACGAAACATAACTGATTACACGTTGTACGTAATAAACTTTTCTATAAAAGCACGACGGGACAATAACTCACTCGCTTCCCCACCACTAAAAAGTGACAGGAGTATGTTTGCCCGATGAAGGTCAAGCGCCATTACATACTAAATGACCTCTATGCGTTGTAATAGATAAGGCCAGTGAACCGAAGCGTGGAAGATACTGCATTAGTTGTGACAGAATTTTAGTAGATTTTACGGGAGGTACAAAAGGCTTAATAATTGCAACAAACGCCATTGTATAAGATGTCTGAGTAGCGAGAGCATCTAACTGTGGAAATAGTCAGATTGTGCAAGTCACTAAAACAAATACAGGCACATGATTTATGGAGAGGCGGAAGGAGAACTTTTACATACTGAGAAAAACACACCACTAATTAAATAGTTACAGAAAATTTGAGTGTTTTTTTTTTAAACAAGATATTAACTTGAACAGTCGAAGAGTAGAACGAAAGGACGGAAAAGGATGCTGATGCGTGCTTGTTGAGAAGGAAGTATTATCTACCACTAGCGATAATTTTATTGATACGGAAATAATTGCAGATACTACATAGCAACCACAGCCTAGTGTGAGGACGGTATTGTCCACACCTATAGAATTCACCAAAGTGAATCTGAAAAATGGATTGTCAGTAATGTCACACATCCGCTGACACGAAAACACACGCTCAAAATGATGAAGGATTCCGCCAAGAATCGAAATATAGGTCGAAAATAGGAACCGAATCTCTGAAAACGGTTTCAGTTATAAGAAGATAGTGCAAATATTATTGACGGAGTACACTATAAAGGGACAACTGAATTGTACGAGTTGGTGTTTAAGCATTTACCTTACCCAATGATGAAAAATATACCGAGACCGAATCGCAAGCGTATTAAACATCTGTTTAAGAATCAGTTCTCGCAAATGATTATATGATCCAGTCGGTCTAGTTAATCGTAACAAATATTTAAAATATAAAACTTAGAGAGCTTATTCCCTCCTAAAACACTAAGCGGCAGAGGTTATTATGAGCTATGTGAAAGAACTTTGTTGGCAACTCATGATGCAGGACATACGGGGCACACTATTGAAGAACTAAAGTAAACTGGAATTATAAAAAACTCGGGAGCCCCTCAAACATTAGTACATTTATATGATGAGTGTCGACATGTTTATAGCGGCAGTGTTGACCGTGAAAGACATCGGTTGTGAAGGTGTAGGGTTTAACTTTACACCCGAAGGTGATATAATTAAATGAACTATTACGTAATGTGGCTACTGCACGCTCTGCAAACTATGCAGTCAGTATTAAGCAATTAGAGACAAAGTTTTTAATGATTGATGACAACAGGAAATGATATGACGCAAGCTGGAGATCTCTAGGAGACGACTTATCTAAGCCGAAAGACAACTCAGTGACAAAGAATTGTTATTTCCAGTTAAACTTAGTGGTTATAATTTTAATAAGTATCGGTTCACCGCTAGAAGACGGGGACGGTCTAAACTTAAAATATGGTAAAGTGTATTTTATGGGGGAAAACAAGTACAATAAATTTGGCGCTCATAAATTTAATATACTCAATGTAAAATCCCCGACAAACATGGAAGATGCGACCAACAAAAACTATGTGGACTAAAATGTAATACGGTGGACAGTGTCTCTTGCAACTATGGTTATAAAAAACTTACCAACGTAAAGGATGCGTACAGCAACTTGGATGCAAGTACCTTTCAACTATTTGAAGAATCGTGCTCTAATCAAGATCAAAGACTTCTTTGATCCCTATTGAAAACGTTTGTGTAATATTACCGACGGTGTGTCGGACGTTGTTTTAAACAACATGCAATGGTTAAATTTCTTGCATTCCAATATAACGATAACATGTATATTGTCAAAGATCTCGCTATAGTTTTAAGGATCAGATATACCACCGATGTTTTTTTATTGAAACAAGTGGTTTACGAAGGAGGCAGCTGCGTAAGACTAAATAAACAACTACTTTTAGTTTAAGGTCATAAGCTAATAGTCCAAAGGTAAATTCAGGTTCTATAAGGTAACAAAAACGACTTACCCTACTTACTCAAGCATGCTTATTAGGAGGGCAGAGTTTAACCTGTTCTTGGTAACCATTGCAACATGGGTCAATATAAGCAGCCGGCTATACTGAGAAAGGACACATTATTCGACTAATATTAGTGGATAATCCAAAGGAATATTATCCATTGGTCGCGGGACCACGAGATATAAATACAAGTATGATGCACCAATGAATATTTAAGAGAAAATTGGATTTAGTCTTAAATACTTTCCGCCTAGAAGATAATATTGATTCTTAAAGCCTAGGTTACTAACTTATTCAATTGGTTGTTATACCCGATAATGGTATTACGATTTGATAATTGATTCTCAGTTTGTTAACCGTAGTAGTTTAGGTATTATTTAAATCTGTAAATATCTGTCTTTTATATTCTCTGGTGGTCTTATAAGTGTAATACGCTTTCACACAACAACACACCTACAAATACCTGTCTCTCATATCCTCTGGTGGAATGCACAAGATCCTGTAAGTGGAATATGCTTTCGCACCCTAACTAATCGACGAATAAATGTCTCTCATATCCTCTAGTTGAATACACCAAGTCCTATAAGTGAAACGCGCAATAAATAACCAACAAATACCCGACTCTTATATCCTATGGTAAAATACACCAGGTCTTATAAGAGGAATAGGCTTTCACACCCTAATTGACCTATGAGTACCTGTCTTTTATATCCTATGGTGGAATACAAGATATTAATATATTGATTTTAACACTTATAATTTATTTACCTAGCTAGTATTTATAAGTAAATAACTCTTTCAAATGTAAAATATACGACGTAGACTGGGAGTTGAATCCAGGGCATTTGGCTTTACGGTCCAAAGATATACCAATCCTTGATGGCTTCCCAGAATAAGGCGTTGACTTTTACTTGACTATGTTATTGCTGCAATTTATGAGTTATAACACATCAATTGCCTCGTTGAAAAAGACAAGACGAGTATAAAAATCGGCTTCAATGTAGTTTGTAACGAGGTAATGGATCTATTATAAATCAAAATTTACACCAAAAACCAAAACAATCGTGCTAGAGATCAAGGATAGCTCAGTTAGAAGAGCATTGGCGTGTAAAGTATGTATTTGATAATATAAATTTATTGATTTTAACGATTATACATTTTCTACCAATCTAGTATTATTAATTAATTAATTATTTCAAGTCAAAAATATACCTACCTATACCAGGATACATGAAATGTTAAAGGTTGTATAACTCAAACTGTTGCCTCCATTTTATGTTTAATATAGTAGAATATCATCTTTTAGTTGGTGTCAATATTGTACTTGCAAAAGTATTACACATTCTTCACCATTGTAAGTTGTTCTTAAACCTTGATGAACAGCATCAACTATAAGATAAGTAATTTGATTACCATCAAAATATGAATTGCCGATGTGTATTTTATTTTTTATTTTATAATGTTTAAATATTTCATTTTTCTGTTCACCTTTAAACCAACTATATAATATTTTCCAGTTTGTAAGTAGGCCTAATAGAGATATTTACATAAGTTTTGGAACAAATTATCTACAATAATTTTTTTCATACGCAGAAGTCTTCTTACGTCAGAAATATTTTTCGTAGCTTCTTTGATTTCAAAAGCTTAAACTTTTACCTAATCTGATCATAAAAAAAAAATAATAAATTGTGAATTATTTTAAGTTAAAGTGAAATATTTTATCATTTATTTATAAACATGTTTCTTGAAGTCGTGTAGTTATCAAATGAAGTGCCTTATCATATTAACTTTATTTATTAGAAAATTAGGATGTCGTCACTTAAATTATTGTACACTCAGGTAATTGAAATAATTGAAAATATTTTAGCTCCGTCTAATTCCCTAACAATGTTGTCCACATTAGGTGTCATATGTCTTTCCTTCCTCATTTTTCTACTAGGAGGAAACTTTATCTTCACACATGCTCATAATATTTGTATTGTTTGCTTTTAGGACTAACACAACTGGTGACTCACATAGTTTAGGACATATATTATGTTCAATAGGCCTACTGTTAGTCTATTCAAGGCAATTTATTTACTCTTCCATAATTACTCATAAATTATTTGTGATTTGTCTTTGTTTATGTGTCACTGACGGACTTGGTGAATCAATACGTAAATGTACATTCTTACTAATTCTAGATTATTTGTCATTGATAAACATAGAAATAATATATTGAATGCATTTCATTTTCTTATATCATATAGTTCTAGAATATCGTCTTTTCGTTGGCGTCTATATTGTATTACACATTTTCGTCCATGGTAAGTTGTGCTATTATGTCCTAAACCTTGATGACTAACATCAACTATGAGATGAGTAATTTTATTACCATCAAAATATGAATTACCAAAGTGATTTTTAATTTCTCTTTTATACCATTTTATATAATGAATTAATATGTAGAATATATTTGTTTTTCTTAGATTTGTATACATATTTTACATAAAAGAAAAGCAAATGGTAAGAAAATGTTGTTTGGTTAGAAATATGAAATAATTGTTATATTTAGTATGTCAAAATTTTTCATATTGATCACAAACGTTGAAAAACGGAAACATAACATGCAAAGATTTCTTTCAACAATTGAGTACACATTTATAATCTCAGTAATAAATAAGTGTCAAAATAATGTTGGGTTGTAAATTTCATAAAGTTACCAATTCTGCTCATTATTGAAAGTAACACTAAAAATTTACTTTTTAAAATAAGAAAAGTAAGTTTATAGACGTTGATTTTTTAAGTCAGTAGGTGTCTCCAATTATTCTATATCATATTTTGTTTGTCAATAATTTCACTGATTATTATATTACAGATGAAGCTATTGGCGGGTTAACAGCTACCGTTATAGGATGGGGAAAAGACGGATATAATCGCAAGCCTTCTTCTCGTCTTCAAGAAGCTAAATTGCAAGTTTTGGGTTCTGGTGATTGTGGCATAGCGATTGATGAGACACAATTTTGTGCTTCTGGGAAATATCCGAATCACCCATCTTTAGCCACTGCAGTAAAGGTAATCTTACTATTACTATTCTATATGTTAGATGTTATTTTCATTCCGATACAGCAACAACAAAGTTCTGTTTAAGTACAGTAACTCAAGTTTCAAAAGGCATTAGTATCAAACGTCACCATTAATATCCACCAATACTATATAGCTTACTGGCTACACTACACTATATATTACATAAATACCACTTGATATACAAGAGTTGTAATGATTTAATTGGAAAGCAGAACTCGTAAACATACAGGTGAATCATGGGATACATAAGAAAAAAATAGTTTCATATTTCTCCTCTATCTATACATATAGACTAGAGAGAGAAAATATTGTAGTGGAAATAAAATAATGGTAATATTTTCATAGATGCATATATTTTGTGTCTTTGTCCAAAAGAGTATTTTCTTACTAAATATCTGTTAATACACAATTAACAGAAACTGTTTAGATAATGTTTCTTCAAATTTCTGATTTTCTTACTTTTGTGTGTGTATTTTCTTAAGACATACTTACTGTAAATATTTATTTTACATATTACATAGAGTGCGCATGTTGTAGTATATTTTGAATCTCAGAAATTAGAGCTTTTCGTGCTGGCATATGACATCCCACTTCTGGTAGCTTCAAGTAGAGCACTATCGTATTACATGCTCTCACTCCTCGCTCATTAACATATTACAACTACAGTCTTGTGCAAATAATGTAAACAACATTATATTTTCCAAAATAATAAACAGCGTATATTATGGTATTTAATATGTCATCCTCGCCTTTAAATAACCATTTCCATTCTTTTGGGCATTAAATTTATAAGTTTTTACATATTTTTAAAATTGTTTGATCGTGAAACCACACCTTAATCACAACACAAATCAACGTTTCTTTGATAGTGCAGTCTGTTTTCCTTAATCTTTTCTTCACAATTACCCACACATTTTCAATAGGAAAAAGACTGATGAATTTCCAGGCGAGTCTAAAACTGAATCCCATTTCTTTGAGACATGAAAAACTTATGTTTAGGAAGTAACTGAAAAGTTATTAAAATAAACATGTAATTTAATGTTACAACAGTCGGTACATGATGGAATTCCATGATAATGGAAATAATGAGATGATTATTTAATTCCACAAAACAGCTTTAATTGCGACATATATTTCGCCGTTAGGCATTTTCAAGCAACTTCATTAATAATGCTTAATGAAGTTGCTTGAAAATGCCTAACGACGAAACATATGTCGCAATTAAATCTGTTTTGTGGAATTAAATTTAATAATCATCTAATTATTTCCATTAAAATAAACATGGCCTAACTCAATGAAACTTTAGTATCACAATGAAAGTAAATGCTATGGATGTAGTCCAGCGTAGGCCTATTGTTATAAAATGTTTGTGCCTCTTATTTTGTTTTAGGATGACTATGGCGGACCTGTGTTTTATATAGACCAAAACGGGAGAGCACTTCAAATTGGTAAGTAGGTCCTACTGTGCTTATAAGCAGCTAGGAGTGTCATGCTATGCCTGTTCCTGAGTGGGACAAACTATTTTCTTAATTTACTTAGGACATAAATCAATATTCGATTTATTATTTCTAGTTAAATAGATAGTGTTGAGGACATTTCAGTTCATTTAAACAGTCCATTTTACAAAACTAATATACCATACTACTGGATCAATTTAAAAGGTTTATTTAAATAATGTAATACCTAAGGTTGTACAATTCTGCCTAAATCTTGTACTCTTTAGAACTGTGCAAAGCTGATAATTTTCAGTTGACACTCCTCTTAGTTAACTAAGCCTAAAATGATTAAACTGTAATAACACATGTATATTTTAAAACATTATTTTAGAGTCAATAACTGTACCTGAATTAAGAAGAACAAGTATACAGCAATATTTTTTTATATATTATTATTTTTTATTTTTTACAAATGAATTACTTGTTATTTATATAGAAAAAGTTTTGTTCTATAATGTCACGTAGACTTTAATACTGATAATTGGGTTATATTTAAAAAAAAATCGTTAAATACTAATTTTATTTTAATATTATTTCATTGTTTTCCTACTTTCATTGTTTGAACAGTAATAGAATGATATTATTTATTTGTTGGAACACTGTTTCTTCAAAGTTCCACTATTCCAGAATATCCTCAGAGAAATTCATTAAAGTTGGTCCGGAATGAAATCATAGAATGTTTAAAAAGTTTGTATTTACCAGTAATGTAACCTGACCTAACCAATATAATTACATAATACAAATATTTATCAAAAAGTTTTAAAATTTGATATAACTATTTTTATTTGATCACATATAAGAGTGTATAATAAATTGGCCTTCCCGCTGTAGCAACTCTCTGAAATACCCGAACTATTATTTTCTATTTCTTGTTGTTTAAAGGCTAACTATCTCTCTGCTATCATTGCCTTATAAAAAAGGATGAAAAGAACATAATAAGAACCTTAGCCATAGAATACTTTAACATCGTTAGGGTCGAAAAGAACAAGAGGTGTGAAAGAGAAAGTTGGTGGGAAAGATAAGAAAGGGAGGTTTAACCTAAGACTAAATAAAAAAAATAAATGTGCATCTAGTTCCTTTGGGATTTCCAAGCCTGTTCTAACCAAAATAATCCACTGTAATAGTGTTCAAACTTAAACTTCAACATAGCCCAGTGTTGCTTAGAATACTGATGAGGTCATCAACCACCAAGTTATACAGTAAGGGGGCAATACTCTTCACGTATACACCCTAGAGTTGCAGTGACTTCTACATTTTCGCTATGAAGTGAGGACTTAATAAACTTGTTTTCCACATGGTCTTGATAATTTACTACAATAGTCTTACCGATCCATGAATTCATAAAGGACTGAGTTGTGGTATTATCAAAAGCTCCTTCAATATCAAGAGAATTTCTACTCTGCTGATCAATTGATGCAGAGCAGAGATATAGGATTTCCCTGTCGTGTAAGCATGTTGGTTAATATGAAAAGTGTTCTTCAATAGTACCCCTTCCCACAGAACCTATAAATTACCTTCTCCAGTACATTCAGGAGAAACGAGGACAAACTAATGAGACGAAAAGACTTGGGTTCATTATCTCGCCTTTCATAGCTTAGGTATAAACACGATTTAGGATACTTTTCATTCTCGTGGAATGTGTCCGAGAGCGAAGCTGCTTCTGTATAGTAACAGAGCACAGACAATCTAATTACTGTAAGCCTTACTCAAGCCATACATTTTGTTTTTCCCTATCCTGACACATATTTTCTAATCTTGGGTTAGATCCCTCTATCTTTTCTCTCTTGACAAACTTTTTTAATGGTTCTTATCGTTGTTGCTATACCCCTACATGATGTTATTTAACCTAAAATAATGGCCACCAAAGGCTAAAAATATATTATTTCATCTGACCTTGGATTTATTGACATGGGGGGGGGGGTTCTAATGCGCCAGACTCCTACAAGATATGTAACTTAAAATGACGGACATGTTTACTCAAAGCCAAAGTATTTTACCAACAAAAGATAATGGCCACCAAAGGCTAAAAACATATTATTATCTCATCTAAACTTGGATTTATTGACATGGGGGGGGGGGGGTTCTAATGCGCCAGACTCCTACAAGATATGTAACTTAAAATGACGGACATGTTTACTCAAAGCCAAAGTATTTTACCAACAAAAGATAATGGCCACCAAAGGCTAAAAACATATTATCTCATCTAAACTTGGATTTATTGACATGGGGGGGGGGGGTTCTAATGCGCCAGACTCCTACAAGATAAGTAACTTTAAATGACGGACATGTTTACTCAAAGGCAATGTATTTTACCAACAAAAGATAATGGCCACCAAAGGCTAAAAACATATTATCTCATCTAAACTTGGATTTATTGACATTGGGGGGGGGGGGGTTCTAATGCGCCAGACTCCTACAAGATATGTTATATAACTTGAAATGACGGACATGTTTACTCAACGGCAAAGATCTTACCGACAAAAGATTACATTTATTTACACAAACAGCCTTACTAGGTCCAGAATCTTTATCTTTGTTGACATAAGCAGTCTCACTAGGTCTCTCAGTGGGGGGGGGGATTCTAATGCACTAGACTCCGGGTCCTTATCTTTGTTTACATAAGCACGTCTACTAGATCTCAGCTTATCTTTGTTGACACAGTGGTGCCAGTCTCTTATCTTTGACCTTTAGACTGGGAGGGATTCTGCCGCTCTCAGAGATAAGACTACTCTCCTTAGCTTCCACAAGTTACTTACCATTAGTATTTCTAATAATTCTATTGGTGAGATAGGATCCTTGGATAATATCCCCTGGAGTCTACCAGTATCCTGTACTACTTCAATGTCCGTACAAAACTTCCTCCATAGGTACCTTTTCTTACCTACATGGGGATATGTTACATCACTCTATGATATATGTCCCAACACCCGCATCTTTCAGCAATATTAGAAAAGAGACCTACCGTTTTTCTAAGTGAAAATAGGTTCACCATTTTGTTTCACTAGACTTAACGTGAGGTTGTGAGATATTCTCCTCAAACGAAGTCACTATGGCTTCTCTAAGGTTTTGAGACGTTCTATCAGGATCGTTGATGTTACAAATGTTTTTCGATTTTCTCTTCCAGTTCGTTTTTATAGGATATCCAGACTCTTCTTCTGAGATTCCTAAAGGACATTTTCTCAACCTTAATTTAACCAATGCTAAAGCTAGAATGTCTATGATCTGATAAATGTGGTTCTGAGAGACATGTCTATTATGTATCTTATTCATCTTTAGGTTGTTACGTAATGTAAGGTATATCACCTCTCTTCTGATTCAGTTAACAAATGTTGGTTCATTTCCTGCATTAAAATTCATAAGGTTATTGGAGATAAATAATCTAAAAATGACTCACCTCTCTCATTGTGTCTGTGCTCCATTATGCCAGTTAGTGAGCATTTGCATCACAACCCAGTATAAGGTCAGATGCATACTCCACAAAGTCCTGTATTCCCATTGGTCTACTGTCATCATCTTATTGGCGACGAATGACAATTTTAGGGTATCTCTTGAGTCTAGCTTCACCACTGTAATGTCCCTGGAACAGAGTTCTAAAATAGGCTTCCAATTTTAATCTATTGCTAGTTAAAATACTTATTCTAGTATAAACAATAGAACAATAGGATAACAAATATTAGGCATTAAGAGTGGAGACATGTGGTCTACGGTACATCTTATGTTTTTGTATTTTTGGTGCTGGGTTGTCCATATCTTTGCCTTCAGAAGAAGTGCTGGTAGAAGGGGCCCTCTTCCCGAATCTCTCTCTCTCTCTCTCTCTCTCTCTCTCTCTCTCTCTCTCTCTCTCTCTCTCTCTCTCTCTCTCTCTCTCTCTCTCTCTCTCTCTCTCTCTCTCTCTCTCTCTCTCTCTCTCTCACTCATTATATATTATTTAAATAATTTATCTTATAATGCAAAAAAGATTATCTTTTAAGAACAAAAAACATTTATGTTGAATAATCTAAACCTTACACATTAAACTTATTTTATATGGAAATATTTGCAAATTATTAATATATTTCTCCTTTGTTAGGAATATCATCAATCTATAATAACGAACTTACACTCCCTTCAATCTTCACAAAACTTCCGAATTTTGTAGATTGGATACACGAAAAAACTAAAGATGCCACTTATTGTAGAGGTTAATTATTAAAAAAAGACAAAGTTATTCGTAACATAAGTTAATTGTATCATGGAGACCACTGATGTATTTTAGATATTCATTATAATTTAATATTATATAATTCAGTTTTGTTTTAATGTTTTAAATTTAATTATTAAAAAATATATATATATTTATATATAACAAAAGATGCATTCATAGCCTTATAACTAATAAAACTACAAGTTAACAATGATCCAGCTATAAGAATATACCTTGATCAATACCTAACAAATTATTAATAATAAAACTCTAAAACGTGGTATTAATACCTATCTAGTTAATTGAATTCCTAATATTTTTGGGCATATGATCAGAACTTGACAACTTGTCTCTTCAATATATTATAGAAAACACAAATGCCAGATTATAAACTTCATATGTTTAAGACGATTTTAATGACTATGTCATCGTCATTTGTGTTGTGGGCTGTATTGTGTAGTGTATTATGTGATGTTTTGTTTTACTGTGAGTTGTGTTGTGTAGGGTTTTTATAGGGTGGTGTATTTTGTTGTGAAGTGCGTTGTATGTTCTATTGTGTTGTATGTTGTTTAACTTAATTTATTCGGATACTTTAACCAGTTCCTTGAATATAGTCAAACACAATAATAACCCTGTTAAAAATGATAAATGAGGAATAAACACAATTGCAAGTACTAAATTATAATCAACTATGAAAAAAAATTAAAATAAATCGTTCAAAATATAAATTCATGGAACGAAAAGATTAAAAAGTTATAACGTTTTTTAATCACAAATTAATATAGTATGAAATATAAAACAATAAAAACAAAATTTAAACAAATAGAACAGCGACAAGAAAAATGTAAAACGTGGAATAGAAAATATATAATTTTAATCAAAAATATTAACAAAGTTAAAAATTAAAAAGAAATAAAATAAACAATAAAGAATGAAGTAAAGAACAGTCGACACAAAAGAACAAGAAAAAACTTAAAAACCTTAAAAATAAATAACCTTGAAAAAAAACTGAATGAAATAAATAAGACAAAACAGAAAGATGAAATGTAAAGTATAGAACAATAACAAAGTAAACAATAAAGCAATAAATCAAAAGAACACGTTACAAATACATCCCAGAGAGTTGAAGGAATTATAAAGATAAAGAAATAATAACAAATTCCAACAAACAAGCACGGATATATGATATACATATAATATATATAAATAAACCAATTAATAAAATTCCGTATAATTAAACTAAATTAAACAAATAAAATATATGACAGTAAACAAAATAAAAATATCATAAAGAAAATAGAGAAACAATTCAAAAAACATAAAAAAAAACAAATTACTACAAAAAAGCTATAGTTTATTATTAGAATTTGTGTTTTTGGTTTTATTTCTGAAAAGTGTTCCCCAAGCTTTCAGTGCCCTGAAATCTCCCAAATCATTCAAAAACACAATATTAGCCAGTTTGAAACTAAGGAGCTCGTCTAAGCAATGTTTAGTGAATGCCGGTTTCTCTGGTTGACCTTTTGGAACATGGAAAAAGTTATTTAACTTTAAATTGAATATTGCACCTTGTTTGACGAGATGTCAATACTCACATGATATGGAATAGATTCCATACATTTTACTTACTCTTAAACCGTACAACATTGTCTATATTGTAATGAGTCATGATCGTATTACTTTCCTGATTCAATCTGTGTAGAGATCATTGGCATTATTTGTTATAATTAATTACGTGTACATGTTTCCAATGAAAATGATGATTTAGTCACTGAAATTATCCAGCACTGGGCTCCAGAAGAAAAAGCCAATAACGGTATCGACGAAGCACACAAGTTGGCTAAGTAAGGACTGCAAACTAAATGTATTGGACCTGGACCTGCTTCGGTCACAACAGGTTAATTACCTGAAAACACCAGATGAGATGGAACTGTGTAGCAAGTCACAGTCAGAGCAAACATTTATGAATGAGGTCTTTACTGTAAAATATAGAGAATTTATAATGTGTCTTCATGGGGCTCAGTCAGTGCCAGGGCTCCGTTACTGCCAGGGGCTCAGTCAGTGCCAGGGCTTCAATCAGTGCCAGGGTTGAGTGTTAGTGGCTCATCACAACACCATTGCTATATCCTAGTCATTTATAAGTCGTCTTGATCAAATAAAGTGTATCTTGTGTTTTCTTTCATTTGGTTTGCAGTTTTGACAAGTGTTGCTCCAACATGAGTCTGTTGCAAGATGTTTTTATCATTTTGTTTGTTTCGCTTATATTAAAACGAAAACATTAGTTCTACTTTAATCTCACATCAATGCTTAAATTTAAGTTTAGATAAATTAATATACTATTACATACATAAGGTAACTGTTAAAATTATGAAAGTGATATATCAGCAATTGTGAACTTTTAAATTAAACAAAATCATTTGCTATATTTTCCAATAAATTTTTCAAAATTATAACCAAAATTCTTTGAATTTGATAACTAAGTGAATTTGTGCATCATAAATACAAAAAATCAAATAATTGGTAACTTATATGAATTTTTTACCATTTAACGGGATATAATGAAAACAGTAATAAACCAACTTTTTTACAATAAAATTTAGAAGTAAATATTGTCATGTTTTCTAAACATGAAGTTCTGACATATGTTTCTAATTATAGCTAATACTTAAAAAAAAATTTAATTAGCATTTTTATTACAAATACAAAAATAATTAATTTCATAGTATTGTTCAATAAGAAGTGTATAAATATGTATAAAATTATGTATAATAACCTAACCAAACTATGGAATTATTGAACTTTGATTTTTACTAACTGAACTGTAGTATAGATTTTGTCTGTTTCGAAGCCTTTTATGGTGTATTTTTCGGGGTTTGATTTTAGGTTGAATATTGTTAAGTTTAGCTTGTTATCTATTGTTTTCTTTGCATTATTTAATATGTACTGGGTTTGTAATACAGTTTCAATGTTGACAATTTTAAACATCAAGTTGTACGTAACTTTTGTTATAATTTGTTTTTGAATCAGTCCAGTGTTTATTTAATTTTCATATAACTTAAAATTTTCCCAAATGTTAATTTTTATTCTTTTTAAACCATATTATTTTATTAATTAAAACTGATGATAATAGAGTTGTTTTTATTGTATGTGTACCTATTTATAAATATACGGTTCCATGAATGATTTTATATGTAGATTGTATCTTTTTGTCAACAATGGAAACAAATTGACGAGAAAATAAAAAAAAAACATTTATTGTATTTAAGAAACTGTATTGTTTAGTAATGTTTTGTACAATGAAAGTGAAATAAAAAATATTATTAGGATACCTCTTATTTCTTAAAAGGTGGCTTGTTACGTCAAAATAATAACATTAAGAGAGACTACTGATGTATTGTTTTAATGAGCTTATGTTGGATCAATGACTACATAAGTATTTATGTAGTCATTGGTTGGATGAAACAGTTTTTTGATTAAGGGTGTATGTACTGTCCAGGATCCAGCAACATGATCTTTCGATCTTGACAAAAGATTGGAGGATCATCAATGCTAGAACCACTGGCCCTCAGGGGAGAACAGTGGTTCTCGGACTCAATGAGAAGGATTTGGAAATGCTCAAGAGGAGAAACCTCAGGGTTAGGCTCGGGCTTGGGCAGATCCAGTTCCAGATCATTGGTAAAAAAACTAGGGATGGTGCAGCCAATGAAGGTGCTGAAGGTGGTCCAGGCCAATCTTCAGCATAAAAAGGCGGCCAGCCTTAACCTAGCCAGCAGATTCAAGGCCGAAGGCATCGATGTGGCTCTGATCCAGGAGCCATGGGCGGTGAAAGGTAAGGTTCTGGGGCTGGGAGACTCTGGGGGCAGGCTGATGTACGATACGTCATCGGACGCTCCTAGAACATGCATGTTAGTGAATAAGAATTTAAGTGTCTTTTTGCTAAATGAGTTCTGTTCCAGGGATCTGGTGGCAGCTAAGGTGAGATTGGAGGACCAGGAGGTGTGTGGAGAAATTACCATAGGCTCTGCATACTTCCCGTTCGACTCGGCCAATCCACCTCCAACTTACGAGTTTACACGCATTGTGGGAGAAGCGAAGAGGAAAGGTGAACACCTAGTCCTTGGAGTGGATTCCAATGCGCATCATCTTGTATGGGGCAGCTCCAACTGCAATGCAAGAGGTAAGTCTCTATTTGACTATTTGTCTAGTTTTAATTTAGATATAGTTAATGTAGGTAACAAACCGACCTTCATCAACAGAGTGAGGAGGGAGGTCATTGACATCACAGTCTGCACTGAACGTACTGCCCAACTCATCAAGGGTTGGAATGTCTCGGTGGAGCCATCATTGGCAGATCACCAGCACATTCAATTCGAGATGAGGTGGAAGCAGAAGAGTGTCATCTGGTTCAGAAACCCCAAAAGGACGAACTGGGATAAGTACAGGGAAGACTTGGGGCAGGCTGTTCAGGATATAGTGCCTGAAGTGAGGGGGATAGAGGAGTTGGAAGAAGTATCGGTGCAGCTGCAGGCTGCGGTGCAGGGTGCTTTTCAGGCCAACTGCCCCCTCACACAAAGGAAAAAACACGACACGGTTAGGTGGTGGAACAAGGACCTAGCAAAAATGAAGAGGGAGGTTAGAACTCTGTTCAAGGCCTCTAAACATCAAGGTTGCTGGGAACCCTATCACAAAAAACTTACTGAGTATAACTCAGCAATTCGGAAAGCCAAGCGGGATTCCTGGAGAAAGTACTGTGAAAGAGTGGAAGAGTGCTCTGAAACGGCTAGACTCCAGAAGATCCTGAGGGCTGAACATACCAATATGGTGGGCTCTCTGGAAAAACCAGATGGCTCGTATACGCAGTCCGGAAGGGAGACTCTGGAAGTACTCCTGAGATGTCACTTCCCGGATTGCGAGATAGAGGGAGGAAGTGATTCCTCCCTGTACACTAGGGCAAGTCCGCGTAGAGCGGACTGGAACTGCTCGAGGAGACTCATTAATGAGGATAAGGTGGACTGGGCCATTAGATCGTTCGAGACGCACAGGGCCCCGGGGCCGGACGGGATCACTCCCTTACTTCTCAAGGAGGGTTTGGAGGTGCTCAGGCCGGTTATCACGGGGGCTTTTCGGGCGAGCTTGGCGCTGCGCCATGTTCCAAGGAATTGGTCTGTGGCGAGGGTTGTCTTCGCTCCAAAGCCTGGAAGAGCGGGATATGCTCAGGCCAAGGCCTACAGACCAATTTGCCTAAACTCTTTCCTGCTAAAGGCTATGGAGAGAATTCTGGATGTTAACATCAGAGATAGCGTGCTTAGGAGTTCAGGCTTGCACGATAATCAATTTGCTTATAGACCAGGCAGGTCCACTGAGGCTGCTCTACATCATATAGTAAGTAGAATAGAGGAAAGTCTGGAAGCAAAGGAAATAGCTCTGGGGGCGTTTCTGGACATAGAGGGAGCCTTCAGCAACACTTCAATACAATCAATGATCAGTGCTTTGGAGGATTGTGAAGTGAACAAGACTGTTGTAGGATGGGTCTCTGCCATGCTGAACAACAGGTCAATCCAGGCTACTCTGTATGATGAAATCATCACGATCAGAGCTAGACGTGGATGTGCTCAGGGCGGAGTCTTATCCCCCCTGTTATGGAACCTGGTAGTGGATAAGATCCTTAGGCGTTTAAACGAACAAGGATTCTACTCACAGGGATACGCTGATGATGTGGCCATCGTGGTTAGAGGTAGAGACATGAGTGTTGTTTGTGACCTTATGCAGGCTGCCTTTAACCAGGTGGAAAGGTGGTGTCAGGAGGAACAGTTATCTGTGAATCCTGTAAAAACTACTCTCATTCCATTCACAAGAAAAAGGAATCTGGGTGTGAGGTCGCTACCTAAGCTCTTTGGGCAGGAGGTAGCGTTGGAGAACCAGGTGAAGTACCTAGGTACTGTGTTAGATAAAAGGCTCACCTGGAACCCACAGATAGAACGGGTAGTAACCAGAGCCAAGTGTCTTATGTTTGCATGTAAGAGGGCTGTTGGTAAACAATGGGGTCTGCAACCCAAGGTGGTTATGTGGATTTACACCATGATTATTAGACCACTAATCTCCTATGCTGCGGTGGTTTGGTGGACTAAGACGCTACAAGGTGGGGTTGGAAGTAGAATGGATGGTCTCCAAAGGGTGGCCTGTTTGGCTATCACGGGGGCCATGGGGTCTACACCAACCGTTACCTTGAATGCACTTCTGGATCTCCCTCCCCTAGGGGTTTATATTCAGGGACAGGCCAGGATGAGTGCATACAGACTACAGCAAACGGGTTGCTGGAGAAAGAGATGGCCTGCAATCGGTCACTGCAGGATAAATCAAGTGGTCAACAGGGAAGTGTTAGACATGCCCTCTGATCACATGATACCTAAGGTTTCATTAGACAAGCCTTTTAAGACGAAGATCTTCTCTAGGGAAGAATGGGAGTCTGGAAGGAAGCTATACAACGAGCAAGATATAGTCTGGTTCACAGATGGCTCGAAAACAGAGATGGGTACAGGCGGTGGCATTAATGGGTTTAACCCAGAGAGGTCCATCGTACTGAGCCTAGGTAAGCATGCTACTGTTTTCCAAGCAGAAGTAGGTGCTATCTCTGAATGCATCAAGGAGAATCAAAGAATGAAATACATTGGTAAGAACATTCTGATTTTCACTGATAGTCAAGCTGCCATTAAGGCACTTAACACGACAAAGGTAAAGTCGAAGCAGGTATGGGACTGCATCTCATCATTGATAAAGCTTGGTCAGATGAACACGGTCACTGTTGGCTGGGTTCCTGGCCACTCAGGTATTGATGGTAATGAGAGAGCAGATGAACTAGCCAGGTCAGGCTCTGAATCCCCTTTCGTTGGCCCGGAACCGGTGCTCGGAATCTCTTATGGACATGCCAGGGCAGCGGTTGATACGTGGATGCGGGAGGGGATGAACAGGGTCTGGACGAATTCAACCACTAGTAGACTTGCTAAAAGGTTAATTAGACCAAGCAAGAAACATGCGGAACAACTCATCTCTCTTAGAAGGGATAACTTGAGGTGGGTGGTTGGTCTCTTAACGAGCCACTGTCACCTCAGAAAACACCTACACAGGATAGGAATTGCTGCAGTTAATACATGCAGGAAATGTGGTTTGGCTGAAGAGTCTGCAGAACACATTCTTTTGGAGTGTGAGGCGCTAGGACGAGCCAGGCTGTACTCTCTAGGCCCTCCGGGGAAAGAGATGGAAACCATCCTAGACAACCCTATCGGTAGTATCTGTTCCTTCATAAGGATGACGGGTATTACTGATTGGGTGTAGGAAGGAAATTGGGGCGGCAAAAGACCATTAGGTCGACGCCGGTGATGCCTCTGATGGAGGTTATCACAGCCCAGTTTTAAAAAAAAAAAAAAAAAAAAAAAAAGGGTGTATGTAAAATGATGGCTTATTTATTTCAATATATGACGACAAAATATAGAGTGATAAAACATTGCACTAACTTTCTCACACACCCAAACCCAGTCTTACCGTTCGGCGATGATACCCAGCGGGTTAGGGGCGTTCTCGGTACTCTCCCGACCCTCTTGCCAGGACGACCGATCATAATGACTCACCTACTGGAAATGTCTTACACTACTACAACTTTTTTATGTCAAGTTCAAACTAGATTTAAAACACACAATTATAAAACAGTAACCATGAGCTCTTTATTTTTTAATTCTACAATATAATAACATAATAAAGATGCATTTTGGTCGCGTTAGGACTCATTTTCTTTAGATTGTTATGACGAATTAAACAAACTTGATAAAAATAAAATTTAATTTTAAATAAAAAAAAATTTAGTAGTGTGGGACAGCGCCAGTAGATGAGTCATTGTTTCCCACCGGCCTGTCCGGCGAGCGCTTTGGAAGGGCTAGTTGAGTTCCGAGAACGCTCCTAGTCCTCTGGGTATCATCGCCGAACGGAAAGACTAACAAAAACTAAATCAGTCACAATATTCACATCAATATATATACTAATTTATACGTGAGATCATCAATTTAGTAATTTTTGAGGTAAAAATTTTCCTACACCCAACCCCATTATCAACAATTTGTAAAATTTTGTTTAAAGAATCTTTATTCTTATAACAAAATAAAGCCTAAGCTTGATTCCCAATTCATTATAATTCTAAATAGTATTTTACTGGAATCAAGTTTACGACAAGGATAACCGTTAATTTCCGTTGTTTTCCCAAATTTTCCTAAACTATATAATACTAAATTATAATTTAGTACACCTATAAGGCTATCAGTTTATTTACCTATACCTAAGTCTCGTAGAACCGCGCCAAGTTAAATTATTTATTTTTTACGAATTACCTATCTAATGTACTAAAGCGGGAAAATCGTTGCATAGGGCTGTTTTTTGGTCAAGGAAAGGAAACAATTATAATACGGTTAACATGCAGGGATTCACAAAGATGTAGCAAACATTGCTGTTCTAAACGGGTTGGTGGATGTGGACTATGACGAACGCTTTAAAACAGCGGATTTATGAGTTAGCTATTTTAGATGAAAAGACAGTATTTGATGAATTATGAAAATATGAAATACAAAGGTAAAAGTATAGGTAATTGTAGTCATATCTGTTACTAGTATTTGATATTAATTGACACACGCAAAATCGAGAAACTAAACAAAAAGAGATTTATTTTTTAAATTGGTAAAATCCAAAAAACTTAGAATTATAAAAAAATAGAAAAAAAACTAATGAAAATCATTCTTGATGATTTTTAGAAAGAATTGATAATTAAAAAGTTGGCAGAAAAGTGCAACTTTCAAAGTATAATAAAATTTAAAAAAAAGAGAATTTAGTAAAAAATGTTTAATATAAAAGAAGATTAAATAATAAACGGTAATGAAAAAAAAAAAAAAGAAAAAGTTTTTAAAATATAATAAAAAAATTAGAAGATATGGTTTTAAAAGTCCAAATTTAAAAATAAGTGTTCATAATCAATTTAGACTAGATTAACTGTATAAATCCCAGGTAAATTGATTAAAAAGATAACGTGAAAAGTGTTAGTGAGAATAGAAGTGTGAAAATCGTATGACAAGAGAGTCGGACAATCTTTCTTTCGCGGCTAACGTACTCGTAGGTTTTAAAGAAAAACAAGTAAAAGTGTCAAAGATGGAATTACGAAATTACTCAAAAACCAAATCCCTAATAATATGAGAACGATAACATCTAGAAACATCAATCAGAGTTGTACGGAAAGCCTTGGCTTAGACAAATAAAAATAAGGCAACCAAAAAATGAAAAACTCAAAAAAAACCTGTTGTAGAACTTAAAAAAATAAATCGACTGAAATACGTTGAATGTTGCAGGATACAAAGTTCCAGAAATTCGTGATGTAGCAGTGGGCGGAGTTAGAATACCAACTTAATGCAAGATTAATTTTTAAGTCTAATTAGCGAAAAAAAAAAATTAAAAAAGAGTTTTTAAAGAAGAAAACTTATTAACCAACCTAGCATATCACTAATAGAGTACATTGCGGTCTATATCCTCCAGGAGGTCTCTCTTGAAAATAAATTTTTAACTTGAAGTAAGCTAAATCCACGTCAGTTTAAATCAAAATTAAAGTCTTGTAAAAAGTTAAATTAAATATAAAAAAGAAGTTAAAAGAGATGAGATTAATTTAAATTCAGTGAAGTGAGAACATGACGGTTAAAAAAACGAAGGAAAAAGTGCATACATTCAACACATGAATTATGAGGAGTGCAGTAAGGACCAGGACTAACTATCCTTATGGACCGGACCTAAAATAAGGACCACAACGACGCAGAAGGACACCACAAAAAGTATACAGAACGATTAGAATAAATCAAGGAAATTCTCAGGAAAAGATAAAAAAAATTAATACGTAAATAAATAATTGAAGTGAAGAGAAAGAGAAATTTTAGTTGAATTAAATAATAAATAAACCATCTGCTCATAACCATAAGAAAATTCATAGCAGACTTAATGACAAAGAGTAAATAAATAAACTTAAAATTGGTTGGTGTTTAACAGTTGTTAAACAATAATTGCAAAGAGAAAAATTGAAATTTATTTTATCAAATAGTTCCTAATCTACACACACAGGATTACAGGCAGCATCATTAAAGGTAAGATAGATTGTAACGAAACGACATTCCTAAGAACACACTCACAAAATAGAATCAAACTTACTCGTGATCTCCCTTAACCAAGGGGCAGAATTAAATTTAATTACTGAAAGCCTTGTTGGGGTTATCAACAGTTTGAGCCCAGCTTAAACTATTGAAGGGATTGAGAGGTCTTCTAGTATAGGTGATCTTCAGTATTAGAAAAAAGGAGAAGAAGCTCAGAAAACAACTTACTGAGTGTTTACGTTGTAGTTC
Organism: Aphrophora alni; assembly: GCA_963513935.1. Lineage (NCBI taxonomy): Eukaryota > Metazoa > Arthropoda > Insecta > Hemiptera > Aphrophoridae > Aphrophora > Aphrophora alni. Next base: position 87,276,504 of record OY740775.1, read on the forward strand.
ATAGATGGTGACCAATATGTGTTTCGTTTTGTTTTGTTAATTTTAAGAAAATACTAAAAATTTGTATAAACCCATTTTTAAAACTTAATTTTGGTTTTGGTTTGAAAAAAAAAATTGAATCTGTAGATTCCCTATTCCAAGAACTGTTTTTACGTTCATAGGACATGATATATAATATTTCCGTAAAAACTTAACTTACTTTTTTAACCCACTTTTTATCTGGACTAATAAAAAAAACAAATGTAACCTATTTTGTCAACTTCTTCGACTGAGTTTTGTGTTTGAAAGTGACACGGCGAAACACAATTAGGTTATATGGAAATGAGAGGTCACATCATTAGCTTCACAATGGTACGAGATTTATTGCGATTAAACTATTTATAGAGGGCGAAAAGTTGAATTATAAAATTTAAGTTGAGTCCGTTACAGTGGAAAGACATTTGAAAGTATATGTTTATATCTCAGTAAGTATAAAAACCACGATAATCTGTAATACATAGATCGAAAAAAGAAGAAAAATTATTCTATAAGAACGTGTAGTTGTAAAGTATTACTCCTGAAATTCTGACTTCATAAAAGTAAAGAAAATGTCGTTTGTTTGGAACAAAATGATTATTAATTTTTTATTAATGAATTGTAACCGTTACATGAATAATTAAAACTATGTAATGTTATTATATTTTAAAATTCTAGTTACATAAAATAATCTAAACAAAAAGCCTCTATTTTAAAAAAGTTTAAATGCAATTATTGAAATAACCAAATTTTAAAACTGCACAAGATAAAACCAAACCAAATTAAAATTGTTTTGCTATTTTTGTAGCAATATTTAAGCTCAAGTACTATAATGACTACAAGGGCAGAACCGAAAGTCGTATGTCATTAATTCACATTTTGTGCAAGATGAAGAGTGAAGATCAGTATAAAATTATAATTTATTTTCCATTCATTTATTAATATTTTCTTAATTACAATATTTAATCCTAAACTATGTACATGTTTAGTATGTTTACTTTACTATGTTCAGTAAAGTAAATTTGAAACTTATTTAAATCTCGTCAAAAGAAGAAATCAAGTTCTGGAATTTTTGAAAGCATTGAAATGGAATTTAGAGATAAGATGCGGTTAAATTGAATGTCTTTGTGGATAAAGAGGAATGCTGTGATGACGAATTTGCATTGATTGAACGTCAATTGGAACCAAGGTTTTGTGTTCTGAATGGGTTAGGAATTTATGAAATTTACTTCATTTCATGGATGATAACAATTAGGTGTAAAAGACACGAAGGTAATGAACATTTTTCACTGAAATCTTTTATTATTTACAACCTAAAGGGCTACAATTTTTAAAATGTTCGCTTACTTCAAATTGTTACAAGCTATTTTCATAAACTTGTATTTAGATTTACCATTCATGGTGTATTTCACAATATTTTTTATAGTTATAAATCAAATATTTAGAGTAATATAACATGTCCATATATGTCTAAAACATTCCTACTCAAAATGTTTAAATTAGCTCCATTTCCCCATAGGCATACCTTGAACCATAGATAAACTTAATGTGTTTAATTATTTTCTTTACAATTTTATTTTACCTGTGTAAAAATTCTCCTGAAAAATCGAAATGCATAAATTTTCAACGAAATATTTGTTTGGGATCCCGTAAGAATAAAAACAGTCTGTCGTCTGGGCTCAATAATTTTACAACAATGTAGAAAGACCATATCCATAATATGATTTGAAGCCAGAAACCTATAGCATACGATAATGGGATACTCAATATTTGTATTGAACAGATGCAATTTTGTGGTTTCAGGTTACAAGGGTTACTATTGTTACTTGTTACCTTGAGGTTATGTTTTATACATTTGGCAGTTTAAAACTGTGTTCTCAGACATATCGGAAATTTTTATATTTTACTTAGGCTATAAAGTACGAATTATAAAAAAAACAGATTTCATTTAGAAGTAAGTTTTCTTATATCTTTCACTTAGTTTTGGTTCTTCTGTATAAAATAGGTTATGCAAATTTTTACTTTTTATATTAAATGGATTCTTTTTCGGTTTAAAAACAAAATTCCCATTTTAATAGTTAATTTTAAAACTGTAGGCCTTACAACTTTGTTTAAACTAAATTGAGACTTGATGTAATTTTTCAGTTATAAAATTTATCACGTGTTTTACACAATATTTGAAATTGTTCAATTTTCATTAATAATATTTAAAACATTTTTTTTTATACGTAATATATATTTTTTGTTAAAGGGGGGAGATGAGGATATGTAACGTGATTGTAAAATTCTATAATATATTTTATTTTTTATTATTGTTTGTGTATCCGACGTCTCTCAATGACATAATTGGTAGACTACATAAATATAAAGGTAACGTAATAATAAACAAATGTAAAATAGTTTTTATAATCATACAAACAAAATCTGTTTAAAATGTGTTGAAACGTGAAAAACCACACAGAATTTAATTATTTCACAGAATTACTTATTGATACTGCAAGACCGCGTATAACATGTTACATGAAGTATTAGTAGTCTATACTAATAAAAAAAGCCTATCTCACATACCAATCATTTTGATGTAATAAAAATTTCATTAATATTAATTTTATATAAATCAGCCAATAAGTATTATGAAACTAAGAATGTATTGTTTATAAGCTGCTAACTAAACTAAAAAAAAAAGAAGAAAAAAACATTCGTCTTCAGACCTTGGGAGCTCACACAAGTATATAATTTTATGTAGAAATTGTCTTCTATATTTTATTTGTATTATTTTATTTTAATGTGATTGTTATAGTTTGGTGTAGTGACGTTATTAATGAGTGGAACAATTAATCTAGGAATAATTTTTTACGTTTATAAAATTGGTATACATGATCTCACAACAAAATATTCATAAGTTTATGTTTATGATAGGGATTAATCACAGTCTAATTTATTTATTGCTTTAAGGAGATAAAAATATTGATGGTTATTAGATGTTTAAAAAAAAGGGATTAACAAACAAAATTTTAAAAGTTGTCACCTAAATATTGTTCATTGTTATGTTAATAAAAACCTGTCACAAATAAATAGCTATGTAAGTATAACTTATAAATATAAGTTAGTGTTTTGACTTTAATAACTTTAATAACACGCATTGTTCTTGCTACATTATTTTAAAAGGCTTATAGCCCAGCCTATAATAAAGAAGATTACGCCCTTTGAATCTCAACTGAATTAAAGTTTAAACTCATAAATGTAATTAAAACTTTAGACTCTCCTTTATTTAAATTGTCTGATATATATATTAGTGCACTCTTCTGGAGATGAACGATACACCTCAGGGCCTCAATATTCACCTCGACATTTTACCAGTTTCTCACGTAAAAAACTAATCTTTTTATATCGTATCTTTCTCCGACATATATATATATTTTTTTTTGCAATTTATTTGAGTATATGTTGATATTCATATATATGAACTGACAACATTTTTAAATTATATAAAATGGTGTTTGGCACATTTAACTTCTGTAGTTTAAATTGCTGTTTATTTGAGTATATGTTTACATTTAAATATATATGTAACAGTTTAATTGTAAGCAATGATTCTTTTTGTTTACAATTGAATAATCCTCGGGTTGATTATTGTTAATAGATGAGTCCTTCTGCGGATTATTACTAAAAGATATAACCTTACAGTTACAAGTATAAATCTAACTGAATGTTCAATTTAACAGTTAACAGAGTTCCGTTTAAGGTTTACTAATAAAATATTTGTTTACATTTCGCCAATTATTATTATTCCCTCAAAAAGACCTGAATAATACGTCTTCAATAATTGGTTTAGTTCTGTCAATACATTAAATGTATTGCTATTTTGTGTCTTCCGATTGGCCGAGTGGTTATGTTCAATATATTGATTGCACAGATGAATTCCATTTATTCAGAGACTGTCATTAATTTCTCATGTAGTCAAATCCAAACGTTGACATCTGTACGTGCGATCCACCATACATTCACTGATGTCATTAGAGATACGACCACAAGAAGTGTAAATAATACAATATTTTCTGATGACATCCATACAGTTAATAATGAATTTATGTATTTATGATTTTTGGAGAGTTTTTACAAATTCCTGATTAGATATAAACAAAATACTGATTGAACTGTCGTAATTATAAATATTTATCTTGAGATATCTTGTTGAAAAAACTTTGTAGACAAAACATTGATAAGTTTAAGTTTGATGGATAACAAAATGTACAATCCTTCTCATATATTCATCCCCAAAACCAAAGAAAAAAATATTCATCACTATATTTATGAATCCTTTAATTCAAAATTGGTAATAAAAAATGTTTGAAGTATTTGTAAAAAGAAAATTCATACATATAAAATGGGTCATACGTGTGTTTAGGCTCATTACTTCCAGTCACTGACTCGAGCGAAGTGAGTGGAGACTTTTTATTATATACACGTCTACGACGCCAGTTAGAACCTCTTCGAGGAGAAATACTCAATTAATATATTTAGCATCACCGCGGCATACCAATACAATTTAAAATTTTCCACAAGGATCAAAAAATAAATTTTGAGCATTACATTTTGATGGTCTGTTTTTATAACAATGTGTGATAGGGTTGGATTATTACCATGATGGTGCTCATAAACTTGTTACCTCACCAATCCGGACAAAACACCAACGACTGATAAATATTTCAATCGTGCAGTCTGAACATGCAGTCTGTCATACATGCAAATTTAACTTTTATTTCAACTTATTTATGTAATTCATAAACTAGTCTCCATACATCAATTAATTGCAATACTAACTTCCTTTTCTTACTATAGAATGTAATTTATTGAGAGGTTTTTTTTTTTTTTTCAATTATGTCATAAATACAATTATTTTCTTTAACTATCATATATATTAGAAAATTATTTCATTTCAGTTTAACTCTTTCACAGTTTGTGCTTTTTATAAATATTAGTTTACGCTTTGGAAATTGGTCTAGTAACTTTGAAGAGAGATTATTCAAAACTTAAGACTGAATTATTAAAATAATAAATTATTTAAAACAGAAGTTAAACTTGCGAGTTTTATATCTATTTTCCTGGGATCAATAGCCAATCTAAAAGTTTTCAAAAACAGGTTTTGAATAATTGTTTCTTTTAAAAGGAAATGTAATATAGGGATTAATATATTTTCATAAAAATGAAAGATGATGTGACGTCAGAGTTAAGTAGTGTGAATAATTATGTTCCTTGTATTGCTTGTATTAAAAAATATAAAAGATTAACTTAGCGTGAGTTATTAACCGTGGCATGGAATCAGAATGAATAAAGAGGAATTTATCTGTTGATTGAAATTAAATAAAAACCTGAATTGATTCAATTTATATCTCATAAACCACACACAAAACCGTATTCAACATCATTAGACTTTCATTTCAATAAATTTACGTTTATACATATTATGGTATGGGAACGTATAAATATCTATGTATGGTTATCTTGGAGTTATAGAACTAGAATACGTTACGATATAACCGAACTCGGGTTACGTTTTTGTTTTATATCGAGAAAGAGTTGCGCTCCTACATCATTGAGATCATTGAGATCTTGGCCAGCGATGAGCTCGTATCTAACGCACGAAGCGGACAGATTGTACAACGAAGTCAAGTTGTTTAAGAAACATTGCAGACGGCAGTAGTTGGATTTCATGCCTTCCAATATAACGATAACGAGTTGTTTAATACATTCACTTTGAGTTAGTTAAAACGAAAATTTATCTTGTCTTATTACGAATAGTAGATACAAACAATTTATGTAAACTACAAGGAGGGCATATTATATAGTATCAATTTATTACTTTGTGAAAATATTTTACTGTATTCTGTTTTTGGAAATAAATTACACGCTTCTAAATGTTTTTACTTATAATTTAGTGAATTTATATTTAGTTTTAATTATATATATCTGTTGCTATTTTCTCTTAGTGTTGTATGATACTATTCATTGAATTAGTATATTCAATGCCTAAAGCAATATTTGTTTTAGTAATGTTTTGGAACGCACATTGTAGACTTTACCAACTTTATTTTCCCATTCACGTACAAGAGAACAATAAATATTATTCTAAATAATGTATTATTTCACTTCTTGCTTGAACAAATATTAAAAGAGTTAAATCAACAAGACCTCCTCAATTCGTTCTGTAACAACAGTGAAATAACATACTGAAGAAACTGGGAAAGCTTTTATTCCAAGGCTCTTATAAACTTTCTATTTTTTGTGTGGTAAAGTCAGTTTACTTTGAAAATCGTTACGTAATGAAGTTGCTTATTTTAGTCTTATAAATGTTTAAATAGTGTCAGTTAGAGAAAAAAGATAAGAAATAAAATATCTAACTCGTAGCTAGTAATATGATGGAAACAATGTATGACAGTAAAATGTGATAAAGAATTGTTAAGTATTAGGTTACTGTTACACTAACAAGTATATCAGTTATACTTTCAGCAACAAGTTATATTTGAAATCCTGGAATATTTAAATTTATCAAGAAATTATGTGTTTTAATTATTTCAATATTCTACTTATATTAAAATGTTTTGTACGTGAAAACATATTAAGTGGTCCGTATGTAAGGGTAGTACTAAGCGTAGAGAGTATCACCTTGAATGGTTACACAGTATATAGAACCTAAACTTATGATGTTTGTTGATAAAATAGAATATTTATTAGAATCTACTGTTCCCAAGAAGTCGATGGCGTGTAGGTGTTGTACAAAATGACTAAATTTACGTTAAAATCCCTTCTGAAAAGAGGATAAAATCTTATTATTTTAAATATATTGGCTCATAACGTTTGCCGAAATTTTCCAATTTACATTTCTCCACTCATCCAACCACATTCTGTGCTTCAAAACTAGTTCTTCCTAAGCATCCTGAATACCATCATGCCAGACTCCACAAGGACTTTTTACTCACGGGTTTACTAAGGTTAATCCCTAGGGTCCTACCCGGATTTATAAATATTTTCACTTAGTCCTGGATTAGATATCACTTTCGTACTTCTTATCAGATCTCTCGAAAAAATTTTCCTTTTGTACCCCTGACGCTGCTAGACAATTTGACCACTAGGTGGTTTTGTGTTCTTTTCTTCCTTTTTTAAAAAAGTTATGATGATTCTGAAGTTTTTTCGTTTATAGAACAAGAAAAATAAATACTTTAGCTCTTTTATTCACAAGAAAAAATAACCCTAGGACGTCCCCTTCTTAGGCACAGTCAGTTTATCACTTGTTGAGGTCTCCGTCATACGAACATGGTCATAGCATGCAAGTTTACTTATTTTAGTGTCATCTACCCTTGTAAATGCTTCTTTAAAAAATATCTATAATGGTGTTAGGTACAAACATTAATTAACTATTCTAAATGATTTATACAAGTTTCTATTATTCGTCTATATTATATTAAAGCACAAAATACAATCAAATATTCTACAACAATTAGTTTCAATAAAAACACAAAATTTGTCTAATTGTATCAAACCAGTTTTTTATGGCATTGAGAACAAATGTATTTGTTATATGTAAAATATAGGGAAGTCAAGTACGGGATTTAAGAACTTCTTCCTCAAGGGGCTCAACACAGATAGTACGGTCATGGCAATCCTATGGCTTGGTCTACACCTTTCAGCATTTAGCATTTAGTTAAATTCATCCGTTTTATCTTTTCTCATAGGTTTTTACATAATATGAACCGAGAGAATTGACAAGAAAGGAATGAGAGGGAAGTTGAAATATTAAATAAATGATTGAATGAAAGAGACAAATCCTAAGATTGATGTGAATAGATCTGTAGGATTTAGAAATGAAAGATATAGCATGTCTTTTAAAAGAGCATATTTTTTCCATGGTTGTATGCTGACTGTAATAGCGTAGTTACAGGGGTGATTTGGATTGTACAAACAAGGAGATGGAGATATCTATTTTAAAATATATACCCATATAGCTAAAATATATACATGAATCAGGCTAAAAAAATTGAATATGTTCTAATGTAAAGTGCTATTTATAGACTAGGAATTAGTATATTTTGTGCAATTAATATTATGCTTATCTAATTCTTATTTTGGTTAATGTTAATTTCTTGTAATATTTCTAAACGATTTTTTAGATTATGAGTTATAGTCATTACTTGAAATTTTAGGCAATCATGAAAAAATAACTTTAAATAATTTCAACGAGTTCCATCCATTTATACCAGACTGTATTCAGTCAGATTATCATTACGCAAACTTTTTCACTTATCCATTACAAAAGCAAATAAACTCTAACGAAAATTAATTGTCATCAAAAATGTCAGTTCCTTAACCATTAATCAAAAAGTGAAAATGAAATGTGGAACCGTTTCGAAAAACCATATTTAAATATAGGTCTAAACTTCCTTCGATTATGCTATATATAGTGTTTCATTAAGTTGGGGTTTTAATAACGACGATTTTTTAGTCGGGGCTGTGCTATCTCCATATTCCACTAATATTTAAAAGACATTTGTGCAGCCGATGTTTGTAAAATAAACCTATTTTATAACAGAAGAATGGCCGACTTTGTTGTTATTACAAGTAACGCACTAACTGATATTTATTGAGAGATGGAAACCAGTATGTGTTATGATGGAGGGTACACTTGAGAAACATTAGAACTGATTTTAAGAAAATATATTTTATCTTTTTATTCTAATGACAGCTTTCTTACCCTAAAATATTCAGTTATCGAGAAAATAACAAAGTTCTTGAGATATTAGAAAAACATTTTGAGTTGTTTTAAATATAGTGGGTCGAAAAATGTACATACCAAACAAACGGATAGACCATATTATAGAAAGAAAGGCGAAACTCGTTATTCTGATTTTAAAAACCCAAACACTCTCGTAAAGGATGCTTCTAATACAACCTTACTGTTAATTTTTTCGAATGTACATCATTCATCATCTTTTATTAAAATACGTACACATAAAAATTAGAAGAAAAATTAACAAAAAACCTACGCCAAACTTATTAAACCTGAATAAAAGAATGAGAAAAGTTTAAGTGGCGTGTTAAACGAGAGCCCTTTCTCATTAGGAAAAAAAATTGCATTAATCTATCTAACATAAAATCATTAGTACAGACAAATTCCTACAATCCGTATTGTGTAGACTTAAACAGTGTTGGACTACACAAATCCAATAAAGACATTAATCCTGTCATCTGTGCATCAGTATAATAGATCCTGTCAACTGCGCATCAGTATAATAGATCCTGTCATCTGTGCATCAGTATAAGATTCTGTCATCTGTGCATCAGTATAATGGATCCTGTCATCTGTGCATCAGTAAAATAGATCCTGTCATCTGTGCATCAGTATAATGGATCCTGTCATCTGTGCTTCAGTATGATAGATCCTGCCATCTGTGCATCAGTATAATAGATCCTGTCATCTGTACATCAGTATGATAGATCCTGTCATCTGTGCATCAGTATAATAGATCCTGCCATCTGTACATCAGTATAATAGATCCTGTCATCTGTACATCAGTATGATAGATCCTGCCATCTGTGCATCAGTATAATAGATCCTGTCATCTGTGCATCAGTATAATAGATCCTGCCATCTGTACATCAGTATACTAGATCCTGTCATCTGTGCATCAGTATAATAGATCCTGCCATCTGTACATCAGTATGATAGATCCTGTCATCTGTGCATCAGTATAATAGATCCTGCCATCTGTACATCAGTATAATAGATCCTGTCATCTGTGCATCAGTATAATAGACCCTGCTATCTGTACATCAGTATAATAGATCCTGCCATCTGTACATCAGTATAATAGATCCTGCCATCTGTACATCAGTATGATAGATCCTGTCATCTGTGCATCAGTATAATAGATCCTGCCATCTGTACATCAGTATAATAGATCCTGTCATCTGTGCATCAGTATAATAGATCCTGCCATCTGTGCATCAGTATAATAGATCCTGTCATCTGTACATCAGTATGATAGATCCTGCCATCTGTGCATCAGTATAATAGATCCTGCCATCTGTACATCAGTATGATAGATCCTGCCATCTGTGCATCAGTATAATAGATCCTGTCATCTGTGCATCAGTATAATAGATCCTGTCATCTGTACATCAGTATAATAGATCCTGCCATCTGTACATCAGTATAATAGATCCTGCCATCTGTACATCAGTATGATAGATCCTGTCATCTGTGCATCAGTATAATAGATCCTGCCATCTGTACATCAGTATAATAGATCCTGTCATCTGTGCATCAGTATAATAGATCCTGCCATCTGTGCATCAGTATAATAGATCCTGTCATCTGTACATCAGTATGATAGATCCTGCCATCTGTGCATCAGTATAATAGATCCTGCCATCTGTACATCAGTATAATAGATCCTGTCATCTGTACATCAGTATGATAGATCCTGTCATCTGTGCATCAGTATAATAGATCCTGTCATCTGTGCATCAGTATAATGGATCCTGTCATCTGTGCATCAGTAAAATAGATCCTGTCATCTGTGCATCAGTATAATGGATCCTGTCATCTGTGCATCAGTATGATAGATCCTGCCATCTGTGCATCAGTATAATAGATCATGTCATCTGTACATCAGTATGATAGATCCTGTCATCTGTGCATCAGTATAATAGATCCTGTTATCTGTGCATCAGTATAATAGATCCTGTCCTCTGTGCATCAGTATAATGGATCCTGTCATCTGTGCATCAGTATAATAGATCCTGTCATCTGTGCATCAGTATGATAGATCCTGTCATCTGTGCATCAGTATGATAGATCCTGTCACCTGTTCATCAGTATAATAGATCCTGTCATCTGTGCATCAGTATAATAGATACTGTCATCTGTACATCAGTATGATAGATCCTGTCATCTGTACATCAGTACAATAGATCCTGTCATCTGTACATCAGTATGATAGATCCTGTCATCTGTACATCAGTATGATAGATCCTGTCATCTGTGCATCAGTATAATAGATCCTGCCATCTGTACATCAGTATGATAGATCCTGTCATCTGTGCATCAGTATGATAGATCCTGTCACCTGTTCATCAGTATAATAGATCCTGCCATCTCTACATCAGTATGATAGATCCTGTCATCTGTACATCAGTATGATAGATCCTGTCATCTGTGCATCAGTATGATAGATCCTGTCACCTGTTCATCAGTATAATAGATCCTGCCATCTGTACATCAGTATGATAGATCCTGTCATCTGTACATCAGTATGATAGATCCTGTCATCTGTGCATCAGTATGATAGATCCTGTCACCTGTTCATCAGTATAATAGATCCTGTCATCTGTGCATCAGTATAATAGATCCTGTCATCTGTACATCAGTATGATAGATCCTGTCATCTGTGCATCAGTATGATAGATCCTGTCACCTGTTCATCAGTATAATAGATCCTGCCATCTGTACATCAGTATGATAGATCCTATCATCTGTACATCAGTATGATAGATCCTGTCATCTGTGCATCAGTATAATAGATACTGTCATCTGTACATCAGTATAATAGATCCTGTCATCTGTACATCAGTATAATAGATCCTGTCATCTGTACATCAGTATGATAGATCCTGTCATCTGTACATCAGTATGATAGATCCTGTCACCTGTGCATCAGTATAATAGATCCTGTCATCTGTGCATCAGTATAATAGATCCTGCCATCTGTACATCAGTATAATAGATCCTGTCATCTGTACATCAGTATGATAGATCCTGTCATCTGTACATCAGTATGATAGATCCTGTCATCTGTGCATCAGTATAATAGATCCTGCCATCTGTACATCAGTATGATAGATCCTGTCATCTGTGCATCAGTATAATAGATCCTGTCATCTGTACATCAGTATGATAGATCCTGTCATCTGTGCATCAGTATAATAGATCCTGTCATCTGTACATCAGTATAATAGATCCTGTCATCTGTGCATCAGTATGATAGATCCTGTCATCTGTGCATCAGTATAATAGATCCTGTCATCTGTACATCAGTATAATAGATCCTGTCATCTGTGCATCAGTATAATAGATCCTGTCATCTGTGCATCAGTATGATAGATCCTGTCATCTGTGCATCAGTATAATAGATCCTGTCATCTGTGCATCAGTATAATAGATCCTGTCATCTGTACATCAGTATAATAGATCCTGTCATCTGTGCATCAGTATAATAGATCCTGTCATCTGTACATCAGTATGATAGATCCTGGTCATCTGTGCATCAGTATAATAGATCCTGTCATCTGTACATCAGTATAATAGATCCTGTCATCTGTACATCAGTATGATAGATCCTGTCATCTGTGCATCAGTATATTAGATCCTGTCATCTGTACATCAGTATAATAGATCCTGTCATCTGTGCATCAGTATAATAGATCCTGTCATCTGTACATCAGTACAATAGATCCTGTCATCTGTACATCAGTATAATAGATCCTGCCATCTGTGCATCAGTATAATAGATCCTGTCATCTGTACATCAGTATAATAGATCCTGCCATCTGTACATCAGTATAATAGATCCTGTCATCTGTGCATCAGTATAATAGATCCTGTCATCTGTACATCAGTATAATAGATCCTGTCATCTGTGCATCAGTATAATAGATCCTGTCATCTGTGCATCAGTATGATAGATCCTGTCACCTGTTCATCAGTATAATAGATCCTGTCATCTGTACATCAGTATGATAGATCCTGTCATATGTACATCAGTATGATAGATCCTGTCATCTGTGCATCAGTATAATAGATCCTGTCATCTTTACATCAGTATGATAGATCCTGGCATCTGTACATCAGTATGATAGATCCTGGCATCTGTACATCAGTATGATAGATCCTGGCATCTGTACATCAGTATAATAGATCCTGTCATCTGTGCATCAGTATGATAGATCCTGGCATCTGTACATCAGTATAATAGATCCTGGCATCTGTACATCAGTATAATAGATCCTGGCATCTGTACATCAGTATGATAGATCCTGCCATCTGTACATCAGTATGATAGATCCTGGCATCTGTGCATCAGTATGATAGATCCTGCCATCTGTACATCAGTATGATAGATCCTGGCATCTGTGCATCAGTATGATAGATCCTGGCATCTGTTCATCAGTATAATAGATCCTGGCATCTGTGCATCAGTATGATAGATCCTGCCATCTGTACATCAGTATGATAGATCCTGGCATCTGTGCATCAGTATAATAGATCCTGGCATCTGTGCATCAGTATGATAGATCCTGCCATCTGTACATCAGTATGATAGATCCTGGCATCTGTGCATCAGTATGATAGATCCTGCCATCTGTACATCAGTATAATAGATCCTGCCATCTGTTCATCAGTATGATAGATCCTGCCATCTGTACATCAGTATGATAGATCCTGGCATCTGTACATCAGTATAATAGATCCTGGCATCTGTACATCAGTATGATAGATCCTGGCATCTGTACATCAGTATGATAGATCCTGGCATCTGTACATCAGTATAATAGATCCTGGCATCTGTACATCAGTATGATAGATCCTGGCATCTGTACATCAGTATGATAGATCCTGGCATCTGTACATCAGTATAATAGATCCTGGCATCTGTACATCAGTATGATAGATCCTGCCATCTGTACATCAGTATGATAGATCCTGGCATCTGTACATCAGTATAATAGATCCTGGCATCTGTACATCAGTATGATAGATCCTGGCATCTGTACATCAGTATGATAGATCCTGGCATCTGTACATCAGTATAATAGATCCTGTCATCTGTGCATCAGTATGATAGATCCTGCCATCTGTACATCAGTATGATAGATCCTGGCATCTGTGCATCAGTATGATAGATCCTGCCATCTGTTCATCAGTATAATAGATCCTGGCATCTGTACATCAGTATGATAGATCCTGGCATCTGTACATCAGTATGATAGATCCTGGTATCTGTACATCAGTATAATAGATCCTGTCATCTGTGCATCAGTATGATAGATCCTGGCATCTGTACATCAGTATAATAGATCCTGGCATCTGTACATCAGTATGATAGATCCTGCCATCTGTACATCAGTATGATAGATCCTGGCATCTGTGCATCAGTATGATAGATCCTGCCATCTGTACATCAGTATGATAGATCCTGGCATCTGTGCATCAGTATGATAGATCCTGGCATCTGTTCATCAGTATAATAGATCCTGGCATCTGTGCATCAGTATGATAGATCCTGCCATCTGTACATCAGTATGATAGATCCTGGCATCTGTGCATCAGTATAATAGATCCTGGCATCTGTGCATCAGTATGATAGATCCTGCCATCTGTACATCAGTATGATAGATCCTGGCATCTGTGCATCAGTATGATAGATCCTGCCATCTGTACATCAGTATAATAGATCCTGCCATCTGTACATCAGTATGATAGATCCTGCCATCTGTTCATCAGTATAATAGATCCTGCCATCTGTGCATCAGTATGATAGATCCTGCCATCTGTACATCAGTATAATAGATCCTGGCATCTGTGCATCAGTATGATAGATCCTGCCATCTGTACATCAGTATGATAGATCCTGGCATCTGTGCATCAGTATGATAGATCCTGGCATCTGTTCATCAGTATAATAGATCCTGGCATCTGTACATCAGTATGATAGATCCTGGCATCTGTACATCAGTATGATAGATCCTGGCATCTGTACATCAGTATAATAGATCCTGTCATCTGTGCATCAGTATGATAGATCCTGCCATCTGTACATCAGTATGATAGATCCTGGCATCTGTACATCAGTATGATAGATCCTGGCATCTGTTCATCAGTATAATAGATCCTGGCATCTGTACATCAGTATGATAGATCCTGGCATCTGTACATCAGTATGATAGATCCTGGCATCTGTACATCAGTATAATAGATCCTGTCATCTGTGCATCAGTATGATAGATCCTGCCATCTGTACATCAGTATGATAGATCCTGGCATCTGTGCATCAGTATGATAGATCCTGCCATCTGTTCATCAGTATAATAGATCCTGGCATCTGTACATCAGTATGATAGATACTGTCATCTGTACATCAGTATGATAGATCCTGTCATCTGTGCATCAGTATGATAGATCCTGCCATCTGTACATCAGTATAATAGATCCTGTCATCTGTACATCAGTATGATAGATCCTGTCATCTGTACATCAGTATGATAGATCCTGTCATCTGTGCATCAGTATAATAGATCCTGCCATCTGTACATCAGTATGATAGATCCTGTCATCTGTGCATCAGTATAATAGATCCTGTCATCTGTACATCAGTATGATAGATCCTGTCATCTGTGCATCAGTATAATAGATCCTGTCATCTGTACATCAGTATAATAGATCCTGTCATCTGTGCATCAGTATAATAGATCCTGTCATCTGTACATCAGTATGATAGATCCTGTCATCTGTACATCAGTATGATAGATCCTGTCATCTGTGCATCAGTATAATAGATCCTGCCATCTGTACATCAGTATGATAGATCCTGTCATCTGTGCATCAGTATAATAGATCCTGTCATCTGTACATCAGTATGATAGATCCTGTCATCTGTGCATCAGTATAATAGATCCTGTCATCTGTGCATCAGTATAATAGATCCTGTCATCTGTGCATCAGTATGATAGATCCTGTCATCTGTGCATCAGTATAATAGATCCTGTCATCTGTGCATCAGTATAATAGATCCTGTCATATGTACATCAGTATGATAGATCCTGTCATCTGTGCATCAGTATAATAGATCCTGTCATCTGTGCATCAGTATAATAGATCCTGTCATCTGTACATCAGTACAATAGATCCTGTCATCTGCGCATCAGTATGATAGATCCTGTCATCTGTACATCAGTATGATAGATCCTGTCATCTGTGCATCAGTATAATAGATCCTGTCATCTGTACATCAGTATGATAGATCCTGTCATCTGTGCATCAGTATAATAGATCCTGTCATCTGTACATCAGTACGATAGATCCTGTCATCTGTGCATCAGTATAATAGATCCTGTCATCTGTGCATCACTATAATAGATCCTGTCATCTGTGCATCAGTATGATAGATCCTGTCATCTGTGCATCAGTATAATAGATCCTGTCATCTGTACATCAGTATAATAGATCCTGTCATCTGTGCATCAGTATGATAGATCCTGTCATCTGTGCATCAGTATAATAGATCCTGTCATCTGTACATCAGTATAATAGATCCTGTCATCTGTGCATCAGTATAATAGATCCTGTCATCTGTGCATCAGTATGATAGATCCTGTCATCTGTGCATCAGTATAATAGATCCTGTCATCTGTGCATCAGTATAATAGATCCTGTCATCTGTACATCAGTATAATAGATCCTGTCATCTGTGCATCAGTATAATAGATCCTGTCATCTGTACATCAGTATGATAGATCCTGTCATCTGTGCATCAGTATGATAGATCCTGTCACCTGTTCATCAGTATAATAGATCCTGTCATCTGTACATCAGTATGATAGATCCTGTCATCTGTACATCAGTATGATAGATCCTGTCATCTGTGCATCAGTATAATAGATCCTGTCATCTTTACATCAGTATGATAGATCCTGTCATCTGTGCATCAGTATGATAGATCCTGTCATCTGTGCATCAGTATGATAGATCCTGTCATCTGTGCATCAGTATGATAGATACTGTCATCTGTACATCAGTATGATAGATCCTGTCGTCTGTACATCAGTATAATAGATCCTGGCATCTGTACATCAGTATGATAGATCCTGTCATCTGTACATCAGTATGATAGATCCTGTCATCTGTGCATCAGTATGATAGATCCTGGCATCTGTACATCAGTATAATAGATCCTGTCATCTGTGCATCAGTATGATAGATCCTGCCATCTGTACATCAGTATGATAGATCCTGGCATCTGTACATCAGTATGATAGATCCTGGCATCTGTTCATCAGTATAATAGATCCTGGCATCTGTACATCAGTATGATAGATCCTGTCATCTGTACATCAGTATGATAGATCCTGGCATCTGTTCATCAGTATAATAGATCCTGGCATCTGTACATCAGTATGATAGATCCTGGCATCTGTACATCAGTATGATAGATCCTGGCATCTGTACATCAGTATAATAGATCCTGTCATCTGTGCATCAGTATGATAGATCCTGCCATCTGTACATCAGTATGATAGATCCTGGCATCTGTACATCAGTATGATAGATCCTGGCATCTGTTCATCAGTATAATAGATCCTGGCATCTGTACATCAGTATGATAGATCCTGGCATCTGTACATCAGTAGGATAGATCCTGGCATCTGTACATCAGTATAATAGATCCTGTCATCTGTGCATCGGTATGATAGATCCTGCCATCTGTACATCAGTATGATAGATCCTGGCATCTGTGCATCAGTATGATAGATCCTGCCATCTGTTCATCAGTATAATAGATCCTGGCATCTGTACATCAGTATGATAGATCCTGGCATCTGTACATCAGTATGATAGATCCTGGCATCTGTACATCAGTATAATAGATCCTGTCATCTGTGCATCAATATGATAGATCCTGGCATCTGTACATCAGTATAATAGATCCTGGCATCTGTACATCAGTATGATAGATCCTGCCATCTGTACATCAGTATGATAGATCCTGGCATCTGTGCATCAGTATGATAGATCCTGCCATCTGTACATCAGTATGATAGATCCTGTCATCTGTACATCAGTATGATAGATCCTGTCATCTGTGCATCAGTATAATAGATCCTGCCATCTGTACATCAGTATGATAGATCCTGTCATCTGTGCATCAGTATGATAGATCCTGTCACCTGTTCATCAGTATAATAGATCCTGCCATCTCTACATCAGTATGATAGATCCTGTCATCTGTACATCAGTATGATAGATCCTGTCATCTGTGCATCAGTATGATAGATCCTGTCACCTGTTCATCAGTATAATAGATCCTGCCATCTGTACATCAGTATGATAGATCCTGTCATCTGTACATCAGTATGATAGATCCTGTCATCTGTGCATCAGTATGATAGATCCTGTCACCTGTTCATCAGTATAATAGATCCTGTCATCTGTGCATCAGTATAATAGATCCTGTCATCTGTACATCAGTATGATAGATCCTGTCATCTGTGCATCAGTATGATAGATCCTGTCACCTGTTCATCAGTATAATAGATCCTGCCATCTGTACATCAGTATGATAGATCCTATCATCTGTACATCAGTATGATAGATCCTGTCATCTGTGCATCAGTATAATAGATACTGTCATCTGTACATCAGTATAATAGATCCTGTCATCTGTACATCAGTATAATAGATCCTGTCATCTGTACATCAGTATGATAGATCCTGTCATCTGTACATCAGTATGATAGATCCTGTCACCTGTGCATCAGTATAATAGATCCTGTCATCTGTGCATCAGTATAATAGATCCTGCCATCTGTACATCAGTATAATAGATCCTGTCATCTGTACATCAGTATGATAGATCCTGTCATCTGTACATCAGTATGATAGATCCTGTCATCTGTGCATCAGTATAATAGATCCTGCCATCTGTACATCAGTATGATAGATCCTGTCATCTGTGCATCAGTATAATAGATCCTGTCATCTGTACATCAGTATGATAGATCCTGTCATCTGTGCATCAGTATAATAGATCCTGTCATCTGTACATCAGTATAATAGATCCTGTCATCTGTGCATCAGTATGATAGATCCTGTCATCTGTGCATCAGTATAATAGATCCTGTCATCTGTACATCAGTATAATAGATCCTGTCATCTGTGCATCAGTATAATAGATCCTGTCATCTGTGCATCAGTATGATAGATCCTGTCATCTGTGCATCAGTATAATAGATCCTGTCATCTGTGCATCAGTATAATAGATCCTGTCATCTGTACATCAGTATAATAGATCCTGTCATCTGTGCATCAGTATAATAGATCCTGTCATCTGTACATCAGTATGATAGATCCTGGTCATCTGTGCATCAGTATAATAGATCCTGTCATCTGTACATCAGTATAATAGATCCTGTCATCTGTACATCAGTATGATAGATCCTGTCATCTGTGCATCAGTATATTAGATCCTGTCATCTGTACATCAGTATAATAGATCCTGTCATCTGTGCATCAGTATAATAGATCCTGTCATCTGTACATCAGTACAATAGATCCTGTCATCTGTACATCAGTATAATAGATCCTGCCATCTGTGCATCAGTATAATAGATCCTGTCATCTGTACATCAGTATAATAGATCCTGCCATCTGTACATCAGTATAATAGATCCTGTCATCTGTGCATCAGTATAATAGATCCTGTCATCTGTACATCAGTATAATAGATCCTGTCATCTGTGCATCAGTATAATAGATCCTGTCATCTGTGCATCAGTATGATAGATCCTGTCACCTGTTCATCAGTATAATAGATCCTGTCATCTGTACATCAGTATGATAGATCCTGTCATATGTACATCAGTATGATAGATCCTGTCATCTGTGCATCAGTATAATAGATCCTGTCATCTTTACATCAGTATGATAGATCCTGGCATCTGTACATCAGTATGATAGATCCTGGCATCTGTACATCAGTATGATAGATCCTGGCATCTGTACATCAGTATAATAGATCCTGTCATCTGTGCATCAGTATGATAGATCCTGGCATCTGTACATCAGTATAATAGATCCTGGCATCTGTACATCAGTATAATAGATCCTGGCATCTGTACATCAGTATGATAGATCCTGCCATCTGTACATCAGTATGATAGATCCTGGCATCTGTGCATCAGTATGATAGATCCTGCCATCTGTACATCAGTATGATAGATCCTGGCATCTGTGCATCAGTATGATAGATCCTGGCATCTGTTCATCAGTATAATAGATCCTGGCATCTGTGCATCAGTATGATAGATCCTGCCATCTGTACATCAGTATGATAGATCCTGGCATCTGTGCATCAGTATAATAGATCCTGGCATCTGTGCATCAGTATGATAGATCCTGCCATCTGTACATCAGTATGATAGATCCTGGCATCTGTGCATCAGTATGATAGATCCTGCCATCTGTACATCAGTATAATAGATCCTGCCATCTGTTCATCAGTATGATAGATCCTGCCATCTGTACATCAGTATGATAGATCCTGGCATCTGTACATCAGTATAATAGATCCTGGCATCTGTACATCAGTATGATAGATCCTGGCATCTGTACATCAGTATGATAGATCCTGGCATCTGTACATCAGTATAATAGATCCTGGCATCTGTACATCAGTATGATAGATCCTGGCATCTGTACATCAGTATGATAGATCCTGGCATCTGTACATCAGTATAATAGATCCTGGCATCTGTACATCAGTATGATAGATCCTGCCATCTGTACATCAGTATGATAGATCCTGGCATCTGTACATCAGTATAATAGATCCTGGCATCTGTACATCAGTATGATAGATCCTGGCATCTGTACATCAGTATGATAGATCCTGGCATCTGTACATCAGTATAATAGATCCTGTCATCTGTGCATCAGTATGATAGATCCTGCCATCTGTACATCAGTATGATAGATCCTGGCATCTGTGCATCAGTATGATAGATCCTGCCATCTGTTCATCAGTATAATAGATCCTGGCATCTGTACATCAGTATGATAGATCCTGGCATCTGTACATCAGTATGATAGATCCTGGTATCTGTACATCAGTATAATAGATCCTGTCATCTGTGCATCAGTATGATAGATCCTGGCATCTGTACATCAGTATAATAGATCCTGGCATCTGTACATCAGTATGATAGATCCTGCCATCTGTACATCAGTATGATAGATCCTGGCATCTGTGCATCAGTATGATAGATCCTGCCATCTGTACATCAGTATGATAGATCCTGGCATCTGTGCATCAGTATGATAGATCCTGGCATCTGTTCATCAGTATAATAGATCCTGGCATCTGTGCATCAGTATGATAGATCCTGCCATCTGTACATCAGTATGATAGATCCTGGCATCTGTGCATCAGTATAATAGATCCTGGCATCTGTGCATCAGTATGATAGATCCTGCCATCTGTACATCAGTATGATAGATCCTGGCATCTGTGCATCAGTATGATAGATCCTGCCATCTGTACATCAGTATAATAGATCCTGCCATCTGTACATCAGTATGATAGATCCTGCCATCTGTTCATCAGTATAATAGATCCTGCCATCTGTGCATCAGTATGATAGATCCTGCCATCTGTACATCAGTATAATAGATCCTGGCATCTGTGCATCAGTATGATAGATCCTGCCATCTGTACATCAGTATGATAGATCCTGGCATCTGTGCATCAGTATGATAGATCCTGGCATCTGTTCATCAGTATAATAGATCCTGGCATCTGTACATCAGTATGATAGATCCTGGCATCTGTACATCAGTATGATAGATCCTGGCATCTGTACATCAGTATAATAGATCCTGTCATCTGTGCATCAGTATGATAGATCCTGCCATCTGTACATCAGTATGATAGATCCTGGCATCTGTACATCAGTATGATAGATCCTGGCATCTGTTCATCAGTATAATAGATCCTGGCATCTGTACATCAGTATGATAGATCCTGGCATCTGTACATCAGTATGATAGATCCTGGCATCTGTACATCAGTATAATAGATCCTGTCATCTGTGCATCAGTATGATAGATCCTGCCATCTGTACATCAGTATGATAGATCCTGGCATCTGTGCATCAGTATGATAGATCCTGCCATCTGTTCATCAGTATAATAGATCCTGGCATCTGTACATCAGTATGATAGATACTGTCATCTGTACATCAGTATGATAGATCCTGTCATCTGTGCATCAGTATGATAGATCCTGCCATCTGTACATCAGTATAATAGATCCTGTCATCTGTACATCAGTATGATAGATCCTGTCATCTGTACATCAGTATGATAGATCCTGTCATCTGTGCATCAGTATAATAGATCCTGCCATCTGTACATCAGTATGATAGATCCTGTCATCTGTGCATCAGTATAATAGATCCTGTCATCTGTACATCAGTATGATAGATCCTGTCATCTGTGCATCAGTATAATAGATCCTGTCATCTGTACATCAGTATAATAGATCCTGTCATCTGTGCATCAGTATAATAGATCCTGTCATCTGTACATCAGTATGATAGATCCTGTCATCTGTACATCAGTATGATAGATCCTGTCATCTGTGCATCAGTATAATAGATCCTGCCATCTGTACATCAGTATGATAGATCCTGTCATCTGTGCATCAGTATAATAGATCCTGTCATCTGTACATCAGTATGATAGATCCTGTCATCTGTGCATCAGTATAATAGATCCTGTCATCTGTGCATCAGTATAATAGATCCTGTCATCTGTGCATCAGTATGATAGATCCTGTCATCTGTGCATCAGTATAATAGATCCTGTCATCTGTGCATCAGTATAATAGATCCTGTCATCTGTACATCAGTATGATAGATCCTGTCATCTGTGCATCAGTATAATAGATCCTGTCATCTGTGCATCAGTATAATAGATCCTGTCATCTGTACATCAGTACAATAGATCCTGTCATCTGCGCATCAGTATGATAGATCCTGTCATCTGTACATCAGTATGATAGATCCTGTCATCTGTGCATCAGTATAATAGATCCTGTCATCTGTACATCAGTATGATAGATCCTGTCATCTGTGCATCAGTATAATAGATCCTGTCATCTGTACATCAGTACGATAGATCCTGTCATCTGTGCATCAGTATAATAGATCCTGTCATCTGTGCATCACTATAATAGATCCTGTCATCTGTGCATCAGTATGATAGATCCTGTCATCTGTGCATCAGTATAATAGATCCTGTCATCTGTACATCAGTATAATAGATCCTGTCATCTGTGCATCAGTATGATAGATCCTGTCATCTGTGCATCAGTATAATAGATCCTGTCATCTGTACATCAGTATAATAGATCCTGTCATCTGTGCATCAGTATAATAGATCCTGTCATCTGTGCATCAGTATGATAGATCCTGTCATCTGTGCATCAGTATAATAGATCCTGTCATCTGTGCATCAGTATAATAGATCCTGTCATCTGTACATCAGTATAATAGATCCTGTCATCTGTGCATCAGTATAATAGATCCTGTCATCTGTACATCAGTATGATAGATCCTGTCATCTGTGCATCAGTATGATAGATCCTGTCACCTGTTCATCAGTATAATAGATCCTGTCATCTGTACATCAGTATGATAGATCCTGTCATCTGTACATCAGTATGATAGATCCTGTCATCTGTGCATCAGTATAATAGATCCTGTCATCTTTACATCAGTATGATAGATCCTGTCATCTGTGCATCAGTATGATAGATCCTGTCATCTGTGCATCAGTATGATAGATCCTGTCATCTGTGCATCAGTATGATAGATACTGTCATCTGTACATCAGTATGATAGATCCTGTCGTCTGTACATCAGTATAATAGATCCTGGCATCTGTACATCAGTATGATAGATCCTGTCATCTGTACATCAGTATGATAGATCCTGTCATCTGTGCATCAGTATGATAGATCCTGGCATCTGTACATCAGTATAATAGATCCTGTCATCTGTGCATCAGTATGATAGATCCTGCCATCTGTACATCAGTATGATAGATCCTGGCATCTGTACATCAGTATGATAGATCCTGGCATCTGTTCATCAGTATAATAGATCCTGGCATCTGTACATCAGTATGATAGATCCTGTCATCTGTACATCAGTATGATAGATCCTGGCATCTGTTCATCAGTATAATAGATCCTGGCATCTGTACATCAGTATGATAGATCCTGGCATCTGTACATCAGTATGATAGATCCTGGCATCTGTACATCAGTATAATAGATCCTGTCATCTGTGCATCAGTATGATAGATCCTGCCATCTGTACATCAGTATGATAGATCCTGGCATCTGTACATCAGTATGATAGATCCTGGCATCTGTTCATCAGTATAATAGATCCTGGCATCTGTACATCAGTATGATAGATCCTGGCATCTGTACATCAGTAGGATAGATCCTGGCATCTGTACATCAGTATAATAGATCCTGTCATCTGTGCATCGGTATGATAGATCCTGCCATCTGTACATCAGTATGATAGATCCTGGCATCTGTGCATCAGTATGATAGATCCTGCCATCTGTTCATCAGTATAATAGATCCTGGCATCTGTACATCAGTATGATAGATCCTGGCATCTGTACATCAGTATGATAGATCCTGGCATCTGTACATCAGTATAATAGATCCTGTCATCTGTGCATCAATATGATAGATCCTGGCATCTGTACATCAGTATAATAGATCCTGGCATCTGTACATCAGTATGATAGATCCTGCCATCTGTACATCAGTATGATAGATCCTGGCATCTGTGCATCAGTATGATAGATCCTGCCATCTGTACATCAGTATGATAGATCCTGGCATCTGTGCATCAGTATGATAGATCCTGGCATCTGTTCATCAGTATAATAGATCCTGGCATCTGTGCATCAGTATGATAGATCCTGCCATCTGTACATCAGTATGATAGATCCTGTCATCTGTGCATCAGTATGATAGATCCTGTCACCTGTTCATCAGTATAATAGATCCTGCCATCTCTACATCAGTATGATAGATCCTGTCATCTGTACATCAGTATGATAGATCCTGTCATCTGTGCATCAGTATGATAGATCCTGTCACCTGTTCATCAGTATAATAGATCCTGCCATCTTTACATCAGTATGATAGATCCTGTCATCTGTACATCAGTATGATAGATCCTGTCATCTGTGCATCAGTATGATAGATCCTGTCACCTGTTCATCAGTATAATAGATCCTGTCATCTGTGCATCAGTATAATAGATCCTGTCATCTGTACATCAGTATGATAGATCCTGTCATCTGTGCATCAGTATGATAGATCCTGTCACCTGTTCATCAGTATAATAGATCCTGCCATCTGTACATCAGTATGATAGATCCTATCATCTGTACATCAGTATGATAGATCCTGTCATCTGTGCATCAGTATAATAGATACTGTCATCTGTACATCAGTATAATAGATCCTGTCATCTGTACATCAGTATAATAGATCCTGTCATCTGTACATCAGTATGATAGATCCTGTCATCTGTACATCAGTATGATAGATCCTGTCATCTGTGCATCAGTATAATAGATCCTGCCATCTGTACATCAGTATGATAGATCCTGTCATCTGTTCATCAGTATGATAGATACTGTCACCTGTTCATCAGTATAATAGATCCTGCCATCTGTACATCAGTATGATAGATCCTGTCATCTGTACATCAGTATGATAGATCCTGTCATCTGTGCATCAGTATGATAGATCCTGTCACCTGTTCATCAGTATAATAGATCCTGCCATCTGTACATCAGTATAATAGATCCTGTCATCTGTACATCAGTATGATAGATCCTGTCATCTGTACATCAGTATGATAGATCCTGTCATCTGTGCATCAGTATAATAGATCCTGCCATCTGTACATCAGTATGATAGATCCTGTCATCTGTGCATCAGTATAATAGATCCTGTCATCTGTACATCAGTATGATAGATCCTGTCATCTGTGCATCAGTATAATAGATCCTGTCATCTGTACATCAGTATAATAGATCCTGTCATCTGTGCATCAGTATGATAGATCCTGTCATCTGTGCATCAGTATAATAGATCCTGTCATCTGTACATCAGTATAATAGATCCTGTCATCTGTGCATCAGTATAATAGATCCTGTCATCTGTACATCAGTACAATAGATCCTGTCATCTGTACATCAGTATAATAGATCCTGCCATCTGTGCATCAGTATAATAGATCCTGTCATCTGTAAATCAGTATAATAGATCCTGCCATCTGTACATCAGTATAATAGATCCTGTCATCTGTGCATCAGTATAATAGATCCTGTCATCTGTACATCAGTATAATAGATCCTGTCATCTGTGCATCAGTATAATAGATCCTGTCATCTGTGCATCAGTATGATAGATCCTGTCACCTGTTCATCAGTATAATAGATCCTGTCATCTGTACATCAGTATGATAGATCCTGTCATCTGTACATCAGTATGATAGATCCTGTCATCTGTGCATCAGTATAATAGATCCTGTCATCTTTACATCAGTATGATAGATCCTGTCATCTGTGCATCAGTATGATAGATCCTGTCATCTGTGCATCAGTATGATAGATCCTGTCATCTGTGCATCAGTATGATAGATACTGTCATCTGTACATCAGTATGATAGATCCTGTCGTCTGTACATCAGTATAATAGATCCTGGCATCTGTACATCAGTATGATAGATCCTGTCATCTGTACATCAGTATGATAGATCCTGTCATCTGTGCATCAGTATGATAGATCCTGGCATCTGTACATCAGTATAATAGATCCTGTCATCTGTGCATCAGTATGATAGATCCTGCCATCTGTACATCAGTATGATAGATCCTGGCATCTGTACATCAGTATGATAGATCCTGGCATCTGTTCATCAGTATAATAGATCCTGGCATCTGTACATCAGTATGATAGATCCTGTCATCTGTACATCAGTATGATAGATCCTGGCATCTGTTCATCAGTATAATAGATCCTGGCATCTGTACATCAGTATGATAGATCCTGGCATCTGTACTTCAGTATGATAGATCCTGGCATCTGTACATCAGTATAATAGATCCTGTCATCTGTGCATCAGTATGATAGATCCTGCCATCTGTACATCAGTATGATAGATCCTGGCATCTGTACATCAGTATAATAGATCCTGTCATCTGTGCATCAGTATGATAGATCCTGGCATCTGTACATCAGTATAATAGATCCTGGCATCTGTACATCAGTATGATAGATCCTGCCATCTGTACATCAGTATGATAGATCCTGGCATCTGTGCATCAGTATGATAGATCCTGCCATCTGTACATCAGTATGATAGATCCTGGCATCTGTGCATCAGTATGATAGATCCTGGCATCTGTTCATCAGTATAATAGATCCTGGCATCTGTGCATCAGTATGATAGATCCTGCCATCTGTACATCAGTATGATAGATCCTGGCATCTGTGCATCAGTATAATAGATCCTGGCATCTGTGCATCAGTATGATAGATCCTGCCATCTGTACATCAGTATGATAGATCCTGGCATCTGTGCATCAGTATGATAGATCCTGCCATCTGTACATCAGTATAATAGATCCTGCCATCTGTTCATCAGTATGATAGATCCTGCCATCTGTACATCAGTATGATAGATCCTGGCATCTGTACATCAGTATAATAGATCCTGGCATCTGTGCATCAGTATAATAGATCCTGTCATCTGTACATCAGTATGATAGATCCTGCCATCTGTGCATCAGTATAATAGATCCTGCCATCTGTACATCAGTATGATAGATCCTGCCATCTGTGCATCAGTATAATAGATCCTGTCATCTGTGCATCAGTATAATAGATCCTGTCATCTGTACATCAGTATAATAGATCCTGCCATCTGTACATCAGTATAATAGATCCTGCCATCTGTACATCAGTATGATAGATCCTGTCATCTGTGCATCAGTATAATAGATCCTGCCATCTGTACATCAGTATAATAGATCCTGTCATCTGTGCATCAGTATAATAGATCCTGCCATCTGTGCATCAGTATAATAGATCCTGTCATCTGTACTTCAGTATGATAGATCCTGCCATCTGTGCATCAGTATAATAGATCCTGCCATCTGTACATCAGTATAATAGATCCTGTCATCTGTACATCAGTATGATAGATCCTGTCATCTGTGCATCAGTATAATAGATCCTGTCATCTGTGCATCAGTATAATGGATCCTGTCATCTGTGCATCAGTAAAATAGATCCTGTCATCTGTGCATCAGTATAATGGATCCTGTCATCTGTGCATCAGTATGATAGATCCTGCCATCTGTGCATCAGTATAATAGATCATGTCATCTGTACATCAGTATGATAGATCCTGTCATCTGTGCATCAGTATAATAGATCCTGTCATCTGTGCATCAGTATAATAGATCCTGTCCTCTGTGCATCAGTATAATGGATCCTGTCATCTGTGCATCAGTATAATAGATCCTGTCATCTGTGCATCAGTATGATAGATCCTGTCATCTGTGCATCAGTATGATAGATCCTGTCACCTGTTCATCAGTATAATAGATCCTGTCATCTGTGCATCAGTATAATAGATACTGTCATCTGTACATCAGTATGATAGATCCTGTCATCTGTACATCAGTACAATAGATCCTGTCATCTGTACATCAGTATGATAGATCCTGTCATCTGTACATCAGTATGATAGGTCCTGTCATCTGTGCATCAGTATAATAGATCCTGCCATCTGTACATCAGTATGATAGATCCTGTCATCTGTGCATCAGTATGATAGATCCTGTCACCTGTTCATCAGTATAATAGATCCTGCCATCTCTACATCAGTATGATAGATCCTGTCATCTGTACATCAGTATGATAGATCCTGTCATCTGTGCATCAGTATGATAGATCCTGTCACCTGTTCATCAGTATAATAGATCCTGCCATCTGTACATCAGTATGATAGATCCTGTCATCTGTACATCAGTATGATAGATCCTGTCATCTGTGCATCAGTATGATAGATCCTGTCACCTGTTCATCAGTATAATAGATCCTGTCATCTGTGCATCAGTATAATAGATCCTGTCATCTGTACATCAGTATGATAGATCCTGTCATCTGTGCATCAGTATGATAGATCCTGTCACCTGTTCATCAGTATAATAGATCCTGCCATCTGTACATCAGTATGATAGATCCTATCATCTGTACATCAGTATGATAGATCCTGTCATCTGTGCATCAGTATAATAGATACTGTCATCTGTACATCAGTATAATAGATCCTGTCATCTGTACATCAGTATAATAGATCCTGTCATCTGTACATCAGTATGATAGATCCTGTCATCTGTACATCAGTATGATAGATCCTGTCACCTGTGCATCAGTATAATAGATCCTGTCATCTGTGCATCAGTATAATAGATCCTGCCATCTGTACATCAGTATAATAGATCCTGTCATCTGTACATCAGTATGATAGATCCTGTCATCTGTACATCAGTATGATAGATCCTGTCATCTGTGCATCAGTATAATAGATCCTGCCATCTGTACATCAGTATGATAGATCCTGTCATCTGTGCATCAGTATAATAGATCCTGTCATCTGTACATCAGTATGATAGATCCTGTCATCTGTGCATCAGTATAATAGATCCTGTCATCTGTACATCAGTATAATAGATCCTGTCATCTGTGCATCAGTATGATAGATCCTGTCATCTGTGCATCAGTATAATAGATCCTGTCATCTGTACATCAGTATAATAGATCCTGTCATCTGTGCATCAGTATAATAGATCCTGTCATCTGTGCATCAGTATGATAGATCCTGTCATCTGTGCATCAGTATAATAGATCCTGTCATCTGTGCATCAGTATAATAGATCCTGTCATCTGTACATCAGTATAATAGATCCTGTCATCTGTGCATCAGTATAATAGATCCTGTCATCTGTACATCAGTATGATAGATCCTGTCATCTGTGCATCAGTATAATAGATCCTGTCATCTGTACATCAGTATAATAGATCCTGTCATCTGTACATCAGTATGATAGATCCTGTCATCTGTGCATCAGTATATTAGATCCTGTCATCTGTACATCAGTATAATAGATCCTGTCATCTGTGCATCAGTATAATAGATCCTGTCATCTGTACATCAGTACAATAGATCCTGTCATCTGTACATCAGTATAATAGATCCTGCCATCTGTGCATCAGTATAATAGATCCTGTCATCTGTACATCAGTATAATAGATCTAGCCATCTATACATCAGTATAATAGATCCTGTCATCTGTGCATCAGTATAATAGATCCTGTCATCTGTACATCAGTATAATAGATCCTGTCATCTGTGCATCAGTATAATAGATCCTGTCATCTGTGCATCAGTATGATAGATCCTGTCACCTGTTCATCAGTATAATAGATCCTGTCATCTGTACATCAGTATGATAGATCCTGTCATATGTACATCAGTATGATAGATCCTGTCATCTGTGCATCAGTATAATAGATCCTGTCATCTTTACATCAGTATGATAGATCCTGGCATCTGTACATCAGTATGATAGATCCTGGCATCTGTACATCAGTATGATAGATCCTGGCATCTGTACATCAGTATAATAGATCCTGTCATCTGTGCATCAGTATGATAGATCCTGGCATCTGTACATCAGTATAATAGATCCTGGCATCTGTACATCAGTATAATAGATCCTGGCATCTGTACATCAGTATGATAGATCCTGCCATCTGTACATCAGTATGATAGATCCTGGCATCTGTGCATCAGTATGATAGATCCTGCCATCTGTACATCAGTATGATAGATCCTGGCATCTGTGCATCAGTATGATAGATCCTGGCATCTGTTCATCAGTATAATAGATCCTGGCATCTGTGCATCAGTATGATAGATCCTGCCATCTGTACATCAGTATGATAGATCCTGGCATCTGTGCATCAGTATAATAGATCCTGGCATCTGTGCATCAGTATGATAGATCCTGCCATCTGTACATCAGTATGATAGATCCTGGCATCTGTGCATCAGTATGATAGATCCTGCCATCTGTACATCAGTATAATAGATCCTGCCATCTGTTCATCAGTATGATAGATCCTGCCATCTGTACATCAGTATGATAGATCCTGGCATCTGTACATCAGTATAATAGATCCTGGCATCTGTACATCAGTATGATAGATCCTGGCATCTGTACATCAGTATGATAGATCCTGGCATCTGTACATCAGTATAATAGATCCTGGCATCTGTACATCAGTATGATAGATCCTGGCATCTGTACATCAGTATGATAGATCCTGGCATCTGTACATCAGTATAATAGATCCTGGCATCTGTACATCAGTATGATAGATCCTGCCATCTGTACATCAGTATGATAGATCCTGGCATCTGTACATCAGTATAATAGATCCTGGCATCTGTACATCAGTATGATAGATCCTGGCATCTGTACATCAGTATGATAGGTCCTGGCATCTGTACATCAGTATAATAGATCCTGTCATCTGTGCATCAGTATGATAGATCCTGCCATCTGTACATCAGTATGATA
Source organism: Aphrophora alni (assembly GCA_963513935.1). Lineage (NCBI taxonomy): Eukaryota > Metazoa > Arthropoda > Insecta > Hemiptera > Aphrophoridae > Aphrophora > Aphrophora alni. The sequence continues at coordinate 87,308,110 of OY740775.1, forward strand.
GATCCTGGCATCTGTGCATCAGTATGATAGATCCTGCCATCTGTTCATCAGTATAATAGATCCTGGCATCTGTACATCAGTATGATAGATCCTGGCATCTGTACATCAGTATGATAGATCCTGGCATCTGTACATCAGTATAATAGATCCTGTCATCTGTGCATCAGTATGATAGATCCTGGCATCTGTACATCAGTATAATAGATCCTGGCATCTGTACATCAGTATGATAGATCCTGCCATCTGTACATCAGTATGATAGATCCTGGCATCTGTGCATCAGTATGATAGATCCTGCCATCTGTACATCAGTATGATAGATCCTGGCATCTGTGCATCAGTATGATAGATCCTGGCATCTGTTCATCAGTATAATAGATCCTGGCATCTGTGCATCAGTATGATAGATCCTGCCATCTGTACATCAGTATGATAGATCCTGGCATCTGTGCATCAGTATAATAGATCCTGGCATCTGTGCATCAGTATGATAGATCCTGCCATCTGTACATCAGTATGATAGATCCTGGCATCTGTGCATCAGTATGATAGATCCTGCCATCTGTACATCAGTATAATAGATCCTGCCATCTGTACATCAGTATGATAGATCCTGCCATCTGTTCATCAGTATAATAGATCCTGCCATCTGTGCATCAGTATGATAGATCCTGCCATCTGTACATCAGTATAATAGATCCTGGCATCTGTGCATCAGTATGATAGATCCTGCCATCTGTACATCAGTATGATAGATCCTGGCATCTGTGCATCAGTATGATAGATCCTGGCATCTGTTCATAAGTATAATAGATCCTGGCATCTGTACATCAGTATGATAGATCCTGGCATCTGTACATCAGTATGATAGATCCTGGCATCTGTACATCAGTATAATAGATCCTGTCATCTGTGCATCAGTATGATAGATCCTGCCATCTGTACATCAGTATGATAGATCCTGGCATCTGTACATCAGTATGATAGATCCTGGCATCTGTTCATCAGTATAATAGATCCTGGCATCTGTACATCAGTATGATAGATCCTGGCATCTGTACATCAGTATGATAGATCCTGGCATCTGTACATCAGTATAATAGATCCTGTCATCTGTGCATCAGTATGATAGATCCTGCCATCTGTACATCAGTATGATAGATCCTGGCATCTGTGCATCAGTATGATAGATCCTGCCATCTGTTCATCAGTATAATAGATCCTGGCATCTGTACATCAGTATGATAGATACTGTCATCTGTACATCAGTATGATAGATCCTGTCATCTGTGCATCAGTATGATAGATCCTGCCATCTGTACATCAGTATAATAGATCCTGTCATCTGTACATCAGTATGATAGATCCTGTCATCTGTACATCAGTATGATAGATCCTGTCATCTGTGCATCAGTATAATAGATCCTGCCATCTGTACATCAGTATGATAGATCCTGTCATCTGTGCATCAGTATAATAGATCCTGTCATCTGTACATCAGTATGATAGATCCTGTCATCTGTGCATCAGTATAATAGATCCTGTCATCTGTACATCAGTATAATAGATCCTGTCATCTGTGCATCAGTATAATAGATCCTGTCATCTGTACATCAGTATGATAGATCCTGTCATCTGTACATCAGTATGATAGATCCTGTCATCTGTGCATCAGTATAATAGATCCTGCCATCTGTACATCAGTATGATAGATCCTGTCATCTGTGCATCAGTATAATAGATCCTGTCATCTGTACATCAGTATGATAGATCCTGTCATCTGTGCATCAGTATAATAGATCCTGTCATCTGTGCATCAGTATAATAGATCCTGTCATCTGTGCATCAGTATGATAGATCCTGTCATCTGTGCATCAGTATAATAGATCCTGTCATCTGTGCATCAGTATAATAGATCCTGTCATCTGTACATCAGTATGATAGATCCTGTCATCTGTGCATCAGTATAATAGATCCTGTCATCTGTGCATCAGTATAATAGATCCTGTCATCTGTACATCAGTACAATAGATCCTGTCATCTGCGCATCAGTATGATAGATCCTGTCATCTGTACATCAGTATGATAGATCCTGTCATCTGTGCATCAGTATAATAGATCCTGTCATCTGTACATCAGTATGATAGATCCTGTCATCTGTGCATCAGTATAATAGATCCTGTCATCTGTACATCAGTACGATAGATCCTGTCATCTGTGCATCAGTATAATAGATCCTGTCATCTGTGCATCACTATAATAGATCCTGTCATCTGTGCATCAGTATGATAGATCCTGTCATCTGTGCATCAGTATAATAGATCCTGTCATCTGTACATCAGTATAATAGATCCTGTCATCTTTGCATCAGTATGATAGATCCTGTCATCTGTGCATCAGTATAATAGATCCTGTCATCTGTACATCAGTATAATAGATCCTGTCATCTGTGCATCAGTATAATAGATCCTGTCATCTGTGCATCAGTATGATAGATCCTGTCATCTGTGCATCAGTATAATAGATCCTGTCATCTGTGCATCAGTATAATAGATCCTGTCATCTGTACATCAGTATAATAGATCCTGTCATCTGTGCATCAGTATAATAGATCCTGTCATCTGTACATCAGTATGATAGATCCTGTCATCTGTGCATCAGTATAATAGATCCTGTCATCTGTACATCAGTATAATAGATCCTGTCATCTGTACATCAGTATGATAGATCCTGTCATCTGTGCATCAGTATATTAGATCCTGTCATCTGTACATCAGTATAATAGATCCTGTCATCTGTGCATCAGTATAATAGATCCTGTCATCTGTACATCAGTACAATAGATCCTGTCATCTGTACATCAGTATAATAGATCCTGCCATCTGTGCATCAGTATAATAGATCCTGTCATCTGTACATCAGTATAATAGATCCTGCCATCTGTACATCAGTATAATAGATCCTGTCATCTGTGCATCAGTATAATAGATCCTGTCATCTGTACATCAGTATAATAGATCCTGTCATCTGTGCATCAGTATAATAGATCCTGTCATCTGTGCATCAGTATGATAGATCCTGTCACCTGTTCATCAGTATAATAGATCCTGTCATCTGTACATCAGTATGATAGATCCTGTCATCTGTACATCAGTATGATAGATCCTGTCATCTGTGCATCAGTATAATAGATCCTGTCATCTTTACATCAGTATGATAGATCCTGTCATCAGTGCATCAGTATGATAGATCCTGTCATCTGTGCATCAGTATGATAGATCCTGTCATCTGTGCATCAGTATGATAGATACTGTCATCTGTACATCAGTATGATAGATCCTGTCGTCTGTACATCAGTATAATAGATCCTGGCATCTGTACATCAGTATGATAGATCCTGTCATCTGTACATCAGTATGATAGATCCTGTCATCTGTGCATCAGTATGATAGATCCTGGCATCTGTACATCAGTATAATAGATCCTGTCATCTGTGCATCAGTATGATAGATCCTGCCATCTGTACATCAGTATGATAGATCCTGGCATCTGTACATCAGTATGATAGATCCTGGCATCTGTTCATCAGTATAATAGATCCTGGCATCTGTACATCAGTATGATAGATCCTGTCATCTGTACATCAGTATGATAGATCCTGGCATCTGTTCATCAGTATAATAGATCCTGGCATCTGTACATCAGTATGATAGATCCTGGCATCTGTACATCAGTATGATAGATCCTGGCATCTGTACATCAGTATAATAGATCCTGTCATCTGTGCATCAGTATGATAGATCCTGCCATCTGTACATCAGTATGATAGATCCTGGCATCTGTACATCAGTATGATAGATCCTGGCATCTGTTCATCAGTATAATAGATCCTGGCATCTGTACATCAGTATGATAGATCCTGGCATCTGTACATCAGTATGATAGATCCTGGCATCTGTACATCAGTATAATAGATCCTGTCATCTGTGCATCGGTATGATAGATCCTGCCATCTGTACATCAGTATGATAGATCCTGGCATCTGTGCATCAGTATGATAGATCCTGCCATCTGTTCATCAGTATAATAGATCCTGGCATCTGTACATCAGTATGATAGATCCTGGCATCTGTACATCAGTATGATAGATCCTGGCATCTGTACATCAGTATAATAGATCCTGTCATCTGTGCATCAATATGATAGATCCTGGCATCTGTACATCAGTATAATAGATCCTGGCATCTGTACATCAGTATGATAGATCCTGCCATCTGTACATCAGTATGATAGATCCTGGCATCTGTGCATCAGTATGATAGATCCTGCCATCTGTACATCAGTATGATAGATCCTGGCATCTGTGCATCAGTATGATAGATCCTGGCATCTGTTCATCAGTATAATAGATCCTGGCATCTGTGCATCAGTATGATAGATCCTGCCATCTGTACATCAGTATGATAGATCCTGTCATCTGTGCATCAGTATGATAGATCCTGTCACCTGTTCATCAGTATAATAGATCCTGCCATCTCTACATCAGTATGATAGATCCTGTCATCTGTACATCAGTATGATAGATCCTGTCATCTGTGCATCAGTATGATAGATCCTGTCACCTGTTCATCAGTATAATAGATCCTGCCATCTGTACATCAGTATGATAGATCCTGTCATCTGTACATCAGTATGATAGATCCTGTCATCTGTGCATCAGTATGATAGATCCTGTCACCTGTTCATCAGTATAATAGATCCTGTCATCTGTGCATCAGTATAATAGATCCTGTCATCTGTACATCAGTATGATAGATCCTGTCATCTGTGCATCAGTATGATAGATCCTGTCACCTGTTCATCAGTATAATAGATCCTGCCATCTGTACATCAGTATGATAGATCCTATCATCTGTACATCAGTATGATAGATCCTGTCATCTGTGCATCAGTATAATAGATACTGTCATCTGTACATCAGTATAATAGATCCTGTCATCTGTACATCAGTATAATAGATCCTGTCATCTGTACATCAGTATGATAGATCCTGTCATCTGTACATCAGTATGATAGATCCTGTCATCTGTGCATCAGTATAATAGATCCTGCCATCTGTACATCAGTATGATAGATCCTGTCATCTGTTCATCAGTATGATAGATCCTGTCACCTGTTCATCAGTATAATAGATCCTGCCATCTGTACATCAGTATGATAGATCCTGTCATCTGTACATCAGTATGATAGATCCTGTCATCTGTGCATCAGTATGATAGATCCTGTCACCTGTTCATCAGTATAATAGATCCTGCCATCTGTACATCAGTATAATAGATCCTGTCATCTGTACATCAGTATGATAGATCCTGTCATCTGTACATCAGTATGATAGATCCTGTCATCTGTGCATCAGTATAATAGATCCTGCCATCTGTACATCAGTATGATAGATCCTGTCATCTGTGCATCAGTATAATAGATCCTGTCATCTGTACATCAGTATGATAGATCCTGTCATCTGTGCATCAGTATAATAGATCCTGTCATCTGTACATCAGTATAATAGATCCTGTCATCTGTGCATCAGTATGATAGATCCTGTCATCTGTGCATCAGTATAATAGATCCTGTCATCTGTACATCAGTATAATAGATCCTGTCATCTGTGCATCAGTATAATAGATCCTGTCATCTGTGCATCAGTATGATAGATCCTGTCATCTGTGCATCAGTATAATAGATCCTGTCATCTGTGCATCAGTATAATAGATCCTGGCATCTGTGCATCAGTATGATAGATCCTGGCATCTGTTCATCAGTATAATAGATCCTGGCATCTGTGCATCAGTATGATAGATCCTGCCATCTGTACATCAGTATGATAGATCCTGTCATCTGTGCATCAGTATGATAGATCCTGTCACCTGTTCATCAGTATAATAGATCCTGCCATCTCTACATCAGTATGATAGATCCTGGCATCTGTGCATCAGTATGATAGATCCTGGCATCTGTTCATCAGTATAATAGATCCTGGCATCTGTGCATCAGTATGATAGATCCTGCCATCTGTACATCAGTATGATAGATCCTGGCATCTGTGCATCAGTATAATAGATCCTGGCATCTGTGCATCAGTATGATAGATCCTGCCATCTGTACATCAGTATGATAGATCCTGGCATCTGTGCATCAGTATGATAGATCCTGCCATCTGTACATCAGTATAATAGATCCTGCCATCTGTACATCAGTATGATAGATCCTGCCATCTGTTCATCAGTATAATAGATCCTGCCATCTGTGCATCAGTATGATAGATCCTGCCATCTGTACATCAGTATAATAGATCCTGGCATCTGTGCATCAGTATGATAGATCCTGCCATCTGTACATCAGTATGATAGATCCTGGCATCTGTACATCAGTATAATAGATCCTGTCATCTGTGCATCAGTATGATAGATCCTGGCATCTGTACATCAGTATAATAGATCCTGGCATCTGTACATCAGTATAATAGATCCTGGCATCTGTACATCAGTATGATAGATCCTGCCATCTGTACATCAGTATGATAGATCCTGGCATCTGTGCATCAGTATGATAGATCCTGCCATCTGTACATCAGTATGATAGATCCTGGCATCTGTGCATCAGTATGATAGATCCTGGCATCTGTTCATCAGTATAATAGATCCTGGCATCTGTGCATCAGTATGATAGATCCTGCCATCTGTACATCAGTATGATAGATCCTGGCATCTGTGCATCAGTATAATAGATCCTGGCATCTGTGCATCAGTATGATAGATCCTGCCATCTGTACATCAGTATGATAGATCCTGGCATCTGTGCATCAGTATGATAGATCCTGCCATCTGTACATCAGTATAATAGATCCTGCCATCTGTTCATCAGTATGATAGATCCTGCCATCTGTACATCAGTATGATAGATCCTGGCATCTGTACATCAGTATAATAGATCCTGGCATCTGTACATCAGTATGATAGATCCTGGCATCTGTACATCAGTATGATAGATCCTGGCATCTGTACATCAGTATAATAGATCCTGGCATCTGTACATCAGTATGATAGATCCTGGCATCTGTACATCAGTATGATAGATCCTGGCATCTGTACATCAGTATAATAGATCCTGGCATCTGTACATCAGTATGATAGATCCTGCCATCTGTACATCAGTATGATAGATCCTGGCATCTGTACATCAGTATAATAGATCCTGGCATCTGTACATCAGTATGATAGATCCTGGCATCTGTACATCAGTATGATAGATCCTGGCATCTGTACATCAGTATAATAGATCCTGTCATCTGTGCATCAGTATGATAGATCCTGCCATCTGTACATCAGTATGATAGATCCTGGCATCTGTGCATCAGTATGATAGATCCTGCCATCTGTTCATCAGTATAATAGATCCTGGCATCTGTACATCAGTATGATAGATCCTGGCATCTGTACATCAGTATGATAGATCCTGGTATCTGTACATCAGTATAATAGATCCTGTCATCTGTGCATCAGTATGATAGATCCTGGCATCTGTACATCAGTATAATAGATCCTGGCATCTGTACATCAGTATGATAGATCCTGCCATCTGTACATCAGTATGATAGATCCTGGCATCTGTGCATCAGTATGATAGATCCTGCCATCTGTACATCAGTATGATAGATCCTGGCATCTGTGCATCAGTATGATAGATCCTGGCATCTGTTCATCAGTATAATAGATCCTGGCATCTGTGCATCAGTATGATAGATCCTGCCATCTGTACATCAGTATGATAGATCCTGGCATCTGTGCATCAGTATAATAGATCCTGGCATCTGTGCATCAGTATGATAGATCCTGCCATCTGTACATCAGTATGATAGATCCTGGCATCTGTGCATCAGTATGATAGATCCTGCCATCTGTACATCAGTATAATAGATCCTGCCATCTGTACATCAGTATGATAGATCCTGCCATCTGTTCATCAGTATAATAGATCCTGCCATCTGTGCATCAGTATGATAGATCCTGCCATCTGTACATCAGTATAATAGATCCTGGCATCTGTGCATCAGTATGATAGATCCTGCCATCTGTACATCAGTATGATAGATCCTGGCATCTGTGCATCAGTATGATAGATCCTGGCATCTGTTCATCAGTATAATAGATCCTGGCATCTGTACATCAGTATGATAGATCCTGGCATCTGTACATCAGTATGATAGATCCTGGCATCTGTACATCAGTATAATAGATCCTGTCATCTGTGCATCAGTATGATAGATCCTGCCATCTGTACATCAGTATGATAGATCCTGGCATCTGTACATCAGTATGATAGATCCTGGCATCTGTTCATCAGTATAATAGATCCTGGCATCTGTACATCAGTATGATAGATCCTGGCATCTGTACATCAGTATGATAGATCCTGGCATCTGTACATCAGTATAATAGATCCTGTCATCTGTGCATCAGTATGATAGATCCTGCCATCTGTACATCAGTATGATAGATCCTGGCATCTGTGCATCAGTATGATAGATCCTGCCATCTGTTCATCAGTATAATAGATCCTGGCATCTGTACATCAGTATGATAGATCCTGTCATCTGTACATCAGTATAATAGATCCTGTCATCTGTACATCAGTATGATAGATCCTGTCATCTGTGCATCAGTATATTAGATCCTGTCATCTGTACATCAGTATAATAGATCCTGTCATCTGTGCATCAGTATAATAGATCCTGTCATCTGTACATCAGTACAATAGATCCTGTCATCTGTACATCAGTATAATAGATCCTGCCATCTGTGCATCAGTATAATAGATCCTGTCATCTGTAAATCAGTATAATAGATCCTGCCATCTGTACATCAGTATAATAGATCCTGTCATCTGTGCATCAGTATAATAGATCCTGTCATCTGTACATCAGTATAATAGATCCTGTCATCTGTGCATCAGTATGATAGATCCTGTCATCTGTGCATCAGTATAATAGATCCTGTCATCTTTACATCAGTATGATAGATCCTGTCATCTGTGCATCAGTATGATAGATCCTGTCATCTGTGCATCAGTATGATAGATCCTGTCATCTGTGCATCAGTATGATAGATACTGTCATCTGTACATCAGTATGATAGATCCTGTCGTCTGTACATCAGTATAATAGATCCTGGCATCTGTACATCAGTATGATAGATCCTGTCATCTGTACATCAGTATGATAGATCCTGTCATCTGTGCATCAGTATGATAGATCCTGGCATCTGTACATCAGTATAATAGATCCTGTCATCTGTGCATCAGTATGATAGATCCTGCCATCTGTACATCAGTATGATAGATCCTGGCATCTGTACATCAGTATGATAGATCCTGGCATCTGTTCATCAGTATAATAGATCCTGGCATCTGTACATCAGTATGATAGATCCTGTCATCTGTACATCAGTATGATAGATCCTGGCATCTGTTCATCAGTATAATAGATCCTGGCATCTGTACATCAGTATGATAGATCCTGGCATCTGTACTTCAGTATGATAGATCCTGGCATCTGTACATCAGTATAATAGATCCTGTCATCTGTGCATCAGTATGATAGATCCTGCCATCTGTACATCAGTATGATAGATCCTGGCATCTGTACATCAGTATAATAGATCCTGTCATCTGTGCATCAGTATGATAGATCCTGGCATCTGTACATCAGTATAATAGATCCTGGCATCTGTACATCAGTATGATAGATCCTGCCATCTGTACATCAGTATTATAGATCCTGGCATCTGTGCATCAGTATGATAGATCCTGCCATCTGTACATCAGTATGATAGATCCTGGCATCTGTGCATCAGTATGATAGATCCTGGCATCTGTTCATCAGTATAATAGATCCTGGCATCTGTGCATCAGTATGATAGATCCTGCCATCTGTACATCAGTATGATAGATCCTGGCATCTGTGCATCAGTATAATAGATCCTGGCATCTGTGCATCAGTATGATAGATCCTGCCATCTGTACATCAGTATGATAGATCCTGGCATCTGTGCATCAGTATGATAGATCCTGCCATCTGTACATCAGTATAATAGATCCTGCCATCTGTTCATCAGTATGATAGATCCTGCCATCTGTACATCAGTATAATAGATCCTGGCATCTGTACATCAGTATAATAGATCCTGGCATCTGTACATCAGTATGATAGATCCTGGCATCTGTACATCAGTATGATAGATCCTGGCATCTGTACATCAGTATAATAGATCCTGGCATCTGTACATCAGTATGATAGATCCAGGCATCTGTACATCAGTATGATAGATCCTGGCATCTGTACATCAGTATAATAGATCCTGGCATCTGTACATCAGTATGATAGATCCTGCCATCTGTACATCAGTATGATAGATCCTGGCATCTGTACATCAGTATAATAGATCCTGGCATCTGTACATCAGTATGATAGATCCTGGCATCTGTACATCAGTATGATAGATCCTGGCATCTGTACATCAGTATAATAGATCCTGTCATCTGTGCATCAGTATGATAGATTCTGCCATCTGTACATCAGTATGATAGATCCTGGCATCTGTGCATCAGTATGATAGATCCTGCCATCTGTTCATCAGTATAATAGATCCTGGCATCTGTACATCAGTATGATAGATCCTGGCATCTGTACATCAGTATGATAGATCCTGGCATCTGTACATCAGTATAATAGATCCTGTCATCTGTGCATCAGTATGATAGATCCTGGCATCTGTACATCAGTATAATAGATCCTTTCATCTGTACATCAGTATGATAGATCCTGCCATCTGTACATCAGTATGATAGATCCTGGCATCTGTGCATCAGTATGATAGATCCTGCCATCTGTACATCAGTATGATAGATCCTGGCATCTGTGCATCAGTATGATAGATCCTGGCATCTGTTCATCAGTATAATAGATCCTGGCATCTGTGCATCAGTATGATAGATCCTGCCATCTGTACATCAGTATGATAGATCCTGGCATCTGTGCATCAGTATAATAGATCCTGGCATCTGTGCATCAGTATGATAGATCCTGCCATCTGTACATCAGTATGATAGATCCTGGCATCTGTGCATCAGTATGATAGATCCTGCCATCTGTACATCAGTATAATAGATCCTGCCATCTGTACATCAGTATGATAGATCCTGCCATCTGTTCATCAGTATAATAGATCCTGCCATCTGTGCATCAGTATGATAGATCCTGCCATCTGTACATCAGTATAATAGATCCTGGCATCTGTGCATCAGTATGATAGATCCTGCCATCTGTACATCAGTATGATAGATCCTGGCATCTGTGCATCAGTATGATAGATCCTGGCATCTGTTCATCAGTATAATAGATCCTGGCATCTGTACATCAGTATGATAGATCCTGGCATCTGTACATCAGTATGATAGATCCTGGCATCTGACAATCAGTATAATAGATCCTGTCATCTGTGCATCAGTATGATAGATCCTGCCATCTGTACATCAGTATGATAGATCCTGGCATCTGTACATCAGTATGATAGATCCTGGCATCTGTTCATCAGTATAATAGATCCTGGCATCTGTACATCAGTATGATAGATCCTGGCATCTGTACATCAGTATGATAGATCCTGGCATCTGTACATCAGTATAATAGATCCTGTCATCTGTGCATCAGTATGATAGATCCTGCCATCTGTACATCAGTATGATAGATCCTGGCATCTGTGCATCAGTATGATAGATCCTGCCATCTGTTCATCAGTATAATAGATCCTGGCATCTGTACATCAGTATGATAGATACTGTCATCTGTACATCAGTATGATAGATCCTGTCATCTGTGCATCAGTATGATAGATCCTGCCATCTGTACATCAGTATAATAGATCCTGTCATCTGTACATCAGTATGATAGATCCTGTCATCTGTACATCAGTATGATAGATCCTGTCATCTGTGCATCAGTATAATAGATCCTGCCATCTGTACATCAGTATGATAGATCCTGTCATCTGTGCATCAGTATAATAGATCCTGTCATCTGTACATCAGTATGATAGATCCTGTCATCTGTGCATCAGTATAATAGATCCTGTCATCTGTACATCAGTATAATAGATCCTGTCATCTGTGCATCAGTATAATAGATCCTGTCATCTGTACATCAGTATGATAGATCCTGTCATCTGTACATCAGTATGATAGATCCTGTCATCTGTGCATCAGTATAATAGATCCTGCCATCTGTACATCAGTATGATAGATCCTGTCATCTGTGCATCAGTATAATAGATCCTGTCATCTGTACATCAGTATGATAGATCCTGTCATCTGTGCATCAGTATAATAGATCCTGTCATCTGTGCATCAGTATAATAGATCCTGTCATCTGTGCATCGGTATGATAGATCCTGTCATCTGTGCATCAGTATAATAGATCCTGTCATCTGTGCATCAGTATAATAGATCCTGTCATCTGTACATCAGTATGATAGATCCTGTCATCTGTGCATCAGTATAATAGATCCTGTCATCTGTGCATCAGTATAATAGATCCTGTCATCTGTACATCAGTACAATAGATCCTGTCATCTGCGCATCAGTATGATAGATCCTGTCATCTGTACATCAGTATGATAGATCCTGTCATCTGTGCATCAGTATAATAGATCCTGTCATCTGTACATCAGTATGATAGATCCTGTCATCTGTGCATCAGTATAATAGATCCTGTCATCTGTACATCAGTACGATAGATCCTGTCATCTGTGCATCAGTATAATAGATCCTGTCATCTGTGCATCACTATAATAGATCCTGTCATCTGTGCATCAGTATGATAGATCCTGTCATCTGTGCATCAGTATAATAGATCCTGTCATCTGTACATCAGTATAATAGATCCTGTCATCTGTGCATCAGTATGATAGATCCTGTCATCTGTGCATCAGTATAATAGATCCTGTCATCTGTACATCAGTATAATAGATCCTGTCATCTGTGCATCAGTATAATAGATCCTGTCATCTGTGCATCAGTATGATAGATCCTGTCATCTGTGCATCAGTATAATAGATCCTGTCATCTGTGCATCAGTATAATAGATCCTGTCATCTGTACATCAGTATAATAGATCCTGTCATCTGTGCATCAGTATAATAGATCCTGTCATCTGTACATCAGTATGATAGATCCTGTCATCTGTGCATCAGTATAATAGATCCTGTCATCTGTACATCAGTATAATAGATCCTGTCATCTGTACATCAGTATGATAGATCCTGTCATCTGTGCATCAGTATATTAGATCCAGTCATCTGTACATCAGTATAATAGATCCTGTCATCTGTGCATCAGTATAATAGATCCTGTCATCTGTACATCAGTACAATAGATCCTGTCATCTGTACATCAGTATAATAGATCCTGCCATCTGTGCATCAGTATAATAGATCCTGTCATCTGTACATCAGTATAATAGATCCTGCCATCTGTACATCAGTATAATAGATCCTGTCATCTGTGCATCAGTATAATAGATCCTGTCATCTGTACATCAGTATAATAGATCCTGTCATCTGTGCATCAGTATAATAGATCCTGTCATCTGTGCATCAGTATGATAGATCCTGTCACCTGTTCATCAGTATAATAGATCCTGTCATCTGTACATCAGTATGATAGATCCTGTCATCTGTACATCAGTATGATAGATCCTGTCATCTGTGCATCAGTATAATAGATCCTGTCATCTTTACATCAGTATGATAGATCCTGTCATCTGTGCATCAGTATGATAGATCCTGTCATCTGTGCATCAGTATGATAGATCCTGTCATCTGTGCATCAGTATGATAGATACTGTCATCTGTACATCAGTATGATAGATCCTGTCGTCTGTACATCAGTATAATAGATCCTGGCATCTGTACATCAGTATGATAGATCCTGTCATCTGTACATCAGTATGATAGATCCTGTCATCTGTGCATCAGTATGATAGATCCTGGCATCTGTACATCAGTATAATAGATCCTGTCATCTGTGCATCAGTATGATAGATCCTGCCATCTGTACATCAGTATGATAGATCCTGGCATCTGTACATCAGTATGATAGATCCTGGCATCTGTACATCAGTATGATAGATCCTGGCATCTGTTCATCAGTATAATAGATCCTGGCATCTGTACATCAGTATGATAGATCCTGGCATCTGTACATCAGTATAATAGATCCTGTCATCTGTGCATCAGTATGATAGATCCTGCCATCTGTACATCAGTATGATAGATCCTGGCATCTGTACATCAGTATGATAGATCCTGGCATCTGTTCATCAGTATAATAGATCCTGGCATCTGTACATCAGTATGATAGATCCTGGCATCTGTACATCAGTATGATAGATCCTGGCATCTGTACATCAGTATAATAGATCCTGTCATCTGTGCATCAGTATGATAGATCCTGCCATCTGTACATCAGTATGATAGATCCTGGCATCTGTGCATCAGTATGATAGATCCTGCCATCTGTTCATCAGTATAATAGATCCTGGCATCTGTACATCAGTATGATAGATCCTGGCATCTGTACATCAGTATGATAGATCCTGGCATCTGTACATCAGTATAATAGATCCTGTCATCTGTGCATCAGTATGATAGATCCTGGCATCTGTACATCAGTATAATAGATCCTGGCATCTGTACATCAGTATGATAGATCCTGCCATCTGTACATCAGTATGATAGATCCTGGCATCTGTGCATCAGTATGATAGATCCTGCCATCTGTACATCAGTATGATAGATCCTGGCATCTGTGCATCAGTATGATAGATCCTGGCATCTGTTCATCAGTATAAAAGATCCTGGCATCTGTGCATCAGTATGATAGATCCTGCCATCTGTACATCAGTATGATAGATCCTGGCATCTGTGCATCAGTATAATAGATCCTGGCATCTGTGCATCAGTATGATAGATCCTGCCATCTGTACATCAGTATGATAGATCCTGGCATCTGTGCATCAGTATGATAGATCCTGCCATCTGTACATCAGTATAATAGATCCTGCCATCTGTTCATCAGTATGATAGATCCTGCCATCTGTACATCAGTATGATAGATCCTGGCATCTGTACATCAGTATAATAGATCCTGGCATCTGTACATCAGTATGATAGATCCTGGCATCTGTACATCAGTATGATAGATCCTGGCATCTGTACATCAGTATAATAGATCCTGGCATCTGTACATCAGTATGATAGATCCTGGCATCTGTACATCAGTATGATAGATCCTGGCATCTGTACATCAGTATAATAGATCCTGGCATCTGTACATCAGTATGATAGATCCTGCCATCTGTACATCAGTATGATAGATCCTGGCATCTGTACATCAGTATAATAGATCCTGGCATCTGTACATCAGTATGATAGATCCTGGCATCTGTACATCAGTATGATAGATACTGGCATCTGTACATCAGTATAATAGATCCTGTCATCTGTGCATCAGTATGATAGATCCTGCCATCTGTACATCAGTATGATAGATCCTGGCATCTGTGCATCAGTATGATAGATCCTGCCATCTGTTCATCAGTATAATAGATCCTGGCATCTGTACATCAGTATGATAGATCCTGGCATCTGTACATCAGTATGATAGATCCTGGCATCTGTACATCAGTATAATAGATCCTGTCATCTGTGCATCAGTATGATAGATCCTGGCATCTGTACATCAGTATAATAGATCCTTTCATCTGTACATCAGTATGATAGATCCTGCCATCTGTACATCAGTATGATAGATCCTGGCATCTGTGCATCAGTATGATAGATCCTGCCATCTGTACATCAGTATGATAGATCCTGGCATCTGTGCATCAGTATGATAGATCCTGGCATCTGTTCATCAGTATAATAGATCCTGGCATCTGTGCATCAGTATGATAGATCCTGCCATCTGTACATCAGTATGATAGATCCTGGCATCTGTGCATCAGTATAATAGATCCTGGCATCTGTGCATCAGTATGATAGATCCTGCCATCTGTACATCAGTATGATAGATCCTGGCATCTGTGCATCAGTATGATAGATCCTGCCATCTGTACATCAGTATAATAGATCCTGCCATCTGTACATCAGTATGATAGATCCTGCCATCTGTTCATCAGTATAATAGATCCTGCCATCTGTGCATCAGTATGATAGATCCTGCCATCTGTACATCAGTATAATAGATCCTGGCATCTGTGCATCAGTATGATAGATCCTGCCATCTGTACATCAGTATGATAGATCCTGGCATCTGTGCATCAGTATGATAGATCCTGGCATCTGTTCATCAGTATAATAGATCCTGGCATCTGTACATCAGTATGATAGATCCTGGCATCTGTACATCAGTATGATAGATCCTGGCATCTGTACATCAGTATAATAGATCCTGTCATCTGTGCATCAGTATGATAGATCCTGCCATCTGTACATCAGTATGATAGATCCTGGCATCTGTACATCAGTATGATAGATCCTGGCATCTGTTCATCAGTATAATAGATCCTGGCATCTGTACATCAGTATGATAGATCCTGGCATCTGTACATCAGTATGATAGATCCTGGCATCTGTACATCAGTATAATAGATCCTGTCATCTGTGCATCAGTATGATAGATCCTGCCATCTGTACATCAGTATGATAGATCCTGGCATCTGTGCATCAGTATGATAGATCCTGCCATCTGTTCATCAGTATAATAGATCCTGGCATCTGTACATCAGTATGATAGATACTGTCATCTGTACATCAGTATGATAGATCCTGTCATCTGTGCATCAGTATGATAGATCCTACCATCTGTACATCAGTATAATAGATCCTGTCATCTGTACATCAGTATGATAGATCCTGTCATCTGTACATCAGTATGATAGATCCTGTCATCTGTGCATCAGTATAATAGATCCTGCCATCTGTACATCAGTATGATAGATCCTGTCATCTGTGCATCAGTATAATAGATCCTGTCATCTGTACATCAGTATGATAGATCCTGTCATCTGTGCATCAGTATAATAGATCCTGTCATCTGTACATCAGTATAATAGATCCTGTCATCTGTGCATCAGTATAATAGATCCTGTCATCTGTACATCAGTATGATAGATCCTGTCATCTGTACATCAGTATGATAGATCCTGTCATCTGTGCATCAGTATAATAGATCCTGCCATCTGTACATCAGTATGATAGATCCTGTCATCTGTGCATCAGTATAATAGATCCTGTCATCTGTACATCAGTATAATAGATCCTGTCATCTGTACATCAGTATGATAGATCCTGTCATCTGTGCATCAGTATAATAGATCCTGTCATCTGTGCATCAGTATAATAGATCCTGTCATCTGTACATCAGTACAATAGATCCTGTCATCTGCGCATCAGTATGATAGATCCTGTCATCTGTACATCAGTATGATAGATCCTGTCATCTGTGCATCAGTATAATAGATCCTGTCATCTGTACATCAGTATGATAGATCCTGTCATCTGTGCATCAGTATAATAGATCCTGTCATCTGTACATCAGTACGATAGATCCTGTCATCTGTGCATCAGTATAATAGATCCTGTCATCTGTGCATCACTATAATAGATCCTGTCATCTGTGCATCAGTATGATAGATCCTGTCATCTGTGCATCAGTATAATAGATCCTGTCATCTGTACATCAGTATAATAGATCCTGTCATCTGTGCATCAGTATGATAGATCCTGTCATCTGTGCATCAGTATAATAGATCCTGTCATCTGTACATCAGTATAATAGATCCTGTCATCTGTGCATCAGTATAATAGATCCTGTCATCTGTGCATCAGTATGATAGATCCTGTCATCTGTGCATCAGTATAATAGATCCTGTCATCTGTGCATCAGTATAATAGATCCTGTCATCTGTACATCAGTATAATAGATCCTGTCATCTGTGCATCAGTATAATAGATCCTGTCATCTGTACATCAGTATGATAGATCCTGTCATCTGTGCATCAGTATAATAGATCCTGTCATCTGTACATCAGTATAATAGATCCTGTCATCTGTACATCAGTATGATAGATCCTGTCATCTGTGCATCAGTATATTAGATCCTGTCATCTGTACATCAGTATAATAGATCCTGTCATCTGTGCATCAGTATAATAGATCCTGTCATCTGTACATCAGTACAATAGATCCTGTCATCTGTACATCAGTATAATAGATCCTGCCATCTGTGCATCAGTATAATAGATCCTGTCATCTGTACATCAGTATAATAGATCCTGCCATCTGTACATCAGTATAATAGATCCTGTCATCTGTGCATCAGTATAATAGATCCTGTCATCTGTACATCAGTATAATAGATCCTGTCATCTGTGCATCAGTATAATAGATCCTGTCATCTGTGCATCAGTATGATAGATCCTGTCACCTGTTCATCAGTATAATAGATCCTGTCATCTGTACATCAGTATGATAGATCCTGTCATCTGTACATCAGTATGATAGATCCTGTCATCTGTGCATCAGTATAATAGATCCTGTCATCTTTACATCAGTATGATAGATCCTGGCATCTGTTCATCAGTATAATAGATCCTGGCATCTGTACATCAGTATGATAGATCCTGTCATCTGTACATCAGTATGATAGATCCTGGCATCTGTTCATCAGTATAATAGATCCTGGCATCTGTACATCAGTATGATAGATCCTGGCATCTGTACATCAGTATGATAGATCCTGGCATCTGTACATCAGTATAATAGATCCTGTCATCTGTGCATCAGTATGATAGATCCTGCCATCTGTACATCAGTATGATAGATCCTGGCATCTGTACATCAGTATGATAGATCCTGGCATCTGTTCATCAGTATAATAGATCCTGGCATCTGTACATCAGTATGATAGATCCTGGCATCTGTACATCAGTATGATAGATCCTGGCATCTGTACATCAGTATAATAGATCCTGTCATCTGTGCATCAGTATGATAGATCCTGCCATCTGTACATCAGTATGATAGATCCTGGCATCTGTGCATCAGTATGATAGAACCTGCCATCTGTTCATCAGTATAATAGATCCTGGCATCTGTACATCAGTATGATAGATCCTGGCATCTGTACATCAGTATGATAGATCCTGGCATCTGTACATCAGTATAATAGATCCTGTCATCTGTGCATCAGTATGATAGATCCTGGCATCTGTACATCAGTATAATAGATCCTGGCATCTGTACATCAGTATGATAGATCCTGCCATCTGTACATCAGTATGATAGATCCTGGCATCTGTGCATCAGTATGATAGATCCTGCCATCTGTACATCAGTATGATAGATCCTGGCATCTGTGCATCAGTATGATAGATCCTGGCATCTGTTCATCAGTATAATAGATCCTGGCATCTGTGCATCAGTATGATAGATCCTGCCATCTGTACATCAGTATGATAGATCCTGGCATCTGTGCATCAGTATAATAGATCCTGGCATCTGTGCATCAGTATGATAGATCCTGCCATCTGTACATCAGTATGATAGATCCTGGCATCTGTGCATCAGTATGATAGATCCTGCCATCTGTACATCAGTATAATAGATCCTGCCATCTGTTCATCAGTATGATAGATCCTGCCACCTGTACATCAGTATGATAGATCCTGGCATCTGTACATCAGTATAATAGATCCTGGCATCTGTACATCAGTATGATAGATCCTGGCATCTGTACATCAGTATGATAGATCCTGGCATCTGTACATCAGTATAATAGATCCTGGCATCTGTACATCAGTATGATAGATCCTGGCATCTGTACATCAGTATGATAGATCCTGGCATCTGTACATCAGTATAATAGATCCTGGCATCTGTACATCAGTATGATAGATCCTGCCATCTGTACATCAGTATGATAGATCCTGGCATCTGTACATCAGTATAATAGATCCTGGCATCTGTACATCAGTATGATAGATCCTGGCATCTGTACATCAGTATTATAGATCCTGGCATCTGTACATCAGTATAATAGATCCTGTCATCTGTGCATCAGTATGATAGATCCTGCCATCTGTACATCAGTATGATAGATCCTGGCATCTGTGCATCAGTATGATAGATCCTGCCATCTGTTCATCAGTATAATAGATCCTGGCATCTGTACATCAGTATGATAGATCCTGGCATCTGTACATCAGTATGATAGATCCTGGCATCTGTACATCAGTATAATAGATCCTGTCATCTGTGCATCAGTATGATAGATCCTGGCATCTGTACATCAGTATAATAGATCCTGGCATCTGTACATCAGTATGATAGATCCTGCCATCTGTACATCAGTATGATAGATCCTGGCATCTGTGCATCAGTATGATAGATCCTGCCATCTGTACATCAGTATGATAGATCCTGGCATCTGTGCATCAGTATGATAGATCCTGGCATCTGTTCATCAGTATAATAGATCCTGGCATCTGTGCATCAGTATGATAGATCCTGCCATCTGTACATCAGTATGATAGATCCTGGCATCTGTGCATCAGTATAATAGATCCTGGCATCTGTGCATCAGTATGATAGATCCTGCCATCTGTACATCAGTATGATAGATCCTGGCATCTGTGCATCAGTATGATAGATCCTGCCATCTGTACATCAGTATAATAGATCCTGCCATCTGTACATCAGTATGATAGATCCTGCCATCTGTTCATCAGTATAATAGATCCTGCCATCTGTGCATCAGTATGATAGATCCTGCCATCTGTACATCAGTATAATAGATCCTGGCATCTGTGCATCAGTATGATAGATCCTGCCATCTGTACATCAGTATGATAGATCCTGGCATCTGTGCATCAGTATGATAGATCCTGGCATCTGTTCATCAGTATAATAGATCCTGGCATCTGTACATCAGTATGATAGATCCTGGCATCTGTACATCAGTATGATAGATCCTGGCATCTGTACATCAGTATAATAGATCCTGTCATCTGTGCATCAGTATGATAGATCCTGCCATCTGTACATCAGTATGATAGATCCTGGCATCTGTACATCAGTATGATAGATCCTGGCATCTGTTCATCAGTATAATAGATCCTGGCATCTGTACATCAGTATGATAGATCCTGGCATCTGTACATCAGTATGATAGATCCTGGCATCTGTACATCAGTATAATAGATCCTGTCATCTGTGCATCAGTATGATAGATCCTGCCATCTGTACATCAGTATGATAGATCCTGGCATCTGTGCATCAGTATGATACATCCTGCCATCTGTTCATCAGTATAATAGATCCTGGCATCTGTACATCAGTATGATAGATACTGTCATCTGTACATCAGTATGATAGATCCTGTCATCTGTGCATCAGTATGATAGATCCTGCCATCTGTACATCAGTATAATAGATCCTGTCATCTGTACATCAGTATGATAGATCCTGTCATCTGTACATCAGTATGATAGATCCTGTCATCTGTGCATCAGTATAATAGATCCTGCCATCTGTACATCAGTATGATAGATCCTGTCATCTGTGCATCAGTATAATAGATCCTGTCATCTGTACATCAGTATGATAGATCCTGTCATCTGTGCATCAGTATAATAGATCCTGTCATCTGTACATCAGTATAATAGATCCTGTCATCTGTGCATCAGTATAATAGATCCTGTCATCTGTACATCAGTATGATAGATCCTGTCATCTGTACATCAGTATGATAGATCCTGTCATCTGTGCATCAGTATAATAGATCCTGCCATCTGTACATCAGTATGATAGATCCTGTCATCTGTGCATCAGTATAATAGATCCTGTCATCTGTACATCAGTATGATAGATCCTGTCATCTGTGCATCAGTATAATAGATCCTGTCATCTGTGCATCAGTATAATAGATCCTGTCATCTGTGCATCAGTATGATAGATCCTGTCATCTGTGCATCAGTATAATAGATCCTGTCATCTGTGCATCAGTATAATAGATCCTGTCATCTGTACATCAGTATGATAGATCCTGTCATCTGTGCATCAGTATAATAGATCCTGTCATCTGTGCATCAGTATAATAGATCCTGTCATCTGTATACGCTTATACAGATACGCTTATATAGAGATAACAACTTTCTCTGTACCGTCTGTTCACTCTCACGTAGTTACCCCATTTCTCCGCTGAGCGGCGACTCAATTCAGTATCTAAATATTAAAGTTCGAGAACCGTTATCTGAAAAATGAACAGCTGGCTTTATCGTTCGTCTTTTGCTCTGTAACAAGGCCCGCCATTACACTGCTGGTAATCACTTCATTAGACTGCCTTGCGTGATCACCAAAGAATTAATAATTATGTCGTGACCTTTCTAATTATTTTAGTCGCGAGTTACAACAGTGCGTGGCAAATTAACATGGTTCATTATAAGCGTTTTCTTCAAAAATACCAGGTATGTGAATAAGCTTTACCAAGGTTAAAATGTTTGGTTTTTCATATGGTTAGGACATGTGCTTTTGTAAGTTTTATGAAGTTAGAGTTGCATTTTATTTTGTAAATGATATTTCAAACTCATAGGGTTTAATTCAAAATCTATATATTTCATTTTTCTACAGCCTAAATTTTTAACTTTACAGCCTAAAATATTAAATCTTATGCATTTTACCACACCTAGCCAATTTTATCAAGGCCTAGCCTAAACAGTTATTTTCTGTACAAATTTAAAGGAGTGTAACCTAGAATATTTATGGCTTTTAAAACAAAAGAAACTATATCCAAAATTTATAGTTCTGATATATTTTGTGTTACAAGTTAAGAACATTTTTAATTTTAACATGTGCTCTGCTGACATGTAGAAACATTCAAAAGTAACATGACAAGACAAACTTGGTTAAGTCCTGTAGTAACAATTACCATCTTTGTTAAAGTGCCTACTTGTCACCTTGTATTAAAATATTACAAAGGCAAACTCTTAAAACTAACTGCTTTACAATGCTTGTCTTAAAGCCTACTTGCATTCTAAAAAAGAATTGTTATTTTGTTTAATGCAGTTTTGACTGGTCCAAGAATTAGAGTTAATTCCAAGTACTACACTCATGTTCTGCTGTTAAAGCCAATCATCATCATGCAACTTTATTAGATACTTTCTGCAATAGTGCTTTTAATTATGTGGCTATGTACAAAAATTTATAAACTTCAAAAACCTGCAGTGGACTTTATAAGGAACTTTAAATAGGCTGTGTTCTTGTATTTTTGTGATGAAATTTAATAATATATAAATGTGTCTTTTGTATTAAATAAAAAAATATGTCTTTAGCATTAAATAACTTGGGAGGAGCAGCTATAGCAAATTTTCGGTCCTGACAACCTCAAAGAGGTTATTTTCTAAATTAATAAAATAGAGAGACGTCTCATAATTCTAAATTTTTTTTATTATTTAATTATACTTAAGTTTACAGTTGGCCAACTATATAAAAGATTAATTACAAAAATCCATGGTATTACATATTTATATTTTCTTTGTAATCTTGTTTAATTAAACTTGTATAATTTTTGTAATCATTGCTAAAAGGGAGGGTTTTTTGATTTTATTTTTGGGGGGGGATTTTCAATTCAAATTAAATTTATACATGTATTTTTTTGTAATCACATCTTTTCTTTGTACTTAAGGGCGTATAACTAATTTTTTTATTTATCAATTAAGGGCATATAACTTTCACTAAAATTTGGTCAGTAAATTTGAATTTATATCTATTTCTCTGGTTTATTGACTTATCCTCTAGGTATCATATGAATTGTGAGTGAACGGCTTAAACATTTCCACCTTGGTGATTATTTTTTTTTACTCTAGAGGTAAGTTTTGAACATGTCCAATCTATGTGGCCCAGTGTAGCTTCCGTTTCTTTATTTATGCGTTTTGCTAAGATTGGTACATGTTTTCTGGTAGCAGAGCGTGGTTGGTTTCTTTTTCTAAATTCTGGTTTAGTTGTTTTCGTTCATTTAAAATTTGTCTAGCTGGTCAGTTCTCAGATAGGCCTAACTTAAAAATAGCTTATTGGTCACACTCTGTGATTACCGTTTGTTTATCTTGTTTAAAACATAAAATTTGGTTTGGTGGTAACTCAATGGTCTTTGTTTCTTGTGTGCTGCCAACATATACTTCATTTGTCACACCTTTCTATACAACATTTTTCATAAACCTATTTTTTTTTGATGAAACTATAAAAAATTTTTTTCCTTTTCTTTTTTTACAATTTGAGATATATCCAGACAGAGACAAATAAAAAAAAAAAAAACAAAAAAAAAACACAAACAAATTATAAAATCCAAAAATAGATAAAAACTTAACAAAAATTCAAAAAAATTACAAAATTTCTCTCTGTTTGTATCTGTCTTTAATACTTTTTTTTATTTACATACACATAGCTTATTCTTTTCCAAATTATCACCTGGCTTTCTTTTCTTTTAATTTAAAAAACATGTCAGACCTACACCAGATAATAGAGCATCTTAGGAAGCCAGAACTTTCTTTTGAGGTAATGGTGCGAGGAGGCGGTCTTGGCACTGTAAGGACAATGCGGCCTAGTTTGCGAGGCCTACTTCAGGCAGGTTCTGAGCCTTGTGCAAATAGAATTACTGTTGATAATATTGAGGAGCAGTTAGACCTGGCTCAGGAATCTCTTGAAGATTTACAAGATAAATTTGCAGATTTAAATCCTAGTCAAAATCTAGAGTTAGTTAGATTCAATACAAGGCTAGAACTGTTTGAAGCCAGGCTGAGCCTATTAACAACCGGTCTAAATAATTTAAATTTAAATGCCACTGAGCATAATGCGGAGTGTAACCGCATGTTAGCATCTCTCCAAATGCTTAAATTAAATTTTCAGTCGTTCTCTGCAGACATTTCAAACATCTCTGTAGTTTGTACGCAGTCCTCAGTGTCGAGCCAAATCAACGTGGCCACAGTTTCCACCATTCCTATTTTGAATTTGCCGTCGACCGAAGGAAGTTTGCTGCATTCAGGCTCTGTACCTGCTCCCGTTATTTTAGGTCAGGAGTACTCTACTCCTGAAATGGTTTATGGTAAACTCAGCCATCCGGCTGAAAAGTTGATATCAACTTTGCCTATAACAGACGGTTTCGATTTGGAGAAACTAATTAAATTCATTAAAATCGCTTTATCTTTATGCAAAATTTATCCAGACATTAGAAGAAATATTTTAAGTGTCCTTATGCCTTATGCAAAGGAACCGTTAAGCTCGTGCTTATGCAAACATACGACGTTTCGCGCTTTCCATAGAGAAGCTCTAAGTAGTTTTATTCCTGCTAAACGTCGGAACACTTTGGAGCAGGATCTCTTCTTTAGACCTCAAGGTTTGGGAGAGACTCTGCATCATTTTGTCTCTGACATTAAGGAAGCAGCGCAGGTGCTTCTTGTGGACAAAAATGAAGCTGAAATCACTCAGGTTATTGTGGATGCTCTCTCGCCGGAGGTGCGAAACTGTCTGGTTTTCGCTAAAAGGCCTGTTAACTTTAATGACTTGGACACCATCTGTGCCCAAGTCAATAATACTTTATATACAGATCAGGAAAGATTGTCAACCCAAAAAAGTTTCTCTAGGTTGGAACCCGAGTTTAGACCCATAAGGTCACCTGTCACTTGTTATAATTGTGGCCGAAGAGGTCATACAAGCCCACAGTGTAGGCAGCATCCAAATCGTAGAGCACAGAATCAACACAATTTTTCTTCTCATCCAAAAAAACGACTCAAGGGGCGGAAATTAGTCGTTTTTCCAATCAAAGCTCCTACCATAAGAAACGACTATAGTCATATTGAATTTTACCAAGCTTTTTTTAAACCTGCACACTTAAATAAATCCATACCACATAAGTCACCTCTTTTAAATAATTCAGTTCAGTTTCAATCTAAACCAGGGATTATACACAATCAAAATAGGTCCAAGTTATATTCTAAACATGAGGGTAACCTCTCACCATCCACTAAAGCTCGTCACTTTTCAAATTTTAAACAGGGATTAGTTGCACCCTTTTATTTAAGGCCCACGTGCCTCTACTGTAAAACAACTGGTCACTATAACTGGGAGTGCCCTTCTTTCAATCAGTGTAGAAATAAGATCACTAGTTTTTCTCCTTTAGCCAATAATTCTCTTACGAGAAAAACATATAAGTGTTTAAAATCCAAAGGTTTGAGCAACAAGATTCTACCTCTTGTTGAAGTGAATTTTAAAAATTTTAAGGCTAACGCTTTGTTAGACTCTGGCTCAGTCAGAAGCATCATGTCTTCTGATCTTTTTGAACATTTAAAATCCTTAAATGTAGTCAAAGAAATTCAAGAGGTAAAATCGGAGTGCCTCACCGCAAACGGAGAAAGGCTAGGGATCAATCTAGCGTGTAAAGTTCATATTAAAATACAGCACTGTAGCTGGAATTTTGAAATTTTAGTGGCACCTCAGCTGTCGTGTCCTCTCATCCTAGGGTCCGATTTCTTTCTTAAAAGTCGACTCATTTTAGATCTTTTCCAAGGCACCTTTACTTTTAAATTTTATAAGGCTAAACCCTTCCAGTTAGTAAATTTTCAAAAAAAGTCACCTCCTACAGTTACTTTATCCTCTACTACTCAGGTCACTGAAAACCTACTGAGTCATCTTGATGACAAATGTCAAAAGGAGATCTCAGGACTCATAGAAAATTTTCCTGATGTCCTTACTACAGAATTAGGACTCACCGATCTAATTAAATATGAAATAGTGCTAAAAGACAATATACCGGTGAAAAGCCAGCCCTATCAATTGGCCCCTCCGAAAATGCAATTTTTGAGGGAACACATCAAGAACCTCGTTGAAAAAGGAGTAGTAGAGAAAAGCATCTCCAATTATTCTTCTCCAGCGTTTCTAGTTCAACATCCTGAAAAGAAACCCCGCATGGTCATCGATTATCGAAAACTAAACCAACATATCGTGATCGAAGCCGTACCCCTTCCTAATCTGCACCAGTGCTTCAATTGGTTTGTGGGAGCCAAGTTTTTCACTGTGTTTGACCTCAATTCTGCCTACCATCAGATTCCACTCACCGAGAGTTCTAAACATCTCACCAGTTTTTGTACCCCTTGGATGCTCTACCAGTTTACACGAGTCCCATTTGGACTCTGTACTGGTGCTCAAGTTCTAACCCGACTTCTAGACCAAGTTTTCTCAGACATCAAATTTAAATTCGTTTTCAATTACCTTGATGATTTAGTCATCTATTCTGAGACTTGGGATGAGCATATCAAACATCTGCGTGAAGTCCTATCTCGCTTGCGAAGAGCGAAACTTACGGTTAATCCCGATAAGGTTCGTTTTGCAGTAGGAGAGATAAGTTTCCTTGGACATTTAGTTTCTGCTAGAGGCGTGCAAATTGACCCCGAAAGAACCAAGGCCATCAGAACTTTTCCTAAACCCACCAATCCAAAGGCTGTGTCACGCTTTATTGGTATGGTCAATTTTTTTTCTAAGTTTATCCCAAACTTCGCTGAACACGCCGCTCCTCTAAATCTGCTCCGGCGGAAAGGACAAAAGTTCGTTTGGAACACTGAGCAACAACTTGCTTTTGAGTATCTGCGTAATGCCATTGCGCAACCTCCCGTACTTAGTATGGCAAATTTCGACAAACCTTTTGTCCTTCAAACGGACGCAAGTTCGTGCGCTTTAGGAGCAGTTCTACTCCAGGAAATTGACGGTACACGTCAACCTATTGCCTATGCTTCCCGCACCTTAACACCTGCGGAAAGAAAAGCCTCTTCTGCGTATGAGTCAGAATGTCTGGCCGTAATCTTTGGAGTAGAGAAGTTTAGACAGTACCTCGAGCATCGCGAGTTTCTCTTGGAAACAGATAATCAGGCCCTTTCATGGCTACTTGCCCGTCCCAGACAATTAGGCAAAATGGGACGATGGATAGCCAAATTAACTTCTTTAAAATTTCAAGTGGCACATATTAGGGGCACCCAAAATGTAATCGCAGATTCACTTTCTAGGATGTTTGAGCTGGAAAAGCAACCAGAACAACTATCTCCTTCTGAGAACACCATAGTCTGCAATAGCCTTTTAACTAACTTCCCTTTAGCCTTCCAGGACATTAGCGCTCAACAGCGCGCTGATGACATCTTAAGTCCTATTATTTCAGATCTAGAAGCAGGTGCATCTTCTAGCCGATATTGTCTAAATAAAGGGACCCTTTGCCTTAAGAATCATAAAGGTATCCCTATCAAAGTTTGCGTACCCCGATCATTAGTGGACCTAATCATAAACTATTATCACGACTCCCCAGTAGGAGGTCATTTAGGTATCTTCAAGACCAAATTTAAAGTGAGTGAGTTTTTCTTCTGGCCTTCACTCGTAAAGGATGTCACCCAGAAGGTTAAAAGTTGTGCAACATGTGCAGTGAGCAAGCCCGCTCAAAATAGCAAACTAGGCTATTTATCATCGATTGTCCCAACCCGTCCTATGGAGAAAATCCACATAGACTACGTTGGTAAACTACCAAGAACTACACAAGGCAACACCATGATACTGGTCGCGGTGGACCAGTTCTCTAAATTCACCTGGCTTTGCCCTGTCAGAGACGCCACCTCTTTCAACACCATCAAGGCCTTAAGCCAAAACATTTTCCAACATTTTGGTTTTCCTAAGATTCTGATCTCTGACAACGCCACCTGTTTCACTTCACATTCGTTCCGCAACTACTGTTTCACTCGTGGTATCAAACACGCAACTCTGTCACCTTACCATCCCCAACCGAACAATGCGGAACGTCTGAACAGAAATCTTAAAGCCGCCTTAATTGCCTATCATTCCAACAGCCAAACTTCTTGGGACAAATCCTTATCTTGGCTACAGTTAGCCTTTAATTTCGCAACCCACGAGACCTTAAAGACTTCTCCCTTTAAAATCCTGTTTAATTTCATGCCCAACACCCCGCTCAGCTTAAATTGGAATATTGACGACCTTCTCCCCAGGGACAATTCCAACCCTCATCAAATCTGGCGAGATGCCAAAAATAACATTCTGCGAGCCCATCAAAAGTCTGAGCGCGTCTACAATAAGAACCGTAGACCACATCAATTCAAGATTGGCGATCTAGTATGGTGTAAGACGCACAATCTGAGCTCCGCAATAGATAAGAGGGCCGCCAAGCTGATGCCCAGGTGGTCAGGGCCCTTTCGCATCATCGATTTTCTAACCCCAGTCACAGTTGCCCTATCTTTTCAGCATTCCCGAAACTTCGTCAAAAAGGCCCATGTTGAACAACTGAAGCCTCACCTAATACCTACAGATCCCATTAGTCACTTTTCAAATCGCTACCCTGTTTCAGCTAACTGCACTAAGTGCGTTTACCCCACCTGAACCTCTTATAGGTATTAAATTGTGTTTTGTTGCTGTGTAATGTTTTACACATCATCACTTGATAAACAAGTGTACCCGGACTCGACGTTAAACCAGGAGATTGGCCATCTCAAAGGTTATTAAGTATCATTGACATGACAAAAAAATTCCCGGCGCCGGAATCCTTGATATATTATGTCGTTAGTCATGACATGTCATGCATCATTTAGTCTATCTCGCAAGGTAGGAAGACTGATCACCTTCCGATCCTAGAGATAAGACAACTAATAAGTTTGCTTTCGAGCACCTTATTCTACTTTAAGGACACAGCGAGTCCACTTATAGTTAAGTAATTCTTGTTCTTGTTTTTGAGTGTTGTATATTTCGGTGGAGGTATATTGACCAGTTGGTTACTTAGAGTTAGTTGTAAGTTTTTCATGTGTGTTGCTGTGTTTTGTCTTCCTTTATGTAGTCAAGCAAATTTCTTTCGGTTGATTTGATTTGATTTGATCTGATTTGATTTGATTTGATTTAACTTGTCTTGGTTGCGTCTTTTTCCTTTTTGTTTGTCCTTCTGACAAAATTTTTTTTTCTTTACGACGCTGTCGTTTCGGGGGGGGAGAGCTGTTACGCTTATACAGATACGCTTATATAGAGATAACAACTTTCTCTGTACCGTCTGTTCACTCTCACGTAGTTACCCCATTTCTCCGCTGAGCGGCGACTCAATTCAGTATCTAAATATTAAAGTTCGAGAACCGTTATCTGAAAAATGAACAGCTGGCTTTATCGTTCGTCTTTTGCTCTGTAACAAGGTCCGCCATTACACTGCTGGTAATCACTTCATTAGACTGCCTTGCGTGATCACCAAAGAATTAATAATTATGTCGTGACCTTTCTAATTATTTTAGTCGCGAGTTACAACAGTGCGTGGCAAATTAACATGGTTCATTATAAGCGTTTTCTTCAAAAATACCAGGTATGTGAATAAGCTTTACCAAGGTTAAAATGTTTGGTTTTTCATATGGTTAGGACATGTGCTTTTGTAAGTTTTATGAAGTTAGAGTTGCATTTTATTTTGTAAATGATATTTCAAACTCATAGGGTTTAATTCAAAATCTATATATTTCATTTTTCTACAGCCTAAATTTTTAACTTTACAGCCTAAAATATTAAATCTTATGCATTTTACCACACCTAGCCAATTTTATCAAGGCCTAGCCTAAACAGTTATTTTCTGTACAAATTTAAAGGAGTGTAACCTAGAATATTTATGGCTTTTAAAACAAAAGAAACTATATCCAAAATTTATAGTTCTGATATATTTTGTGTTACAAGTTAAGAACATTTTTAATTTTAACATGTGCTCTGCTGACATGTAGAAACATTCAAAAGTAACATGACAAGACAAACTTGGTTAAGTCCTGTAGTAACAATTACCATCTTTGTTAAAGTGCCTACTTGTCACCTTGTATTAAAATATTACAAAGGCAAACTCTTAAAACTAACTGCTTTACAATGCTTGTCTTAAAGCCTACTTGCATTCTAAAAAAGAATTGTTATTTTGTTTAATGCAGTTTTGACTGGTCCAAGAATTAGAGTTAATTCCAAGTACTACACTCATGTTCTGCTGTTAAAGCCAATCATCATCATGCAACTTTATTAGATACTTTCTGCAATAGTGCTTTTAATTATGTGGCTATGTACAAAAATTTATAAACTTCAAAAACCTGCAGTGGACTTTATAAGGAACTTTAAATAGGCTGTGTTCTTGTATTTTTGTGATGAAATTTAATAATATATAAATGTGTCTTTTGTATTAAATAAAAAAATATGTCTTTAGCATTAAATAACTTGGGAGGAGCAGCTATAGCAAATTTTCGGTCCTGACAACCTCAAAGAGGTTATTTTCTAAATTAATAAAATAGAGAGACGTCTCATAATTCTAAATTTTTTTTATTATTTAATTATACTTAAGTTTACAGTTGGCCAACTATATAAAAGATTAATTACAAAAATCCATGGTATTACATATTTATATTTTCTTTGTAATCTTGTTTAATTAAACTTGTATAATTTTTGTAATCATTGCTAAAAGGGAGGGTTTTTTGATTTTATTTTTGGGGGGGGATTTTCAATTCAAATTAAATTTATACATGTATTTTTTTGTAATCACATCTTTTCTTTGTACTTAAGGGCGTATAACTAATTTTTTTATTTATCAATTAAGGGCATATAACTTTCACTAAAATTTGGTCAGTAAATTTGAATTTATATCTATTTCTCTGGTTTATTGACTTATCCTCTAGGTATCATATGAATTGTGAGTGAACGGCTTAAACATTTCCACCTTGGTGATTATTTTTTTTTACTCTAGAGGTAAGTTTTGAACATGTCCAATCTATGTGGCCCAGTGTAGCTTCCGTTTCTTTATTTATGCGTTTTGCTAAGATTGGTACAATCAGTACAATAGATCCTGTCATCTGCGCATCAGTATGATAGATCCTGTCAACTGTACATCAGTATGATAGATCCTGTCATCTGTGCATCAGTATAATAGATCCTGTCATCTGTACATCAGTATGATAGATCCTGTCAGCTGTGCATCAGTATAATAGATCCTGTCATCTGTACATCAGTACGATAGATCCTGTCATCTGTGCATCAGTATAATAGATCCTGTCATCTGTGCATCACTATAATAGATCCTGTCATCTGTGCATCAGTATGATAGATCCTGTCATCTGTGCATCAGTATAATAGATCCTGTCATCTGTGCATCAGTATAATAGATCCTGTCATCTGTGCATCAGTATGATAGATCCTGTCATCTGTCCATCAGTATAATAGATCCTGTCATCTGTGCATCAGTATAATAGATCCTGTCATCTGTGCATCAGTATAATGGATCCTGTCATCTGTACATCAGTACAATAGATCCTGTCATCTGCGCATCAGTATGATAGATCCTGTCATCTTTGCATCAGTATGATAGATTCTGTCATCTGTGAATCAGTATGATTGATCCTGTCATCTGTGCTTCAGTATAATAGATCCTGGGGTAACAAAGTTTCAGATTATGTATTTTAGTAGATATTAAGTGAATTATGTACTATGAGCTGTGGAACTAGTTTGTTTTCTATTTTCATACTAGTAATCCGGCATAATGTTAATTAATAAAATAATTAATAACATATTTTTAACATTATAGAGCTGTACTAAACCTGTCTTTGCTTAGTAGATAAAAATGACTGATATTCACAAAATTTAATCTTAAATTATAAATGAAACGCCGATTGTATATTTGTTAAATTCTACAATTTATTGAGAAATGTCGACCACAGTTTTGCCTGTTATGATCGTTACGAGAGAGCTTACTCTGTATTAGTAAGTGTTGCTCCCCTATTAATTAAGGACCCTACTAAATGCTTCAACTGGCCATATGATTGGCAACAATAGATAAATTATAGAATTTTACAAAGTATTCTGTTTGTTTTTCATATAACATGAAGTCTCGGTTGTTACCATAAATTGTATTTATAATTAAACGGTATTTACTAAGAATAAAATTATTAAAACTCATTATTATTATTATTATTATTAATAATAAAATAATTTATCCAAAATAATATTCAGTGCTTAAGGAGCTTTTATTATATGATTATAAAACTCAGCTAGGCAGCCAAAGTAACTGTTCTTAGTGTTTAAGAAAGAAATAGCACAATCCAACAAATAATTTTGATTTGTAGTTCTCTTGTTTTTCATTGTGTGTATTATTATTTGTTTCATACTTTTATGAAAAATCTTGAGTGTGATTCAAACTAAATTTAAGAGCTTATTTTTGAATTTAGTATAAAAGATAACTTATCTCAAAATGTTCAACACATTTAAAGAAAGTTTAAAAAGGTTACGATATCCTTTACTCACCTCATCTACAACAGAGGACAAGAACTTCAGTTAATGTTTCCTGATAATAAATGTGATAAAGATAAACTCACATAAAGCTTTCTATTGTGTCACGTGATAGATACTTCTTGTTTTTCTTCAGCTTAGAATGTCATATAAAGGTCTAATGATGAGACGGCTCATAAATCATGTGCGTTGTTTGTGTCAAAAGAAAATGGGTTGATGTCATGTTTTGTATGAAATATCATCATTAGAAAAACATGCGTAAAGGATGGATGATAAGCAATCAATACGAATCCTTGCCCATCATTTTACATAGTATTTTGCAAAACAAACGTCCAAGCCATCAAAAATTACTTCCAAAAAAGTAGGCGTCCTACAAATATTACGGTTAGAGTTCGACGATCTAGAAGTAAAAATTTAATTACGTCAATTCTTGTTGTGGAGTTTTTCTAATTATTGTTGTTTCTGTTTACCGGCAGCTTCATCAGTCGTAATAAATGTGTCGAATACAGTTTAAGGGCTCCATTCATGAACGTTCGTTAGGGCATCCTTAACGATTTTTCATATTATTTTCTACCTTTTCCATTTCTTTTATAAAGGAAAAGAAAATGATAAGGAATTAATCAGCTATTTAAAATATTAAAGATAATGTTGGTCAAGAGATACTTAAACCATATTCTTCATCAATGAACAGTATTTGTTATTAAATATGGTAAACATTACGCAACAGCAGATAGATATTACAGAATTCCTCATGTGTGAAATGTGGTGGCATTACAAGCACCGTGAAAATACCATAGAGGTGCCGAAAATTTAGTTCATTTTTATTATAAAAATCGACCGATTAAAATATTTCCATATTATATTTTTTTCTGATTATTTTATGCTTACATTAAAATGTCGGAAATAAAATGAAATGGTTGCTAAAAATAGAGTTATTGTAATTACCGAAATTAGAACATTTGTGTTGTATGTTACATCAAATTGCTTAATTGGTATTTAACTACACGTTATCTTTTGGAAGTAAAATGAAAACAATTTTAAAAACCAAGTAAAGTCCCTAAGGGGTTCTAACTGTGTCCATTTTAAGTTACCTTATTAGAATTAGGAGAATACATTTAATCAAATGACAATCGGGTGATACTAACATCAGTGTTTTTGGCAGTATTTTAAATATTTATCTTATTTTTAGAGGTTAATTTACTAGAGTTAAAATTGGTTATATATAAACTAAAGAAATTAAAACACTTAGATTGACATTTGAACCGACCAGTCCCTCAATTAAAGTATATAGATAACACAAAATGTAAGGTGATTAAACGATTACAATTTCGGCTGAAACATTTTTCCTTCATTCTTACACGAGATGTTGAGTTAGGTTAAATAAATATAAAAGTAAAGAGTTTATGATATTATTCATTCAACCGTCTTAAAAGTATTTGAATATAAAAATTTATTTATGGCCATCCGACTAATATTTTTGCAATTTTTATGTGTAGTAAATGTATTGTAAAAAACGGACAAATTATAAAACAATAAAATTTCGGGTTTATATTTATAATACATCTCTTTCAAAATGTTTTCACGATTATATATGTGTGGAAAATAAACCACACTGTATTTATTTCCTTCATTCAAGACTGTCATCTTCCTATCACTGTTTGGCTTACAGGTAATGTTTTTTAAATATTAATTCGAGGTCTTTATCCCCTTCTTCTTTGTCCAATAATTCCCGCTTCCAGTATTTCTTTTGTTATTCTCTCTTATTCAAATTGAGTACCAGAACCCAACCATATCAGCCTCAACAACTTGCCACAAAACACACTGTGTCCTCACTGTATCCTGTTGGTACGGATCTCTGTCCTTCACATGATTATAATTTTGTCCTTAACGTTCTTCTCTTATACATTTTTATTTCATTAATGTCATCAGTTAGAGAGTCCACGTTTCATGTTGATAAATATATAAACTTTGATAATGCCGATATTCAGTGACCTCTTCACTTCGCAGCTTTGTGTTGTTACAACAATTGCATTTTATAATTGTGTCTACTTATACAGCTGTATAGGAAGATCAGCATTAATTATTACTTTACAAAACTATTAAAAAAAATTTTAATTACGGATTTGAAAATTAGTTGGTTACACCCCTACATCATTCACACAAACTGAAGGATACGTAATGCCAGCACGAAAATGATAATGCAGCCGCCTGAAATTGTATCACCTTCTAATTAAATTGTGAGAATTTGTTCATAACTTCCAAACATATTATAAATTCCTATATTTTTATATAAACTATATATATATATATATATATATATATATGAATACAAAGTTATATTATTACTCGCAACGTATATTTATAAACAACCAAACCTTGAAGAGATAATATAAAAATTGTATTCGACTTTGTAATATTATCTCTTTTTCACTGATAATTCCAGATTAAACATTATCGTAACCATGGCGGGCATAATTATATGTGTGCTTTATTTTGGTTTCGTCTTTACGAACGTGTCTAAAATTTGTTTGTATTCTCCCAGTTTTTATATTAAAATAAGATAAACAAAAATATTTTGTCCCCTGTATTTGCCTCGCCCCCTCAAAATATCATCCAACGGGTGTATCAATAAGTGAATGGTTCATCAATAATTATGAATTTAGTTATTGGTTCTATCATGTTTATTTCTCAACAGTTAATTTATAAATCTACAAGTAAATAGAATCGAAATTAAAATCAATGCCATGCCTCTTTTATACAAGGTCTTCCTAACTGTGACAATTTATATATGTTGCTTGATAGACACAATACAATTTCTATTATACTTCACTTGCTCTTTTGTTTTGCATGCATCTTATATTTTATATAAATACTCCTTAACTTGTTGGAATTTATATTTACGTCTTTATGACGACACATAATTATAATATAAATTGTTAATTTTCTAGTGATTTTACATTCTAAATAAAGTTTGTAAATGTTTAGATAAAATGAAACTTATTTGGAGCATCATTAAAGGGGTCAGACAAAATATAATATTTCCGTGTAAGATTTATAATGCATTGAATCGTTCCAAAATCACAAAATTCTAAAAGGTCTTCCTTTTAGATTAAGTACTCTTCCTTATCTACTTTTAATCCTTCTCATTTTTATTTTCAAAATAACTATAGATAAGTGTACATAAATTCGAATTTACTAATGATGTACAAAAAACTATACATAAGTATATTATTGTATCATCTTAGATCTATTTA
Source organism: Aphrophora alni (assembly GCA_963513935.1). NCBI lineage: Eukaryota > Metazoa > Arthropoda > Insecta > Hemiptera > Aphrophoridae > Aphrophora > Aphrophora alni. The sequence goes on from OY740775.1 coordinate 87,344,843, forward strand.
GAAAAAGATTTTTTTCTTACACTTGAGGTATTCTTACTGTTGATCATATGTCTGTCTTGTGGTATTAGGGCATTTTTATTGAACGTAATAATACCCCTCTGATATCATCTAAAAGCTCTCGTAGCCTACACCTTCATACAATACTATGTTTATTAAGAAACAACGGGTAATATTCATTGTAAGTGAGAGTATTAACTGTGTAACAATATCAATATATCGACATTAATAGTCGTTAAAAACTTCAGAAATACATAGTACATAAACAAATATGTACGCACTATACACAGGCTTCTCGCAAACCCTGACAACAAAGTGAATAAAAAACAAATACATTTTAGAAACCGATTTTATTGTGATAATTTTATTTATTTATAAATTTTTCTGGCAATTATATAATTGAGTGGGTTCCGTGGAAAACACTTTTTTTTTTTACTGTGAAGATAAACTTCAGAAGCGTATTGTATGTGTATATTTTTTGTAATACATTCATTTATTGAGGAAAATAGATCACGGTATGTATTGTGTTTTCACTTTATTATCTTTGCATAAAAATCTAAACTTAAGTAAAACTGTCTGTTTTATTTAGACGCATAACACGTGAATTCAAAGTAATGTAGAGTACAAGATGTTACCCTTAGATAATGCTTAAATTATTTGGAATATGAATTTTGACTTTTTCAATTATCAAAAATTTAACCTAAGGTGAGGTTGAAATATTTTATCTTTAAGACAATATTTATGATTTATTTTCCTTTAATGTTGTATTCCTTAGGATGAAAATGGTAAATAATTTCCGTAAACGTAGGTTTTATTTTTGTTTGGAAATTAGAGATTTTGTACAATATTTATGAAATAACAATAATAGTTATATAATTCATTTTGTATTAGAATTAAAAAAAAAAAAAAAAAAGTGTAATTCTAAAAGCCTAATGAATTACAGGCACACAACAACTAAATTTTGTAGGTTTTAGTAAAAGGTTTCTATATTATAGCACAGCTGGTTTTTACAGACTGGTCATTCCATAATGAATGAAGGCCACCAAACGACAGGAAATGAATTAGCACGAGTATCACCCACTGCCTCTGGAATTCTGGGTTACCAAACACATCTAAACACGTTAAGACCGATAATGAAATTTTTAAATTAACCAAAGAGAAATTGCGCGATCTTTGTACAGATTTCGTTAAAACTGACATCTTTAAACGACACAATGGAAATACCGAAAAAAACCCAGAGATTGCACTAAATGGAGCAGAATTCCATACCAGATTTCGGAGACATTAAGTACAGACGGGGAAACTCTGTGAATAAATTCAACTCTTAAAATGATAAACTTTAAATTTGTTTCGGTACCGTTGCTATGGATATAAAATATTAAAACTTCAGTAAACATATGACAGGTCAACAGCCACATACGTGTCACTTAGCCAATTATTATATTTAGACGTACATCATTGTTTGACAATTTTCTAATTCGTTAATTTATAAGTCCAAGTCAATTACACTTACTGATCGAGAATTGTACCTTTACAAGAAATATTATTGGCATCTTCAATTTGCGTATATTTAATGCATTAACTTATAAAATTATTTTAATTACCTATAGAAAGAAGTATCAACTTCAGTCTAATTACGGTTAAGATTAGGAAAGATTTGATTTCTATAAAAACGGGAAGAAATAAATATTGGATTGAAGATTCCTGGGTAATCATGTTTTGAAACGACTGATACAGGGTTTAAGTCCAGAGCAAACTACTTTATTGAGATGACTTAAATACGTGTGTAAGTATTGTTTGGAGTGGTGGTGGCAGTTTATACCGTCCAAACCCTGATGACGTTGTCTTGTGTATCACACACATAGGTGAAACAATAGAGCCTTTGAAAAATAGTCATGATTCCACTTGTTAGTCCTTTTCAATCATCGCCGGGAGTAAAGTCATATCCCCACAGTATCTCTTTGCAGACATCACTCTGGCTATTACTGTGATTGGACCTATACATTCATGATACCTCTGTGATGTTCTCAAAATAATTTTCTGTGTCCTTTTCTAATTTTTTTAGTGAAAAGGCTTGCACAAAGTGCGTATCGTGTCCTCGGTAAGGTAGATATCATCTGATACAGTGGTAACGTGATTGTAATCAACGAGCCAATTTTTGAGATTTTTCGTTGAACAAGAAAATTTGTACGTATGTTTGAACACTGTGACACTTTAAAATGGTCACCGATTACAGCCATTATTTTTGTTGTTATTTTGAAAAACGTAAAATTCAACCACTGCCTATTTATTACTTGACGAATGATAACAAGAAAGCACTATCCAACTGTCACAATAACAATCATAACAAAACACTATAACTATGATACAATTACCATATCTGCCGCTAGAAATTTAAATTGATATTGTATATGTAACTTTATCTAAATTCCCATTTTCTTTTAATAAAATCTTGTTCATACACTTGTATGATATTCTATATTATTCAATGACAAGTAATACAAATATTTTATATCATAGAGGGAAACAGCCTTTATTATTTCTACTATAGATACGTTTCTGCTGCTAGTATTAGTAATAGTAGAGGTCAATGTAAACGTTTGTACTCACAATGAAGCCTTCGTTCTATTCAAGTTCAAAACCAATTCAGCCGTAAGCATAAGACATGATTTTTGACCAATTTTTCTTTTTTACATATTGCTCATTAATTCGAAAAACAACCTCGCATACTGAGAGATGACAGACACTTTAATAATAATACAAACTACAAAGATTGACCTTTCCTGTACCACTTAAGTGACTTGTTGTTGTTTACAAGTGGATAATGCGCAAATTAGTAAACTGCCGATAATTTACATGGCTATTATTAACAGAGGGGTAGCTAAGTAACTAGGTTAGTTGATTAACCCCTAGGGCATAGGGTATGGTAAGTAAAAGCTGATTGAGTTGCTATTTATCCGTTACTGATGGTGTTCTATAGTACATTAGAGAACCTATGTAGTCAATAGGGAGGACAAGTAATTTAGAGATGATGTAATTTCGTCAAACGGGTTGTTTTAATTTAGCATAGAATAAAATAAACTTATTTATGAAATTAAAAAAAATTGTCATGGTGACATTAATTGATCTATACTACTTAAGTTTCGTACTAAAATAACCACTGTTCCACATTTTCGTTTTAAACTATGGAGGTAATCCAATGAGATCTAGACTATTTAGAAATTCTGAATGATATTGTATTATATCTGCTTCATCTGAAATTAATTTATTGGCACTCTTATATTCCTTGAAATGACCAGGTATGATGTGTAGTACTTTTTCATTAATTATAGTGCAATGCTAATTTTTGGAGCAAGTATAGCAGTCATTGATATTTTTTTAACACGATCTTCTTCAGTATTAATATAATCCCCATAAATTTCAAAAACAATGTATTTATCTTCAATCAAAGCTTGTGGTAGGTTCATATATTCTATACATTCATATGTGGAGGTAGGGTACTCACCATTACCTATTTTCAACAAAAAGCTAGCAAAGTCGACTTCATTTTATTTGCTCTTAAGTTTACAGTAAGATTAAAAAGCTTAATTAATGCTAAAGTTGTAAAAAATTTAAGCTTTTTGCACTATTGAATATCTGGAAGCATGCTGAAGTCTCCCCCGAGAACTATTACTGTTCCACAAAATGGAACTTCAACCTATGTTACGTCTTTAAGTAACCTGTTAACAGCCATGAGTGTATGGGAACTGGTCATGGGAGCTTCATCCCATAATATGAGTTTTGCTTGTTTTATTTCTAATGCCTCTTTGCTGTTTATGTTTAATGGTGATACTAATGTTAACTGTAAAGGTAACTTAAAACGGCTATGTACAGTACGTCCTAGCGGTAACAATTCCGGCAGCAATTCCAGTCCATGATACTGGTATTGCCCCATAATGTTTTATTTTACAATAATTAATTAAGCATTTATACATAAACGTTTTCCTTGTTCCACCAGGCCCTACAAAAAATAGATTACTATTGTGTGTGTTGTTCAAATCTCTTGCTTTTGTTACTTCATTTATTACGTTTAATTGTTCCTCATTAGGTTTTTGAATAATAATTAGTTCAGTATTATCTTAATTAATAAAAAGTTCTGGTTGCTCCATTTCTGGTATAGTGGCCGTCTCAAAAGTAAGTTAACTGAAATCATTTGAGAAAAATCCATGAAGTTTTAGAATACTAGAAAAATATGAAAGTGCTAATCCACAATCAACATCAGAGATATACTTCTTAAGGTACTTTTCACATTAATAATCTGTAAATGATTTCTATAATTGCAGTGCATTGCTTGGTTGTTAAAACATACATATTTATGAAAATAATTGTCGTAATTAATTGGGCATTTAAAGAGATAACGCTTCGTTTCCCATCTATAAGTAATCCACGTTGTGTATATATTGTTTGAAAGAGGAACAAGTAATACTTTGGTACATTTTTATTTCATTAAAACTTGAATATCAATTACATTAAGTAAAATTAACCTGAGATGATAAGTTTCTGAATCTGACGGGGCAACGTTGTACATTCTTCCAATAACAATATTAGTGGTGTATTTGCGTTTTACCAACAGCAATTATTTGTATCCCACACATAATAAAGAGGAGGACTTCTAGAATCAGACTTTTAATTAAAATCAAACCAAGCAACTGTTAACATAGTATTATTTAATTTGCATTATTCAATAATTCAGATGAATTTTCATTTGTAAAATATATATTATGCTGTTGATCAGGTAAATGAACTGGCAAGCGAACATCAATATGAGATTGCTCATGTATTTTATATGAAAATATTCAATATAAAGCCTCACCTGGACTAACATATCTTGTGTTGTTTGAATGTAGTTACTTCATCATGGCAGATGACTTCATCTGTTAAACTTATTTTCACGTTATCGTAGTCATGTCCATTGTACACATATTTATGAATGTATTTAACACTATTAAACACTTGCACAAATCTCAACATTAATTTGAGCTTGAAAATATTTTAATAGAAATGTATTATATGGAACAATATAACAGCTGTCCACTTCCAATGTCATATATTTAATAGTTTTTTGTACACTTATGCTACTTTCCCTTCTTCTGTAAAGAGGAAAACCGCCAATATTTTCCTTAGTTTGAGCAACAAACTCTTTGGGAAACCCTTTTTTACAACTCCCATTTTCCATACAAATAGAATTAGGATTTAAGTGACCGAAAGATCCATGTACCATGTGATTTGATAGTAAGTTGTATAGAATTGTGTCTTTAGGTTCAGGTATTTCTGCTGAAACAACTTTGTCAATATCACTGGTTTCTCTAAGTTTACACTCATCAGTTAGGATTACTAATAAATGAATTTAGTTAGTCCTCTTTTTTGAAATTAGCCTACACTGTGTATAAAAAGGTTTTACATTCACTAGGTATTTTTTCTTTTATTATTTAAGGGAGAAGTTCTGTGATCTTAGAATGGAAAACATGAACTACTACATGTCGTCTGTTATTTGCAGTTTCGTAGGATTGGATGATATATATATAATTTCGAGCCAAGTGCTCTGTTATCTTGAGCCAAATGTGATAAAGATATCTGGTTTTCCAAATGTTCGCACCATAGCCATAGCATCTTGATAATTCTCCATTATGTTACGTGGGCTTCCTATAAACGAGAAGGTAGTATCACAATGTGGCCTTTTTTTTAGACTTTCCAAATCAGCTCGTATGTGTGAAGCATCTGCTAGACCTACATACAGGGTGATTCAGGAGGAATGGGCAATACTTTGACAACTGTATCTAGAGCTAAAAATAAGAAAAAAACTTTATATAAACATAGGTCTGGAAATGCTTTATTTTCGAGTTACGGCTAGCGAAAGATTTTGCCCCGATCTCTTCTCCAAGGACCCAAATTTAATAGTAAATTTGATGTTTTCATATTGTTTTTGAACTGAGCAATTGAAAAAATGGCTCTCGGACTGTACTTTAAGTAGTTTTTTAAAATTGGCATAAAATAAAATAAAAATAGTAGTAAACAAAACTCACTTTTTTTAAGTTAGGCGTAAATTTACTTTGCTAAATTGTCTATTGAATTTATTTAGATTACTTTTTTCAAAAATTAAATTCTCTACAAATTTGGTCTAAAAATTTTATTTGATTATTGACAATTTAGCCTAAAGTAAAAAAAGTGACATTTTTTTAATACAATTTTTGTGTATTCTGCCAATTTTCTCGAAAAATGCTTAAAGTACAGTCTGGTACACATTTTTCAATTTCTCAGTTCAAAAATAATATGAAAACATCAAATTTACCCTTAAATTTGGGTCCCTGGAATTTCAGTATGGCATAATTTGACCGTTGGAGAAGAAATCAGGTGAAATATTTCGCTAGCCGTAACTCGAAAATAAAGCGTTTCTGAACCTATGTTTATATACAGTTTTTTTCTTATTTTTAGCCTATAAACAAATATATTAGTTAATAAAACAGACAGTAAATATTTAAAAAGTATTCTTCTACTAGGCCTGTTTAAGGTTAGGACTTACCTGGAGTCAAAGCCGTGATTATTAGGCTGTTGTAGTTTACATTCATTTTCTTCATTTGTTAATCTAGCTCTCTTAATCTTCTTACACTTATATATTGATTGGTTGCAACCTTTTTTAGATTTATTCTTTAAAAAAAATCTGCTCACTCTCACTATCATCTACACTCATTTTGAGAATAAATGAACAAGAAAAGAAAAAAGTTTCATTTTTCAGCTGTGACAAAGCCGGCTTGCAGTGTTGTCAAGCCACGAAACCTTACAATCAAACTAACAAAAATAGTGAAGTCCTTTGAAAAATCCCTAATCTCCCAGGATAAGTGGGGTTTCTTCCACTAAAGAACAATATTAGGTGACTAAGTCAACTTTGCAAAAATATTGAGATATGGGGTTTCTCAATTAGGGGTACATTAGTTCAAATTAAGTTTAGCTTCAGGTAAATGAGCGATAACTACACGAATTGTTTAAGTTTGGCCAGGTTATGTTATATAGTCTTGAAGTGGTGGACTATATGAAACAATTGGGTGTTACCGTGGTCACGCTGTTTAACCAAGGAATAAATAATAATTATATTATCATTAAGTCTATATACATAGATTAATTAAATTTTATACTAAACAGTAATCTACCATTTGATAATACACAATTAAATTAACTACATTAAAACGATTGAAAATGGTGGAGGGTTATCTCATTCTTTAGTTATTAATATATTATATAATTAATAAAATACCAATTTTCTTATTCAGTATGTTAGTTTTTAACATAGAACAATGATCTCTGTATCTTATCTAATTGTGTGTGTTAATTTACTGTACTTTTTTAATCAGGCTGAAACTATTTCACATATTAAAACTGTAAAAGAACGGAAACAAGAACAAGCATTATTATTAAATTCATTAACTGAAGAAAATCAGATCGAATTCTTGGCAGAATATAAGTCTCCATACTGGAATTACACATACGATGAACAGTTATCTATAAAACTTGAGCGTTGTAAAGACATTGTTGACAGTTTAGCAGAACTTCATGAGAATAAGCATAATCCTTGGATATTTGATGTTTCTGAAACCGTTCCTTCGGTATTTAAAAGTAGTACATAATTGAAATAACTCTAAATTTAGTTATTAAGTTTTTATATTATTTAATTTGTGAAATTTGTTTTTCAGCCAGTTATTACAGCTTATAAAAATATAGATGAATTCGGTATCAGTATTGGTGTCGATGGAAATGCAAAAACAGTGGGGATTTTGTTAGGAAAGCAATCACTTGGCAGGTCTATTTGTTTTTCTCCAGCGAAGTTAGTAACTATTAAAGAAAGTCATAAAAAAGTTGCACAGGTAATAATTCAAATATCTTAGTGTAATAATTAAGAATTTGCGTTAAATATTAGTATTTGTTGTAGTATCCTTGTATATAATGGGTTTTGTCATTAGCAAGTAGGGAATCTTGGTATGTTATCTGTGTGTTTCATGGGGAGTTTTACTATTAGGTGGTAACAAGTAGGGAATCTAGGTGTGTTATTCTGTGTGTTTCTTCCGGTATTTTACTATTAGGTGGTAATAAGTAGATTATCTCGTTGTGTTATTTGTGTGTTTCTTGGAGTGTTTTACTATTATGTAGTAAAAAGTAGGGAATCAAGGTGTGTTATCTATGTGTTTCTTCCGGTATTTTACTATTAGGTGGTAATAAGTAGAATATCTCGTTGTGGTATTTGTGTGTTTCTTGGAGTGTTTTACTGTTATGTAGTAAAAAGTAGGGAATCAAGGTGTGTTATCTATGTGTTTCTTCCGGTATTTTACTATTAGGTGGTAATAAGTAGAATATCTCGTTGTGTTATTTGTGTTTCTTGGAGTGTTTTACTATTATGTGGTAACAAGTATTGAATCTAGGTGTGTTATCTATGTGTTTCATGGGGAGTTTTACTATTAGGTGGTAACAAGTAGGGAATCTAGGTGTGTTATTCTGTGTGTTTCTTCCGGTATTTTACTATTAGGTGGTAATAAGTAGATTATCTCGTTGTGTTATTTGTGTGTTTCTTGGAGTGTTTTACTATTATGTAGTAAAAAGTAGGGAATCAAGGTGTGTTATCTATGTGTTTCTTCCGGTATTTTACTATTAGGTGGTAATAAGTAGATTATCTCGTTGTGGTATTTGTGTGTTTCTTGGAGTGTTTTACTATTATGTAGTAAAAAGTAGGGAATCAAGGTGTGTTATCTATGTGTTTCTTCCGGTATTTTACTATTAGGTGGTAATAAGTAGAATATCTCGTTGTGTTATTTGTGTTTCTTGGAGTGTTTTACTATTATGTAGTAAAAAGTAGGGAATCAAGGTGTGTTATCTATGTGTATCTTCCGGTATTTTACTATTAGGTGGTAATAAGTAGAATATCTCGTTGTGGTATTTCTGTGTTTCTTGGAGTGTTTTACTGTTATGTAGTAAAAAGTAGGGAATCAAGGTGTGTTATCTATGTGTTTCTTCCGGTATTTTACTATTAGGTGGTAATAAGTAGAATATCTCGTTGTGTTATTTGTGTTTCTTGGAGTGTTTTACTATTATGTGGTAACAAGTATTGAATCTAGGTGTGTTATCTATGTGTTTCATGGGGAGTTTTACTATTAGGTGGTAACAAGTAGGGAATCTAGGTGTGTTATTCTGTGTGTTTCTTCCGGTATTTTACTATTAGGTGGTAATAAGTAGATTATCTCGTTGTGTTATTTGTGTGTTTCTTGGAGTGTTTTACTGTTATGTGGTAAAAAGTAGGGAATCTAGGTGTGTTATCTATGTGTTTCTTCCGGTATTTTACTATTAGGTGGTAATAAGTAGAATATCTCGTTGTGTTATTTGTGCGTTTCTTGGAGTGTTTTACTATTATGTAGTAAAAAGTAGGGAATCAAGGTGTGTTATCTATGTGTTTCTTCCGGTATTTTACTATTAGGTGGTAATAAGTAGAATATCTAGTTGTGGTATTTGTGTGTTTCTTGGAGTGTTTTACTGTTATGTGGTAAAAAGTAGGGAATCTAGGCGTGTTCTGTGTTTCTTGGTAAGTTTTATTATTAGGTGGTAACAAGTAGGGAATATCATTGTGTTATTTGAGTGTTTATTGGGGTGTTTTACTGTTAGGTGGTAACAAGTAGGGAAAATAGGTGTTATATGTGTGTTTCTTGGATAGTTTAACTATTAGGTAGTAACAAGTAGGGAATCTAGGTGTGTTATTATCTGTATGTTTCTTGGAGAGTTTTATTATTAGGTGGTAACAAGTAGGGAATCTAGATGTATTCTCTGTGCATTTCTTCCGGTGTTTTACTATTAGGTGGTAACAAGTAGAATATCTCGTTGTGGTGTCTATGTGTTTCTTGGAGTGTTTTACTATTAGGTGGTAACAAGTAGGGGATCTAGGTGTGTTATTCTGTGTTTCTTGGAGAGTTTTATTATTACGTGATAACAAGTAATGATCTCTTTGTGTTTTTTGAGTGTTTATTGGGGTGGTTTACTGTTAGGTGGTAACAAGTAGAGAATCTAGGTATGTTATTCTGTGTTTCATGGGGAGTTTTATTATCAGCTGGAAACAAGTAGAGAATCTAGGTGTGTTATTCTGTGATTCATGGGGAGTTTTATTATTAGGTGGTAACAAGTAGGGAATCTCGTTGTGTTATTTGTGTGTTTCTTGGAATGTTTTACTATTAGGTAGTTACAACTAGGGAATCTAGGTGTGTTATCTACGTGTTTCTTGGGGAAATATTACTATTAGGTGCTAAAAAGTTAGAAATCTAGAAAGTGTTTCTTGGGGAGTTTTATTATTAGGTGGTGATAAGTAGGGAATCTTGTGTTATCTGTGCATTTCTTCCGGTGTTTTACTATTAGGTGGTAACAAGTAGAATATCTCGTTGTGGTGTCTATGTGTTTCTTGGAGTGTTTTACTATTAGGTGGTAACAAGTAGGGGATCTAGGTGTGTTATTCTGTGTTTCTTGGAGAGTTTTATTATTACGTGATAACAAGTAATGATCTCTTTGTGTTTTTTGAGTGTTTATTGGGGTGGTTTACTGTTAGGTGCTAAAAAGTTAGAAATCTAGAAAGTGTTATCTGTGCATTTCTTGCGGTGTTTTACTATTAGGTAGTAACAAGTAGGGAATCTAAGTGTGTTATTCTGTGTTTCTTGGGGAGTTTTACTATTAGGTGGTAAAAAGTAGGGAATCAAGGTGTGTTATCTCTGTTTTTGTGGTGTTTTACTCTTTGGTGGTAATAAGTAGGGAATCTAGGTGTGTTATCTGTGTTTTTCTTGGGGAGTTACATTATTAGGTGGTAACAAGTAGGGAATCTAGATGTGTTCTCTGTGTGTTTCATGGGGAGTATTATTATTAGGTGGTGACAAGTAGGAAATCTAGGAGTGTTATCTCTGTGTTTCTTGTGGAGTTTTGCTATTAGGTGGTATGGTAACAAGTATGGAATCTTGGTGTGTTATCTGTATGTTTTTGGGGAGTTTTATTATTAGGTGGTAACAAGTAGTAGTTTTTATGTGCAAAACGTGTTATTATGTGTATAGTTTTTGTAAATGTTTTGTGATCTTCGCCTATAATATTTTGTTGTACTATGTTGTTAGTACTTCAGATCTAAGTAGGAACTGTTTTATGGTTTATGCCAACCTTTCTGTAACTGTTTTAGGCTTTAGGATGCTTTGTTATTATTATTGTAGCAGGCATATTATTTATCATTTTATTGATTATTTTTATGCTTTAACTTTTTTTTTAAATTTTGATTCTACAGTCTGATATCTCTGACTAGTACAGTCCTGGTGTGGTTGAGTCAAGTAGGCCTTGTCCTAAGTTAATTGATCGCCGCAGTGAAATAGACTTGTTGATGATGAATCTGATGTTGGCTCAGAAACTACTGACTTTGATTATGTGTAAAATGAGTTTGCTAACAGTATTTTATACCTTCACGATTAGGATTACTTATTAAATATTGTGGTTAATGGTGGTGATGTAATGTATATTCAAAATCTACATTAAAGCTAATTTTTAAATACGTTTTTTTCTAAATTATTTGTAGTAATTAAATATGTTACTAATGAACTGTAATAGTTGTTTTATGTCGTTTCTATATCCATACAAATAAAACATATACAAAATTACGGGATAAAGATATTATAAAAACATTTGTGGCATACATTTGTGTATAAATATTTTTGTAAACAATCATTAAAATAAGTCACAAACGTAGGGGTCAACTGTTATAAAGGGCTTAACCTGGCAAGACAACTTCACTGTATTTGAATGAAAACTGCATGAAATTTGAATCAGCTGTTCTCCAGTTATAGGATTGTAATCAAAGAGACGTTGTATTTTATAAATGTAGATGCACTAAATTCGCTAATATACAATGGCCTTCCATTAATACATAACTACAGTAAGTTAGTTGTATGTTCATACATAAATGTTTAAAAGATAGTTAGTTATGACTAAGAATAACTTAGATATCAGTATTAATTATCTCTTAAGCATTATGACATCAACATTCAACAAATACAGTATAATATCATTACTTATATACTATACAGGTTTTTGAGCGTTTTATCAGATCATCTCCTATACCACCATGCCTTAAAATAAATAAAGGCGGACATTGGAGGCGAATACGGATCAGATCCAACGAGGCGGGTGAAGTCATGGCCGCTGTAATAGTCCAATCCAAAGGATATACCAATAGTACGGTTTATAATCTACGAGATCGGTTGAAAGAATACTTCTTTAAACATTTACCAAACATCACGTTATTTCATCAAAAGTGGCAAGTAGAACTGATTTTTTCAAATCTCTTATACAACATCTCTTATCGTTTAAGTTTGTAAGTATCTTAAATTTTACTAAATTGAACATATTTTTATAAAAGCTTAAGGTGTTTCGTTTTAACTGATGTGTCAATTGAAAGTAAAGATAAAATCTGGTTTACAACTAATCTTTAAAATTTCAGAATAATTTGATTGAAACAATATGAGTTGATTATGAGATATTCTGCCTTTTTAACATCGTTTCCACGATGTTAGAGAGTTGACAGCAAATGCTGTATTTTCCTTTCCATAACCTATTTTTATAATAATTTGTTCCTTTTCATTTTCAATTTTAACCGTGAAAAGGTGAGTTCTGTGTAAAAATATGATTTTTCCTTTTGGAAGTAATGTTTGTAATAATTGAATTTGTCAAAATCTTTTTATCCAATCTTATAATGCTTGTTGTAAACTGGTACAATATTCTCAAATCACTTCAATTATTTTCGTCTAAATATTCATTTTTACAACATTGTATTTTTCAAATGTCAGTAGTGCTTTTGAAATCTAAATGTAATCTCCAATCCAATCTCCACTCCCCCTTCAAAAAAAAAAAATCAAGAATATGAAGGTGTTCCTGTAACTACACCATTATCATTATCATTTTCGATTGCACACAACAAAATTGTTGTTCTTACAATTGTTATTTTATTTTTATGGTTAAGTATGGAATTAATAAATACATGTTTATATGTAAATGACTCATTTTTTTTGTACAGTACGCGCCTACGTTGTACTCACAAAGAAGCTCCGTTCAATCTTGTGTATGGAAAACCGTATTTAAAGGAAACTTTAAATGGTTACTACTTCAAAATCTTACCTGATACATTCTTCCCGGTCAACAAATTGGCCGCAGAACTGTTGTTTGACAATATTATCAAAACGGCTCAACTGAAACCCAATACTACAGTTTTAGATATATGCAGTGGTACAGGTGAGATCTATTCTGTTTTTGAAAATGTGTTGAATTGATAAATCTTAATTATTAATTTTACGAGAGATATCCAGAAAACTTCCAATGAGACAATAAGCTGAGCAAAATAATTGCACGAACTTTTCTATTCACCGATCCCCGAAAGAAAAAAATAGAAAGGCCTACTAATAAACCACAAGATTTACTGGTTAAAAGAGCAATAAGTAACCACCATGTGACGAAAACTATAATAATAAAGAATCATAATAAATATTTTGAAATTTAAATCGTTACTTGGTTCATTTCAAAAATAAGCAAATGTAATAATATATTTTATTCAATAAAATTTTCGTAAGATGTTTAGAAAATATGTTATAATCCAAATCACACAATTTCCTTTGTAATTTACTAAATAGTTTCATTCTACAGTTAAAAGGACTATCCTCAAAAAGCTGAAGTCTTTGTTTTGAGTAATGAAAATGATTTTTGTTCCAAGAAATCTCCTACCTACGATCTGAAAAGCCATCGAAATATAGATGTTTACTTTTATGTACAAAGCAAAGCATTTCATAATATATAAAGATGGTAATGTTAAGAAATTTATTATTTTTTAAATATCCTTATCTGAAACACGGAGTGAGTTATAATTCACACTACCCTCTTTTTAATCTTTAAAATCCTATTTGCAGTGAATGAACTGCCACGAAAATTAAGGCCATATTTATTAAGGAGGAATAAATACCCTTAATACACTACTATCAAGACAGCAAACCCTGAAACTGTAATTAAAATACTAATACTAATACGTGATGAATTTAATTATTTTGAAATGTTTTTTAATGCTTGTCTGATTTAAGTGTTTATCCAGAGAGAGAGGAGAGAGAGAGAGAGAGAGAGAGAGAGAGAGAGAGAGAGAGAGAGAGAGAGAGAGAGAGAGAGAGAGAGAGAGAGAGAGAGAGAGAGAGAGAGAGAGAGAGAGAGAGAGAGAGAGAGAGAGAGAGAGAGAGAGAGAGAGAGAGAGAGAGAGAGAGAGAGAGAGAGAGAGAGAGAGAGAGAGAGAGAGAGAGAGAGAGAGAGAGAGAGAGAGAGAGAGAGAGAGAGAGAGAGAGAGAGAGAGAGAGAGAGAGAGAGAGAGAGAGAGAGAGAGAGAGAGAGAGAGAGAGAGAGAGAGAGAAGGGTCTATACCCTACTTCACTTTAAGCCATTATTGGAAAACTATTCCTCAGAGGAAGTAAGAGTTTGAGAAATACACGGTGAGAGACTCACAACATCGGAGTCTTTCATAGAAATACACCGTAAGATACTCACAACATCGGAGTCTTTCATAGAAATACACCGTAAGATACTAACAACATCGGAGTCTTTCATAGAAATACACCGTAAGATACTCACAACATCGGAGTCTTTCATAGAAATACACAGTGAGAGACTCACAACATCGGAGTCTTTCATAGAAATACACCTGTAAGATACTCACAACATCGGAGTCTTTCATAGAAATACACCGTAAGATACTCACAACATCGAAGTCTTTCATAGAAATACACCGTAAGATACTCACAACATCGGAGTCTTTCATAGAAATACACAGTGAGAGACTCACAACATCGGAGTCTTTCATAGAAATACACCGTAAGATACTAACAACATCGGAGTCTTTCATAGAAATACACAGTGAGAGACTCACAACATCGGAGTCTTTCATAGAAATACACCGTAAGATACTCACAACATCGGAGTCTTTCATAGAAATACACCGTAAGATACTAACAACATCGGAGTCTTTCATAGAAATACACCGTAAGATACTAACAACATCGGAGTCTTTCATAGAAATACACCGTAAGATACTAACAACATCGGAGTCTTTCATAGAAATACACCGTAAGATACTCACAACATCGGAGTCTTTCATAGAAATACACAGTGAGAGACTCACAACATCGGAGTCTTTCATAGAAATACACAGTGAGAGACTCACAACATCGGAGTCTGTCATAGAAATACACCGTAAGATACTAACAACATCGGAGTCTTTCATAGAAATACACCGTAAGATACTCACAACATGGGAGTCTTTCATAGAAATACACCGTAAGATACTAACAATATCGGAGTCGTTCATAGAAATACACAGTGAGAGACTCACAACATCGGAGTCTTTCATAGGAATACACCGTAAGATACTAACAACATCGGAGTCTTTCATAGAAATACACCGTAAGATACTAACAACATCGGAATCTTTCATAGAAATACACCGTAAGATACTCACAACATCGGAGTCTTTCATAGAAATACACCCTAAGATACTAACAACATCGGAGTCTTTCATAGAAATACACAGTGAGAGACTCACAACATCGGAGTCTTTCATAGGAATACACCGTAAGATACTAACAACATCGGAGTCTTTCATAGAAATACACCGTAAGATACTAACAACATCGGAGTCTTTCATAGAAATACACCGTAAGATACTCACAACATCGGAGTCTTTCATAGAAATACACCGTAAGATACTAACAACGTCGGAGTCTTTCATAGAAATACACCGTAAGATACTAACAACATCGGACTCTTTCATAGAAATACACCGTAAGATACTAACAACATCAGAGTCTTTCATAGAAATACACCGTAAGATACTCACAACATCGGAATCTTTCATAGAAATACACAGTGAGAGACTCCCAACATCGGAGTCTTTCATAGAAATACACAGTGAGAGACTCACAACATCGGAGTATGTCATAGAAATACACCGTAAGATACTAACAACATCGGAGTCTTTCATAGAAATACACCGTAAGATACTCACAACATGGGAGTCTTTCATAGAAATACACCGTAAGATACTAACAACATCGGAGTCTTTCATAGAAATACACCGTAAGATACTCACAACATCGGAATCTTTCATAGAAATACACAGTGAGATACTCCCAACATCGGAGTCTTTCATAGAAATACACAGTGAGAGACTCACAACATCGGAGTCTGTCATAGAAATACACCGTAAGATACTAACAACATCGGAGTCTTTCATAGAAATACACCGTAAGATACTCACAACATCGGAGTCTTTCATAGAAATACACAGTGAGAGACTCACAACATCGGAGTCTTTCATAGGAATACACCGTAAGATACTAACAACATGGGAGTCTTTCATAGAAATACACCGTAAGATACTAACAACATCGGAGTCTTTCATAGAAATACACCGTAAGATACTAACAACATCGGAGTCTTTTATAGAAATACACAGTGAGAGACTCACAACATCGGAGTCTTTCATAGAAATACACCGTAAGATTCTAACAACATCGAGTCTTTCATAGAAATACACCGTAAGATACTCACAACATCGGAGTCTTTCATAGAAATACACCGTAAGATATTAACAACATCGGAGTCTTTCATAGAAATACACAGTGAGATACTCACAACATCGGAGTCTTTCATAGAAATACACAGTGAGAGACTCACAACATCGGAGTCTTTCATAGAAATACACCGTAAGATACTCACAACATCGAAGTCTTTCATAGAAATACACCGTAAGATACTCACAACATCGGAGTCTTTCATAGAAATACACAGTGAGAGACTCACAACATCGGAGTCTTTCATAGAAATACACCGTAAGATTCTCACAACATCGGAGTCTTTCATAGAAATACACCGTAAGATACTCACAACATCGGAGTCTTTCATAGAAATACACCGTGAGAGACTCACAACATCGGAGTCTTTCATATAAATACACCGTGAGAGACTCACATCGGAGTCTTTCTTAGAAATACACCGTGAGAGACTCACAACATCGGAGTCTTTCATAAAAATACACCGTGAGAGACTCACAACATCGGAGTCTTTCTTATAAATACACCGTGAGAGACTCACAACTTCGAATTCTTTCATAGAAATACACAGTAAGAGACTCACAACATCGGAGTCTTTCATAGAAATACACCGTGAGAGACTCACAACATCGGAGTCTTTCATAGAAATACACCGTAAGATACTCACAACATCGGAGTCTTTCATAGAAATACACCGTGAGAGACTCACAACATCGGAGTCTTTCATATAAATACACCGTGAGAGACTCACATCGGAGTCTTTCTTAGAAATACACCGTGAGAGACTCACAACATCGGAGTCTTTCATATAAATACAACGTGAGAGACTCACAACATCGGAGTCTTTCATAGAAATACACCGCGAGAGACTCACAACACCGAATTCTTTCATAGAAATACACAGTGAGAGACTCACAACATCGGAGTCTTTCATATAAATACACTGTGAGAGACACAAAACATCGGAGTCTTTCATATAAATACAACGTGAGAGACTCACAACATCGGAGTCTTTCATAGAAATACACCGCGAGAGACTCACAACACCGAATTCTTTCATAGAAATACACAGTGAGAGACTCACAACATCGGAGTCTTTCATAGAAATACACCGTAAGATACTCACAACATCGGAGTCTTTCATAGAAATACACCGTAAGATACTAACAACATCGGAGTCTTTCATAGAAATACACAGTGAGATACTCACAACATCGGAGTCTTTCATAGAAATACACAGTGAGAGACTCACAACATCGGAGTCTTTCATAGAAATACACCGTAAGATACTCACAACATCGGAGTCTTTCATAGAAATACACCGTAAGATACTCACAACATCGAAGTCTGTCATAGAAATACACCGTAAGATACTCACAACATCGGAGTCTTTCATAGAAATACACCTCGAGAGACTCACAACATCGCAGCCTTTCATAGAATTACACTGTGAGAAACTCACAACATCGGAGTCATTCATATAAATACACTGTGAGAGACTCACAACATCGGAGTCTTTCATAGAAATACACCGTAAGATACTAACAACATCGGAGTCTTTCATAGAAATACACTGTGAGAGTATCACTATATCGGAGTCTTTCATAGAAATACACCGTAAGATACTCACAACATCGGAGTCTTTCATAGAAATATACCGTAAGATACTAACAACATCGGAGTCTTTCATAGAAATACACAGTGAGATACTCACAACATCGGAGTCTTTCATAGAAATACACAGTGAGAGACTCACAACATCGGAGTCTTTCATAGAAATACACCGTAAGATACTCACAACATCGGAGTCTTTCATAGAAATACACCGTAAGATACTCACAAAATCGAAGTCTTTCATAGAAATACACCGTAAGATACTCACAACATCGGAGTCTTTCATAGAAATACACAGTGAGAGACTCACAACATCGGAGTCTTTCATAGAAATACACCGTAAGATACTCACAACATCGGAGTCTTTCATAGAAATACACCGTAAGATACTAACAACATCGGAGTCTTTCATAGAAATACACCGTGAGAGACTCACAACATCGGAGTCTTTCATAGAAATACACAGTGAGAGACTCACAACATCGGAGTCTTTCATAGAAATACACCGTAAGATACTCACAACATCGGAGTCTTTCATAGAAATACACCGTAAGATACTCACAACATCGAAGTCTTTCATAGCAATACACCGTAAGATACTCACAACATCGGAGTCTTTCATAGAAATACACAGTGAGAGACTCACAACATCGGAGTCTTTCATAGAAATACACCGTAAGATACTCACAACATCGGAGTCTTTCATAGAAATACACCGTAAGATACTCACAACATCGGAGTCTTTCATAGAAATACACCGTGAGAGACTCACAACATCGGAGTCTTTCTTATAAATACACCGTGAGAGACTTACAACATCGAATTCTTTCATAGAAATACACAGTAAGAGACTCACAACATCGGAGTCTTTCATAGAAATACACCGTGAGAGACTCACAACATCGGAGTCTTTCATAGAAATACACCGTAAGAAACTCACAACATCGTAGTCATTCATATAAATACACTGTGAGAGACTCACAACATCGGAGTCTTTCATAGAAATACACCGTAAGATACTAACAACATCGGAGTCTTTCATAGAAATACACAGTGAGATACTCACAACATCGTAGTCTTTCATAGAAATACACAGTGAGAGACTCACAACATCGGAGTCTTTCATAGAAATACACCGTAAGATACTCACAACATCGGAGTCTTTCATAGAAATACACCGTAAGATACTCACAACATCGAAGTCTTTCATAGAAATACACCGTAAGATACTCACAACATCGGAGTCTTTCATAGAAATACACAGTGAGAGACTCACAACATCGGAGTCTTTCATAGAAATACACCGTAAGATACTCACAACATCGGAGTCTTTCATAGAAATACACCGTAAGATACTAACAACATCGGAGTCTTTCATAGAAATACACCGTGAGAGACTCACAACATCGGAGTCTTTCATAGAAATACACAGTGAGAGACTCACAACATCGGAGTCTTTCATAGAAATACACCGTAAGATACTCACAACATCGGAGTCTTTCATAGAAATACACCGTAAGATACTCACAACATCGAAGTCTTTCATAGCAATACACCGTAAGATACTCACAACATCGGAGTCTTTCATAGAAATACACATTGAGAGACTCACAACATCGGAGTCTTTCATAGAAATACACCGTAAGATACTCACAACATCGGAGTCTTTCATAGAAATACACCGTAAGATACTCACAACATCGGAGTCTTTCATAGAAATACACCGTGAGAGACTCACAACATCGGAGTCTTTCTTATAAATACGCCGTGAGAGACTCACAACATCGAATTCTTTCATAGAAATACACAGTAAGAGACTCACAACATCGGAGTCTTTCATAGAAATACACCGTGAGAGACTCACAACATCGTAGTCATTCATATAAATACACTGTGAGAGACTCACAACATCGGAGTCTTTCATAGAAATACACCGTAAGAAACTCACAACATCGTAGTCATTCATATAAATACACTGTGAGAGACACAAAACATCGGAGTCTTTCATATAAATACACCGTGAGAGACTCACAACATCGGAGTCTTTCATAGAAATACACCGCGAGTGACTCAAAACATCGAATTCTTTCATAGAAATACACAGTGAGAGACTCACAACATCGGAGTCTTTCATAGAAATACACAGTAAGAGACTCACAACATCGGAGTCTTTCATAGAAATACACCGTGAGAGACTCACAACATCGTAGTCATTCATATAAATACACTGTGAGAGACTCACAACATCGGAGTCTTTCATAGAAATACACCGTAAGAAACTCACAACATCGTAGTCATTCATATAAATACACTGTGAGAGACACAAAACATCGGAGTCTTTCATATAAATACACCGTGAGAGACTCACAACATCGGAGTCTTTCATAGAAATACACCGCGAGAGACTCACAACATCGAATTCTTTCATAGAAATACACAGTGAGAGACTCACAACATCGGAGTCTTTCATAGAAATACACCGTAAGAAACTCACAACATCGGAGTCATTCATATAAATACACTGTGAGAGACTCACAACATCGGAGTCTTTCATAGAAATACACCTCGAGAGACTCACAACATCGCAGCCTTTCATATAAATACACTGTGAGACACTCACAACATCGGAGTCTTTCATAGAAATACACCGTGAGAGACTCACAACATCGGAGTCTTTCATAGAAATACACTGTGAGAGACACAAAACATCGGAGTCTTTCATATAAATACACCGTGAGAGACTCACAACATCGGAGTCTTTCATAGAAATACACTCTGAGAGACACAAAACATCGGAGTCTTTCATATAAATACACCGTGAGAGACTCACAACATCGGAGTCTTTCATATAAATACACTGTGAGAGACACAAAACATCGGAGTCTTTCATAAATATACACCGTGAGAGACTCACAACATCGGAGTCTTTCATAGAAATACACCGCGAGAGACTCACAACATCGAATTCTTTCATAGAAATACACAGTGAGAGACTCACACCATCGGAGTCTTTCATAGAAATACACCGTAAGAAACTCACAACATCGGAGTCATTCATATAAATACACTGTGAGAGACTCACAACATCGGAGTCTTTCATAGAAATACACCTCGAGAGACTCACAACATCACAGTCTTTCATATAAATACACTGTGAGAGACTCACAACATCGGAGTCATTCATATAAATACACTGTGAGAGACTCACAACATCGGAGTCTTTCTTATAAATACACCGTAAGAAACTCACAACATCGGAGTCATTCATATAAATACAATGTGAGAGACTCACAACATCGGAGTCTTTCATAGAAATACACCTCGAGAGACTCACAACATCGCAGCCTTTCATAGAAATACACTGTGAGAAACTCACAACATCGGAGTCATTCATATAAATACACTGTAAGAGACTCACAACATCGGAGTCTTTCATAGAAATACACCGTCAGAGACTCACAACATCGGAGTCTTTCATAGAAATACACTGTGAGAGACACAAAACATCGGAGTCTTTCATATAAATACACCGTGAGAGACTCACAACATCGGAGTCTTTCATAGAAATACACTGTGAGAGACACAAAACATCGGAGTCTTTCATATAAATACACCGTGAGAGACTCACAACATCGGAGTCTTTCATAGAAATACACAGTGAGAGACTCACAACATCGGAGTCATTCATATAAATACACTGTAAGAGACTCACAACATCGGAGTCTTTCATATAAATACACCGTGAGAGACTCACAACATCGGAGTCTTTCATAGAAATACACAGTGAGAGACTCACAACATCGAATTCTTTCATAGAAATACACAGTGAGAGACTCACAACATCGGAGTCTTTCATAGAAATACACCGTAAGAAACTCACAACATCGGAGTCATTCATATAAATACACTGTGAGAGACACAAAACATCGGAGTCTTTCATATAAATACACCGTGAGAGACTCACAACATCGGAGTCTTTCATAGAAATACACCGCGAGTGACTCAAAACATCGAATTCTTTCATAGAAATACACAGTGAGAGACTCACAACATCGGAGTCTTTCATAGAAATACACAGTAAGAGACTCACAACATCGGAGTCTTTCATAGAAATACACCGTGAGAGACTCACAACATCGTAGTCATTCATATAAATACACTGTGAGAGACTCACAACATCGGAGTCTTTCATAGAAATACACCGTAAGAAACTCACAACATCGTAGTCATTCATATAAATACACTGTGAGAGACACAAAACATCGGAGTCTTTCATATAAATACACCGTGAGAGACTCACAACATCGGAGTCTTTCATAGAAATACACCGCGAGAGACTCACAACATCGAATTCTTTCATAGAAATACACAGTGAGAGACTCACAACATCGGAGTCTTTCATAGAAATACACCGTAAGAAACTCACAACATCGGAGTCATTCATATAAATACACTGTGAGAGACTCACAACATCGGAGTCTTTCATAGAAATACACCTCGAGAGACTCACAACATCGCAGCCTTTCATATAAATACACTGTGAGAGACTCACAACATCGGAGTCTTTCATAGAAATACACCGTGAGAGACTCACAACATCGGAGTCTTTCATAGAAATACACTGTGAGAGACACAAAACATCGGAGTCTTTCATATAAATACACCGTGAGAGACTCACAACATCGGAGTCTTTCATAGAAATACACTCTGAGAGACACAAAACATCGGAGTCTTTCATATAAATACACCGTGAGAGACTCACAACATCGGAGTCTTTCATATAAATACACTGTGAGAGACACAAAACATCGGAGTCTTTCATAAATATACACCGTGAGAGACTCACAACATCGGAGTCTTTCATAGAAATACACCGCGAGAGACTCACAACATCGAATTCTTTCATAGAAATACACAGTGAGAGACTCACACCATCGGAGTCTTTCATAGAAATACACCGTAAGAAACTCACAACATCGGAGTCATTCATAGAAATACACAGTGAGAGACTCACAACATCGGAGTCTTTCATAGAAATACACCTCGAGAGACTCACAACATCGCAGTCTTTCATAGAAATACACCTCGAGAGACTCACAACATCACAGTCTTTCATATAAATACACTGTGAGAGACTCACAACATCGGAGTCATTCATATAAATACACTGTGAGAGACTCACAACATCGGAGTCTTTCTTATAAATACACCGTAAGAAACTCACAACATCGGAGTCATTCATATAAATACAATGTGAGAGACTCACAACATCGGAGTCTTTCATAGAAATACACCTCGAGAGACTCACAACATCGCAGCCTTTCATAGAAATACACTGTGAGAAACTCACAACATCGGAGTCATTCATATAAATACACTGTAAGAGACTCACAACATCGGAGTCTTTCATAGAAATACACCGTCAGAGACTCACAACATCGGAGTCTTTCATAGAAATACACTGTGAGAGACACAAAACATCGGAGTCTTTCATATAAATACACCGTGAGAGACTCACAACATCGGAGTCTTTCATAGAAATACACTGTGAGAGACACAAAACATCGGAGTCTTTCATATAAATACACCGTGAGAGACTCACAACATCGGAGTCTTTCATAGAAATACACAGTGAGAGACTCACAACATCGGAGTCATTCATATAAATACACTGTAAGAGACTCACAACATCGGAGTCTTTCATAGAAATACACCGTGAGAGACTCACAACATCGCAGCCTTTCATAGAAATACACTGTGAGAAACTCACAACATCGGAGTCATTCATATAAATACACTGTAAGAGACTCACAACATCGGAGTCTTTCATAGAAATACACCGTGAGAGACTCACAACATCGGAGTCTTTCATAGAAATACACTGTGAGAGACACAAAACATCGGAGTCTTTCATATAAATACACCGTGAGAGACTCACAACATCGGAGTCTTTCATATAAATACACTGTGAGAGACACAAAACATCAGAGTCTTTCATATAAATACACCGTGAGAGACTCACAACATCGGAGTCTTTCATAGAAATACACGGTGAGAGACACAAAACATCGGAGTCTTTCATATAAATACACTGTGAGAGACACAAAACATCGGAGTCTTTCATATAAATACACCGTGAGAGACTCACAACATCGGAGTCTTTCATATAAATACACTGTGAGAGACACAAAACATCGGAGTCTTTTATATAAATACACGGTGAGAGACACAAAACATCGGAGTCTTTCATATAAATACACTGTGAGAGACACAAAACATCGGAGTCTTTCATATAAATACACGGCGAGAGACACAAAACATCGGAGTCTTTCATATAAATACACTGTGAGAGACACAAAACATCGGAGTCTTTCATATAAATACACCGTGAGAGACTCACAACATCGGAGTCTTTCATGTAAATACACTGTGAGAGACACAAAACATCGGAGTCTTTCATATAAATACACCGTGAGAGACACAAAACATCGAATTCTTTCATAGAAATACACAGTGAGAGACTCACAACATCGGAGTCTTTCATATAAATACACCGCGAGAGACTCACAACATCGAATTCTTTCATGTAAATACACCGTGAGAGACTCACAACATCGGAGTCTTTCATGTAAATACACTGTGAGAGACACAAAACATCGGAGTCTTTCATATAAATATACTGTGAGAGACTCACAACATCGGAGTCTTTCATATAAATACACCGCGAGAGACTCACAACATCGAATTCTTTCATAGAAATACACAGTGAGAGACTCACAACATCAGAGTCTTTCATAGAAATACACCGTAAGAAACTCACAACATCGGAGTCATTCATATAAATACACTGTGAGAGACTCACAACATCGGAGTCTTTCATAGAAATACACCTCGAGAGACTCACAACATCGCAGTCTTTCATAGAAATACACTGTGAGAAACTCACAACATCGGAGTCATTCATATAAATACACTGTGAGAGACTCACAACATCGGAGTCTTTCTTATAAATACACCGTGAGAGACTCACAACATCGGAGTCTTTCATAGAAATACACTGTGAGAGACTCACAACATCGGAGTCTTTCATAGAAATACACTGTGAGAGACTCACAACATCGGAGTCTGTCATAGAAATACACCGTGAGAGACTCACAACATCGGAGTCTTTCATAGAAATACACCGCGAGAGACTCACAACATCGGAGTCTTTCATAGAAATACACTCTGAGAGACACAAAACATCGGAGTCTTTCATAGAAATACACTCTGAGAGACACAAAACATCGGAGTCTTTCATAGAAATACACTGTGAGAGACTCACAACATCGGAGTCTGTCATAGAAATACACCGTGAGAGACTCACAACATCGGAGTCTTTCATAGAAATACACCGCGAGAGACTCACAACATCGGAGTCTTTCATAGAAATACACTCTGAGAGACACAAAACATCGGAGTCTTTCATAGAAATACACTCTGAGAGACACAAAACATCGGAGTCTTTCATAGAAATACACTGTGAGAGACTCACAACATCGGAGTCTTTCATAGAAATACACTGTGAGAGACTCACAACATCGGAGTCATTCATATAAATACACTGTGAGAGACTCACAACATCGGAGTCTTTCATAGAAATACACTGTGAGAGACTCACAACATCGGAGTCTTTCATATAAATACACTGTGAGAGACTCACAACATCGGAGTCTTTCATAGAAATACACTGTGAGAGACTCACAACATCGGAGTCATTCATATAAATACACTGTGAGAGACTCACAACATCGGAGTCTTTCATAGAAATACACTGTGAGAGACTCACAACAAGGAGTCTTTCTTATATATACACCGTGAGAGACTCACAACATCGGAGTCATTCATATAAATACACTGTGAGAGACTCACAACATCGGAGTCTTTCATAGAAATACACCGTGAGAGACTCACAACATCGGAGTCTTTCATAGAAATACACCGCGAGAGACTCACAACATCGGAGTCTTTCATAGAAATACACCGTGAGAGACTCACAACATCGGAGTCTTTCATATAAATACACTGTGAGAGACTCACAACATCGGAGTCATTCATATAAATACACTGTGAGAGACTCACAACATCGGAGTCTTTCATAGAAATACACTGCGAGAGACTCACAACATCGGAGTCTTTCATAGAAATACACTGCGAGAGACTCACAACAAGGAGTCTTTCATAGAAATACACCGCGAGAGACTCACAACATCGGAGTCTTTCATAGAAATACACCGTGAGAGACTCACAACATCGGAGTCTTTCATAGAAATACACCGCGAGAGACTCACAACATCGGAGTCTTTCATAGAAATACACCGTGAGAGACTCACAACATCGGAGTCTTTCATATAAATACACTGTGAGAGACTCACAACATCGGAGTCATTCATATAAATACACTGTGAGAGACTCACAACATCGGAGTCTTTCATAGAAATACACTGCGAGAGACTCACAACATCGGAGTCTTTCATAGAAATACACTGCGAGAGACTCACAACAAGGAGTCTTTCATAGAAATACACTGCGAGAGACTCACAACATCGGAGTCATTCATATAAATACACTGTGAGAGACTCACAACATCGGAGTCATTCATATAAATACACTGTGAGAGACTCACAACATCGGAGTCTTTCATAGAAATACACTGCGAGAGACTCACAACAAGGAGTCTTTCATAGAAATACACCGCGAGAGACTCACAACATCGGAGTCTTTCATAGAAATACACCGTGAGAGACTCACAACATCGGAGTCTTTCATATAAATACACTGTGAGAGACTCACAACATCGGAGTCATTCATATAAATACACTGTGAGAGACTCACAACATCGGAGTCTTTCTTATATATACACCGTGAGAGACTCACAACATCGGAGTCATTCATATAAATACACTGTGAGAGACTCACAACATCGCAGTCTTTCATAGAAATAAACGGTGATACACTCACAACATCGGAGTCTTTCATAGAAATACACTTTGAGAGACTCACAACATCGGAGTCATTCATATAAATACACTGTGAGAGACTCACAACATCGGAGTCTTTCATAGAAATACACCGTGAGAGACTCACAACATCGGAGTCATTCATATAAATACACCGTGAGAGACTCACAACATCGGAGTCTTTCATAGAAATAAACGGTGATACACTCACAACATCGGAGTCTTTCATAGAAATACACTGTGAGAGACTCACAACATCGGAGTCATTCATATAAATACACTGTGAGAGACTCACAACATCGGAGTCTTTCATAGAAATACACTGTGAGAGACTCACAACATCGGAGTCATTCATATAAATACACTGTGAGAGACTCACAACATCGGAGTCTTTCATAGAAATACACTGCGAGAGACTCACAACAAGGAGTCTTTCTTATAAATAAACGGTTAGAGACTCAAAACATCGGAGTCTTTCATATTCACAGTGATAACCTGCAAAAAGAATTAAATCGTCCGAAACAATTTAACACAGAGTTTAATAATAACTCTGTGACAGGTCATTATTATACAAAACAAAAAGGGTAAGACCCAATATAGAACCCTGAGGCCAAATTTTATGAAAACCTTTCCAGACTTACATTTAGAATTATTAGAATAAAATACGATTTCGTTTTCTATCCCTCAAGGGAGATCTGAATGAACCCAGAGAATCATATCGTTTAGTATTTATTTTAAGTACTTTCAACAAAAAAGTCAAAGATTTTGGATAGATCAAAAAATATTGTAACAGCAGCCTTCCTTTCATACGTTTATCAGAGTTACTAGTACTAATTCAGTACTAAGAACTTTAAAGAAATCCAAATGATTTAGGCTTAAAAAATATGCCTATTCAAATAAGTCGAGAGTTTGATTTCTTTCTTTCTTGATTAGTGACTTATCTTGATTCTTCTGCTTATTAGGTTAGGTTAGGGCGTGAGCGTAACCTTTTTCCTTTTACAATTAAATTAGTATTTTCTAAAACAATTTATTTAATATCGAAATTAATTAAACTCCTCTTTGATTCTAGGTATAATCAGCATCATGGCGAGCAAATTTGTGAGAGACGCTGTTGGGATTGACTTTATCGAGGAAAGGGCCATCGATGCTAATTACAGTGCAGAGCTCAACAATATTCATAATGTAAAGTTCGTGTTCCTTAAAACAGAAAAGGTAAGTTATTTTTGAAAAATATTGATTAACATAGAGACTTGGGGTATTTTTATGTTCTAAACTGTGCTTTGCATTTGTAAGATAACAGCCATATTTTATATTAACCATAACGTAATTATATGATATTACCCTGTGCCATTCCAACAATCCTCTGCTATTATTTAAGAATCTTATAACTAACTACTTTATTGTACTTTGCAATAAAAAAATATTTGAGAGAGAATATTAGCTTGTTATTAACGTTAAATTTTATGGTGTTAATTTCATTTTATATCTTGGTGGAAGTAACAGTGCTTCAAACATATTAAAAGG
The DNA here is from genome assembly GCA_963513935.1 of Aphrophora alni. NCBI lineage: Eukaryota > Metazoa > Arthropoda > Insecta > Hemiptera > Aphrophoridae > Aphrophora > Aphrophora alni. Next base: position 87,373,638 of record OY740775.1, read on the forward strand.
GTTTTATTTAAATTCACAACTGTGTAAGAAGACAGATGTGTTAATTGATTTTAAATCATATAGTTCATATACTTGGACTGTAAATTTGTTCCTAATACTGCTTTCATGAGTTGTTGTACAGCTTGCAACAGACACCAACCTCGATGGTGGAAGCTCACAGCTTGTTCATTACTTAACTAGTTCTTGCTAAGAATTTGGAGTTGAACTTTCCTCTCTAATAGCTGTCCTAAATTACGCCTTGCATTCTAGACATAAGAAATTGTCCAAAGATGTTCCAGTACACCATTTGATGCAGATTGAGTCAATATTATTAAGAACTATGATAAGATAGTTGCTACTCCTGGAACAAGTACCTGGAAATATCACGGAGACTTTTATAGTTCGTATTCCGCTTTGATCTTTACCTCATATAAGTTCCCAAAAGTACAAGTCAATGTTACTCAGTATTTAACTTATGCTGATTCTCATGAATGAACTGAGTAGAGAAGATATGTTTTCACAACATTACAACTTTCGATCAAGTTGTCAAATTTGGTGATAACTCTAATATCAAGGGAATTACTAACAATTCAAGTTGTCAAATAATTTGAGTTAGACAGGTCAGAGGTACTGAGGGTGAAAATCACCGACGGAGTTATAAAGGATGCAAATTGACTGACCTTTATTCATTTCGGCATTGTATTCAGATCACATTTTTAATGCTGTATTAAGGAATAAGTGAAAGACAACACAGAAATACAAGTATTTTGTTTTAATAAACAGTTCTTAATTTTATATTTACATATAAGAAACTGTTCTGTACAATATTGTCCTTAGTTAATATTATTGTATGTAAATACAGTCATAGAAATAAATATCTAATTAATTTACTACAGCAAAAACCACTTCACAATCGCTTTAAAAAAAAGCAAAACTTTAATAACATACAGAAAGGTAGGCACATACGTGCACATGGGTGTACATGTACAATAGAGCTATACTGAGTTTATATGCAAGGACGCGGGAGAGGGGGAAGCTCATATCTTAACGAGAGAGTTTTGTCAGTACAGTACCGTACTGATACTCCAAAATGTCTACTTAAAAAGATCGGCTGGTCAAAACATCCAGTTATAGAGTAGATTTCGTTAAAACTTTGACTGGTAGAGATTTTAGAGTACCTCACTTCGGGTTATAGAGGTTTATCAATGCGTCCAGGAAACTAACAAATTTTGTCTTATCATGGTTCATTCTTAAAAATATTATTCATCTTAAAGAGGGAAAATTAGCATCGGACATAATGGCAAATTGAAAAGGAATGGCAGAAATTCGAGATGTGAGTAATTTGAGGTTATCCAAGTTACGCTGTAATAGACACATTATTTAGTTGGGGAAATCTGATTTTGTTAGTGAGAAAATGAAAAATCGAAACTTATTATTATTTTTTATTTCATTAATTTGTTCATCAATATTTTGTTTGATTTTTACCAAATTTAGTATAAACATGTATTAGTAAAGAATTTTGTTTAATTTTATATGTGTTTGTAGATCATTTTTGAAAAGAAGATTTTCATTTGATATTTTTTAATTTGTGAAGAAAATTTTAGAAATGATTTCAAAAAAATTTAAATCAAAATATATTTAAAGTAATTTTCAACGCGTTAATACTTGTACTATTGTACAAATTTTATTAAAGACATCTGTGCCAAGTTTCGCCTGTCTAAGTTTACTAAACAATAATGAGAATACAGAATACACAATATACATGAAGTATTCTCTTCAATATTAAATACAATATACTCTCTCTAATCCAACACTTGGCTCCTGTGATGAGTCGCAGTTTTTCCGTCAAGCTAGGACTCGTCGCTCCTCGGCAGGTCTTATTTTATCATTGTTTTACTTTACGTGCTTCTGCTTCCTACCTAGCATTGTTTAGTGTTTGTTGACTTTTATGGGGGTTGTTTATGTGGTGAATCTCATTGGTGAATAAAGAGGAAACATGTCAAGCTCAACCAAAAACATAAGCATACAACTTTAACCTTATCTGATAATAAGAAGGACAGTAAACAAATTAAGATGAGGAGAAAACCCCAAACCTCCTATCTAAAGGTTATCATTACAATATTAGATCATCATTTTATAACTTTATGAGTAACCGTAAAACATTTTAAATTTTCATGAATTCTGTTACTAATGAACTAGAGAAATCCCGAGTGGCCAATAATTTATTTCCTAAATTTCCTACTTAACTGAATTTGAAGTATATTAACAATGCTATTGTGGAAAGTTTGTTCTAATCACTGAAGTTGTTCACATTAATCACTTTTATCACAAATACAAAACTTTGAAATATTAAAAAATCGTTCAATATATGTCTCACGTCATTTTTATAGTGTTTTTTTTTATTTATTGTGAAAAATGTGGATTACGTAAAACATTAAAAAAAATAAATTAATTTACATATCGGGATTGGTTAGTTTTTTGCAACAAATATGTTCCTACTTTGTTTCAATTGTAAAAAGAGCAGTTAGTCATGTATAGAAGTCTGAGAATTAAAATAATAAAATAAAATGGTTTCATACTTAATGGAGCTTAATGGGTAGATAAGTTTGTTTTTTGTCCTCTTGATCTCCTTCTGGCATTGCACTTAACCCAAAATGGTTGGGCCATGGTGAAAAACCAGCGATTAAGTTGTTTATATTATGTATACACATATTGCTAATATTTTTTGCGAGTATTTGATTATGTACTTTCCCTAACATTCTCAAATTGTTCCTTTGATTTTTGGAAGGTATTTATTTATTTTGTGTAAAATAGTGAAGTATTAGATGTGTCCTAAATATAAAACGCACTCAACACTCACTCACTAATGTATAATTTTTTGTTCCTACTTTGTTTTCTTAGCTAATGTATTTTTTGTTCTTGTTTTTAGAAATTGAAGGAAGTATTGGACAGACTAAACACATCAAGGGATATAGTAGTAATAATCAACTCTGGAGATACACGAATTGGTAATTATCTAAAATTCATAGACAATACACAAATATGTAGCTGAACTTATATTTTGTGTGAATAAAATTAACGAATATTAATAAATATAATTCATTTTAGATCATACGTTTAATTTCAAATAGAGATTTTTATAATTTTTATAAACTAGTTTTTGGATAGATAATTTTGCTAATTTTATGTTTTTTTTTTAACTATGGGTAGAAGCTGATATGTTTAAATATAATTGTTTGTAGGCCTATCTATTCGTCACAAAAGAAAATCAATAGGCCTATACTTGAGCCCGAATTATATGAAACTACCCCATGTTTTGGAGCTTTCTTACTACAATATAAAGTATTAATAAATACTCAAATTAAACAAAAAAAAAACAATGAGTTATATTTATTTTTGTATACAAATTAATTTCTAAAGGAACAATAGTTCTTTGATAAATAGATGCAAATAAAATAATCCTGCATAAAGGATTTGGCAATTATTTAAGATATACAGCGATAAATTTAGGCTTACTACCAAATAATGGAATTTTCATCTAAAGACCTTTTTAAAACTAAGCCAATGGAAATATCTAAACTATCTCGAACTTGGTGATTTCCATGTACAGAACTAGCCTATATACACAGTACAACCTAGTAAATACAGTGGAACCTCGAGATCAAAAATCACCGACTTTGAGTTATAGAGAACCCACGTTGACATATTTCGACAGTGTTTTCTGATTAAATTGTTATTCATGTATCTTGTAATAAAGAATAAGTGAACTTAAAGACGCCTTCATTATTGTCCTCAATACCACTTAATAGATTTGGTACACCCACTTGATTTTACCTACGTCTTTCCATTTTTTAAATGGTCGATAAAGTATTTGGTGGGATTTCAATGTCCTTTGAAATTTTACTTTCCCTCTTCACACTCCCATCTATAGTTTTTAATAGGCTTTGTTTTCCCTTACGCTCAATGTCTTACATTTACATTTCACTGCCATACTGTAGGTCAAACCAATTTACAGACGCTTCAATAAAACACAAACATTTAATAAAATACAGAACAGTAACCACAAATGTACATACGTAATGAACAATAGAGCCGTACTGAACCCATTGCGGTGAATACAAGGAGGGGGAGGGGGTGTAAATTCATGTAACTTCAACTTACAAAGGTCCTCTGGCCAAAACTTCAGATTTATAGGGTGAAGTATTAAAACATCAGCTTGTAGAGGTTTTTGAACGCCTACCAGGAAACCTACAATTTTTTATTTATTTTTTAATATTCAACCTTTAAGAGGGAAAATTCAGTATTGGAGGTTATGAGAAGTTGTTTGGAACCCATAACTAACTGGTTGTTACTGTAATTATAAAAACAATGTATATGATTTTTTGTATGAAATATAATTTGTGAATATATTTCTCTTAAAAAAGGAATACTTTTTCACTAAACAAAAAGAAGAGATTTAAAAATAATTAAAACTCTGTTTTAATTGATTTAAATTTAAGTTTCAATTTTATCTCTGAGTAAAACAAATTTATTTCATAGATAAAATAAACGTACATTCAGCAAAAATGATTATAGTAGTAACTATATTTCATTTATCACAAAAGGTATAAAATCAATACTAAAGAACAATATGTATCCGACTTACCATAATTGGTTATTTTCATGAATGAGCAAAATTAAATGTTATTTAAAGCCAAAAAAAAAATATATATATATGCAGTTAACGAAAACTAAAGAAATGGGTAAAAAATTTAACTTATCTGGAAATTGAGAAATATTTTCAAATAAAATAAAATAAATGTACCTATAAGGCTGTTCAGTAACAGATAAGAACACGTTTTTGTTTTGATTATTTACATATAAAATATATTTTAATTCCTTTATCTTAGGTTTTTTTCATTTCAGTTCTCCACACTTCAATATTTTTATGTTTCATTCTACACCTTATCCACATTGTCGTCGTTGTTTCTTCTCTTTATTCTTTTCCATTTAGTTCTTCTATTTGCTTTCAGCAGTTTGTCCTCATATATTTTGTCTCTTATACTAATAAAAGCATTCTATTTTTCAGGATTGGATGTTATTAGTATAGTCCGCAAGTGTAAACAAATAACTAGATTAGTGTACATCTCCGACAAACCTTACAGTCGAAACGCTCGTGATAACATGGAAGGTTTATGTTCGAAAAAGAAATGGAAAGCCCGTACATTTAGATTGGCCAAAGCAATTCCCGTTGATCTACTCCCCCAAACTGATCACAATGAAATAATTTTAATGTTCCAAAGGGCGCCCCATCGGAAATATTTAAAGTAATGTATGCATGTAAAACTTTCTGTAAATAAATTGTTGTGATTTATAAATGCTATGTTTAATTTAACCATGGACGTTCCGTTTTCATTCACTCAGTTTCTCTTTAACGTCCTTCAAGAACACTACAACTTTAACAAACCAGGATTATTACTGATAAAAACCTTGCTTAAATTAAACTGTAAGGCCAAGTAGTAATTCAGTACTAGATAGATAGAACGCAAGACATGCTGGACACTTTCCAATAAAAATACGCAGATAATATCGCTATTCAAAGATTCGCCTTTGGTCTACCTAAAGGGTAATCAGCTGATTATACATACGTTGCCACAAATTAGTTTTGCATTGGGATTGATTCATTCTGAGATCTGCTGCCTTTGAACAACTAATTAAAGTGAAGTATAATATGAATGTAGTGCGAAAATAAACGATTGCCGCTCCTGCAAAGGTACTCAGACGTGGAGAATGGTTCACAAGAATCATTTTTCTTTTAAAACATGGTAAAAAACTGAAACACCTAATAATTACAAAATAACGCCAACGTAAATTCTGAGTGCTGACTTATTCCAGGTAAAGTCCTCCTTTAAATTAACTTTATTAAACATTCTCTGCTATAGCTTGAGTTTGAGACATCAAGTTTGAATCAGTGCTATTTCTGTACTTCTTTAAAGTAATTGAGTTAAATTCTAATTAAATTGTAATTATAGCATATTGAGTTATTGTATACATAATCAAACAAATGTGGATTGTCTAACATTGTTTGAGACATGTTGGATTGCGTCACAATCAATGATCTATCAATAATAATAAAAAAAAACTTTTCTAATCTGGTTAAAACAGGCATTTATGTGATACAGAGTAAAATTAAATTCTTGTCTGGCCTGATGTAAACTATTAAAATCATAAAGCATGTTTCATTGGTTTTTAATTGTAATTTATACATATCTTGGATTAACAATGTCAACATGTTGCTAACAACACACCACACATTTTAAAAGATTTTTGAACACCAATATAAAAAAAAAAGTATGCTTCTTCTTGAAGTTACGAAAGAAAGTTTATCTACAGTTGAAATTAAACTCTGATTTCAAGTGCTTTAAACAAAACTCTGTTGCAATTAATTAATATAAAGCAAACCAATATATTCAACAGGCAATTATATTGGTAATTGTGTTTTTTTTAATGACTATAAATTTAGAAGGGACTGCACCAATTTTTCAATTCTTAAACTAGAATTAGCCCAATGGCACCATAATTTGTCTTTCAATTAATATTTTTTCCCTCTTTCTTTGTAAATTACTTTCGTTGGCCAACAGCAATAAAGGTATATTATATTTTAATTTATTCAAAAAATTTAACTTTTAAACACAAAATAGATAAGTCTTGATAAAATGAAAACTTTATTGTTTGTTCTACTTCCTTTGTTCTTATTTTCTTCATTTTCATACATCTACAAGTTATTTCAATTATTTTAACTTGTATAGAATGTAACAACTGTATTCTTAATTCTAGTAGTTGAGTGGTTCTCTTTATTTAAATTTCGTTTAATTTTATCAACCCGTCATGTTTGACATATAATATTTATAATGTTTAAAAAATTGATATTAAAATATTTGTGAGGATTAATTATAAATTTATTTTGAGAAATAATTAATGATTTATTATCCGACATACGAGCACCTACCCCAATACTTCATTCCGTAGTAGTTGGTGTCTACCTCCAAATTTTGAGTTATAAAAAACAATCTAAATTCCCGAGATATTGCAAAAATATGTTAATAGCAAATTAAAATCGACCTACAGGTTTGTGTTGTATAGCACTAAACTCATGACAAACATAATTCCAAAAACCAATTTTCCGTACTCATAAACATCAAAACTCATCCGCAAAAAGTTCGACATCAATTATTTTAACCCATCACATAACATTCTCTATGCTATGAAAAAGTAAAAAAAAAAGGCGGATAAACTCGCTTAAAGTGAAAGAAGGAAAATTAATAAATATTTCAAGTATATATTTTTCTTCCTAATGATTGCCTTTTATACTCAAATTGTGTAGGCTTAATTATATCGTATATTTGTGATTTATCATCCGACAATATTTTATTTTGTATATTTCACGTATTATTTATTAAAAAAAGGTGACATTATCAAAGCAGATTATCTCTTTTTTACAAATATGAGACGCTGAAATATGTACAACGAAACCGACAACATTTGCATTTTTAAAATTTGTGGTTTAGATTTAGTATTATTACTTTAAAATACAATCAATGGTTTTTTTTTTCTCTCTTGTAGTTTGATAATCAAATTTATCACCAATTAAACATTACCATATTGAATTATTGACACAAAAACTTCTATAATATATTACTAATTTAGTTATGAAAATTAACTACTTATGTTAATATAGAGATAATTTAATGTTACAACAGTCGGTACATGATGGAATTCCATGATAATGGAAATAATGAGACGATTATTGAATTCCACAAAACAGCCTTAATTGCGACATATGTTTCGCCGTTGGGCATTTTCAAGCAACTAAATTTAAAACAAAACAAGTTTAAACTAAAAATTTGAGACAAAAAGAAAGGTTAGAGTAAAAGGGGTTGAGAAATGACAAAAGAAAGGTCAATGATCTAACCTGTGGGATGGAAGTGGGGGTGTTTTAGAAAACAAAGGTTACACAGTAGGTCTCAATAGTGGTGATGAGTTAAGATATATTTGTTCATTAAAGTTGGAAGTATGGTTTTTTAAAATTGATCTATTAATTTCTAAACATTCCAGGTTATTGAGTTTTCTACTTTTTTGTTCCATATGCAGAAGTTTAACGTGTAACTTAGGATCAAAATTATGTCCTGTGTCTAATAAATGATTTGAAAAATTTGAATTAGATTTGCCATACTTCCAACTGTGTACATGTTCTTTAACTCTATTCTTAACTGACCTTCCGGATTGACCTATGTATTCACAATTGCATCATTACAAGAAATTTTATATACACCACTATTTTCTAAACTATCTCTCTTATCCTTATTGTTAATAATTAATTTTCCTATTTTTCTAGAGCAATAAAACGCAGGTTTATAATGATATCTATTAGATATTAAGATTCCAACTTTATAACTAGTGTTTCTAATGAAATTAACCATAGCTCTTTCAATGGACATTGAATCCATCAGTAAATTGGACTTGACTACTAAATATTTATCTTTTAACTTAATATTAGAATCTAGAATTAGAAATAATTGTAAACCTACATTTAACTATGTATTTAAAATTATCAAACAAATTAAAAAAAACTATTGAAAATACAGACCTTATAATTTCAAAAGCTGACAAAGGAAATTCTATAGTTGTCATGAATAATAGAGATTATACAAATAAAGTGAAAGATATACTTGATGATCCTAATTTTAAATATTTGTTTTAACAATAATAAATAATAAGGAAAAGGGGGAATGTTTGTTTTGTTTGGTTGGTGAAAAATAGCCATCTTTTTTCTAGTTTCAAGCAATGTGGAAGTGTTTGCTGTATGTTTGAAGAAAAGAAAATTATACCCAGAATACATATTAATAATAGTAAGTATTTAATTCATTGTCAAGAATGTTACCTGTATTTTTATAATTATATCAAACAAATTTTGAAAATTGGTATTTGATATACATTTTTAAGTGTTGATGTACTGTAGTTCTAGACCTAATCTCCAAATTCTAGCCATAATTTATGATGCATTTGCACAACTAAATTGTTAGATTTTTCAGGAGTGTTACCGGTCAGGAGTGTTACCGGTCAGGAGTGTTACCTTAAAAAAGTAACACTTGACTTTTAAGTAACACTCCTGACTTTAGTGATTAAATTATCACCTTACTGGTTTTTCTTATCTATGTAATATAAATTCTACATTAAATGAAACAAATAAATAAAACTAACTAAATTATTTGTGCTCTATTTGTTTGGATTTATAAACAAATGTCCCCAACAACCCGTTATGAGTGTTACTTAATTAGAAGAAGGAAAAAGGGGAATATTTGTTTTGTTTGGTTGGTGAAAAATAGCTATCTTGTTTCTAGTTCCCGGCCGGGAAATTTAAGAAAAGATGAAAGTCGTGCTGAGCTCTGAAAAATCAGAAAATGAACGGTCACGTTCAGTGATGGAACCATTCGGTTATGTTGGTTCCTGGGCTTACCTGAGTTCGCTATTTACAGAAAATAAATGACAAAGCAGATTAACAAATAACAAGCTAATTTATTTTTCTTGAAAAGAGTATATATTTATTTTAAAAAATTAATAAGCCCTTAGATAATAAAAAAATGTATTTAATGAAACCGTTAATAAAAATTTTTTAACAACAAAGAAAGAGCCCACCCCAAAAAGAAAAGAAAATTTAGTGAACCCTCCCTTTTATTTAAGATTGCACAGTACCTTATTATTTTTTAAAAATTAAGTAATAAATTAACAAAATTTGATATTAAAGAAAATACATACAAGAATAATTAATACGACAAATACAAGAAATGAAAATAATAAAAAAATAATAATATATATATAATTACATATATTAAGTTATTTTGTTGGCCAACATTTAAAAAAACTAATTTATATATTATTAAAAAATTATCGATAGAAAGTTTTTGACGTCAAATTATAAATTTAGAAAACTAACCCCTTTGGGGTCGTGTAGCCAAAAAATTGCTAGCATGTCCCATCCTAAAATTTAAAAAAAATATATTAAAAAAAAAATTAAAAAATAGTCTGATTAGTTTTAGTAATAATTTCACATTTCACACACAGTTAGTATTTTTTTTGTTGGGCGAAGAGCAAATTTCACTCAGCTTCTTATAATAGACGTTAATGTGGCCTCATTCTTCGACCAGTTAAGAACTGGAGCAGAGAGAGGTTATTCCTGACGGCAGTAAGAAGTATAAGCTTAGAATTTTTTTGAAAAACCTGAACTTCTTTACGTTTATTACAATTTACAATTTATTACATAAATTAAAAGATTTTTTGGCACCACTTAAACACACGTTAAAGTCAGGTTATGCTTAACCTTAAACACTTTTAAATTTCACATTATGCACCTTTTAAACATTAAAAAAAAAAAAGATCACCGAGAAAATAACATGTTTGTCGGAGTACGTGTTTCAAGACGTAGAAAAAAAACAGACCAGATCAGATGATTCATGGGGTGCGTTAAGCGCATGCGCTGGGCATATCAGCTGTTTCCCTTGTATCTTGCTTGAATCTTGCCTTCGGGCGTGTTCCAATGTTCATAAGTAGGACTGGTTTGCGTATGATTCAGTTTTAAAATGAGGTTTCGTTATTTTTATGAATAAAAATGCTTATCGGATTTAATAAACGCTACAGCTCACCCCCGCGAAAAACGGAGTTGGGGTTGAGTTCTGAAGCAGCCAGAGGGGCATGCCACAAAATTTAGTTGAACCAGGGCAGCGAAATTAATTTGCCTTTGCAAGTACTTCTAAGACGAGATGCTTAAAAGAAATACACAAAAACTAATCTTCCTTAACCAACTGGTCAATATACCTCCACCAAAAGTAAAATTTCAATAAACAAATTACACATTACAAACAAATAAGTGGACTCTCTATGTCCTTTACAAAGAAGAAATTGCTCGAAAGGACATTTATTGGTGGTTGTGTCTCTAGGATCGGAGGGTGATCAGTCTTCGGATCTTGCGAGATAGACGAGATGCATGACATGTCATGACTTAAGACACTATTTATTTAAAATTATTCCGGCGCCGGGAATTTATGTCATGTCCAAGAAATATAATAACCTTTGAGGTGGCCAACCTCCTGGTTTAATCGTCGAGTCCGGGTGCACTTTGGGGTAAGTGCATTTAGCGCAGTTTGCTGAAACAGGAAAGCGATCTGAAAAATGATTGATAAGTTCTATTGATTCTATCGAAGTCTCGGGATGCTAGAAGGATAGGGCAACTGCTCCCGGGGTCAAAAAGCCAATGATGCGAAAGGACCCTGACCACCTGGCCATTAGCTTAACGGCACTTTTATCTATTGCAGAACTCAGATTGTGCGTCTTAAGCCATACTAGATCGCCAATCTTGAATTGATATGGTCTTGTTGTAGACGCGCTCAGACTTTTGATGGGCTCGCAAGATATTGTTTTTGGCATTACGCCAGATGTTATGAGGATTGGAGTTGTCCCTGGGAAGAAGATCGTCGATATTCCAATTTAGGCTGAGTGGGGTGTTGGGCATGAAATTAAACAGGATCTTAAAAGGAGATGTTTTTAATGTCCCGTGGGTAGCGAAATTAAAGGCTAGCTGTAGCCAAGATAGTGACTTGTCCCAAGACGTTTGACTGTCAGAATGGTAGGCAATAAGTGCGACTTTGAGATTTCTGTTCAAACGTTCCGCGTTTTCGGTTGGGCATGATAAGGTGACAACGTTGCATGTTTGATTCCACGAGTGAAACAGTAGTTGCGGAACGAGTGTGATGTAAAACAGGTGGCATTGTCAGAGATAATTATTTTTGGGAAGCCAAAATGTTGGAAGATGTTTTGGTTTAAAGCCATAATGGTGTTGAAAGATGTGGCTTCTCTGACAGAGCAAAGCCAGGTGAACTTAGTGAACTGGTGCACTGCGACCAGTATCATGGTATTGCCTGTAGTGGTTCTAGGTAGTTTACCAACATAGTCGATGTGGATTTTCTTCACAGGTCGGGTTGGGCTTGCTCACAGCACATATCTCAAACCTCCAACCTTTTGAGTAACATCTTTTGCGAGTGAAGGCCAGAACAAAAACTCACTCGCTTTGAGATTTTGCTCTTGAAAATGCCTAAATGACCTCCTACTGGGGAATCGTGATAATATTTATGATTAGGTCAACTGTAGATCGGGGTACATAAACTTTGATAGGGGTAGCTTTATGATTCTAGGCAAAGGGTCCCTTTAATAAGACAATAACGGCTAGAAGGTGCACCTGCTTCTAGATTGGAAAGTATGGACTTTAAAATGTCATCAGCGTGCTGTTGAGCGCCGATGTCTTGAAACGCTAAAGGGAAATTTGTTAAAAGGCTATTGCAGAATATTGTGTTCTCAGAAAGGATAAATTTGTTCTGGTTGGTTCTCTAGCTCAAATATCCTAGACAGTGAATCGGCGATCACATAAGTGGCCCCTTATATGTGCCATTTGAAATTTTAGGGAGGTTATTTTTGCGATCCATCGTCCCATTTTTCTAATTGGGGGGGACGGGTAAGTAGGCAGGAAAACGCTTGTTTATCTGTTTCTAAGAGAAACTCAGAAAAAATGTACCGTTCGGGAAGTCAAATTTTAAAGGAAAGTACAAATCGTGTCTACAACGACAAACAAAATTTAACGAAAGAGGGGTTTGTTTTAACCTCCAACAAAGACCTGGAAATTGTGCATTTAGCGACAGAAGAAACAATATTTACATTTACGACGAATGGACTTACCAGTTTTAATAATCTTTCTTTTGCGAACGAAGATAGAGCATCTTAAGCTACTAACAGATGCTTGGAAAAAACCAGAAGATTTCCCCTACAACCAGGACGAAGTAGAGCAAATATCCGCCCTTGGCATGCAAGAAATAAAAGGCAAAGTTATTCCAAGAAAGTGTTGTCGGCTGGAAGAGCTGGAAGAAGGGACGGAGTTAGTAGTGCGTGGAATCAAACACATTGATTACAGAGATAAGATCCGTTATATTTTGCAGTTCCTAAATCTAGATGAATTGTATGTTTCAAATTATTGGTTAGAAAGAGAAATAAAAGAGATAAATGTAGATTTAAACTACAAATTTAATGTTAAATTGGACAAGATAAAAACCACTGCAAAAGAGCACAAAGAAAGAGTTGTTTTCTGTGCTTGTAATTAAAAATAAATAAATAAATGTTTAAAAATAATATTCTTTGTAATTTGTTACCTCCATTCCACCAAAACTCTTTTTCGTAGAGATGAAGTTATTTGATGTGACCTTGGAATGATAGCCGAAAAGAGGTAAGTCGAAAGCGACGTGACCCCCCCTTTTTCCTTTTTTTTACTTATATGACGTTGTAACGTTTGTTAGGAACCGATTTTACCAACCCATAGATACCATTACCAAGTTTTGGTTGGTAAATTGGTTGCTAAAAGTACATTTTGGTTGGTACATCGGATAGTAATAGTATCTATGAGTAGGTAAATCGTTTCCCAACAAAGGTACGACGTCATGCTGACTTCATTGGTTCGAATCTGTTGTGCAACCGGTTGACCCAGACCAGTCAGAACCTTCATGTGACCTTGGAATTGTAGCCGAAACGAGGTAGCCGAAAGCGAGGCGACCCCCCTTTCTTACCTATATGATAACCTGCAGTCACGTCTTTTGTACGGAATGCATCGTACAATGTAGAAGGTGTCATCTTTGTAGGAGCAATGTAGAGATCCATCTTTATCTATACTTTGAATATTAAGTAGTTGCTATTGTCGTTGATGTATATCATTATGTAATATAAACTTGGTTATGGGTACACTGATTCTTATTTCTTAGTACCTTACACACATACCACCGTCCTAAACCTAGAGGTACGACCCAGACCCGTACCGTAAGACGTAAGCGAGTTTTTCGCGACCGCAAAAAGTCCAAAGTTCAATGTTCTACGAAATGTACAGGCATATCATTCAGGGTAAAACCTATGGTGATGCGCTCTGGTTACTATTCAGGTGGTGGGGTCCTCTGGGGGAGGGACTCCACGGCTAGTACACGATTGCTCTTTAGTGTGTTCGCCTTCGGGTATCACACTAAAGAGTCTGACGTCACAGATGTTCAAGTGTGTAAATGTGGCGTCAAGACCCACACCACCCACCATACCTCCAACAGCCCAGCCACTCCCACAACACCTCCTACCATTTTCCACCACCCCACCATCTCCCACCATCCACAACCACGCCCACCACACCCGCACCAGCCCCCACTCCAATCTTGTTTTAAAGTGCTGCAGACTCTACTAGTACACCCTGAAATAAAGTTAACCATGAATTGAGCCACAATAGCTCTTTACTATGAGCATTACTTCCTAACGTTCATCACATTTTTCTTACTTCTGTTTTTTTACGGTTTTTTTCATCATCTGATAATTGCAGCACAATACATTCGACATTTGCCAATACACTAAGAATGAAAGTACTGTATTCTGTAGGGTAAACTTGAATTAACTTGTATATTTTTTCCGAGAAGTTCATACAGTGATGAACTGTCAAAACTAAGAAGAAAAAGTTTGTCTTCATTTTCATTGTCATAACCATTCATACGTAGTTATCTAACATCTCGTAACGTACTACCACTGCACTTGAAATAAACATTACGTTAAAGATAAATTGAGTGAACATTGGAGAGATTTCATTGTGACAGAGTTCCGTAAACGACTCCTAAATTTGTAGACCTTAACGTAAATAGAGCATAACTCTTACTAGATTTTGAGGCATTACGAACAAATGGAGAATAAATTTATCTTATTTCTTAAAGACTTTGTTTCATAACCGTTGGTATTGTTCCGAAAAATTAAAGCCTCAGTAAATATGTAACATAGCAGCTCAATCATAAAAAAGACAAGTACATATTTATTGAACTATTAAAACTTAATATATTTTTTTAAATTGTTGTCTGTGGAAGAGAAAGTAGTTAAATTATTTCAATAAACATCGCTCGTAAAATATTAAAATTTTATTACTTAAATACTTCTGTTAATTATATGGACAAAATCGGTTTTCAGATTATATTTTACTCGATGATTTCTTATTGCAATTTCGTAACAAGTCTGTTTTGTATATTTAACTATCCGTTAAACCATGAATGAGTTCTTTCTCTAAAGAAAACAGACATTACCTGTATTCATTCGAAATACACTTATTTTATTTTAAACCACTCTAACTTAATTAATTAATATGTATCGACATCTACGTTGTATTGTCAAAGAATTCTTTGGTTGCATTTTTATAAGTTATTATTTTGTAATCCATAAGTTCAAAATAGTCAACGAAATCGCATCTAACAATCTAGAACCAACACTCTGTAACATTTCGAAAACCGGGGATATTAAAGGATTTAAATTAAATTTTATTGATTTGAATAAATAGAATTTTTTTTAGCATTAAAGCATTTCATTAGGCGCCATTCTATGAGTGAAATCATACACACTTGTACTTACAAAAAAAAAAAAAAAAAAAATCGGGATCGTGGCTATAGAAAAATATACTTTATACTCAAAAATAAATATTACAAATGTTTTAATTCATTCATTTATAATATTCTGATGAATACTGGTGCTGATATTACATACATGACAAATACGTATCATGAAAATGATATTATAGAGGACCTTCTACGAAACATTCATAAATATATATAAATTCATATACCTAACAATGTTACTAAAAAATATCAGTCAATAGATATTAACCGATATTTAACCCTATATTTTATTTACAACTAAACAATTACTAATTAATTGTCTATCCAAAGTCCATAATATGAAATTATTGACAACTCTAAAACAAAAAATTTCCTAAATATTACCTGAAAGTAGTTTTAGAAACACCGAATAAAACTACTTTTTACATTTTATTTAAATATTAAAATGTATATTAAAGCTAAGTTATAATGTATAAAGTAAATAAATATTTATTTTCGATAATAAATAGTAAAGACAGTAACTTCTTTGTGGATAGGGAGGAACACTGTGATTTGATACGATTAGAAAGTTAAGTGTGACAAAGGATTTGTATTCGGAATGGGTTCGAAATTTAAGTAATTTATACTGTTTATACTTGCAATGTTGAATAACTTACCAACATGTCAACAAATCGTGAAGATAATAAAAACGAATAAAATATTTTGTCAATTTATATCTTATTTAGGTTCAAAGACAATTCTAAACATTTCCATTTCAAAATATCTATAGATATCTATATTTGTATACAAAAGATCCATGTTTCCAATTGTAAGTCATGAAGATGCGTTTGGTATTCGATAAGGCAAGGTACTTACTAACATTCAAAAGACAAGATAACGATGACATATTCCTCAGGTCATGACAAGTGAAGATCGGTCAACAAATTGTGATCTCATATTTTTTTATATTATGGGACTATACCTTCGTTCCTAGTTGTGTTGGGTAAACAGCCTAACTTTTTGGGGCAAATAAAATGTAAACCTTTATTATAAAAAGAACTTTGATTTATTATTAAAAACATACTTTTTTTCAAACTAGGGAAGCAGAAACAAATTTAAAAAAGAAAAAAGTAGTAAATTGTCATTGATGTGTTTTTGATTATTTTGATAAGGGAATGTTTATAATATTTTATTCGTTTTGAAGTCACGGTCATTTAAATGTGTTTCTAAATATAAACTTTTGTGGCTCTCCCAATTGTTATTTCAGACAATCGATATTAACGGACTTTTTGCTTTAATAGTTTGTTTTAATTCTAATTGCATCATTTTTATATTTTGTGTAAACAGTAAAGTTTTACATTTATCTTCCAGTTAGACTCAATCTCTGCAATGCTTAACTCGAGAACTCTTTTAATTTTGATGTTTTTCTTTGAACGATCAACGTTTGAAGGGATAAGAAAAATTATATCTGAATCCTTCTGTTACAGTTATCGCTGAGTCAACAGTTAGAGAACTGAAATCTCAGCATTTTTTCTAAAGAAAATCTGGAAGAAAGTAATTTAATTAAAAAAAAATAATGTAACGTAAATTGAATAGGATTATTGTTTTTTTATATTATTTAACTATAGATTAACTTTGTGTTGGTGAACTAAGAAAAATGATTTTACAAAATCCCAATTGATTTGAAATATTTTGCAAATTTGCAATTAGTGGGAGTTATTGAAATGTATCTTATAACCATTTATTTAACAGTGACATTTCATTAATTTATTAAAAATAGAAATGTGTGCAATTTTCAAATAATGTGTCACATTTTGAGATCCATTGGTAACGACAACTACAGCAGAAGATTAGAACTTTAGCAAAGTTTCAATTGCTAATAAATATGAAACCCCCCAAATGCTTTATATTGTGTCACAGAAAGCGTTGATGTATGATTCTTGTTTTTCTTCAGCCTAGAGTGTCATATAAAGATTGATGCGACGATTCATAAATAATATGTGTTATTTGTCCCAAGAAAAATTGTTTGGATAGATAGGACGGATATATGCCCATGCCCAACAATTACTCTAACTTTCAGACTTCTAAATTGTGTAATAATGACCCTTTGTTCGAATTTTTATTTTAGGAGTTATGCAAAATTTTATCAAAACTTAAAAAACTAATTTTAAGGTTTCTATTGACTGAGGTTTTTACCATTTTAAAAATCAGTTTAAGCTTACATTGATGACGAACTATAAAGTTTTTATTTTAGTCAGAGTCTCAAAATGGATCTAGTCCAAGACTAAGTGAAAACATGTATAGCTCCATCTAGGATTACTAAGACCGTACTCACTGAGGTGAGTCTCTGGGGGAGGGGGGGGTTAATGTAAAAACTACCTGTATTTAGTGATGTATGTAATACAACTACTCTTAATGGGCTTACAGTGGTGGATGGGGTAACAGCATCTTGCCTAGAAATCAGAGATAAATTCTGATTAATTTGCTAACATATCCTCAGTAAGTTTGCTGTCATACACTCTGGTAATTTCCAAGAATGAGGAAAACATCTGAAATAATGGAAAGAAAAAGGGTGGGATAGAATCCATTCTTTTTAACTTCCAAGTAAACACGGCAGACATTGTATTATATTACTATAAACTCCATTCTCTATGATAAACACTGTATATTCATTAATTGTATTCCAATTAATTCTCAACTACACTTTAAGAACTAATAAATATCCATTAAATAAAATGTAATTAAAAATAGAATCTCAAGTTGCCAACCAAATTATTGTTACACAAGAATCTAACTTAAATCAATAAACTCAACACTTTTATTAGCTTAAGTTTTCAGTTTTATTAAATACGATACACTATTGCAAGCAGGCACTTAATATCAAATTATTAAATGACGAAATTTTTCTTTCTACCTGTTTATTTTTCATCTGGATTATTTGTGACATATATTTAAATCTTGAATTATTACAGACTATGCAAGGTTTTTCACAAATTACAAAACCTATATAAAATATAAAATAATTACTTGTATAAATTCTGTAATTTTATAATATTTTGTAAGAATCACCTTAATTTTGTGACTAACACCGGCATCATCGACGATACCAAGCAAAATCTTATAAACACCCTTAAAGCAATACGAATAATCAATGTGGGAAATTAAACACTAAAATAAATATAATATTTTTAAAGAGAGCTACACACATGACGCCAAAGATATTTGTCTTATTTGGTGTGACCGCAGTCGATTCTTGGTGAAATTCCATGATAAGTAAACAAATAATAAAAGTCGCTAGTAAATTTCACAGAACAGAAATATATTTGGTAAAGTATTAGTTACTAATAAAGGTAACATAGACTTATGTGAAAATAGTGGTGTTTACAAAATAAATTGTAGTGACTGTAATTATGAATATACCGGTATAGGCCAAACACCTAAATCCAGTAATCAGATTAAAATAACATATATATTGCTGGAAGCATGGTAAAACAGTCAAAGCTTGCTAATCACCTACTAGAAGCAGGTAATTCTTTTAATCCCAAGGATAATGTTAAACAGAAATGTAAAAAACTAAATAATTTGGAAATTTAAGAAATAAACAGATCTGTATACAATGACCATGCTTCTAACCTACATGAATGGGTACATAACCCATCCCCTTTGTTGAAACCGATTATATTCAAACGATCTGTCGGTTCCGTAACCTCCTCCGGTACGCCAAGGTCCCTTCCCTTTCTCTTCTCCCCCGACCCTCTTAACATTGATGTAGGTTTAAGTTGTTTCAGTTG
Source organism: Aphrophora alni (assembly GCA_963513935.1). NCBI lineage: Eukaryota > Metazoa > Arthropoda > Insecta > Hemiptera > Aphrophoridae > Aphrophora > Aphrophora alni. The sequence continues at coordinate 87,392,860 of OY740775.1, forward strand.
TCATCCTCTAATCAAAAATGAGCAATACAACTTGAAACCGATAAAGACGGCAAAATCTCTAAAGATCAACTTGAGATTTAAATTTTTTCTTGTCAATTCCATCGGCTTTTTGTAAAAGATTCAGTAACTAAAATTGCGTTATCATCAGGGTGGTGCTTGACTTCTAAATGGTTGAATTTCCAGTTACTACGAAGACTTACAGTTTTTGGTTATAATTATGCCAAATCTTCAATAAACTAATAAACAAAACCAGATGGTTACACTTTATTGTTGTACGAACATATGACGACATAGCCCTGATCCAATAGTATCAACTGATAGTCTACATTCGAGCACCCGTGTATATTATTGATTATTGTACCAGTACATTAAACAATTCAAAAAGGTATGATATGGTATTAATTTAAGTAATGGCTGTGAATTGGCATTATACATGTCAACATAACTATAATCCCTTCTATATGTGTGTCCTAAAATACACATTAAAACTCGGAAGTTAAGTGTTTTATATCCAGAAAATCTTACCCATTATATACTGTATTTATATCTATGTATTAATACATTTTAAAACATCTTAAAGCCTGAACATACAACAACTACTTTCTTACCAATTTAAGTTTAAAAATTTAACAATTAAAAAACTTTATTAGAAAAAAGAAAAACATATTAAGAACTGTTTGAATACAATTACAAAATTTTAGATCGTTTTATTGAGTTTCAGGGTAAAAATATAGATTTCTGAATTTCGCCAAATAGATAATTTGTTATTTAAGATTTGTTGAAATAAGTTTGGTTGATGTGGTAGATTTTGTTACGTTTTTAGAGGTTAGAGATTTTATTATATTATTTTCATCAATAATGAATAAGCAATAAATATACGATTTAAATAATATGTTTCTCAATCTACACATATCACGAAATGTTGATTACTTATATATATATATATATATATATATATATATATATATATATATAATGTATATTACATTTTTTTTCAGTAAAGGTGAATCTAATTTTGTTAAAAAGTTTATTTCTCTTTCTTTTTTTTTTTTTTTAACTGTGTAAATGCAAAACCTGTCAAATTATTTGGTAAAACAAGTTCTAGTGATGTATAATACGATAATGAAAATAATTTACAATGATATTATTGATTTATATGGCTATAGTTGACAGGACATTCACATTTAATTTCAATCTGTTTTACTTCAAACATTAAGAAAAGTTAACCAATACAGTTACCTCATGGATTCTCGGCACTGCACGTGTTAGTTAAAATACATAATCATTAAATAATTTTAAATTCCCGGTAATTAAATTAAATTTAAAATTAGTTTTAATTTTTTTTTGTTTTTTATTCTAAATTGATTGAACATACTTCAAACTATTTGTCAGAGATTAGTTATGAATATTTTTGTATAAAACTCTAGTATTTCAAAATATTTTATCAAGGTCAATATTACTTGGCGTAATATTAGTTATTTTATAATTTTGTTAAATAGTAATAAAATATTAATTAAACTAACTTTCAACTTAACACATAATTTGTTCACATCAATATGTTTCACTTTTGTATTATAGCAAAAACTAACGTCGCAGCCAGGTTGATTATTATTGGAAGTAAATTTAAGTTTATATCAAAGAGACCGGAAGATATCACTGTGTTCTCATGAATAAGCCGATAGTATATATGTTTCAACTGCTCTCTTGAAATCTTGTTATCATTCAAAGTGAAAGTATTGGTAATGTTGTTTCTTACTTTACATATTTCTGTTTCCAGAAGTGTACAACATAAAAGACTTGAACAGACGTGAATAGAAGATATCAATATGAAAGCTACAGGTCCAATGATAATTTCTTTTTGTTTTAATTCACAGTACATAAATGCAGACACAGTAAACATTTCAATGTAAATAACAATGAACCATGCGACACTGGTGCTAAAGTAGTCCTTAATCAAAGCCTTCACTTCAAACAGTTCTTTCAAGGCTGTTTTCACTACTTTTATCTGTCGAAATTCATTTTCTTCATCTGAAAATAGCCCCCCTGTACATTCGACAGGAAGAAGTAGGCTACACTAAGTAAGGAAATGTTCGGTAAATTTCTCTGTAGCGGTAAATTTAAATTTGTTATGCTCTTCCCCAAAACTTGCAGACGTGGACGAACTGTTAATGTTAATAAGCAAAAGTTGGTAATCATTGACCATAGAATTCCTGTTAAATGTAAGAAGTTAACATGAGCTGCATGGGTCACTACGAGGCTGTCAAAGTAAGTGTAAACTGGAAGACATTTGCACAGTATGACAAGAACGATTACATTCATTGCAACAGCTATGATCGCGTATTTTCTATGTGTACAATACTCAATGAAGTGTCCTAAGCTTTCTAGTCGGGCATCAACTCTTTTTAATTTCTCAAACATAAGAACAATGGTTTCGTATTTTTTCAACGTTTTACACAATAAATACAGAATACTGAAGCGCGTACACAAATGCATGCCTATGTTTGTCCACTTTGCAAAAAAAATCTGCTTTTCCAAAAGTCAGTGGACGCACCACTACTACTGAACAAAATATAGTATTTAAACCAAAGAGAAGTTGCGTGTACTTTGCAAAGATTTCGTTTCTACACAGTTCCGTTAACGACAGGATCGATGTACCAAAAACACAGGACATTAAAGTAACTGGAGCATAACTCCATACCAGATCCTGTGCCATTACGGACAAACTAGGACAACTTTATTGAATAGATTTGACCTCAAGTTTGTTTTGATACCGTAGCTATGGATATGACATATTGTTTTAAAGCTTCAATAAATATGTGACTGAGTGTCGCATCAAAGAAAAACTCCAACATTAGTGCAAATCAATACATCAAGATAATACCAGTTTGTTAATATTTATTAATTCAGCAAACTTATTACATTAAAACTATCAATAATATAGTTTTGCACATTTCAGATATATATATATATATATATATATATATATATATATATATATATATATATATATATATTTCCAAATATTTTAAATAGTTTTTTTTAAATCTTATTACAATTGTTTTATTTACATTATCGTACACGAATCATAACTTCAACTTATATTTAGACGACATTGAACATTTATTTAAAATAGAGGATGATCTACAAAGGTCTGAAAGCGGTGGTGATGGTGAAGTAAGGGTGAATAGTTTAAAAAAGAAATAAATTTGATGACATCAGGTCACTGAAAGTGAAACCTAATCAATCAGGAGGAGAGGGACTTGATCAACTGGAGAATCGATGGTGACTGTAGCAGACATTTATTCCATGTCAAAAAGACAACGACAAAAAAAAACTTACAAAATAATAACAATAATCTACATTATAATAAAAAACTTGCTAATAATTTATTGTTAAAACCAATTATGCTTTACGCTTCCAGCTAGAAACATATTTTCACAAGAAACTGAACTAGCTCCCACAGCTGTTTTAATATTTACATTAACAAGGTTATGTTGGAAACAGTTGTCCTCATAATTTTGTTTCCAAAATAATATGTTTTGTGTTTTAAAGTTGGTACAAACGAACGTATTTTCTGGTTTCTTCATTTCTTTTGAAATTAAGATATTTTAAGTTATAAAAATACAATTCAATTTGCAAATCATAGACAGAAAAGAAAACAGTGTTTAATAAGAACAGCTCTAAACACTTTCAGCCTGTTATCTGTTATTACAAATGCTTTCAGAGTTTCAAACACATTTAAAGCGATTTTCTTCCTTTAAGTGCAGAATGCAACGTGAAATGGATTCAATATATAAACAACCGCAGCCGGATTCAAAGCTTCTCTGTAAATTATTCATAAAAAAGTAGAACACAATATGTTTTAATCGGCCAAACAACAAATTACTGTTTAACGAACATAAATAATAAAATATCAGAAAACAAAATCAAGCTGTCGTATAAGACATTTTGTTTAGAACTAAATGTATTTAATAAAATATTGTTTGAAATTAATTTACATTTATATTGTTGAATATAGTTAAATTAACTAATTACATTGAAATTATATTGTAAAGTACTAGCATATACTTGCCTCGAACAAACCTACATTTAAAAACAAGGTATACAAATAATGATAATTTCTCAAAGTCTATTCCAATCATTGGCAGAAATTTATTCATTAACATTCAAAGTATTACACCAAATTTCTTATTTCTTATCTAACGATACTTTTTCCATCTTTATTCCAGCTTAATAAAATGATTACAGTTGTCAAGTTGATAACTAATGTCCATCAATGGTCTCCACAGTTCTTGAATTCTGATTGGTCAATGTCCGACCGCCACGATGAATCCTATGACTGTCTTGTTACAACGCTCACCAATTATGGATTATTTTCACTCATATTCGCTCTCAACACTCCACTGTTTAAATTAGTAAAATGTGTTTTAAAAAATGACAACACGTAACTTAGTTTTGGTATTAAATGTTGAGCTTTACTTATGAGAAAAATTAAACAGTATAACAAACACACAGAACACAATTCTCATAAAAAATACGCCTAAGTATCAGACGCGTTTCAACGATAAGGTCGTCCTCTTCAGTGATACACGAGCTACACCAATCAAACTATAACATAAACAATATGTTATAGTTTGTTTGGTTTGTTTGTTTATAGAGTTTATAACAACTCTTATGTTATAGTTTGATTGGTGTAGCTCGTGTATCACTGAAGAGGACGACCTTGTCGTTGAAACGCGTCTGATACTTAGGCGTATTTTTTATGAGAATTGTGTTCTTTGTGTTTGTTATACTGTTTAGTTTTGGTATACGAGTATTTCTAATGTATGTTTATGAACTCTTTGAACTGTGGTAAATATTTGTGAAAGACGCTGAACGACGTTAAATCAACATTCAATTCAGATAGCATTAAAAGCTTGGCCAAGTCAACATATCACCGTTGACTCAATCAAGGTAGGAAAACATCAAATATAATTAGTTAATATAGACAAATGTTTTATTAAACAAACCCTATCATATTAATTATAATTATGTCTCTACCATCAAGTAAAGTGGTTTTACAGATAATTTCAGTTTTCAGCTTTGTTATTTCTTAAACGCAACACGCTACAATATTTACATACGATAAAGGAACGACCATTGGTCGTAAAGATCTTAAAATTTCTCGAAATTTTTAAAATAAATATACTCACAATTCGCTGTGGAAGATATCTTTTTAATATTAAAATTAAAGTTACCAGAAATAAACGCTAGGAAGCTATTATGTAAGCAGTGTATAATGGAAAGTTTAATTTTATTTTTTTTTTGCTGTTTTATCTCTAAGCTATTGAACAACCATACTTCTACAATAATTATCACTTTGCACGTTAGATAGAATAAAACGTATTTTAAAGTTAAGTTATTGTAACTCATGTACCGTTGATGACGGCAACTTTGTCGTTGAAACAAGTTTGATTATGTAAACGTTATTTTTGTGAGATCTTGTGTTCGAGAGTTTTATTCTATCTTAGATTATCTCACAAATCAAGCTCAATATTTATTTATCTCTTTGCTTGTTGCTTTCCGTCTTCACTTATCAAAAAGGAACACTAGTTCTAAAGTTGAGTATCAAAGACAATTAAAGACTATATGAGTGACATGAGAGGAAAAGAGTTAACAGAACTACACGCACAACACAAGAAACAACTATAAACATACTAGGCCAAAGTAAAGATACTGGGCAAAGAGTGTATGCGCCGAAGAAATAGAATTAACGTAAACGAGGTGAACAAACTTTGCTTTTTCTCGTAACCTAGAAACTACACACCTCGAATAATTAAATAGATGCGTTTTTAAAGAAGAAGTTTTATAGTCAATTAAATTTTTTTATTGGAAATATTTTTCATTCCAAATTATGAGTGAAATTTATCAATTCATAAACATCCAAAAAATCATTTTTTAGGAAACAAATTTTAAATTGTTATATTATTTAATGATACGAATCGGAAGGAAAATATTACTTTAAAATGTTGTTATGTGGTTTATTTTAATTACGCCTTGTCATTATTATGTTTTATATGAATTATAAACTGGTGTTTTTTCCAAAATATTCTATAACCACTGTATTCAGAACTAAAAGTAAGGTGCTATAAATAGGTATTTGAAGGCCACTCTCTATGGAACTGTAACATCTGTTCTGATGTTTCATCACTATGACTGTGTTAAACCAATATATTTTCCCTTCATGGCCCATAACGTCTTGAAATTTTCGTGGAGATATTGAATATAAATTGATTAAATTTATTGGAGTGTAAAAAATATGTGCTGTATTTTTTGGCGGTTTATAACTAAATTGCATCTAATTCCAGAAGCTAACGGATATATTATATAGAACCATTTGCACTTATAAAATTTCGGCAGTTAATATTACATAAAGTATTTTAATAATATACAACAGTTTCAAAATCCATGTAAATATTCAGAAATACATATTTATGAGTTATTACTAAATACGGTTTTATTTAAGCTAAAATTTACGATTTTAATTTATAAGATGCTATTGTCATTGTAACTTTATGTATATCCCTATAAACTGACGCAAAGTTTTTTAGCACACTGAAGTTTTGCTCTGATCAGCACATTGTCAAGCCGATATCTTTATAGTGGCAAGATGCTGAGCCCGCTTATCTTAATTTATCACAACGATAGTTTGTGACTCGTCATATGTTAATGAACCGACAATCAAATACGATAAGTTAATCTGTAACTAGCAGCTAAGATCAATAATATAACAAAATATCGGTAAAATACTTTATTAGTTCACGTAACTGTGTTTAGGTTATGATTTCATTATAAGCTGGATTAAATTGAACAAGAAATCAGTGAGGCAATTATTTGTAGATACGATTTAAATGTAAATCATGTAAATGTTAGCAGATAGCACGCATGAACAGGGTACATTCGTTCGTGAAAATGTTAGAACAACTGCACTGTATATATATGATGTTTATAAAATGCACTAAATATTTTTAAACAATTTATTAACATAAATTTATATCATGGTCATTGATGTGTTAATTTTATGTTCATTTTTGATTGTATAATAGACTCATTATAAATTAATTGTTAATTACTATCTGTATTAACTGGTCCTCGAACACAACAAATTCTTCAAAACTTATCAAATACTGATAAATTATCTCAATTATTTGTTATTATGTGAATATATTTGTGTCAGAAGTAAAATGTTATAATTATGTTGCAGCCATTTTCAACTGGTTAGTGTAAATGTTGAACTAATTAATACTCTTAATCAATTTCAAAGTTAAAATTTTAGTATTTTTTAACGGTTCTATTGTCTAAACAATTTTCTAAAACTAAATAATAATTTCCTTGCAGTATTTAGAAAAAGAGAAAATTCTTGGAAATGAAAGACTAGGGGTGCCGTGATTTATTACCCTCCCTCAAACCATAATCTTTGAAATATTACTATATCAAACATTAAGCTAAAATCTATCTACAACTTGTATCTACTTCCTAAGGTAAGGTGTAGAAACAATGTAATTACTATTTAGTGTAGAACATTTACATAAACAAACTGTGAGTGGACATTGCAAATTATAAGGTTTTTATAAGATTTTAAACATCATGACATAAACAAATCGAAAACTAGGTGCGTATTTTAAGAAATAGCAATATTAGTAATATTATTATATGTAAAATCCTATTTCTATTTTCGTTGTCATAATTTGTAAGCGATATTTAATGACACCTTAATGGTTTCTTAAACAAGCAGACAACACGTTTTCTTGAGTTTGAACGTCCTGACAGTGTTGTAGAGAGGCCACAGCATAGTAAGCGTGTAACCATTTGGTGCGCTGTGTCAGGGAGTGGCGTAATTGGTCCATACTTTGTAGAGAACAATAATGAAAATCCTCTTACTGTAAATCAGGACCGATATAGGGCCATTCTTGATCGTTTTATATGAGATCTCAGGAGATTTTATCGTGCCCGAAACCTGTCTTTTTGTTCTAATGATTCCAACAAGATGGCGAAACCAGCCACACTGCCTTAACAAACATTGATTTCCTTCAAGAAATATTTGGCAACCACCTCATCTCCCTTAGACACTTTCCTTACCCAGCCCACTCCCTCGATCTTACACCACCTGACGCCTACGTCTTGAATGAGAAGATTTTCCGTGAAGAGCATGTTATTAACCCGAATTTAACCGAATTTCCTTCCTTTTACTTGTATATGTTGGTAAAACTATGTAAATATAATCTTACAATTTCAGTAATGTTTATTTTGGCGCATACTGTATTTATGAGCCTGGTATTCTTCACATTTTAAACAGGGATTTAATTAAGACAAGTATAACTATAACACATATTCTATTTTTATAAATAGCTTGTAAAATATTCACGTGTTTTTTCATAGTTCAAAATGAAATTTACCAAGGCAATGGTTTAAGCTTACACTAGTAATAATCTCTCTCCTAAAACTGAACTTTTAGAGCTCTTTTCTAATCTGTAAGTATATTAACATTGTTTCCGTCTTTTAAGTACTTCCATCACTGATTATAACCCTATAGACTTTCATGAATCTCACTGATAACAATAAAACATGTTTTATAATATAATTTGCACAATGTTTATTAATAGGAAATCATAAAATCTTTTAACTACCACAAATTATCCCTAAAGAACAAAATAAATTGTAAATTTACCCAAAGGTTCAAATTAAAAGATTTCTAATAAAGAAACAAAGTCATACCATATAGCTTAATTCTAAAAATAGTTGTTATTATATATATATATATATATATATATATATATATATATATATATATATATATATATATATATATATATTACAACAATGATTTTAATAAATATTAAAATGAGTCTTGTTGAAATTCATGAATGATGATGGAATGGTGTTTCAGCTTTAAACAACAAGTATACAAAATACAAAAGAAATTGACTAGTTAAGCTGTACGAAAATAGACACCTTGCCTTCGAATACACTAATAATGTCGCGGGCTCAAGAAGACAATCCTTGGTCAACAAATATGAAAGATGAAAGAGAGATATATAATACGAGACTAATAAATGAAGATCTTGATAGGATCTTACGAGAGCCCTTGACGGTAAAGATATATACAGTGTTTCAAGAATATGTATCTTAATTTTGTGAAATGATTTATGGAAACAAAATAAAGAAAAATTGTTCCTATAAATATATTTATTATAAAAAGTAATGATAATTGAGACAAATTAATCAGGGAGTTACTTGATACGACGTATGTGGTTGAGTAATTAACAAATGTTTCTATATTCAAGAATCATTTCATAATAAAAATGTAGTATAAAAAACAGCGATTTATTGTAAGTAGAATTAAAAAGTTAACAATAATTATATAAATACACGTCAATTCACAGTTACGAATACTCAATATATTTATGTAAATACATTTTGAAATGTAATGTAGTCAAGAAGTTGACATGCATGATTGCGGATTCCATATCCTGACGGAAGTAAATCGATGTCATTCAGATAAGAAGAACTTCGTGCTATGAACATAGCGTGCAACATTGTGATAGAGAATTTCAAAACTCGTATTTCATGTCAAATATTTATCTTTGAGAAAATCATTATTATAAGTTTAAAACTTTATATGAAAAGCTTAAACTAATGAATGACTTTGGTATTTCCTCAGACGTACTATAAAATTCAATTAGGTATAATATTACTTCATTTTGTTGAAATCTATTTTATTTCTCTCTTAATACAACAGTTATAATTTTTAGTTTCACTAGTATTTATTAATAACGTCAAACGTGAGTTTATTAAAATCCCTATTTTTTTTATACCAAATCATAATAATGTACAAATATATATATATATATGTTTGGTATTCTCAAATTCATAAAGAATGTTTATAATTTATTTTTCAAGATTTTTGTACCTACATTTGATTTAGCTGCAAAGTAGTGATTGTAACAATGTTACACGAGTTTAAGGTGCCATCATTTTAATTACACAGTATCCTCAAGGTAGGAATCTTTCTGGGGTGGAGTGGAAAAGAGGGGCCTCCACACTTCGTTTGTTGCGTTTGCTTTCAGCGGTACAACCCAATAAAAATATATAGACCTCAAATGCTTCTGTCTAAACGTCTACCCTACTTTCGTTTCTTTTATCGGTGTAAATGAGAATAAAAGTTTACAAAATTAAACTTCTGAGAATTAACTTGTAATTAAACTTTACGAATTAAATGTAGCTAAGCAGTAATGTACCTAGTTTTCTTGGAATGGGTTGTACCGTCAAGTCAGGTTAAGAAAACAAGTAGAAGGGAGGACACGCCCATTACACCAGACACACTCCTAGTCTGAAGGTACTATAGTAATATAAATAATACAATGCAATGCAAGCAGACATTAATAATAAGTGCCAAAAGTTGGTAGCATGGGGTGAAAGTTAAATCGTATTGGTATATCAAGATCGCTGCCAGTGGTTTAGCTTTGTTTGAAACAAGTTGTTACACAGATTTTCCTGTACGTATAGCCTATAAGTACTTACATGACATCGTCACTAACGTCCTCATAGACGTGTAAATATTAAAAAGTATCCAGTATACGAAGTATATAGTTTCTTTTAAAATTGCAAACAATTCTTGACACTTCCTTGTCTCAGAAACATTAAAAATTGGATTTCGACATATCGTCCTACCGTCATCGTTGTCTGTATGTAGTTACATTAAATTAGATAAAAATTAGCAGAATTAATTCAGAATGTTACCAACCCGGATCTCTATTATGCAATGTTGCGAAGATATTCGTATGTCAATAGTGAAGTTATTATAACAATGGAATTTCGAACAGACCTCCCAAGAAAGTTAGATATTATTATCAGCTAACAGTGACGCTACCGACACTACGTTATTAGTGGAAGCTTCTTTATAAAACACAGATACGATGGCTGTCTGAGCCAAGACACTAACACGAGCGAAGCGAGGGGAGAACTTTTAATATTTACATTTCTACGAATACCAGACGTCAAGAAAATAGCGATACACACAATTACATTGATGAACGTATAAAATATTCCTCACAAGGTCTAAGTGCCCAACAACTTTTGAGTGTTATATTTATAGGATCTGCATGATGGGGCTAATCAACTTGTTTATTGAAACAATAACATAAGTTTAGATATTGGATCTTGAAATTTTATTAAACCAAAGTTTCTTTATTCTGTGAGTAGGTTTAAAACATACAAATGACTCCATTTTGTCACTGACAGTTCCTTCGCACAGTATGACAAATGACGTTATGCAGAGAGTTTAACGCTTCAGTTATTTCTGACATAAGTGGTAAAGATGTCACTTTCCAGGATGTCTTTATTTGATTTTGATTAGACGTGTGTAAAATGTGGAACTGTTAAAATCTTAGAATCCATTAAATTATGTTGATTAGAAAAGCTAATTGTTGTTATTATTTAATATATCCTAATCGGTTAAATGGTAGCTCAGGACAAATTACTGCTGACTGATTATGTAAGAGAAACTTGGACCCTTATTAACTCTCATTATTATTAAGATATCTAATCACGGATAAGTACAATCTTCTTTGTAGTAAATGGTTGTTTCTATAAACACGCACTTTTTATTTTTGGACTTAAGCAAAATGGGACGGTAAGCGATACATCATTCTAACGGGTTCGATGAGATAAGAAAAATCACGTTAAGAAAACTATTTTTGGAAAAGGATAACTAATCTAGCGTCCGTTAATCTGATTGTATTAAGGAAATTGCATCTAGGAACCTCAACTTTCTTATTTGTGACTCTTCTCAGGTCCTCAAGAAGTCTTAATTTTGGGTGTTTGGCCCTTCAAGGGGTAGGCGTAACTCAAAAATGTCAATTCCTATGCATGGCTATGTAATACCTCTTTTTAGAAGTCTTGATGGCAAGAGGCAAACAGAAGAAGAAACAATATTCACACCATGCGGACTAAAATGATAGCCGATAGCATTAAGATATGAACAAGGAAAAAAACCCCAAACCACAAAATAACACAACTACACAAAACTGTATAATGCGTTTATATTACCTTATGTATATTTCGATAGCTCTACTATAATCTTCAGGTACACTACTGTGTAGTGTGTCTCTAATGTGTTATTTTGTGGTTTGGGTTTTTTTACTTGTTCATATACAAACACCACAGTGCTCTTGTCATTTATTTAGTATTAAGATAGTTTAAAAATCAAAATGGATTAGTCTTAAATTTTATATTAAATTTATTTTGATAAATTTTTGTTGTTAATAATTTCTATAATTTCAACCAATCAAATGTTCAAACTAAATGTCCAACGATCCAACCTAGCCTAACGTAATCTAACCTAACCTAACCTATCCTAACCTAACCTAACCAAACCAACACAATGACTCATTTTTATACAAATATAATGTAAGATTCCTTGTTTATTTCAACTTGTTGAATAATCAAATAATTTTTTCCAGCTCTCAACAATATTATCGTAACAACGTATTACACTAATGGAACTCCTGTGTTCAGTACTAATGAAGTAGTATTGCAACAGAGCGGAGCATCTCATCATTACACACACAATATTGAAGTCGTTTTAAAATATTAATTTTCGAACTAAAGGACAGGTCATAAGAACGAATCGCCACTTCAGTCTCCTGGCTAATATAAAATAAATTTCTTAAAGGGAAATCAGCATTAGTTACATAAAGTTTAGAAAACAGAATTTCAGACAAATGCTAAGGATTAATTCCAGAATTATTTAGAACATTTATAAATATATATATATATATATATATATATATATATATATATATATATAAATGCTCCCCCACCGAATATAAAAAGAAAAATTTATTGATAGTAAAAGAAAAATGTTTATTGTAATTTATGTTACACCCTGCACAATTATCAGTTTAATTTAATTTAGTTCATAAATATTTAAAAAATTTCTGTCATTTTTTTACCATACAACTAACTGGAATATTTACTTTTAAATCTGCATGTAGTTGTTGTTCTGCTACAACCTTGGTATCATTTGTTTCTGACATTTACATTAATATTTTCACGTACCTGATGACTATGGTGACAAGAAACTCTGAAGTCCCTGTATAAGCTGGACGCCACATTTAATGTCTTCCTCAGTTGACCTAAATACAGATTTTATTATGTGACGAGACGCCTTGCCATAACGAGGTTAATATCGATTCCCTTGTTATTGTGTCAAAAATGACAATAGCTCTTTGTTTGACAGCAAGATGCAGTCCATTAACTGCCCTCCTACTTATCAGGTAGCATCCATCCTGACCTTTTAATTTATGTTTTAAAACTAACATAACAGAATGAAATATATTCATAATCTATGTATTTATTAAACCAAAGTTGATGGGTTGTCATCATGGTACTTACCTAGCCCTAATATACAATGTAATATAAGGAATAAATGTAATGCGCAAAAGTTGGTATCATGGGTCTTGTAGGATATGTTAGTATGAGATCAACAGGGATCAAAAGGGAGTCATAACATTTTTGAACTAACAAATACGTAAAACACAATAAACTAAGTAAAACATAACTTATAAAAAATAACAATAAATGTAAGGCACAAATAAATAAACGAGATTACAACAACAATTGTTTTACAATTTTCAAATATATGTGCTCTAAAGTGCGTAGTAAATTTATTATAAAATAAATTTAAACAACTTATAATATAGAATAATTAAAAAAACAATAGTGGAACTTTAAAACTATTGAAACTAAGAGCAAATGAATGTAAATTTTACTTCGTGTAGTTGTATCTTGGAATGTGTGTGTGTGAATGTTGAAGATTAGATGTTAAACGTTTCATGATAAAAATTACTTATTCAACCATTGTAACATTTATATACATTACATTCAACTAACTGTAATGTCGTTATAAAGTTTTTCAAAATCAAACCTACTGAATCTGAAAAGCTTTTACAGAGTGTTAATATTTTTTTGTTGAAATACTAAAGATTTATTTTCAAATTACACAGACTCAAATAATTTTATTTAAGCTTAAATATTTACATTACAGTAGTTTTGTAAAAATATCAATGCCTTTGAAAGCGTACGTTAAAAATATTGTGTAAATTTCAATTCATAAGACTGTAAAGAGTACTTTGTAAGACAAGTGAAATAAATTATATTACATTTTAAAGTGGAAAAGCGACAGAAAAACACTTTTAGTTTTGTAAGAATTTTGAAGAATAAACGAATTTCTCCGAAGAAGGTTTAAAACCGCGTTGGTTGTGCAATAAACGGGGGAGAATGTTTATTTATAAAGATGCTGTAAAAAGGATATTATATTTTTATTAAAGGAGAATATATAATAGTCTCATTTTTTCCCCTTCAATATTGATCAGTAGCTTCTTACTGTCCACAAACTTTGTCCTCAAAATCAAACTTTAACCAACTAAAACTAATCGTCACCAAAAATGTCATTCCAGTAGTTGTCAATCAACAAGAGGAAATGAACGTTGCGTGTCGTCTTCAGAAAAATATATACAAAGGCCTAAACTTGCTTTGTTGGTGCCTTAAACAAGTCTTAGTGTAGTCGTATTTGATTAAATTTGAGCTTTTAAAAGACTTCAGATGGATCCATACCTTTTTATTCCAATGAGCTCCCGTTAACCAACTCTATAGACCAACTCTTGTTCTCTTCCGACATTGAGGCTCTTAGAGTATACAACTTCTTTATATTCTTACTTTTTATAAAAGCGGTGATAACCGAAAGGTTTATCGTCTTAAACAAAACGCAATTTGCTTGAACATTTTACTCGTATAAATCAAATGTAATAAAGCGCAGACAACCGAAAATCTTTAGCGCCTACATTTTGGAAAGGGAACTTACTTTCCTAAAACACCTCGTACTTTGGAGATTATCACAAATTCGTATTCTTCATTACTCTACACGTGATACAGTTAGGCTGCAGTTTATATTTAAGTTGTTAATTAATTAGGTACATTTGTTATTAAAATACAACGATATAATTAAAAATACAATTTAACATTACCAAAAGAAATTTACAATATTGAATTACAGGTGCAAGTACTCTTTCACCGAGAAAATACCGCTGTGTCTGGTAAAATGCAAGATTTTATAAAATGCACTTGCAGAATGCAGCTGATATCTTACAAGAAACCTGGCATTAACTCAAACTATCGTTCCTAACTTAAGGTTTTCTTGTGATTTCTACTTAAATTACTCAAGTTATATATGTTTATATTGGAAAATAAGTTCTAGATATATAAATACATTCCTATAACATTTAAAACCTAAAGGAGCTTCAAGCTTTAAAAATAAGTTGTAATAAACTAATTATACTAAAGACCGTAGGTACTTGGTGGAATTTCATTTTAAATAAATTAAATCGACAATTTTTTTTTTAGTATAAACCACAATATTTTAATTGAAACTTGTCGACCATGGTTTCGCTAGTTAAAAAATTGACAAGGACTTATAGAAGAAATTCTTGTAATCGTCGTCAAGCTTAGCACGTTTCAATTAAAATATTGTGGTTTATACTAAAAAAATATTTTTTTAAATTTTTTAATATAATATTTATTAATAAGTTCTAAATTTATAATACAATCCTATTTCATTTAAAACCAAAAGGAGCTTCAACCTTTAAAAATAAATTCTAGATTTATAACACATTCCTATATCATTTAAACCAGCAGGAGCTTCAAGCTTAAAAAATAAGTTCTAAATTTATAATACATTCCTATAACATTTAAAACCAACAGGAGCTTCAAGCTTTAAAAATAAGTTCTAAATTTATAACACATTCCTATAACATTTAAAATCAAAAGGAGATTTAAGGTTTAAAAATAAGTTCCATAATAATCCCAACAGTTATTAAAAATACGAGTTAAGTTTTAAGATCTGTAACGTGGAACTAGTTATTCATTTTCTCGCGCTGTTTCTCATTTCGTTTAATTCCTATTAAAAGACTTTTTATTTTTAATTATTTATAAAATTTGCGCTACTCAAACTGTAGAAGATAGTTCTGCAATATTAAAAATAAATTAACTACGAAAACTGATTAAATCTTGAAAACATCAAACGTCCTGCGGTCGGTACAAAGCGGATATTATTCATACTATTGTGGAAAATGGAAATACATTGTTACAAAATAATAGATATCAGCCCTTGATTGTTTCTGTTACTTTTACTTATTTTTTTTATGAATGTTCGTCCCTAACGTAAAGGGGAAAATAGTTTTGTTTAAATAAACGGAAACATCTTGATCCCAGGAATTTAGTATTTATCTAGAATATCAGTCAGTAACCAATAACTACTCAATTACATTTAATCAAACACAATTCTCGAAGATGTATTGACTCTGTAATCATTTACTTTACCATTGATATTTTATTTTCACTATTTATTGGAGGTATTGAACAACAATATATTGAAGTTAAAATATATCATGATTATAAGTCATTCCATTATAGATACCTTAGAATCTATACAATTTTATTTTGTAGTTTTATAAAAATTATATATCGCCATTCACTGCTGGAATTTTCACGGTGTTGGATTTAACGTAGATTCGATCATATATTACAATTTTGTTAATACTTTAATGTTCGAGTTGTAAATGCGCTTCAGATTTATTTTACTACATGTAGATTATTAGTTTATAGAAACCAATCTGGTTATTTCATCCCCTGAATGGGTTTTCCCAAAGTCAAAACTTAGCTAAATCTCATTATCTCTACACCATTCATTGTATTTCAAGAAAATTTTTAAATCCATTTTAAAGATAAATTTACAAAAAAGCTCCCAGATTAGAAATTGATATTGAGTGTAACTAAAGTATACAAATATATCTGAGAGAGTAGTAAATTCAGTACAACTGTCGTTGGATTTAAAATAGTCACTTTTGGTCCTAATTCATGCAGAACTCAGAATGAGTTGTAAAACTCAAAATCTAATTTGATTTTATATAAACAATTCATCTTACTTATTTGTACTCTAATTTGATTAAAAGCCCCGAAAATAAGAGTGAAATGTTTTCAGACACCTTTTATGCGCCATTATAAAGAAGAAAGAGTAATGTTAAAGTTGGTTTTTCGTGTTATGAAAATCTTAATGGAATAATAAACACGAAAATCTTAATAAATCTTAATAAAATTTTAATTAAAAACAAAATCTAATAATACCAGAAGACATTAGACAAATTACTGCGCTGATAAGCCTCCCCTAATTTAAATTTACCCTTCTACCTAATTGGCACACAATCCACTATCGTGTTTGGAATTTCTACAACAGGTTTTATTTTTAACTATTTTTTATTTCAATTTTTTTGTTGTTAAATTATTTCGTTTAATTCAATAATTTGATTTACTGATTGTTATGATATTGTTTTGATTACTACTAAGCAAAACAATTTGATTGGATCATTATGGCAGTTTTATTTATTTAGACCATTTATACCCAGCCCGATCATGCAGTGTAATAGAAGCAGATTGTCTAAAAGTAATTTCCAAAAGTCGGTTTCCTGGACCTTGTAGGAAATGTTATATTGTATTTGTAGATTAATTGGTCTTATCCGGTAGGATATACTGGTTCAAAGCAGTTGTTAACACAAGATTTCTGAATCTCGTAATTTTGTATATCTCTACTTTCTTGATGAGAGTAGATGTGTATATATTAAAATTCTCCACTCCCGTAGTATCTCGTAATCTAAGTATATCACATTGTCTATGACACATTGTTTTCATAAAACACTTGTTAAACTGTTTAAACAATGACACAATTAATATAAACACACGATACATTTTATGCATAATTTTGAAACCTTTGCTGCTCACTCCTAATTTATAAATGAAAGTTCAACAGCAATATTAATTACCATATAGCAGTGAACAATTTAATTACCATATAGCAGTGAACAATTTAATTCACACTTATTAAAACTTACTCTGTAAACTAGATACTAAGGATTGACCATTTGTATAAGTTTTGTTGGTAATCTGTTTTGTTTAGGATTTACATAAGCATGCTTTGCTCAAAAATGAATACCGATGTCGGGGTCACACAAAATAAACATAAATACTTGCCCTATCAACCAGCTGAATATCAAATAGATTATTTTATACGATTTGCATCTAATAAAATCTTAATATTTTTTCATGAATACATTTATATAATATTATTTAATCGTTAGAAATCACAGTTATATAATTATAATACACGTGTTAAATACAATTTAAAATGTTATATAGTACCCGTACCACAACTCAAACTTACAAAGAAGGATAAGTTTTGTTTAATCATTTAGAGGCTGTAATCAACCAAAATTTGATCAAAATAGTTAGAGATGATTTTGAGAAAATAGTAATACTAACGGCAGCTACTCCCTAATTTTAAGTTATGGAAAAAAAATAAAAATTCTTTAGATATGGCCGAAACATCCCTAAATTTAATGTTTGATATGAATCTGACCACGTGTTTTGGCTAGAACACTGCACGTACAACATACGACAGAGATAAAAAAAACAGTTTTACCGCCTCTATTATTTACGACAAACCCTTAGATTGCAATGTAGTTTAAACTTTTAAATATCTAACATTTAAGTAGTCTACCATACAAAAAATATTTTGAGATTTTGTAAACTTGATTGTGTTATACAGTTAAGTGAACTAATAATACTGAAATTATTGATGAACAATTACCACAGTTTTTAAAAACAAATTTGAATCACCCAACATTTAGGAAAACCAATCGTAAATCGAATCACTAATGTATTCAATTCCCCAAATTAACCCTAAAAACTGAATTTATTTCATCGAAGTCGAACGTTGCTTCTAAAGTCTTTTAATAAAAAGTATGGACAACGTTCCACCCCATCTGCTCCAATGACAGTCTTCAGTTATTGATTAAACACAAAAGATAGGTTTAAGTACCGTAATTAAAGTCCTACTTCTTAAAATAAATGGTTTCCTTTATATAAATTGTCTCTGTTAGTGATTCAAATCTATGGACGAAGGTGCGTAAAGGAAACAGCTGTTGAAGTTTGGAAATAATTGGTTATTATAAAAATAAATTTTCTTCTTAAAATTTTGTTTTGTAATATTATTATTCCTTCTTGTTTAAAGGCAAAAAACTTCTCGGTCATCATAGTCTTGGGATCGCCATAGTGGTGCCCTTAGATCTGATGGACAGGTTATTATAATGTTTTGTTTACCTTGTAAATGTGTGTGTGTGTGTGTGTGTGTGTGTGTGTGTGTGTGTGTGTGTGTGTGTGTGTGTGTGTGTGTGTGTGTGTGTACTATACGAGTAATTTGTGTATCTGTGTGTGTACGTGCGTGCATGCGTGTAAGTGTGTGTGTAAATTGTATGTCACGCAAGAATAAGTATATTATTTAAAACAAATAACCCCCATTTTAATCTGACCCAATATTATGGCATTGTGATCCAGACCATCAGGAAGTTAGTTTAAAATTAATTAGAAAAAATAGTTTGTTACTTGAAAATATAACTCATTAAAAAAATGTTTTAATCTAACCCAATCATAGGGCTTATCATCCAGTTCTGAGCTATGTTCAAAATTTCAAGCCCCTAGGCCATCAGGAAGTTAGTTTAAAATCGATTACAAAATTTGTATGTGAACCCGCCAAAGCGAATTAATAAAAACGTGGTAATAAAAGAATACATTTTAAACTGGCTTTTATTATTATTCTAATATTTGTTATTTCCACATTTAATGCCAAAATATTTACGGTTGTAAAATCCCCCACCATTTATTACATCGCGTTTCTTACACGTAATAAAATATTTGTATATATCGCCGCATTGCTTTATAAATATAACAGAGAATTTTGAAATCATTGTATTGCCACCTCCCCTCCCCTAGTCCCCCAACCCTGGTTAACCTCATCCAGGGTTGTAATGAAAGAAATCGATCCCAAGCAGGGCACAGAAGGGAATTAATTTTAACATCCCGGAACAGACAAGGGAAATCTATCCCTGATATAAAATTATTTTAATGATATATATGTCGTATTATAAAATAAATACATCATTACAATGCCAATTTAATATATCAGTAAGAGGTTACACATCTCATATGCATTAAATTAAGTTACAAGTACATTTATATTTTAAACACATGTAGAATTTAATTAATACATAAATAATAATAAATGATATATTCAAGGTTCGGAGAATCACTAGCACGTACCTGGACAGATATTTAAACTAATACCGTATCACGTATTTAGCCATGATTTTCTATCCAAAATAATATCATATAAGCTACCTACTCATAATGAACTGGGACCTATACAGATTTCTATATTAATGTAAAATGTAATGTATAATGTTAAATGTTAGGGTTAGTTCGATTATTTTGTATTAGCTATATGTTAAATCTTAAATAGTTAAATTGACACGTGGCGCGTACTATCGCCTTGGCAGTGTAAAATAATAAGCCACGCCCCCTTCAGTTTGTTTAAATATGGGGTTCGGCGCAACGTTAGATCCAGTTGTGGTTTGGTTGGTGTAGCTGGTGTACAACTGAAGAGGACGACCTTATCGTTGAAACGCGTCTGATACTTAGGCGTATTTTTAATGAGAATTGTGTTCTGTGTGTTTGTTATACTGTACCTACTCATGATATTCAAATCAAATTCGTAATACTCCGCTCGCCATGATATTCAAACCAAAATCATAGTACATACCTGGTTATGATGTGTAAACCAAAATCGTAACTAGTACGTTTTAAATAAATAATAATTACAATAATATGTAATAATACTTTCTGTATTAGTAAACCAAGTGCCTATATTTTACTAAAATTATTTTTAAAATATTGAAATATATTAATAAATAAGGAGGTTACTTACTTCTGTTGAAACCTGAAAACAGTAAATTGTCTGAGGTCCAAAAAGAGTTGAGTAAAAATTAAAAATAACAACCTCTTTCATATGAAGTGAATATATTGTACACGAGATTTTTTTTTATTTGCATGTTGGTTGAATCTTATTTGTAACATAAATTTAACAGGAACATAGTTCAGTCGAAGCGGTATGGACACTTCTTCCTGCCGATGATTGGGGAAAGGTTTACCGAGATAAGTTTGTATGCTTACACACTTAGTTACAGCTCTTATCACACGATGTGAAAATACACTAAAGTTACGTCAGTTTTCTTTACTCTTGCATTTTCCTGCATTCTGCTCTGTTGTGATTTTTTATAAAATGTTTTCCTGGATAAATACACGGCGTTGAATATAAAATTAAGGCTTACATCTATCTACCCTTAGATTTTAGGAGAGTTAATAATAGCCAACTTTATATTATAAAATTGAAACGATTTCTTAGAATCATGTGATTTTAGTAATAAAATAAATGTTAGTGTTATTTATTTATACATTATGTGTTACAAGTAAGGGAAAAGATCTAACGAAAGGACACTCAGCCGTTGCATCAAATATATTGAAATAAGTGGAGTTTTACATGCGATGATTTCATAGCAGTATGCCATTGTCTAAATTGTTTCTCTTCAAACCAATCCTAAAAAAACTATCATCCTGTGATTTTTACTAATCTTTTTTCTTTTTTTTTTTAAGTTCACCGTAACCTAAGTTTTTTCGTTTATGTTTTTAACCGTAGAATGAGTTAGAATATTTCAAAAACATTTTGTATTGAGTATCTTCTATATACTAATTACTTGTCTACTACAAGAAAAGCACTGGAAAAATAATAGCAAAGTTTGCTCATCTTATGACACCATCAACAAATATTTGGTTTTATTATTATACATTTGCCATCATTTGTGTGTTAAAAATCATACACGACGTTTCGGGAATAAGAATCAACTCCCGTTATCAAGTGACTAAAAATTAAAGAAACATGAAACTAGAAACTAAGCCTATGTAAGAAGTAAAATTAAATAAGAATACCACCAACCTTGATATCTAAGCATGCATCTCAGAGCTAAAATAACATAAAGCAATAAATGTTTGCCAAAAGTTTATTTGTGTTGTGTTATGTACCTGACTTGTGGTAGGCGACTTACAGTCTGATTTAAACTGCAAAGGGGTTCTATGGAAGTAAAACGGATATGGTGTGAAGGGCTCGTAGCTTTCTGGACGAATGGCAGGCGAGCTTTGTTGCCAGTAGCGGTCCCATGTTGCCAATTATACGGAAGTGACAAAATATGCTTAGGTAAAAGGTCAGTAATTAATGAACATAGAATAAATAATCTGAAATTAAACATAAACGAAAATTATTTAAAAAATCATTACTCATATTACTAAGAATTCTAGAAAATAATGAAGTTTGGCAACTTCGTTCCCCCGTCACACCACAACCTAAGTCCCTTTCCAGTTTTATTCGAACTATAGTGTGACTTCTATAACTCCTTAAAAAATAGTCAACACACTCTACAAAATGTAGATGATCTCAAAATTATAGAAAGCCCTAAATGGATTCAGATACTATTTATGTATAAACTGAAGCAAACATAACATGCGATAAACGTTAATAAATTGCATTACACATGTAATAAATCTCAACGATATGGTTCCGTGTATTTGAGTCGTTTATACTGGAAATGCTATTGTTATATCCTTCTGTAATATATTAATCGCGATATGCAATGAGTTGTCACGTGATCAAAGCACTTGTTCATGTAATGTTATTATTGCGATATTCAATGCAAATCATTAGGGTTTATGTTTGTTATTTATTAGATAAATGACAGCTTTAGTGGATGGTTAGTAACTAATACCATATAAATTTAATAGTTGACGAACATACAGTTTTTGTTCAAATTATATAATTGAAATATTTCCTCCTAGTTTTATTTAGCCGTGGGGAATGGAGTGGAAGAAATCTACCCCTACTACGTTTGAAAAGAGGAGCCCAGTGGGAGAATTACAGTGGGGTACAGTAACAGGAAAGAATAGGGTGTAGGTCTTCGGTCAAGAGAGAGGATTGTTGTTTTGTTTCTTAGAAACATATTCTACTTCGGTAAACTCAATATATCTAGAATTTTATTTTTATTCCCATCCCATAGTTAGAACATTGAAATTTATAAATTTCCAAACGTACATCGTTCGAAGAATAAAAATTTCCAATCATTTTGTAAATGAAAAATAGATATTTTAAATATTTATGAACCGTAGTTATATTCCAATAATAACAGGTATTTTGTAAAACGACCGCTGTTGTAAATTTTCAGGAATAACAATCAATAATGGATGAGTTACGAAATCTGTTTATTCGTACTTTATATTTTCGAATTATTAAAACATAAATTTTAAAATTACAATAAGAAAAATCCGATAAGAAATCTTTAGATTTATTTCTATCATTATTCATTTTCATTAACGTCACTTTATAATATTCAGTTTTACTTGTATGGCAAACGTTATTATATGTATTGTTACCACCTACCTACTACATACTGTATTTCCTTAAAGCCTGAAATGATATTTTAAATTTATTGATTTTAAACTCATATACGTTTTTACTATCTGTGTTAATACAATAATATTTTAAGTGAAAAATATACGACCTAGACTGGGAATTGAATCCAGGACCTTTGTCTTTAACGCTTCCCAGCATTAACTTCACAGCTTACTCGAAATTTTCAGCAAAAACCAAAGTCAAGTGAGAAGTGTACGTCCTATGCTGGGAAACGACTGAGGATAGTTCAGTTCCCAGTCTAAGTCGTATAGTTTTACTTTAAATATACTAACGTTCACAAGTGCTCAACGAATCTATTCTCCATACTTCGTTTTAGTAAATACATGTACAAAAATAAAATCTTTAAAACGAGTGTCTTCTGTGCATTTTGGATTCTAACTAACTCTATAAACTTCCACTCAAGTGACGCTCCGTTTATTTATTGTGGCCCATCCCTACCTTCATACCATAGCTTAGAAGAAACTAACTTCCTAGTGCCCTCTATATTATTCGATTTCACAATATCAATCGTTCTCTGATATATTAAACAAAAATTAGTTTCATAAAATATAGTAAATAACAGAGGTTGGTCAACTTGTCTTGAATTAGAAGTTCTCTAACGATTTGTTTGCCTACAAACCCACTTTCTGTTTATAAATGTGTTTTCCTCTATTATTTGTGGATAAATATACAGCTTTTAAAATAAAATTAAGTCTTGAACGTTAAATATTAGAGTAGTTTGCCAACATTATTTATTAATGGCGGTAGATTTTTGTTGAAATATGTAGATTTCGTTATAAAACATTGTGTGTTATTTATATATTGCAGAGAAACTAAAAAATCTGACGTAATAAACACAACTGGAAAATGTCTGAACTTTTACTGCATCAAAAATAATCCATATTTTATTTCGAAATTAATGGAATTTAGAGTAGAATACTTGAAATAAAATGTTACTTTTTTATTTGTTTAAAATTCAAACCTATCTTAGAGAAATTCATTAAGTTATTAATAAATACATGTATACATTCGAAAATATTCTGTTGAAATAAATTGTTCAAACCGTCGAATGGTTATTGAATAAAACTTATTTACCATTATTGCAAGTAAGAGCTTATACCCAGCATGAAAAGACATTGTTGATAAGGAAATACATCTGCAGTTTTGTGTGGGGGTATAAAGGTTTTAATTTAGTATTTCCCCAATCGTAGTTTGTAAAGTTCACAAACGTAAAACAAATTACGACTCAGATAACCCATTTCAATCTGCATCCCTCCATCTTTGTCCTTGGAATCTACAACACCACACTGTTTTTATTTTTTATTTTAGCAGGGTTGTAAAATTAGGGAAAAGGGTAGTTTTCAAATTTATTTAATACAGTGAAAATATTCAGATTATTTTGGATAAATAACAAATAAAACAAAATATTCAAATGATTGTTATTTTCATACAAATATCTGTTAGTTATTATTTATGATAAACCATGATGATGTCACGTGACCGAATAGTTGTTTTGTAAAAACTTATGATTTTACAAAACAACCTCAATATCCCTGAATTTATACTAGACATGGGATATTCAATACAAACCATGAATTGTGTTATCTTTATGTTATTTAGACACATTATTGATAGTTTTAAATTTAAAACTTCACGAATTTTCAGCATTCTTTAAAACGTCACGAACCTTCAGCATTCTTTAAAATTTAAAATACAATGAAAATATGCCGTGACAATGAATAATTAGAACTTTCTGAATGGCAATTCTGCAATAGAAGGAAATTTGTATATTGGGATAAATCAAAAACTTTTTCTTTTGAGGATGACTATTAAGTTAATTACCATTTATTTAAAATTAGTAAACAAACCATTAAAAATGTGTTTTTTACAATTACTGATACGGTAAAAGTATTTTGTTGAGAAAAATCGAAGTTGTTTTCAGGATTTATTGATATTCTCCCATTTTCTAATGTTTCTTACTAATATCTGTCTCTCTGTTAACAAAGTTTTCTCAGAAACTGTTGGATTGATGTGTCAAAACGAGTACTGAATTTTTTTCCCAATCACTACTTACGAACGTAAACTTAACAGAAGAAAAAAAATAATGGATGGCTTGTGTTTAGTGACAGTAGGAAAAAAATCGATACGACGTAGCGATAGGTGGCTTCGTACAAATGTATAGCTTCCAGAACCACAAGTTCGAGACATCGATACGTCCTTAGCGATAGGCGGCTTCGTACAAATGTATAGCTTCCAGAACCACTAGTTCGAGACATCGATACGTCCTTAGCAATAGGTGGCTTCAACAAATGTATAGCTTCCAGAACCACAAGTTCGAGACATCGATACGACCGTAACGATAGGTGGCTTCGTACAAATGTATAGCTTCCAGAACCACAAGTTCGAGACATCGATACGACCATAACGATAGGTGGCTTCGTACAAATGTATAGCTTCCAGAACCACTAGTTCGAGACATCGATACGTCCTTAGCAATAGGTGGCTTCAACAAATGTATAGCTTCCAGAACCACAAGTTCGAGACATCGATACGACCGTAACGATAGGTGGCTTCAACAAATGTATAGCTTCCAGAACCACAAGTTCGAGACATCGATACGACCGTAACGATAGGTGGCTTCGTACAAATGTATAGCTTCCAGAACCACAAGTTCGAGACATCGATACGACCTTAGCAATAGGTGGCTTCGTACAAATGGATAGCTTCCAGAACCACTAGTTCGAGACATCGATACGACGTAGCGATAGGTGGCTTCGTACAAATGTATAGCTTCCAGAACCACAAGTTCGAGACATCGATACGACCTTAGCAATAGGTGGCTTCGTACAAATGGATAGCTTCCAGAACCACTAGTTCGAGACATCGATACGACCGTAACGATAGGTGGCTTCGTACAAATGTATAGCTTCCAGAACCACAAGTTCGAGACATCGATACGACCGTAACGATAGGTGGCTTCGTACAAATGGATAGCTTCCAGAACCACTAGTTCGAGACATCGATACGACCGTAACGATAGGTGGCTTCGTACAAATGTATAGGTTCCAGAACCACTAGTTCGAGACATCGATACGACCGTAACGATAGGTGGCTTCGTACAAATGTATAGCTTCCAGAACCACAAGTTCGAGACATCGATACGACCGTAACGATAGGTGGCTTCGTACAAATGTATAGGTTCCAGAACCACTAGTTCGAGACATCGATACGACCGTAACGATAGGTGGCTTCGTACAAATGTATAGCTTCCAGAACCACAAGTTCGAGACATCGATACGACCGTAACGATAGGTGGCTTCGTACAAATGTATAGCTTCCAGAACCACTAGTTCTAGACATCGATACGACCGTAACGATAGGTGGCTTCGTACAAATGTATAGCTTCCAGAACCACTAGTTCGAGACATCGATACGACCGTAACGATAGGTGGCTTCGTACAAATGTATAGCTTCCAGAACCACTAGTTCTAGACATCGATACGACCGTAACGATAGGTGGCTTCGTACAAATGTATACCTTCCAGAACCACTAGTTCGAGACATCGATACGACCGTAACGATAGGTGGCTTCGTACAAATGTATAGCTTCCAGAACCACTAGTTCGAGACATCGATACGACCGTAACGATTGGTGGCTTCGTACAAATGTATAGGTTCCAGAACCACTAGTTCAAGACATCAATACGACCGTAACGATAGGTGGCTTCGTACAAATAGATAGCTTCCAGAACCACTAGTGCGAGACATCGATACGACCGTAACGATAGGTGGCTTCGTACAAATGTATAGCTTCCAGAACCACTAGTTCGAGACATCGATACGACCGTAACGATAGGTGGCTTCGTACAAATGTATAGCTTCCAGAACCACTAGTTCTAGACATCGATACGACCGTAACGATGGGTGGCTTCGTACAAATGTATAGCTTCCAGAACCACTAGTTCGAGACATCGATACGACCGTAACGATAGGTGGCTTCGTACAAATGTATAGCTTCCAGAACCACTAGTGCGAGACATCGATACGACCGTAACGATAGGTGGCTTCGTACAAATGTATAGCTTCCAGAACCACTAGTTCGAGACATCGATACGACCGTAACGATAGGTGGCTTCGTACAAATGTATAGCTTCCAGAACCACTAGTGCGAGACATCGATACGACCGTAACGATAGGTGGCTTCGTACAAATGTATAGCTTCCAGAACCACTAGTTCAAGACATCAATACGACCGTAACGATAGGTGGCTTCGTACAAATGTATAGCTTCCAGAACCACAAGTTCGAGACATCGATACGACCGTAACGATAGGTGGCTTCGTACAAATGTATAGCTTCCAGAACCACTAGTTCAAGACATCAATACGACCGTAACGATAGGTGGCTTCGTACAAATGTATAGCTTCCAGAACCACAAGTTCGAGACATCGATACGACCTTAGCAATAGGTGGCTTCGTACAAATGGATAGCTTCCAGAACCACTAGTTCGAGACATCGATACGACCGTAACGATAGGTGGCTTCGTACAAATGTATAGCTTCCAGAACCACTAGTTCGAGACATCGATACGACCATAACGATAGGTGGCTTCGTACAAATGTATAGCTTCCAGAACCACTAGTTCGAGACATCGATACGACCGTAACGATAGGTGGCTTCGTACAAATGTATAGCTTCCAGAACCACTAGTTCGAGACATCGATACGACCGTAACGATAGGTGGCTTCGTACAAATGTATAGGTTCCAGAACCACTAGTTCGAGACATCGATACGACCGTAACGATAGGTGGCTTCGTACAAATGTATAGCTTCCAGAACCACCAGTTCGAGACATCGATACGACCGTAACGATAGGTGGCTTCGTACAAATGGATAGCTTTCAGAACCACTAGTTCGAGACATCGATACGACCGTAACGATAGGTGGCTTCGTACAAATGTATAGCTTCCAGAACCACTAGTTCGAGACATCGATACGACCATAACGATAGGTGGCTTCGTACAAATGTATAGCTTCCAGAACCACTAGTTCGAGACATCGATACGACCGTAACGATAGGTGGCTTCGTACAAATGTATAGCTTCCAGAACCACTAGTTCGAGACATCGATACGACCGTAACGATAGGTGGCTTCGTACAAATGTATAGGTTCCAGAACCACTAGTTCGAGACATCGATACGACCGTAACGATAGGTGGCTTCGTACAAATGTATAGGTTCCAGAACCACAAGTTCGAGACATCGATACGACCGTAACGATAGGTGGCTTCGTACAAATGTATAGCTTCCAGAACCACAAGTTCGAGACATCGATACGACCGTAACGATAGGTGGCTTCGTACAAATGTATAGCTTCCAGAACCACAAGTTCGAGACATCGATACGACCGTAACGATAGGTGGCTTCGTACAAATGTATAGGTTCCAGAACCACTAGTTCGAGACATCGATACGACCGTAACGATAGGTGGCTTCGTACAAATGTATAGCTTCCAGAACCACAAGTTCGAGACATCGATACGACCGTAACGATAGGTGGCTTCGTACAAATGTATAGCTTCCAGAACCACTAGTTCGAGACATCGATACGACCATAACGATAGGTGGCTTCGTACAAATGTATAGCTTCTAGAACCACTAGTTCGAGACATCGATACGACCGTAACGATAGGTGGCTTCGTACAAATGTATAGCTTCCAGAACCACAAGTTCGAGACATCGATACGACCGTAACGATAGGTGGCTTCGTACAAATGTATAGCTTCCAGAACCACAAGTTCGAGACATCGATACGACCGTAACGATAGGTGGCTTCGTACAAATGTATAGCTTCCAGAACTTAAAGTTTGAGATACCGACACGATCAATGTGAGTGGAAACGTTTTAATATAAACACATACGAGGACCTTTAGCGGATATTCTATGTGAAGAAAGTAGTGATATACAAAATTACGAGCTAGCTTTAAAAAAATTTGTAATAACTGTTTTAAATACAACTTAGCCTATACAACTAATACTGAGTAAAACGCATATTCTAAGACATCTACATAATTTATCATTTCCTACAAGACACAAGAGACCAACTTTGGAGAACTAGAATATCTACTTGAATTCCTTTGCAGTTGGGGGCTGGACAAGTAATTAAATCGCTTGATACCCCTCATCAACGTGTTTTATATGGAATCATATTTTATTGAAAGTGACACGCTAAAGATAGAAGTGGGATTTTTGTGAATTAGAAGTAATGAATTTCTACTTTACACAAATTTCTATTTGGGGGGGGGGGTTCAAAGTATTTTTCAAACATTTGAATTATACATATATATATATATATATATATATATATATATTTTATTGTAAGATAATGGATATAAAGCAAAAGAAAATAAATTGGTAAAAGACTACATGTTTCGACCTAAAATTTCTTTATGTGGGATTTAGAAGTTTAATAATAATGTGTTTCGTGAAACATTGGTTAGGAAAGTTCAAAGACGTAATACAAATTACGGCGGAGTTAAACCCAATTCAATCTGCATCTCTCCTTCTTTACAAAACAACTGCCAACGTTTTAAAGCGGATTAGGGCTTAGCGTATTTATTATTTAGTAGGATTGTAAATAGGTAATATTAACAGCTTTAAGTTTACATAACACCAATGGAAATACACAGATTATTTAAAATATATATATAAATATTTCTAAGTAAGAAATGTTAGAAAGGAAACCATTTTAAACAGTATTTTGAGAAATCTATATAAAATTTTTTTTAAATATTTTTTTAAAATATAATACAGTTTAATTTTTTTTGTTAAAGAACTAAACAGGTAATTTTCTATGACTTTCTATTTCATCTCTTTCTCCGCCTGGTGTAGAACCATCCCATTCCATGGTGCACTCTAGTTTGTTTTATCTCAATTAAAGAAATTATTACTTGATTAGTCAAAATAGCGGTAAACATCTATCTTGATAAATGTCATATGTAGAAAATATATTTATAAATATAGACAAACCAACATACAGACAGATATACTGAGTGTCGTTTTGCATAGCTCCTCTCTATAATTTTTATCGTAACAATTATCCGAATCACTGTAACTTTCACTAAAGTGTATAACTTCCGAATTGTACGGTAGATAAGATGTCAGAATAATTAGCTAAAGTTTTATCTAACTTGTGTCTCTTATAGATAACAGTGCTAAACCATCTGAGTTACGTTGCTTCCATAATAAATTTTATTTTATACAGACTGTATTTGTTTTAATATACAGTGTAATTGCAGAAGCTTTATACAGAGAAGCTTTCAGGACGTGTTCTTCATAGGTCTAGAAACGGTTAGTTCACCATTTTATTTTCTTTTACAACTACTGTACACATTATAATATAGAACAATAAAGATATTAGTTGGTCCTGTTTACTTTCTTGCAATTCTTCTTCTTGAAGTGTATTTCACCTTCAAAATCATTAAAACTAATAGGGGGGGACTTTTAGGACACTTGGTATAAACAAGAGTCCAGTAGGTGAATAACAGCTGAGGTAGAGTCGACTGTGAGTATGTAATCGAGGGTTAGGAGTTGATAGAGATTCATAAAAAACTGTCTTCTTCTTTAATTGCACCAGATACAGATTAAAGTAGGCTACTATTGTTATGTTTACAAGTAGTTTGCAGAAGGATAAAAGAAATTATGTGATAATGACTGCAATGGTTTTTTGCCTTAACCCCCTCCACCCAAACAAAATGGAAGGATAAAAAATCAATTACTATTCTCACCCAAAATATTAAACTTAAAAACAAATATGAAACCTAATTTATTACAATGAACAATCTTACTGCAAAATATTTGAATATTAAAACTAAGGTAAGAATTTTCAAAAAAAAACAAACAAACAAAACAACGTGAATTTATTGTATAAAGTATAATTTTTAAGTTAAACCTATATTTGAATATATCTGGATATAGAACACATTCAAGTTATATTTAATTCAAAAACCAATATTGATATTATGTTTTTACTTAATGTTATAATCAACTTTATAATTTTAATTAGTCCAAAAGAAGTGGATAGTTATAAAATAGTTATTTCTTTCGACGCTACGCGCTGTTCACAGAAAGCAAAGTAAGGATGGAAATAAAATTGCTTTTATGATGTTCTCCAAAACGAAATAAATACGGATTAATCAGAATGACAGAATTGCGTTAAATCTTGATGAATAAAATTTCAACCACATTTAGTAATCTAGAAAGAAAAATAACTTGTTATTGCAGAAATCTGATACATAGAGTTTCAATTTAGATTGAAGAAATATAAAAATTAAGTTGTAAACATTATCAAAGATAATAAAACACAATTTTTGTATTATTTTGTAATATCCACTTTTTATTAGTCTAGCCGACCAATGGTTTCGCCTGCTAAGGCATTGACGAGGCTGTATTACAGACACAGGCTAAATGTAATACAGCCTCGTCAATGCCTTAGCAGGCGAAACCATTGGTCGGCTAGACTAATAAAAAGTGGATATTACAAAAAAAAAGTGTTATATTTTTTTAAACATGGAATTCCACCCAGAACCATCGGTCTCAACAGTAATGAAAAAAGTAAACATTATCTTTAATAAAACCGTGTTTAGTAATAACTAATAAATATGTATTTCTGATTATTTGTGTGGATGAGGAAAGTCATGCATATTATTAAAATATTGTTTGTAATATTAACTACCGAATTATTATAAATACAAATAGTTCTAAAAAGAATAAGCTTCAGATTGAAGTAACGATATCCTTCCTATTCTTCAAATTAGGTAATACTGACAATTTTAAATTTGTTTTCTGAAAATAATAGTTTTAAGTAAATATATAGAAATTTTTCAGTCATATTTTGGGATGAAAATATTGTCATTAATATAAACGGAATAGAAATATTTTCTTTAGATAAAGCTGAAATATCTCCATTTATTTTTTTCGAAAGTGTGGTTACAAGGTAATGCACTAACCTCTTAAAAGATAATACAAAGTTTTTCCACTTGGAGAGACGATAATTCACTTTAATGAACTCACTATTATATTTGAAAATATAGTAAGTAGAAATGTTTGCTAAATCTCTATTAACCAATTAATATAATCTGAAATAATTACTTTTTAATTTAAGTTCACGAGTATAACAATACCTACTAAAACTTGAAACTAATAGAACACGTCTTTTAATTACAAAGGAAATAATTAACCTTAAACAACTTTACAAAATATTTGTCTATTGTTCTTAATTAATGAATAACTTTTTTTTCAGAAGAAACAAATTAACATTTTATGAAAATAATAGTTTTAAAGTCTTTTACTCTCACTGGATAAAAAAAAGAAGTCAATAGATCTTTTACTGTAAGTTGTGCAAAATATTAGATTCTTCTATAAATTTGTTATAATTTTGTGTTTTAATACATAAATGTATTGTTCAAAACAGAGAATTTAGCGTACAGTATAATTATGTGTTTTAAATCATTTTGTTTTTAGAAGTGTGTGCAGTTAGAGTGTAAGTTATTTGTTAAAGTACGTATTGTTACAATCTTGCAAGAAATGAAACGTGTAAGATAAAATATAAATTTCAATGTTTAGTGGTACATTTCTTTTCATTTAAAAATCTGTAACTCTTTTAAAACCATAATATTTACACCAATAACGTATGTAGAATTTTTCAAAAATACTTTAGTGGATGAATGTAATTTGTAAATTAGAATTCGTTTTAGATTATGTCCCAAAAAACATTCTAGAAAAATGTATTGGAACTTGCTTATTTATATATGTTTATAGATTATGAACTTCACTGAAACAATATTTTATTATTATTATATTTGAACAATTTTCGTGCAGTATTATTATATAATTATTTTAGAGGTCTATGTCTATCTTCAACTAAAGATTGTTTGTATGTTTTATACTAAATATTGGATGAATAACAAATTCAATAATCGACCTCAATTACAGTAAAATTGAGACTTCATGAAGAGCCTGATAAATCGAATGCAAGAACTAGTCTTTGATAATGTAGATTTTCAGTGACATGTTCTTATCATCTCCAATTATATATAGTAGTTTCACATATATTTTAACTTAAAATTTACTTATATACTAAATAATTGTGTTCTTACGTACCTACGTGCATATATTGACTTAAGTTTCGTGAGCAACAATAACTTATTTACTTTTCTCATCGTAAATTTGAAGTTTATTTCTCTTTATGGCTAGTGGGATAATAATTGAATTACAGCCAAAAAGAATGGATTTTATTTAGTACACTGTAATGTTTGAAAATAGTTTAAAATGTTATAATGTACGAATATCAAATGAATAAAACAGTTTATACAATGATAAATTAAAATCTCATTCAAAATATACAGCTTGAATGAAACAACAAAAAAAACTCAATTATTACATTAAACATATTTACTGCTCCCTAATTTAATTTTTAAAACTGAGAAGTATAATTTCAAAAAGAACCGTAACGGATTTAATTTGGGGGAAAAAAATCGTGAAGATTGTATTTAACATTAATAAATTTGTATGGTAATGTTTCCTGTTGGGGAAAAAGGTAGACAATCTTATAATAATTATAATGTTTTCGTCACATACAAATATTTCCCTTATATTAAAAATCTGTATCATCTATTGTTTTTTTTAAATAAACAAGCTCAACAACTTTTCAAACATGTCAGGAACTAAAATGTTTTTCAAAAGCTGTCATATCTTGGATGTTAACAACGAAAAAATATTACAACTTCTATTTTAACTTTAAAGTCCTCGCCTTATTCCACTGTTGTAGAATATTTTTCTCCAATAAATATATTTGTGAAAAACAGAATGAATAAAATAATTTCTATTTACAATAATAATTCATAGGCTCTAAAATATAGTGACATGAAATGGAAGGACTGTATAATGTCGAACAAAATGTATTGTTTGTGATAAATTTAACAGAACAGCTGGATTGAATATTGTCTTTAAAAAAATTCGCTATTTCATACACATAATACACATTGTTTTGCAGGGTTAACACAAATTGAGGAACACAACAACAATCATTCGTGTGTCTTTAAAACAATTTGTGAGTGTAATTTGAACGATTTAATAGATTGGAACTTTGTATATTTAGAGACATATTTAAAAATCGAGAGATTTATAATTAAATAAAATTCAACTGCAACTTTTTTCTCAAAATCAAAACAATAATATCGTTATTATATTTAGATAAAAATTGAACATCCTATGATGTATTTTAAAATTCAACCATTCGAATCTACGTTTGAGTTTTAAAATATGGTTTTTCTTTCTTTTTACATAGAATTAGTTTTTAGTTTTATAATTTTAAAGTCTGCTGTTTTGAAATACTACTAAACTTGCTAAAATAGTTAACCTTTTAGACAACAACAACAAATATGCACAACATCAAAGTAAAAACTATTATCAAGGATAAAATAAAGCAAAAACTTAAAGTTTCAAATATTTAATAGTATAAATGAGCTACAATTGTTTCGCCTTGCGGCATCATCGGGCAACTGATAATTTACAGGTATAGACAACTATTCAAACATAAGTACAGGAAACTGAAATACAATAGAGTACTAGTTATAAAATCAGTAACCTTATTTCAACTAAATGTAATCGTAAAGTTGCCTTTTATTGTACAAAAAATCTAGGGAAAATGTTGGTCAATATAAAGATAAAAAAGAAATGTTAGAAAATAGTGGAGTTTATAAAATATCTTGTCAAGATTGTGACTCTGAGTACATAGGTCAATCAGGTAGATCTATAAAAGTTAGAATTAAAGAACATCTAAATAGCTGGAAACATGGCTATTGAAACTCTAACTTTGCTAACTTTGCACGTAAATATAGAAACTCTAACTTTGCTAACCACCTTTTGGACTCGCGTCATAGTTTTGATCCGAAATTGAATGTTAAACTCTTACATAATAGAAAATAAAAGCAATAGATTAAATAATTTAGAATGTTTAGAAATAAATAGATCTATTTCACTTAGATAGATTCTCAACTTAAATGACCAAATTGTATTAAATTCGTCACCTCTTTTAAAACCCATCCGTAACATAGTTCATTAACATTTATCTACCTGCTAGGTCAACCCCCT
The DNA here is from genome assembly GCA_963513935.1 of Aphrophora alni. Taxonomy (NCBI): domain Eukaryota; kingdom Metazoa; phylum Arthropoda; class Insecta; order Hemiptera; family Aphrophoridae; genus Aphrophora; species Aphrophora alni. Next base: position 87,428,489 of record OY740775.1, read on the forward strand.
ACCTTTCCCGATTTCTCTATTGTATTTCAGTTTCCTGTACTTATGTTTAAATAGTTGTCTATACCTGTAAATTATCAGTTGCCCGATGATGCCGCAAGGCGAAACAATTGTAGCTCATTTATACTATTAAATATTTGAAACTTTAAGCTTTTGCTTTATTTTATCCTTGAATATGGAGTTTCAACAAGAAATATCTGCTATTACATTAAAGTTTAAAAACTATTATATTGATGAAATTACTGTTTTCCCCTCTTATATTAGAATAGGAATTTTACTACTCAAATATTGATTTGATACTAAAAATTCCTTTGTCCTCTGGTAGTTCATTGGCTAAACTGTTTCTTATCAGATCAACAGTGGCTCTTGGAACTGAGGGTTTGAATCCCATTAAGTACACAAGGTTTATTCTGTATAGCTTGGTACTTTCTTAATTTTGGTATGAATGAAGGTGGGTACATTATAAATAAATTTTGTTTAGCTTAAGTTTTGAATAATTAAAATATTCGTCATTATTATAAAAATAATTATTAACTAACCTAACTTTGTGAATTTTATTATTTACAAGGTATTTGTTTGTTTTAAGATGTTTTATAAATAAATGTTGAGCTTGACTTGTGAGATAATATTATGTAGAACAAAAACTCGAATACAAGATCTCACAAAAACTACGTTTATTTAATCAACGCATTTCAATGACAAAGTCGCCATCCTCAGTGATACATGATCTACTATAACAAAACTATAATTGTTTTATATTCTATATAAGTTTTTGTTCTACTTAATATGTTTTACAAGTCTATGCAGGTTGTATAATTTAAATCTAGTTTTCACTCTCACTGCTTCAGAAGGAAACCAACCAAGAAAAGCAATTCATTTAGTGAAAACTGTTCCTACGTTTAACACGTTTTAAATATTCATTACCGTCTTTTAGAATTACATTCATTAGACATTATAATCCTAAAATTTTTATTTTCGTTTCAATTTCTAAATTATTTATGTGTAACAGGATTGTTTAATATTGGTAGTATTATACAAAACTGAAAGAACAATATGATTGAAAGAACCTATTAAATTAACACCACCTACATATCAATTTAAAAAATAATAAAATGAATTACGTAGATTATGTTTTTCTCCACCTGTCGATGACTTTTGTGATTTAATAGTTTATACTATTGTCAAGAACGCAAATGTAAAATTTTAATTAATAAAAAATAAATAAGAACTATATTTTAATATATTTTGGTGACATCATTTTTATCCGCAACAAAAGGACTTAGTTACAACAAGAGCTAAACAAAAGGTCTTATTTACAGGAGCTAAACAAAAGGTCTTATATACAGGAGCTAAACAAAAGTTCTTATTTACAGGAGCAAAACAAAAGGTCTTATATACAGGAGCAAAACAAAAGGTCTTATTTACAGGAGCAAAACAAAAGGTCTTATTTACAGGAGCTAAACAAAAGGTCTTATTTACAGGAGCAAAACAAAAGGTCTTATTTACAGGGGCTAAACAAAAGGTCTTATTTACAGGAGCAAAACAAAAGGTCTTATTTACAGGAGCAAAACAAAAGGTCTTATTTACAGGGGCTAAACAAAAGGTCTTATTTACAGGAGCAAAACAAAAGGTCTTATTTTCAGGAGCTAGACAAAAGGTCTTATTTACAGGAGCAAAACAAAAGGTCTTATTTACAGGAGCTAAACAAAAGGTCTTATTTACAGGAGCAAAACAAAAGGTCTTATTTACAGGAGCAAAACAAAATGTTTTATTTACAGGAGCAAAACAAAAGGTCTTATTTACAGGGGCTAAACAAAAGGTCTTATTTACAGGAGCAAAACAAAAGGTCTTATTTACAGAAGCAAAACAAAAGGTCTTATTTAGAGGAGCAAAACAAAATGTTTTATTTACAGGAGCAAAACAAAAGGTCTTATTTACAGGGGCTAAACAAAAGGTCTTATTTACAGGAGCAAAACAAAAGGTCTTATTTACAGAAGCAAAACAAAAGGTCTTATTTAGAGGAGCAAAACAAAAGGTCTTATTTACAGGAGCTAAACAAAAGGTCTTATTTACAGGGGCTAAACAAAAGGTCTTATTTACAGGAGCTAAACAAAAGGTCTTATTTACAGGAGCAAAACAAAAGGTCTTATTTACAGGAGCAAAACAAAATGTTTTATTTACAGGGGCTAAACAAAAGGTCTTATTTACAGGGGCTAAACAAAAGGTCTTATTTACAGGAGCAAAACAAAAGGTCTTATTTACAGGGGCTAAACAAAAGGTCTTATTTACAGGAGCAAAACAAAAGGTCTTATTTACAGGGGCTAAACAAAAGGTCTTATTTATAGGAGCTAAGTGGACGATGTTAAGTAATAAAACTTGTTATTCCGATACATTACAAAAACATATTTTTTAAAAAGAAAATACTTGTTACACATCCAACCCTTAAACCAATTTAAATTATATTGATACATAAAAATACATGATTTCTGGAACAAAATATTGAATACAAATGGAAGGAAAACGTGTTCGATTGTGCAAAACAAATTTTATAGTTTTTGATATACCGTAAGGTGTATGATTTTCAAAATTGTCTTCTATAAAAAGTTTTTAAATTTTAAAATTTTGTAGTTTGTTTATGTGTTATCATTAACATGTTGTGTATATTATTATGAATCATACTTTGTATTAAATTACAATTGCTTACATTAATTTTTTATTTATTTACAACGGATAAACATATATGCTAAAGGGAACAATTTATATTTTTTATTATAATAATGAACATAAATTTGCTAAATATTTAGTGTAGATAAATCTCAAAATGGAAGACATATTTTAATAATTTTTCATTTAATTTAGTTTTATTACATTTATTTTTACGTGAGCATGGTATTGATATAAAAATTAGTTTTGGAGCTTAATTAAAAATAATAAAATTGTATTGTAGAATCTCTGTTGATTAAAATACTGTGAACTGATTTTGACAAGACAATTACCAATTTCTTAACATTAACCTGATTTTAAAAATTTAATTGTTCTTAATTTAGGGCAAAATTAAATTAAAAAGAGACATACATTTTAGAATTATTACCTAGTTTACTTGTTAAATTATGTAACTTAAATGTTATATTAGATTGAATGTTAAAGAAAATAATTGTTACACAATCTACTCTTAAATCAGTTTAATTATATTACTACGTAAAATTAAATACAGGAAATGTTTTACTGAAACAAATTTAGAATATAATCTGATAAGGAAAACTTTTCCGAGTCGTAAAATGCAAAAGATCTTCTTTGTTTTTGACATACCGGAATGCGCACTGTAATGGTTACTTAGCATAATCTCAGCTGAATGTTCTCCTTTACTTAAAGTAACACCATCTTATACACATGTAACTCCAAAACTTTGTGGAATCATCACTAATCTATATTAGAAAAGTTGGGAAGAGTAAAAGTCTAAATGTTTAATTGAATTTCTGAGTTCAACTTCTAATCCAGTTAAGATTCCAATGCCTTGGTATTATTGCTTGTTAACTGGATTTTAAGTACTTTTAAAGAGGTATAAAAGGACAAAGTAAAATCAAATAACGTTTTTCTGAAATAGGATTAAAGGAAAAATACTGGCTTCACTCAAAACGGTACATTTAAAAGGAGATTTCATGCTAACAAATCTGATCAATTATGATGTCTTTAAGGTAACAATTATTCTGTGACAGTTATGAATAGTATATTTTTATGTTTTAAATTCTCATCAAATTTATAATCTGTACAACGTTAAAAAACAACTTTATTCAAGTAACCGAAATTCTCCTAAATATTAATATATTAAATATTGTCGATATTTGTTCGACACAGATATGCAACTTTACCTCAAGGCAGTTGTAATGATATTTTATACCTCAACAAGTAAGGTGTCTGAGTTATGTATCATCCCCTCATGCTCGTCATTACATTCATATTTTAACTAAAAATCTGATCACAATGTGATAATAATGATTAAAAAGACGTACAAATAGTATCGATATATTTGTAACTTGACCTCCTCGATATATTTGTAACTTGACTGCTTTGGTATTTTTATTTATAGAAAAAATAGCTTAACAGTTAATGTGTCGGAAACAAATTTTATATTAAAAGATTTAATTTAACGTCAACTATTCAAATTGTTTTGACACATAAATAAAACGTAATACGAAGTAGACCTTCAATTCTCAAAAATACGAGAAAAAACGTATATTATATAAGATTCTCGTATATTAGCAAAACTCTCTATCCTGAACCTCGACATATAGACAAATTGTGTAACTTCTTAGCGTACCTAACAGTCTTCCACTCTTTTAAAGTCCTTCTATTCTTTAACTATTATAATTTATGGAAATCTTTGTATAAATTGTAGGAAAATTTATTCATTTTAACTTTATCTGATTTAAAAACAAATACTATGTTTTGTGTTACATCAATATTGTCCTAAATAAAATGAACAAACTGTTTATGTTACAGAAGAATTGGGTTGGTTACAAACACACTAGTTATTGTTCCATCTATTATAAAGTCAACAAATTCCTAAATACCGATAATCTATCAATCTCCCTATCTTTAACAAACTGAACTTAAAGATGCATTATATTCTTACATTGAATGATTACCTTGTTTTTATAATCACTTCATTAAGATTGGTACAAGAAATTAGTACTTAGATTGATATATGTAACTTAGTACTTTATATACTCCTATACAATTTTAGAAGGTTAAGTTGGAGGTGCTTCTATTATGTTCCTACAGTTTTCTTAATTACAAGTAAAATTAAATTATATTGTTTACATACAATCTTTAGAGGTGTTCGTAACAGAAGAAACCAGGAAATATACTAATATTGTCACTTACACTTAAGCTCCGATTTTTGTATTATTTAAAACAGATAATTATTGGTTTTGATGTTCTGTGACGGTTTTAAATAAAGTCGCACATTGAAATATATACATTCAGAAATTAACTGTGCCGATCCTAAGGTCCCTTTTTCATCATATTGATAGCGTCGCAAAAACAATCTGTCGAGTTACAAATTTAAAAACATAATTCTTGACTCAAAGTGAAAGTTTTCCAATCATTCGAGCTTCTGCGATTAAATGAAGTCATTTTAAAAACCAAATTATACAACTAATTTTAGTGAATGGTTAAAAATAATTATAGGAAAATTAACTTTTATCTCAATATGTTGCTGTTCATATCTGGAGGTAACTATTTATTTTTAATTCGTTATGAATCATATTTAAGCTGTAGAGAAACTGATAAAATATTTTTCTATTCGCTTGATGGGATTACTTATTTTGTCTTAATCCCCATTGAAAAAATAATTATTCGAACAACATAAGATTAGATATAACATTTTCATATAGAATTATCGCTGATATATTATCTTAAGAGGTAAATTTCACCACGTACCTATATATATATATATATATATATATATATATATATATATATATATATATATATATATATATATAATCAAATTTCATTACTACAACGTGGCTAAACAGCAACTGGCTGACTTTAGATAGTTAGCTAACCAAATGTTTATGGTAATTTCATGTTAAAATCTCATTATAAAGTTAGATTTTAAGATGTTTTAACTGACTCAAAAAAAAAAAATCATAAAATTGTATGAACGCCTTCAAAAGAATAAAAATTTGACGAATTGTAATCTGGGATAACTACAAGTTTTGGTGGAATTAAAACAAAATATTAAAATCTTTATTGTACCATAGGAAAATAAGTGGATTCACTAAATTTGGTAGATCTCATAAATAAAATATACTATAAACTAACGTTCCAAATTTTATCAATGGACCCATTAACTCAACTAAAATGAAGGGCAATCAGCTAACTAAACTTATCAAAATATTTGAGTCTTAATATTTGTTTTAATAGGCCTAACTCTTTAAACTGTTGGCAACTTAAGTTGTGTACTTAAATGTCAACTTTAAAAAAAAAATAGGTATCTGCTTTAAATAATTTATAATTGTAGATAACAAGAGTGGTGTTGTACTTCTTTTAATTTTTAATATTTTTTTGTCTTACAGTAATAATTAAAAATATATATTTACATAAGTGTTCAAATCGAAAACCACACAAAAAAAAGGAAAAATAATACAAAAGGTCAAATCAACCGTCGCATCGCTCCATCCGCTATTATGTTTCAATTTTTATTCTGTATAAATAAGTTCATGTGAAGAGGAGATGTAGTCTATAATTCAGGTTATTGATCAGTGGAGGGAATAATGTTTCTAAATTTTATTTTTAGGCCGATATCATCATAATTCTGTTCTGTATATTAAAAATAAGAGAGCAAGAAAAACAAACTAAAAGCTTCAATTCTAAAATTCTGAAAAATAAATTTATACATTATTATATATTTGTTTAAACTTTTGCATGTTAAAATTGTAATTTTATTTCAAAAATATTTCAAGGTCATAATAACAAATGTTCACTAATGATAACAAAAAGGTATCTGACAGGAAACTGTTGTTGGAGATTTTCTTTGAAGTGAAACCACATTAGACGGCGAGCTTTTTTTTTTTTAGTTCCAATCTGAAACTAAACATCTGCGTGATGGGCCTAGTATTTAAACTGAGTTAGTAACTGTTAATTCCTTAATTCTGTTTTGTTTTGTTTTTTATGTAAATTTCTTAGCCTGAGTGAAAGTTCGTTAAAAGTCATTTTATTTTGTTCACATACTTAAACTTTCAAGATTTAATTCTCAACAGTTTACTATATACCCAAATGTACGAATTTATTTTGATGAAACTTTGTTGTAGTTGGTTGTAAAACTAAAAACCAATTTGGAATAATTTTGATATTTTTCTAATACATTAGAAATTAGCAGCGCATTTAATTATTAATTTATACTTCTGACACATACATAACAACACTATGAAGAAACTTATTTAGAAGAAACTATGAGTAGACAATGCATTTATTTATCACAATTTAATGTCTTATCACGTTAAGACTCTTATTCTATATGAAAGTTTGTTGACGTAATAAATGAAAACATTTCTAATGTAGTCAGTCAAAACATCGAGTTAAGATGTGTCTAGGGGGGCAATGACATAAAGCATAAAGGCAGAATAAATAATTTGTAAGCTTTGAGTAAAACCGAGCCATAACGTGATACCTTCTGTTTCTTTAATTAGAATTAATACAAACACTAAATAAAATAATATTATATTACTATTATTGACCTGTGCATATATAGACGACTGCCTGGCTAAACTAAACTGCATTATTGATTTACCTAATGTAATAAGTTTGGTGAATTAGTTTTTAAATTAAACAATTCTATAATATTACTATATTGATTTCAACTGTCGTTGTATTTTAACATTTTTGACACGTGCATTCATATATTTACTAAATATTTAAAAAAATATGTCGTGTCCATAGTAACGATACCAAAACTTGTTAATCAAATCTCTATTATTAATTTATTTTTGAAAAGATATCACATAGAAATGTTATGAAAAACAATTAATTAGTTTTTAATTTTTGTTAATACTTTACTTTATAAAAAACTTTGATTGATTTTGTCAAACTATAGAAATAATATGAATAGAAATTTTGTAATAATTTTACTCTATTGATTTGAAAACTACATTTTTGATTTTTCTCAGAATCAACAATATTTACTTTTAAGCAACAATAATAATATTTATAAAATTTTAGTTTATCTTTAGTTATAAGTATGTTAATAAAAATATACTACTAAGGTTTACTGTGTGAGACTAACTTGATATGTTTTGTTTTAAAATTAAACATCGTAGAATGAATTTATTTGTAAATGCTATTAAATTTTTAAACGCCTTTGCGAAACACTCTGTATTAAATTTCACTATTAAATTGATTTTATTATTTTATAACCTGCAATGATAATTTCTTTATAATATTAATAAGCGTTTAAAAAACGGTAAAATTAAGTTGTAATTGAGTTTTAAGTTTGTAAAGGAAATCATATTAATGGCTTTGCTTTTGTATCGTTTTACCATGAATCCAAATATATATTTCTATTAAGTCGTGTTTAAATTTAATTTGTATAGTTAATTATTAATCTTTATAGCTATGTAATTGAGTGCCTTTTTATTATTTTAATACCTTCAAGTATTAAGTATTTAGTTTTGCCATGGATTCTAGTATTTATTCGACGTGATAAGATTTATGATAAGATAATTCATCTTCAGAGATACAGTTTTCATACCATTAATTTAATAAAATTTATATTATATTTTGTTCTATTTATTACAAGAAATGTTGTTAAAAACTAAAACCTTTGCCAGTGAGTTGTAAATGTAAAGAACATAATGAGGTTAGGTTATAATAGCAATTTTGAAACCATTTTTTTCTGTTCTAAAAGATTATCTACAACTAAAAGTAATTTATTTACGGGAAAACAAAAGGTAAACCTTTCTAGAAGTTATGATTTATTATCCTAACTTTAACTTAAAAATCCCACCACTTGTATTAACTTCTTTGAACTGACATTTTATAATGTAATTATTGTTCAGTTTAAGTAGATTTGATTCATTAATAGTTTCGTTTTATATTCTTCTGTAATACTATTGAACTGAGTAGAACTATCAACATATTTACATTGTTTTATGCAAATTAATTCAATGTTTAATAGAATACTGCTAATAAATACAACGTATCAAAACTTACAATAAATAACACAGGTGAATAATAATTATTAAAGAATAGTCATATATATATATATATATATATATATATATATATATATATATATATATATATAAATTACATTTGTAAAAGGGTGCTGGTATTTAAATTAGAAAGTAGATCGCATCCACTACATAAAATCATGTTGCATAAGCTCCCCCACTGAATAAATAATCCAGACAACGCTAGTTGCCTAAGGCTGTCTTTTAAAAGACATGATTTTTTTTGTTTATAAATTTTAACTGAAAGAGTTTTCTCTAAAAGCATGTTCACATGAGATAAAATTTTGTAAAGCTTAAAAATCATTAACTTTAATTTTACAATGAAAGTCTAAAAGTTTACAAGTGATTCGAGACTTCCAGTTCCCAAAATATTAAAACCAAACGGTTTAGTTTCAAGACAAAGACATTAGTCACTGGGTTCAAGTTATCACCATAACACAAATATGAGCCTACAGAACAAATAATGGAGTTTTAAGGACAGAATTCATTAAAAAACTTTCTATGGTTATAAATTACATTTAAAACTTGATTGTGGTAGTTCAGATGAAAAAGTCTTAAAAAGTTTACGTTTTAAACATATGATAAATTAAAAGCAGACAAATCTATTTTAATTTATCAGGTTAATTCTAACCATATAAATTGCTTCGCAGTTTGTCATGAAAATTGTCCTTAAAACAATTTATTTAGACCCTCTGCAAAACATCTAAAATTTTCGTCAATAATAGAAAATGTTTGTACTCAAGTATCAACAACTGGGTGACTTCGAATTATTCTTAACTACAAAACTAAATAGTATTTTCTTAAGTGTCAAGGGAACTAATCATACACATCTTATTTTGACTGTTGAACTTCAAACAAAATTGAAAATAAAATGAAGTTTTCCTTAAATTATTGTGCCCATGTTGGAAATAAAGTTGAGCGACTTTAGCCGAAAACGATGTAGTGTTTATTTTACTATTTGATCAGATTTTGAGATATATCAGAACCGAATTTCAAAATAGACCTCAATTATTTAAGCAATAATAAATAAATTGAGTGGGTCGTAGTCTGGAGGTCAATTTTTTGAATTTTGGTTACAAATCTGAAAGACTCATAATTTTTTTAAACATAGCGACCACGTGATTATATAATAACAATAATTTATATTCAAATGTGCCTTTTTTCATTTGAAGATATTGTAAAATGTGTAAATTAGATCTCGTAAATCGATTTAAATAACTTACTTAATTCTAAAGGCAGACTCAGAGGATTACTTACGCATATTACAGGTGTGGAAATCCTTAGGGATCCAAGCGATAATGAATACGAGGTTTTGCGTTTCTAACAAGGAAAATAATAAAGGAAAGAAAATTAAGTCCTTTTTTGTTATCATCTTCTTCAAGAGCTTATTAATATAAAAAATTAACAACTTATTACAGCCGTTTTAAAATATATAGTTTGTTTAAAGTAATACGACTACCGATAATAACTTGCAACTAGTTTAAACAATGATAATGTAAAGTAGTCATGTGTGTTAACTTACACATCAAAATGTGCTCAACAGAAATTTATTGTATGCATTCTTAATTTTTGAACACATAAATTGTCAATCAACCATTAAAAACATTGAAATTTGAAAATATATGGCAAACAGTTGATGGGCTGACGTGATGGGGTGTGAATTTATTTTTGTACTGTTTGTGTCGTATTCTTTGTGAACTTATACTTCTATATACTTTACGTCTTCATACTATTCTATATTGTATGGAGGATATACCGACAAAATGAACAGGAACTCAAATAAACTGTTATGCAAGTGTGGTCAAGTATATGACCTGTCCTTAGCAGGACTGAATCCTTAATTTACAAGTAATTTAACATATTATGCTTATTTGGAAATAATAAATTATGAAATGAAGAGTATAATACAAATAGGTCGAGTTTTAATCAACGTGTTTGAGTAAGAAAACTTTGGTGGGTATTTCTATGAAAATTCATCATTAGTGGGAACACACCCTCAAACGTTTCGCTTCTCTGATTTTAAAACCTGCTTAACAAAGACCGAAATACACCCTAAAATAGAGGTATTTAGGAAAATAAACAAACACTTTGAAGTAAAGTTAAGCCTTGAATTAAACCCTTCTCAATAACACAAATAATAACGATAAAAGCACACTGTAGTGTTAACTATCCTTAAATACTTCTAAACCTGCGAATACCGGTATGATAATAATAAGTTATGATTTTTTTCATCTTGATTTTCCTAATTTATAGTTAATTTATTAATGTTGGTGACTAGTTAGTGTGGTTTTACCAAATCTAAATCTTAATATTAAACGTAAAACCACTTTCTCCTAAGCAAATAGTTTCAATCTGAATTTGTGAAATGAAAAGGGTTTGAATTATATAAACTATAAGGAAAATTATAAAAAGTTGGGGTATGTCAATGACGGGGGACCCGGATATAATAAAAACAATTAGACAATAAAGTAGACTACTGTAGTACAACTCCTCACCAGCTGAGAATAGATTAAAAAAAAAAATTACGTTAAACGGCAAGTTTGTTTCAGTACCACAGCTATGGATATGGAATATTTTTAAATATATTTAATTACTTCAAATACAGATTTAAAATTTATTAAAAGTGTTAAATATGTATTATTTATGAACAAAATCCGATATATGAAATGAATCTGAAAACCGAATTAGTTTAAAAAAAAAAAAATTTAACCTTAACACCAATCGTACTATATATAAATATAAAATGAATTTATTGTATTTTTCTTAGGTGATTCAATGTTAAATTTTATTGAAAATTCGTTTTAATGTTTTTTTTTTTTTTTTTTAATCCATCTTAAGATTAATTTAAACTCTAAAACTTCGGATTAGCTTAATGTCAGCCTCGGAACTATTTGAATAGTAACCAATAAATTGATATTTTTGTAAAACTTATTTATTTAATTTAAACTGAATAAATATGAATTTGCCACAGACCGTGTATATGTTAGTGTATACTAGCACAATGAAACGTTTTACTTAGGCCTACTTGTATATGTTTTATTTCAAATTATTTATGCATTTTTCAGTACTTCCTCGTTTTATAAATAATTTTTAAGTAATTCGCTTTCTCCAATCATACTTAAAGTAATAAATTCATCAGGAGAAAGAATGAGAATTACACAGATTTATAAATTGTTTGTAAGTTATTTTCATTTTCCATTCATACTTAAGGTATTAAATTCATAGGAGAATGGATAGGACTTGCACAGCTTTTATAATAAAAAAATGTAATTTTTCCTCATTTTCCATTCATACTTATAGTAGTCCATTTATCAAGAGAATGGGTGCGAATTGCAGTGTTTTAAAAATAATTTGTAAGTAATTCTCATTCCCAATTCATACTTACAGTATTAAACCATCAGGAGAATGGATGGAACTTGCACAGTTTTATGGATTATTTGCAAGTTACGGTATTCCTATTCTCCATTCATATTTAAAGAATTAAATTCATCAAGAGATAAGGCGTACATAACAGTACAAGTAATCTCCCTCCTAAAAGTTGAATTTTACTACATTTCTTGTACAAGTGCTAAAGGTCTTAAGTCATTTTATCACTGCTTATAAACTTTATAGACCTATGGAAGGCGTTCAGAACTTGCTGGAAACAAGTGACATGTAGTCAAACAATTCTGCTTTTGAAACACGAATAAGCCAAGTTGCTTTGTGTTATGTGAAAATTGTCAAACTATAAAATCTCAAACATTTTTAATCATCACATAATAGATATTATGTATTTTGATTGTTCAGTTGTTATTTCCAAAGGCTTAACTAAAGTTTACACAAAAGAAATAAATCAAAATTATAACAAATTATATTAATCTTTTTAACCGACAGTCTGTAATGAAATAGACTATATCAGTTGTAAATTTGTGAGATAATTTCAGAAAATTATAGAATTAAATTTACTACTCCAACTGTTTCTTAGGCTGAAAATGACCATCACTAAACTAAACAAATGTTTTAATGAATGTTTTAATGATTAAAATAATCTTAACATGGGTTTTCAAAATTATTTTAACGACATTTGAATGATATCTGACTATTAATAACAGACAAATATTGCAATAAATTCTATTATTTTATTTATTTATTTGAAATATTTACTTTTTTGTGTTATTATTAAATTATATATGACAAACTCTAATTCTATTGTGAGATTGATTTAAAATCTAGATTTTATTCTTAAAAAATAAATTTTCAATACGAATTATAACTGTTTTTGAAGTAATTCAATATCGACACTCTTGGTCAACATCCATAGCAACACATTATAAACAAACTAATCCATTCTAATCTGGTGAGAAATTACGCTGAAGTTACTCTAATGTTCAATTTCGGCTTTGAAGTGACGTTAAGAAATCTGTACAAAGTACACTCATTTTCTTTCTATTGTAGTGGTGATAAAACAGTTGGGTGCTTTTGTATTTTGGATAATTGTGAATCCACTAGAAAATAGCAGAGATATTAATAGAAATCTTTGATTGATCAATGTTTTCAAAGTTATTTCAAAATAAATCAAATTGTTTGAATTGAAACAAATGTTTTTTTTTTAAAGTTTTAATTATAAGCTTAAACAATGAAACATCAGACATTAACAACCTGACCTTATAATTATTTCGAATATCATTCTTTCCATTTATAGCTTAGACCATTATATTGATATCGTTAAACTTGATAATACAAAACAGATAAACAGATTGACACTATTTCAAAAACCAGTGTTTGAACCCAGCGGACTTCAAAATGGGTTCCGCAAAAAACTGGCATCGATTATTTCATCCCATCGTAGCTTTCCCTACACTACATATTGTGAAAAAGTAAAAATAATAAACAATTCTGTCCCCAAATTAAAACAACATAAAAACAAAACCACAATTAAAGTACGCTTAGTAAACAAAATATATATAATCCACAAAAAACAATACAAATTTAAAAAATACAATAAAAATAATCTAGATATTAACCGTAATCTCAACATAATATTTCGAGTTTAGAGTTATTATATTTTGTATACTCTTTCTGTATTATGTAAAAACGTAAAAACTAAAAATGTCTTTTGTTTACTCCACTATACAAACAAAGACGGGTTGATTATGATATTGTTTGTCTACAGTCTCGATGTTTGCAGACAAAATCCTGCAATTTTTTCCTTCAATAAACATCACCATGTCTCTCTATATAACTTATTGTACATTCAAAACGATGGATGTACACAATAATAACTATAAAGTATTTGTGTTGACTTTTAGATGCTTCAATAAAATATATTAATGAAATTTGTAGATTTTCAAAATAAATATCCAGTAATAAAAATAATTTATTGTTTAACATTGACTCCAATATTTCTTGTTGTCAACTTAATGGACTTTGCTGGATGGTGTTGAATAAAAATAAAAGTTATGAGCATTTCCCTAGACCTTTCTAAAGTTTTTGATTGTGTTGACTTCAATTTGTTACTTAAGAAATGTTGAAAAATCGGTATTAGAGGCATTCCATTATTATGGATAAACTCATATCTCGCCAATGGAACAAAGCGTGTAAATGTTGAAGGAAGACTGTCAAAGTGACTCAGCTGAGGAAAGGTGTCCCACAAGGATCAGTGCTCGGCCCAGTATTATTTTTAATCTATATTATTGATTTGTCATCATCAGTATATGCGGTTTGAATGTAGTTCAGTTTGCTGATGATACAACACTAAGCCTTCAAGCAGATTGTGTCCAACAATTGGAGCAGAAGGCTTTCATACAATTCAATGTTACTGGACAGTATTTTGCAGTCAACAATTTAGTAATCGATTCATGTAAAACAATGTACATACACTTCATTAAGGGGCATAGCTTAAATCAGACACTCAGTGTCATGCTAGGTAATAGTATACTTGATAAGTGCAATCCATAAAAGTTTTGAGTCTTCAAAGTGATGAGATGAACTGGTATAACCCACATTAGCAGTATTAGTGCTAAAATTAGTTCAGGTATATTTTATCTGAGAAATGTGAAACTATACTGTTGAACATAGATAATTTTAACTGCCTATAATGGGCTATGTATCATTATTTGAGATATGGGAATTCTTCTTTGGGGAAACCCTTCGGCTTAGAAAATGAAAAGAGTCGTAAGGCTTATTACCGAGCTAAATATAACCAAAGTTGTAAAAACTCTTTCAATAAATTCGGAATACTTACACTTCCATGTATTTATATTCTCTTTTTATATATATGCTTTTTTTAAATTAAACTATGATCATGTCCAAACTATGGTTATACACAACTACAGCACCAGGCAAGCTTGTGAGTATCGTGCCAAACAGCACAGGTTAAATTTATACAGTAAACATCCCTCACAAGCTGGTGCAAAGTTCATGAATGAGCTTCCTAAAAACTTTCAAATTTACCAAACTACAGAACTTTAAAAACAGTCTTAGACAATTTCAATTGTCTGAATCCGTTTACTCGGTGAATGAGTTTATGCATCATGATCGTACTATTTCATGACGGATGTGATCTATTTTTCTTTTGTAATATGTTTTATCCTGACTGTAATGTAACTTATTTATGTCAATTATTATATATTTCCTCTATTTTTTTAAGCTGCTTGCTGTTTAATAGAATTTTGTGATTTTTTAAATGTACTGTCTCAATGTGTTGTAATGTGTATATACGACTTGTTTTATACAAATACTATTTGTAAAAAAAACAACTAATATTGAATAAATTATTTAAAAAAAATCATACTTCAACTATATAAAAAATCAACATCTAAGGAAAATTATGGAAGTTTGTCTTCCAACTCTCAAAATATACTTTAAATGCAAATTTTAAAATTATCAAATGAAATGTTGTATTTCTGATTAATTATTTATATGTATTCGTCTGACAACAGCGTAATATGTAGATTTATTCATAAGGCTTTTACAAAAAAATAAGGCAGATTTTATATCTCCACATACATTATCTTTTTACAAGGAAAACTTACTGGTAAAGTAATTTAACTACAAGACAATCAATCTTACTTACTATAAAAAAGATAGTTTAGTATCCATTTTGTTTTATTCGCGTCATTTTGTCTCACGGCCTAATTAAAAATATCACAATGTACGAAGTTAATATTAACAGATAATTTTGACTAATCTATTTTGATATGTTAAACAGATGCCGTGAATGTCATTTATAAGGACTATAATTACAGAATACAAACAAATAAACAGTATCCACCAATTTATAATTCACTTTTTCCTTAAGAGACTTATTTGTAGTGAGTATGTCCTTGGCAAACCCGATACAATTGTTATCATGTAGTCATGGATTAGATCCCTCTCTTCTCTCCTATCAAGTCTCTCTTTTGAACAACTCTTGATCTCTTCTGGCCTTGATGTTATTTTAATTATATTTTTTAAAGCAATTACAACTAAAACTTTTCCTTTAAACGATAAGGAAAAATTAAATTAAAATTCATTTAACTTCCTCAACGCTCCAACCCGGTAAGGGATTTGGCCCTCGAACACGGCCCTCTTCTACTCCCCACTCTATCTCCACTCTCTCCCACGACCTTCCAACCCGTTCGATCCTCAGTTTCTCATCCATCTACGCTTTCTCTTTCCCTGAATTTCCTAGACAAAAGTGTCCTAAATGTAATTTCTTCAACCATCCATTTCCATGGAGTGACCAATCCAAATCAACCACTGGGACATTACCAATCTCATAATATCTTTTCATTCTAAGATCCCTCCTATTTCGAAATTGATATCATTTACCATCTTTCAGCCTCTCTCACAATACCAATAATTCATCCTTAAAACTTTCTATCCAAAGACAAGGAGAGCATCCTCGTCAGCTACAATATGGTTCCCTACGTCATGAGTGGCCTAATAAGAGTTAGTGTAAAGTTTGACCTTCAAATGCCCAGGCAGGATCAATTTGATGAGTGATATATTAGGAAAATACCGAAAACTTCTGAGTCATCATAAATTTTAAAACAGTAGAAGAAGAAGAAGTAATAAGATAAAGTAAAGACCCTTAGCCCGTCTCATTCAGTCATATAGACTAAAAATACGGTCATAAATACTTAATACTTAATACGGTGCCATAAATAATTCTGAAGCGTAAATCGTTTTTGTTTAAATTGAATTTTCCCTTTGTTGTTTAAAGGTAGTCAATTCTTTTTGAATCATCGCCTTTTACAAAAAAGGAAGAAATTAACATAAAATAAAGACACCTAGCCCAATGGTAAGTATCTGAAGAGAACAAGAGTTCGTCAAGAGAGACTTGGTAAGAAAGATGAAAGAGAGAGATCTAACCCAATACTACCTGAAATAAACTGTATATCCAGCTGTGTTCCTTCAGGGTTATCATTCCCTTACTCATTATAATAAGCTACTAGGGGGAACAGTACTTTAAACATAAATATCTGTCTCAATTATAACGCACAGAGTAGTGTAAATAATTGTAGAGATTCAATTCCTCTTCTCTTTGCATATATTATTCTGATGTCAGATTTGTGAATATACATCAGAATTTTAATGTGAGACAAGCATTGTCCCAGCATACATCCCATAATATAGTTTTGAATAAATAAACAAGTACAATTGATTCATTTTATTCTCTAAGTAGATGGAACTTGGGGGTGGGGGACCTCTAATACTCTAATAGAAATGTTAAATGAAATTATTATGTCCGTTTCAACTAAGTTTTTCTATCTGAATTCCCATGACATTCGGAATGCTGCTGTGAAAACGTCTGCACAAGTACACAAAATTGCACAGTAATCGGAAGTAAGGACTTGTGACGACAGAATAAACGCAAAGCTTTCCAACAAAGAAAACTTAATTATAACTTAATTTTCACAGATTAAATTTAATTTAATACAAGAAAACATCAGCGACAACAATCTGTTATCAGCTTCTATTTTAGACTATCGATGCTACAAACAGATATTGATAAAACTCAAGATTCTTCTGATTTTTACACTTTAAACAAAATTATATTTCATAACTTTCTCTACTCTTCTATTTAACATTATACAAAGTAAAGTAGGTTTATTAATCGCAAAATTGTCGAACTCCGTTTTAAAATTGTTTTTTTTACGTTTCATAGAAGAAAATAAAAGTTTCGTTCATTCAATAATATATTGAAGGCAAACATAATATAATAAATATATTATGTTTGCCTTTAATATTATGCAAAAGGCGAACATATAGAAACAGATTTGGGTTTCTTGAATCTGTAAAATATTTCATTTCTTGTTTTTACTTCTTTTCATTTATATTTGCCTTCAATTTCCGCCGCACTTTCCTTTTCTCCACGCCTCAAAAGATTGTTATGACTGGATGAACAAAATATAACATTTTATTTGAATCCAGAATTATGAAACAAATTATTAATACAGAAAAGTTTCCGATCCAAATCTTTCTCCTCATAAAACCTAAATATCAGCTGACACTATAAAAAAACCAATAATTTCAGTCGGCACGACTTAGATTAAAACCTGATGAAAATTCAATTCACTTTAATGCGTTTCAGACTATAACACCATCTATGAATTTTTTTCTGCAAAGTACTGTTCATACAAACAAACATCTTTCCAAAACCAACTTTTTTGAATTCTGGTGTCGATTAACCCATCACATTATTTTCTCTATTATCTCAATATGTAAGAAAGTAAATTATTTTATTTTATACTTCAGATCAAAACAGTAACACAGATTGCTTTTTTTACAATTTCATCCCTTATTTTATATTATTTTTTTCCTATTTATTCTCATAACGAGACACCAAATACTGATCAAGTATTAAACGTTCATAAACATCAAAATAAAGTAACCATTTTATTTTACGCACGCCATTTTGTTTCACGACTCAACTGTAGATAACCATATAATGGAAGTAAAAAGTCAATGCTCTGATAGCTTTATTGACTGCACAAGCTGTTGTACTCACCCAGTTTGCGAAATACAGGGCAGTTTGGTAATCTCGACCTCCGGTTTTCATCTAACCTTCACGTTTCAAGGCCTCAGGAAACCAAAAAATTTAACCACCACATTCCGTCCGTCGTCGTTGTCATTATGGACAGTATGGAATCACAATACCGATCGTAAAAGTAAAACATAGGGACATGAATTTTGTTTGTATGCTCGTTAATAACCGCAGTAAAATCTAGAAAAGTTGAATTATAAAGGCGGACATTAAAAAATTATTTTTTTCATATCTCGTGTGTTAATTCTACAACATATTTATTAGATAGAAACTTGGAGATTTTAATTCTCCATGTAGTGGTAGCCATCACATATAACGAAGAAATTGTCAAATATGTAATTTGAGACCCTGAAATACAATTAAGTGATATATTCAAACAGTTACAAGATACAGCAGGGCCGTGTAACTGATACAAGCATAGCGAGTGGGGCTGCAATGAAACGTACAGTTTTGAGGCCCGAACGTAGCAAGTGACGACGTTTTAATATAAAACAACGAGGCACGTTAGGGCCTTAACAAAGTCAAGAAAGTAGTGATATTTACGAGTTATGAAAACCTGGATACGACTTCGCGATCTATTAATATATTTTAAGATATCCTACAAGACCCAAAAAACGAACTTTTTGGCATTATATTTTGAGGATCTGAAAATTGGGGCTGGGGAAGTACCATTGTGGTAATCACCAACTGTTTTAAAGTAGTAAACAGGACAACAAAAAATCTGTTTTATTTATCTGGATTAATTGTTATTTTTATAGGAAAAGATATCAATTCATTCGTGAAATACTATTCTATATGATACCTTTTGAGGACATATGTAACAGACACTTGTTTGGATGTCTACTAAAGTCATTTTGTGTGTACAAAGACATCTACAGGCATTTTACAACAACATTTTAATAATTAAAAACTCATTATATCTGTATCCAAGTCACGAAATTGAATATAAAGACTATTTTTTTCCGTCTGTATGACTTTTATAATTTTATTAATTTACTTTTGTATATGACGGGTTTCGGATCTTTTCCATCATCAGATTCTCGCTCTATTGAGGTCTTTAATACTGACTCAGGTGTTATAGTTTTGTTATTTTAGCTCATGTATCACTGATGGATAACGACTTTGTCGTTGAAACGCGTTTGATGATTAAATAAACGATCTTTTTAAATTTTGTGAGATCTTGTGTTCGAGTTTTTTATCTATCTAATATTAACTTATCTCACAAATCAAGCTCGGTATTTATTTATATACAAGTAAGTAGACTAAATTATTAAAATTATAAAATTCACACAGACGAACAAAATTAATCTTTTATTTTATATTAGTCTGATAACGTTTACCACTGCAAATAAAAACAGTGGGGTAACGTATGGTTAGCATATCGAGTTACCGACCAATTGTCGCTACAAATCGTAACTCCTTACTTTTACATCACGATGATACCGCAGGCATCACACCTCAAACGTCTTAACACACAGGACGAGGAGCTGAAGTCACTTAACTCGATATCTTCAACAGATAACAAGTATATATATCAACAAGTTTTGTGGTATAAACAAAAGGTCATAATTAAAAATGATTCAAGCTGAGGAGTGCACGTATCCTACTGCTATGCTTAGATAATTTAACTAAGTTTATCATAGTCATGTTCAGAAAGTGATCTTTTGTTGAATTTGAAGCATATTTTCAACAATTGGGATATTGAGATCATTTTTGTCTTAAGAGTAAGTCGAAAATCTTCTAAAATTTTTATTAGTTTTACTGTTTGATATTTGTGAAGTATTTTTAGGTTAGAATTGGTGTTTTTATGAAAATTATTTTTGTTAATTAAGTGCTCTGCAAATTTCAATTTTTTTCGGCAATGATCTTCTGTCGCTTAGTTGTATTTCTTCATTAAATTGCTGATTTAAAAAATCCTTCTTTTGTAATTTCTTACAACCATCATATGGAAGTTGGCATCTGTTCCCTTGATCAAAGCTGTCTATAGATATTTTGAGTTTATTCTTATTGACCATATGTTCTGGTTTTGTTTTTTAATTTAGTTTAGTGAACAACTATCGCTGTCATCATGGCCTAACTGATCGTAAAATGTTGCTCAACACAAAACAAACAACTTTTCAATTTTGGAAGACAAGAAAATATTCCATCATAAGAAAAGCTGTTCTTTTAATAACCTATTTAACTTGAAAAAATATTTTTTAATTTTTCTTTTTTCCTATTTTGTTTTCTCCTTCTTAAAATTAGTTAACGACTAAATACTAATTAAAGAGCTGTAAAAATTGTTATATTTTTTGGAGAAATAAACATTAGCCTATTAGTTTATTACTAAATTACTTACGTCTTAGCAATCTTGTGTTTAGTATTTATTAATATTTCATAACAACTGTTTCGGTATAACATATACCATCATCAGCATTTGTGAAATTACCATTATTTTTGTGAAATGTGTGTCAGTGTGTTGTGTAAACGTGTTGTTTCATCTGATGATGGTATATGTTATACCGAAACAGCTGTTATGAAATATTAATAAATACTAAACACAAGATTGCTAAGACGTAAGTCATTTAGTAATAAACTTATTGTAAAGCATTCATAAGGCAATATGGAATTTATGAAACATTATTAATATTAAGTCACAGTCAGAATAGAACAAGAGTTGATTATGATAGAACTGATTAAAAGATGAAAAATATAGATTTAAAACAAAACTATATGAAGAAAGGGTTCTGCTAGGGTAGACTACTCTATATTGCCTCATCCGTTCTCATTATGACACATTCCATTAGTGGCCATACGTTCTACAAGTCTTGTTTCTGAAAAATTAATATGGTATATTAAAATTATATAATATCTATTCCTACCCATTATCCAAAGTACGGAGTGATTTTGTTAACTGTAAAGAATATAAATATTTGGTTTTTGATCTTCACATTTCATGGCTTCAGGAAACCGAAAATGTGATTTTCGTCACGGAGTTCGTCCATCGTTGTTGTCGTCTGTAAGAAAACACGATGGTGGGTGTAAAAAATGATAGTAATATAAAAATCAGTATAAGGGACTGAAGTGTGCTCGTATTGTACCTTCTTAGGGCTAAGTTACCGACACTAGCGTAGCGAGTGAAAGCTTATTATATGTATGAAAAAACAAACACAATATTTAGTAAATTCTACAATTTTATTGAGTCTTGCCGATCATGGTTTCGCCAGCAACGACATTTACAAGGCTTACAAGGTAGCTTAACAAAGACTAGTGATGTGTGAGTTCGAATTAAAATACTAATGAATCCGAGTATCAAAATCCTCGGAGCATTCCGAGTATTAAAATCCTCGGTTTCGTATTAAAATATTCTGACGAAATCCTCGTAACTAGGAACAAGGAGGAGGTAATGTGCGAGTATGAATTCGAAATAAAATCCTCGGACAACGATATTCTTTAGTGTTGTCTCAATTCCAAACAAAATGCTCGGTGTTTCTACTTTGGTTATAGGCTATTAGTTTATAAGCTGATTTTTCACTACACATTAATTAAACATTACGATTTTGAGTTAAAATGATTTAGATTGGGTAACAAGTTCAATTTAAAATAATAATATTCATTTATTTCCACATTAACAAAAAGTAAATTAAATTATTATTTAATTGTTATTATTTATATTTGAAAAAATATCAATACATTACCATCTTTATAAAAAAAATATAGTAAATTAACTTATTTTAAATAACAACTAAATTATTAATGTTGGTAATAATTATACTAACGTTAAATTACTGAATTTATGTCGAGGCAGGATAACATTTAATTACGTATTACAAGTGTCAATCACATATTGTTTAAAAAAATAAATACTTGGTGGATCCGTCTAACAGATAGAACGCAAAAGTATAGGTTTATCTAAAACGATCTGATTGGTAAAGCTGAGTTCGAATCCGATGCGCAAAATCATTCTGCGCAGATACTCGATTTCGAAATCATAATACGAGTATTGAAATCATTTGAAACCGAGTAATGCGAGTATCCATTTCACCCGAGTATCAACATCGTTAACAAAGACTATGGATGATATTAAAAGCTGACATATAACAACACAAAACGAAGAACAGTTACTTAGCTAAAGGGGGGGGGGAGTAGAAAGGAAACATGTGGTCATAAGGAAGACAGTGGTTTTAACAAAGGTGAGTTTGACAATAATTCTACCTGATCATTGAGTACCAGTCTTTACAAAATATTCTCGTAATCTCTGAAATTTCTAATGCATTTAATTTTCTACTTTTTGCATTGACATGGAGAATCTCAAACTTAACATTATTGAAAAAATCAGACACTAAATGAGTTTTTAAATGATTGGAAAAACTAGAGTCATTATGACCCAACCGCCAACTTCTTTCGTGTTCACTTACCCTACATTTAAAACTACGGCCTGTTTGGCCTACATAAGCTGCATTACAAATATTACATGTTAATTTATAAACACCACTTTTTTGCATGTTATCTATTTTATCTTACAATTTAGTAACGTTTTTCTTAAATTGTTTTTACAGTAAAAAACTGGTTTACAATGATTTTTCATTTCTAATACATTAACAGCATAGCTAACTTTACCAATATAGTTAATACTACTCAATTTTGGTACGGTTTTAATAGAATCTACAGTTGGAAATATAAGTAATTTCAATTTAGTTTTTAACATTTTTTCTATGAGGTTAACATCATAACCATTATTAAAGCAATTTGTTTTATGCAAGTAAATTCCGTACAAAAATCGTTATTAGACATTGGAATGTTAATGAGACGATGCCAGATACTATGGAAGGCGGCCATTTTGTGACTAAAATGATGTTTGATGTAGAATGTATAATATTGTAAGTAGACGTAGGTTTCCTAAAAATACTGAAACTATGGTTACCATTTTCAATTTTTATAGTGAGGTCTAGAAAATTTATTTGAACTGACACGATAGTTGCTAATGGAGACATTTTAAACATAGATCGTTAGGCCCTAGTAGACGTAATGAAAATTTAATATAAACAATTACTAGGTTCAGAAAACCATTGTAACAACTGTTTTAAACAAACTTATCCTATAATACACATACAGTATTGGTAAAACCTTTTTCTATCATTACAATTTCCTACAAAGCCCGAGAAGCCTACTTTTGTCCATTACATTTAATGATCTGCTTGTATTACTTTGTATCTTAGGGCTGGGTAAGTAACATGATGACCTCACC
Organism: Aphrophora alni; assembly: GCA_963513935.1. Classification (NCBI taxonomy): domain Eukaryota; kingdom Metazoa; phylum Arthropoda; class Insecta; order Hemiptera; family Aphrophoridae; genus Aphrophora; species Aphrophora alni. The sequence continues at coordinate 87,452,457 of OY740775.1, forward strand.
ACTTGTTTTCTTTTTAATTTCTGATTTTTTTTTGTTTCGTTCTACAGTATATAGACAAAAAACAAACACATTTTCTCCCATCACCAATACAATTAATATTATTATCGCATGATTTAACATCTTTTGTATAAATCAAATCTCGCATCAAGGTAATGTTTGACTACAGTGTTCTTGATGTTTGCTGACAAAACCCTGCAATTTTCTGCACGAATAAACATCGTCACTTGCTCCCTTTATATTAGATGACGTGTTATATATTCAAATGTTCCTTTGGTTATGTCAAATAATGGTGACAATAAAGGACCTTTATTCTGTCTTTTACATTTCATGAATAAAATATGTCACAAGAATTCAAAGGCTTTCATTTCATTTAACAAAACAAGTAGTACAGTAAAAATAGATATTGAAAGAGAAAAAAATGGAGTTACATAAAACTGTGGAAAGTTGTTTTATCATACTTCTTTTTTAAGAAATCGATGAATGTAGAATTCTTTGAATAGTCGTTTTGCAAGGGAATGGGGTAAAATGATTAGAAAATCGCAATTTTGCCACAATCTCAAAGCATGAATTTTACTATTTTTTCTGTCTACTTTAAGAGATCATAAAATTTCTTAAATTATTAATTTTATCTCGTTTGACGCAATTTTATAAGTAATGACCCTTAAGGGTGGCGTTGAAATCCACCCCAATGTCGCCCACAAATTTCCACCCTTCAAAATTTAATTTTAAAGATTACCACTTGGCAGCTACATTATGAATATTTATGGAAATATTAAAAAATCTAAACATTTTAAAACAATTTTAAAGTAAACAAGATAAACAACAAAACCGACTAAGGAAGGTTTTTTATTTTTAGACATCAAACTAACATGTCAATTATCATCTAAAGTTCAAAAGTTAAGTAATTTTTCACGTTAAATATTTAACAAACAGTTAAATTGCAATGTGAGAAAGGTCGACGTTTTATCACTCCTCGTCTTGTCTTGAATATTTTCTCTAACTCTATAAGTCCCTTATTATTCTCCTCCAGACATGAAGTTGATAGTTTCTATATACAACTCATCAATTCCAGTTTTCTTCAATAAGTACTGTGATTTAGTACAGAAATAAATACTCTGTCCACACAGCCAATATAAAAGGAAATGTTTTTGTCCAACAATTTCCTTATAATTTGGTTGATAAAAGTCAAGTATTTAAAAATTAGCCAAAAAAAATACACATTCAATTATTTATGGCTAACAAAGTTGTCTAATTGGAAAATAATTTCACATGCGCACGCAAACACACACACACACATACACACACACACACACACACACACACACACACACACACACACACACACACACACACACACACACACACACTTAAATATGAAACATAACAACTACTACTTGTATATAACGATGAATTATAACATGAAGTAAACATTTCATTGCCTTACAAATAATTATTGTCATAAAATGTTGTAAAACAGAAATACTACAAGAAATAACGCTACTATTATGAAGCCCTATTAATGTTTATAACCTCCAGGGAGTGTATAACGCACGTTGTGTCTGGGGATTTAAGCTGCTCTCAAATTACTCTCTTGTAGCACCAGTGTAAACATTTACAACAATTAGTTTTAATGTTTCCAGTTTGGGGGAATTTTATTCATTAACATTGAATAATTTTTATCCCTATATTTATCAACAAATTTACGTATTAGTTATAATTAGAAATGTCACATTGTCAGTAAACAGAATTACTAATATTTTGTATACTTTAAGGCAAATGTACTTATTAACCTTTATTGTATCAAATTGATTACTTTCATAATCAAAATACATTTTTAATTTAAACACTTACGTTGAAAAATATTCTGAAAAATTGTAATACTTTCCTGTTACATCGAAATCATAAAAAACTTTTTTAACCTCAACCGCTGAAACTGGAATGTCCCGTACAGGAAAGGTAGGCTCTGCACTTTCCCCACCTAATAAAGATAATCACAAAATTATTCATGTCCCAAAGCAGCTGTGTTAAGTAAAAGGTTATATCTCCGACCTTGAGATTTAGGCTATACCTTGCTCTATATTAGTTTTTAACCGAGATATCCATCTTCATTTATTCTCTTCTTTTCATCACTCTTGGCAACTGCGAAAGTTACGTTGCTTTAGTTCCCTCTCTCACCTTATGAATTCATTTTTCCGATTTTCTTTCGTGTGTATATTTCATCTATCAATAGGTATTCCTGCTAGGTGCGACAGGAACATCCCACCATAATAAGAGGTACAATTTATACGGACGCCAACTATTTTTTCTAACTTCAATGCGGAATTACTTGAGTATTATAATAGTACTTGAGCGAAAATTCTTTTAAAATTGTCAGAGCTGATATTGAAAATGAGAAATTTTGTGATTTATCTGAATGTTCTTGTAACATTGGCAAAGTGTAATTGAATACTGTAAAACGGCATTAAAGTCTGTTAAAAGGTTTCTGTTTGTAAATAATACTGATATATCGGAGATGCAGTAATTCACAACACAAATATTTCTCTCTATATTTTGTGTAAGTGAGAATGGACAAATATAGTTATTTTATTTACTATACAAAGAAATGTAAGTTCATTATGACGTAGCATTGAGACTCGGTTGTTTGCTGACAAAATCCCGGAATTTCCTTCACGATTAAACATTGCTCCTTATAGATTACATTCAGAACAGTGCATCGCAAATAACAACTACAATATAATATTTGTGTTATTATCCTTTCTAGAATATTGAATACAACATGCTACAGGTGTAGATTTGTAATACCACTGAACTATAAAAATATTGTTATGAGTGTTTGGTGAAACACTTATGTAGCGACCTGCTACCACTTTGTCATCGGTAACGCTAAATTAAATTGTTGTACAGATATAGGATTTAGTTATATTTAATTGTCAATTGCTTTGCAGTATAGACTCGTTGTAAATAAATAACTGCTATCGTGTTTACGTAAAGATGCAACAAGGAACGGACTTAATGTCGAAAATTACTTTTCGGTTGCCTGGGGGAATAAATTGTAGAGATCAATGAAAATATAGAGCACGATTTTTTCACAATTATGAAATTTAACTTATACTTCGTACACATGTTATTTAGAAAAAACAATTATTGGTAAAATGTGTACGACTTGTAAAATATTACAAGAAATAGCTGTATTGTAAGCAGCTGTTTTGGAGGGCTGTTACAGTTTATAACCGGTGAAGAGTTTACAACATAAGTAGTGTCAAGGGATTAGAGCCTCTTTCTCAAATTACTATCCCTGAGCACCGAAACGTTATACACAAAAATGGTTAACCTACTTTTAAACTGCTTAGTTTTAAATACCCAGTCAAAATGACAGCATTTCTCCACTCATAACTTTGAACATTATTATTTGAAGTTCGTTAGACTAGTAAAACTATAAAACTGAATTTTCTTTTAGTTCTATTATTATATCACCAAACGTAGCATTAATTGATTGATATTTATGATTCATGACCTCAGCAAATTGGGAAAGTGATTTACGACATGTCGTCGTTGCTGTCTGTACGTAGTCACGAAGCAGCCGCAAAAATTAAGATAGAAATATAAAATAGTGTGTTTACATTTAGAAAAGTGAATTGAACATTTAAAAATGACAGGCTGTTTGAACTGCTTTTTGTTCATATTGAATGTGTTATTAAATTAGCAACACACTAATTTAGATACAAATATGTAGATTTGAATTATGCACGTAATTGTACGCTTTCTATCGTGATGAATAGCGAAGTTAATGTCAAAAAATGTAAATTTTGAATTTTGAACTCCCAATAAATTGTGGTATTCTTACAGTTATGCAATCCAATAGGATTAAAAACTTTTCCGACTGAAGCGAGTGGAGATATTTTAATATATACACTTCCACGAGGCCCGATAGGGCTCCACGACGTCAAGTTCAGAAAACCTGTGTAACAACTATTATAGACAATCTTACAATAATGCTGTAAAACCACTTGCTCTATCAATACAATTTAATATTCCCTACAAGGTCCTATAAACCAAATTTTGGGAATTAGATTTAGAGAATTTGTTCCTATTACATTATATGATGGAGCTGAATATTGTGAATGGGTTGATGCTAAACTAGACTCTGTGTGCTTCCATCCTCAAAATCCGGAGATGTTTCAATTCATCGTAACACAATATGTGCTGCTTTCTACGCAATAATTATGAACTATTTGTTGTTACTTAAAGTTTCCCTGTCTTGTTACATAAGTGTTATTCGTGGATGCATCCTGTTAATATCAAAAACAGATTAGTAAAACGTTAGTTTTTAATACGTTATCATATTTATGTTGTTTTTACTGGACTTTATAAAAAAAATAATTATTTTCGATTCTTCATTTTTGTTTATATTAAGGGTTTTTGAGGTAGCTACAGATAATCTTGAAAAACATGTTACAAATCAAATCATACAACAAAAATCTATCAACAAATTATTTTTAAAAAAACTTTCTTGAATTTTTGTTTCTTTAAATAACTTGTTATTACTGTTCGGGAATTATTTTACGTTTCTAAGCTTTCGATTTAATACTAAATATTTTGAAATACTGTTTTAATTAATTTTAGTATTTTATTTGCTTTATTAATTGTTATTTTTATTGGTTGTATTTAATATTTTCATCATAATTTGTTCATCGTAACATTAATGCATTCATAAATTCCTAAATTATTCCTAAAGTATTCCTAAATTCCTTGAAAGTATTTTTTATCAAGTGTTTATTACATAGTTTATAAATATATAAATTTTGGTTTATGTAAAACATTTGGTTAAGATATTATTTCAACGAAACAAAAAGTAGATTAATTTTCATTCAAAAACCTTTTACAAAGTTAAGTATTAAATAAGGATTATTTGTCGAAAAAATAAACGTTCTTTAAAAAACAACCAAAAATATAAACAGATATTTTTCACTGCTTATATTTCATTACACAATTGTTAATAATTATGACAGTCATATACATCATTGTACATTACAACAAATTGAAGAGGTCGAATTTTTAACAAATAAGCTTCGTTTCCTAAAATCACAATATATGTATGACCAATGAAGTTTTTTAGTAATGTTGAAAATATCCAATGGTAGTAGAGCTATGTTCTTTGTAGTTCAAATGATGAGAATTATTACAAGTAAGATGTATAATATAACTGTGGTATATAATTAAAAATTAAAAGTTTGTACTCGGATAACATTAAAATAGACGAAATATTATCACCTTCACAAATACTTAACAATGTATTGAAGAAGTGCAATAGTATCGTCTCAAGCTGGCATTAAAGTCATGCAAGGGATTTACATGTATTTACTCAAATCATTTGGTTTTACGATCCATAAATGAAACAATTCGTTGTTTATATTGGAGGGCGAACCTTTTAAGTTATTTGACTGAGCTGTTTATCTTTGTGTTATATAAATACTTATTGCAGTAGTTAAATTGTATTTATTTCTTTGCACGATATCTACATTTCATTTCCACTTTCACTATCATTGTTTTGTGTAATGCGATAGTTTAGATTAGATTTTTAAAACAACTATAAACATAATGTTGAAAGCTACAAGTTTTTTCTTGTGTTTTAAAATAACGTTATTGTAATATTTTATTTTAGATTTAATTGTTATTTAAAAAAAATTGTTTGACATATTTTTGTTTTGTTAGTTATTCAAAATTCTCAAATTACAATTAATCAAAATTGTAGGGACGTTAAGACTACTTGTAATCTGGCTGCTCCAAATTTCTTAAATGTAAACCCAGTCAAGAGAAGATGTAAACGTCATATATAAAAGAAAAAGAACAGTGAAAACTAGGCATCTTTATCTCAACGGTCCAAAATTGTGGCAAGAGAAACAAAGCCAAATATTTGGGACACCAAAAAAGTGAACAATTTCTCTGGCAATGAACTCTGGTTAATTTCAACAAATTGGGATTGAAATCTAATCAGCAGTTGAGAATTTGTGTAAGCACTTTAGTTTCTTGCTAGTATTTATCAAGCTAGAACGTTTTTTGTATTATTATAATGGAACAAGTTTTAGTGTTATTATAATGAAACAATTTTTGTGTGTTATTATAATGGAATAAGTTTATTATGTTATTGTAGTATTATTTCTAAAAATAACGACATATAGTTCAAGTGTAACTTCTAAGGACTGTGACGCGTTTGACAAACGTATTTGTTCCCATCTTTCTATAAATGTCAGTTTATCAGTTATCAGTTTAAACGCATAAAATCAGACATAGGAATCTTTATAAGGCGTAATTTTTCAAAATCAGATTTATCGATTAAATGAAATGTACAGATTATAATAACCCTATATTATTTTGTAATATTTTATTCTTATTTTAAAAATATTATGAAGACAGAGAGGTTTTTCCTCGTTGACCAAAGGAAAAATAAAACTATTTACCAATACATGGAACAAATTTTGTGTGTTAATATAATGGAACAAGTTTTCTGTGTTATTATAATGGAACAAGTTTTTTGTGTTACTATAATGGAACACGTTTTCTATGTTAAGGGAAGAAGACCCTATTACGATCGACCTCCATTTTGGATAGGGTTCAGCTTTAGACCTGTAGTATTCACTGTTATTTTTATAAATAAAGAAGATGAAATCGAGGTTTCACTTGTAGGGGTTTAAACTTAAATTTTGAGCAGGCCACGAAATCCTTGATTTGGGAACGGGCAAAATCTGCCTCATTCACGAAAAAGTTAATTTTTATGCCTTTCTTGAGTTTGGTTATTCTTTGCGCATTCGTTAAAAATTTAATGAGTAACCTGACATTTATAACTAACTGCTTATAAATTGTATATTCATAAACTTTTTAAAAATAAATAAAATTAAAGTATGAAAAGGACATCTACTAAAAATTTGGTTTATAAACAACCAATAATTATCTAATAATAAAGAACAGCTATGATTAAAACTATCAACTTAACATTTTTAAACTTAATTAAATCACTTAATTTAGTAATATAAATTAAATAGTATATTTTTTATACAAACTAAGCTTCTAAAAAGGCATACATGGAATATATTCACAACTAAATCCAGCTTATACGAGTTTCGTAGCAGTATTCTACATTTCATTTTCAACTTTCGCTGCTACTGTTTTCTGTACTACTAGAACTTAGATTAGATTTTTAAAAGAAGTAAAAACAAAATGTTGAAGGTTGTTGTTGTTGTTATCAAATGGCTCCAGTTGGCTCACGCCATCCTCTGTCGTGCCTCCCAGTAAAGACCAGGCAAATCCTTTCTCCTCTGCTTGTCCATGTCCAGCTTCCTGCAGACCAGAAGATGATCCTTGTTCAGGATGGAGTTCGGGCATTCACATAATGTGCATTTGTTTTGGTTTAGTATTTTTATTCTTTTCATGTGTTCAGCCAGGCAGTCATGTCCGGTTGTTAGACGAAACAGTGCAACTGATTCTCCCCTCTGCAGGTTAATTATGTCTTCATACGGCTTGTTCATGATATCCTCCTTGACTCTGCTGGCAGTTTCCATTTGTGATTTACTTTTGAGGGTGTTGATCCTTGATTTAAGTGTGGGCACTCTTTTTGGTTTCTGCACTATGTGAGTTCCCCGTCTGGCCAACTCGTCCGTCAGCTCATTGCCCTTTATGCCTCTATGTGATGGAATCCACTGCATTACTATTTCCTTGGTAAGATTTTTTACCACCTTGTACTTGCTCTGGATGGATTCAATTAAAAAGCTTGTGTGTCATTGTTAGCTATTGATTGCAATGCAGACTTGGAATCGACCAGGAAGTTGAAGGACTTGTTGAAGGTTGCTTCGCATATTTAATAAAAAAAAATATTGTTGTATTTTATTTTAGTTTTATTGGATTTTTGTTTCCTTTTTTATAGTTGTTTCATGATTTTGATTAGTTCGTATAGTTAGTGTGATTAAACTATTAGCGTAATTGTGTAAAATAATTATCAATTCATTAGTGGTATAAATCAAATATTGTATTTTCTGTACAAACTAAGCTCCAGTTAATATCAATTCTTTGAATGAATTCACAATTAAATCCAGTTTATAACTAGTTTGATTGTGGCATTTGCAGCAGTGCAGTGGCGTCAACATGTAGAATTAAACTTGCCAATTAATTAAATAGCAGTTTGTTTTACCTTGATATTTATTAATTTTAAATTAGTTATTTTTTAAATGTCATAAATATAAAAACTTGTGAAATTATTGGAAAATAAATAATAAGTAATTGATTTAATTTTAGTTTTTATGTTTCCAGCGAATTCTCTTTTTAGTTTAGATCTTAATTTAAAAGTGAATTAATAAGCAAATAAACACACTGCACTAACTTTCTTACACACTCTTCTTAATTTTCCTAATAATGAGTTTATATTAGTTATATGATTCAATCGAGTATCTAATAAATGACGTTTCAAGAGTATAAACCTACTCTCGTTATCACGTCGTAAATCTTAAACATGAAAAATTGAAAGCCACTAAAATAGCTTAGTGGCCTATGGACACGTGGAAACTAACCTTAGAAGTTCATTTTAAAGAGTACCATCTTGACAATCTTGAAAGATCCTTGCAGGATCTATACTTTTTACGTAGTTTTGGGTAAGATCCATCTCTTCCATCTGTCCTATATTTTCTCTTTTGACCATATTTTAGTCGTTTCCAATTCTCACACAATTAGAGTAGTATAAAGTTTGGTGTCTTTATTTCATGTTTTTTCTTTATTTTTTCTTCGGCTAAGGCGAAAGAGTTTCGCCTTTTTACAATAACAAAAATTAATAAATCAATCAAATTAGTAACCTATAAAAATAAAGATACGTCTGAGAATTCAAAACAAAAATAAAATCATGTTAAGAAAAACAACAAAGCTTTATCACTTGATAACGAGATTGATGTATATTCTAAAAACAACGTGTACTTACTTTAACGTACACAATGATGGTTAATATCGTATTAAACCATAACAATAATATTAACAATCCTTCATAATTAAAAAAACTTTAAAACTCAAGAACAATAGGTTAGCTTGCTACAAAGAACCTAAAACAGTAGAAATTTGTAGAAAAAGTATTCATTAAATGATTAAAAATAAAACAATTCTAAACGTTCCAAGCATGCGATAAAACCGTGACAGTGGATTTTGTAACAATTAGTCGAAGGTTAAATGTAAATTGGAGGAGTCTTATCTGTGCAGTTATTTGTCTAAAGTTTGCTTTTGTCGAACGGGAGAATCCATTAAGACATTCACAACATAAAAGACTGCCTTCAATGCCGAAGAGTCTTTTTATATCAAAACATAAAAAGTGTTTCAAAATATTTCATTATCTTTTTTTCGGAATTTTACAGTGTAGAGGGTGACACTATAACATTTCTATTTGTAACAACATTTAATGTAACAACATATTTACGTCTTATTCTTTACAAAGAAAAGGATTTTGTGTTTGGATAAAGTTATCACGAAATAGATTAAGATTTACAACCCACTACAAAATAAAAGCCTCTTAAAATGGACGTTTTTATGTTCTCGAGAAAGTTATGTATTGGATCAAAAAAATATGGTTTATGGAATGAAAGTCTGTCTGTCTGTGTGGCGAATTTCTGTTCACTTCAAACGCTTGGATCGATTTTAATCTAATTTGGTTGTTAAATTTTAATTTTGTTTGGGCAGTCAATTTTGGTATGTCGGTATATTTTCCCCATATTTCAATATTTTTGTCTTTTTTTTTTTTTTATAACTCAAACTTTGCAGGTAGCAAAATACATAACAACTATTTACTTGTAACTTGTTAATTGTTATTCAATAAATATTAAAATCAAACACACATGTGAGTGAATGAATATTTAAAGCTAAAATCGATAAAAATTACAATCTATATTTTTTACTTTAACGTTTGTTCTAAAACGTAAATTATGACTAACTTGTATCAAAAAATATCGCTGAACTTAACAAGGTTGTAAAGAAACTACAAATGAAAGTGCCGGCCGTGGAGCTTTCTCTGTGAAACGATGGTGATTACATCGGAAGTTGGGTAGAAACGTTACGGATGCTACATGGTAACTCAATCAGCTCAAGTCCGTTCACTGGAGTTAACTTTAGAGCCTGGATTTGAAATTTTATCAAATTAAAATATCCTTAGTTCACACGCGTGTGTACACAGTCACATATATAGGAAATAAATAAATTAATCAATTAAAATAATTAAATTGTTCCCCACATGGGAGTAAGAGTGTGGGAAGCCATTGTGATACTTACGTAACCCCATCATATAAAATAAAACAAACAGACACTAATGTAATACCCAAAAGTTAGTTTCTTGAGCTTTGTAGGAAATGTTAAATTGTCTTGGTAGATCAAGAGGTCATATCCAGTTGAAGAATCTCGTCATTGTGTATATCACAACTTGCTTAGCGTCGGCTAATCTCTAACGAGCTTCCAAACTGTACTCGCTACGCTCCTATAAATCACTCGGCCTCGTTGTATCTTGTAACAGCACGAGGATCACAATCTATTGGAAAGTCAGGATTTAGAGGTACACGTACCTTCGAAATTTTGATCTTAAGAAGATAGGGTTATCATTACATGTAGAATTCCAAACTTTTTTAATAATATAATTTAGTGTGTTATAAATAGAATAACAGAAGAAATACGAACAAATAACTATTTAAATAGGTCGATATTTTGATATGTTTAGTTGCTTTTTAAAAATTTCAATAGGGTTCACTATCAGCACACTAAATCACATTTCATGTTTCTATTTTTATTTTTGGCACTTTAGTGCTGATGTACAGACGATGACGACGGCGAGCGGTCGATTATCGATTTACTAAAACAATGAAACGTGAAAATCATTTAAAACTGAGGTCAACATTTTATCGATTACCAAACTTCTTACAGTCTGTAAGTAAAAACAAACAAATTGTCAAATAAAACCAAAATAAGAAATGGCAATTATGCATAGACAGGCTCAATCGGTAATTTGGGAGCTAACTCTACCTGTTCCTCGCAACCGAGAAACCCGAGTTTTAAAAGTAGCAGCACTGCTAAACACCGCCTCTTTTACAACCATTGGTGATGTTTCTATAAACTATATAACACAAATAAAAAGAATTTCTCCTTTCTCCTACATGAGACTAAACAGATATTATAAATTCAAAACTTTTTTTATATTCAATAGATTCAGTGGGAAAAGCTTTTGTTGTGAGCATTTCATCCAATCCCAAAAAAATCTTTTATCTGATAAAAGCAATACATAAAATGTATTTTTACATTCAATCTTGTTACCAAAAAATAAAAATAAAGTATTTTAGTACCTTCCTCTACTTTGTAAAAATACTTAAATAATAAATTGAAGTTTTTACAGACACTTTTTATGTGGCGTTATAAAAGAATCATTAAAATTGAAGAGGGTATTTAATGTTGAGGAAGTCTTAATAGATTCTCTCGTTCGAAAAACTCCAATAAGAGCAGAAAACCAATTACTGCAAAGATAAGCTTCGCCTTATTTACATTTACCTTCCATCTAATTGGTTCACAATCTGATATAATTGTCACAGCGTACCGCTTGTTTGGAATTTTTATACTATTTTGTATTCAATTTTTTATCTTAACTCAATTTACGTGTGACTATATATACGAATTATTTTCCGTAAAGTTTTTATTTTATGACATACTGCATTTAAGGTATAGTGTCTTCCAAAGATACCATAAAAGGCATTTCAGATTATTTCTTTATTTATAAAAAAAATTAACAATACTTTTAATTATTTTGAATACAAATTTCTATCATTCCTGTAGTTGTCGTTTTAAATATTTTCATATAGATTATTTATTCGCTCCTTTCTTTTACCTCAAGTTTTTCTTTTCGAACCTTGAAGTAAAGAAGAAAGGGGGTACTGTGTTTGGTTAAAGCAAATCCCCTGTAGATGATGAATAGTCTACTGATGATGGATTTATTACAAAACGCGCCAACTAAAATAATTAGGAAGATAGCAAAGGCATTGTATAAAATTATTTAAAAAAAAATTGTTAAAAACAAATGGGTGTTACTGGAAAATATTTAACATAAAAGATTTATTAAAGACCCAAATTACATAAAACTGCATCAATTTTTTTTTAAATTTTGGAAGAATCAAAATACCTAACAATAGATAAAAGAAAATCACTCCAACAATCTTGTCAAAATGCAATTGATTATATATGTAGGTTTTCTGCCACAAGTTTATTGTGAATTAATTTAGTATTGTAACTTCACTCACTCATACAAACCTTAATTATAAGTGGATAGGAAAGATGGTCCGAACACAGCCTTCAATGAGCATAGAAGAATTGGCAGTACCGAACTCTTATTTTGTTTTTCTGGCTCCTTCAGTTGTCAATTTTCATAAACGTCCGAATGTAATTTTGGTTGGTTGACAGTTTTATGGCATACTCCGAAATATTTATCAGTCTCTTGACATAATCGTTGTAGGACCTAAAGTAAGTCTATTTCGAAAATAATCACACCTCAGGGGACCACACACAGGGATTACTTACTTCGAGGGTGGCCAACCAAAGGCTGGACCTACAGCTTTTTTTAAAATTATTTAGTCTTGTGTTAGATCCCTCTCTCTCATATTTTTTGCCAGAAGTACAGTTTTCATTCGAGAATGAAGGACTGTGTGGGGTAAAAAAATCGATGTCGGCTTTTTACGGATAGAAACTCTTCTGAAGTAAAAGAAGGGTTTAGGCGTAATATCTGTATCACGTCTGTCGTCTGTGCAACTCACACTCGTTGACCAAATTTGATTAAATTTATTGTGTGCATTATTTTCGTGTATTGTATTTTGTATGGCAGCACAAACCCTGTATGATGAAAGTGCATTCTCACTGAGAAGGATATCCACCAGCTCTACTCTGGCTTTCAGAGACCAGGGAATATTTTGCTAAGTTGACCATCCATGACGTCAGCGAAATTATGTACTGTTCTGTGACCCCTCATTAACTCCCTCCATCTTTTAAAAAATTCAGATCGAAGATCTATCATATCTATATATTTTAGGAGTACTTAAAGTACATCTGAATAAGTTCAAACTCTAAAAAAAGCAGACAAAACTGATTGTTTAAACACAATTGATATTTAATAATAACAGTTGAACGCCAATTGAAATTAGTATACGCAATACTAACTGAATAAAAGGTGTCCTTATAGGTTTTATTGGATTGTTTAATATATTGGGCTGATTTATTATTGAATATAAACTTTAAAAAACAATTGATTAATATTAATTTCACAAACTTATTATGGTAAATCTGATTATATAATAATATTAGCTGATTTATGGTTGAATACCTACAAAAACCACTGATTAAAATTACTTTCACTATCTTAATATGAAAAATTTGATTTTTTAATAATATAAGCTGATTTATTGTTGAATATTTACATACAAAAACAACTGATTAAAATTACTTTCAAAAACTCAAAATGGGAAATTTGATCGACTACTTACCACCGAAACAGTATTCAGCTTGAACATTGTTTCTTCTCTTCCCCATATTTTCTTTAGATGCCAATAACTGGTGATTTTCCACCGCCCTCACTCAATATATCGGCATTTACAAGTCTACTCGTCGAGCTTCTGATGAGGGTTATATATAAATATTTTTAATTTTCCAACTATTCGGGAACCGGAATGTTTTTTTACTTGCAATTTTTACACACAGATTTGAGTAATTAACATTTCATTAAAATCTGAACGTAATCGGTAGAGATGATTTTGAGGAAATAAGGATTTCATAACTGTCCGTGGCCGAATTTTTGTTTTTTAAATCGATAACTCACGAACCGACATTTTTTGAGAGAATGCAATAAATACGTTTTAATCTATAAAAGCTACATCTGGATAATATTTTATCAAAAATGATATGTGTTTTGTGTTTTTATGGTAAAAGAATTACTCTCTATTAATGGGATTATATCCAAAATACAACAAATGACATTGTTTTGTTTTGTCCACAGAGTTATTCAGGTATTTCTATAGAACATTGGTCATACAACAGACGGAGAGACAGTAAAGTGACATAGGACCTCAAAACACTATACTTATAAAAAAATGACATAGATTTTTTTTTTCACATAATTTCCATTATACTACGGGAATAAAAAGTATATTTACAAAAATAAAAATGAAACTTGATGTTTTTCAAAATACAATTGTTTTACTCTTTTCTTACTTTCTTGGCATTGATAATAAAAATTGTTATAAGAAAATTCACAGGAGTTATTTAAAATACAAAATTTGTTTTCATAACTGAAACTAAACATACCTAATATCAGCTTATGACGTATATTAAACAATATTTTGTACTATAAAATAATATTTTAGGCAATTATTAAAATAATTTTACGTTAAAAATTTAATGTATTATCTAATTAATACTAAAGGTCTCCGGTATATTGACAATAAGGTTATTACAGTATTTATGTAAGTACCTGAATAGCTGTGTGACAAAACAATCAATGGTATTTGCGGTATTGTGGACATAATACCATTCATAGATAGTACAATACCCTGTGAAGGTAAGCCATGTGGATTGACCAACATAACAATCCCTTTGTGTATTCAAGTTGGAACGGTTCCATAAATATGTTTCACCAATAGGTAACGTAATACGAGGAATTGATCCATAAAAGTAATCTATTGTGGATTCATATTTAGCCACTTTATTAATATTTATTGTATTTATATTAGATGGAGACGATATTTAACAACTTTGTCGGAATAGTCTAGCAACGACTGAAAATGAACTGCTACGCAACCTGAAGGAGAAAGCTGTAACTACTCCTTAGCGTTGAAAAACGACCTGTTTTAAATTGTCTTATGCGGTAAAAGTATATTTTTAATGTTACTTTCATTAACTAATATAAATGAAAAATAATTACAACCACAAGATTAAAAAAAAAAAAAATTATCACAGTCATTAAAGCTGCTTTATTTGAATTAATTATAAGGCACACTTACGATGTTTCATAGAAAACAAATCAGTGAGTGTCTATTAATCAAACAGTACAAATACATTGAATAATTTTTCTCATGCACCTACCCTATAAACCAAATAAAAAAACCACCAATATTTGTCGGTAAAATTATGAGTCGTCAAAATTGGTAGTTGTCGGTGTATAGTAAAATGTACCATACACGTCTTGAATGCATTTTGGGGCACACCTTGCTTTTTTGTGTCATAAACGTTACGTATTTGATTACCAACATGCGACGGGATCAATGTTTCCTTAACTGTAATATTTGTTCATTTGCTGTGTTGCAAAAAGTTTTGGGTCATAATTCTTCACATTGAACTAATGTTAGAACGAAATCGGTAGTGCCAATTTTGAGAAATTATGTCTTTTATAATAGTCCCACGGCCGATTTGTTTGCTTTTATACCGATTACTGGCGTACAGTCATCCTTGAAAGTTACTCATAAGCTACATTTCATGAAAATTGTTATAACCAGTTTTAAGAAAATTGTAACGTGTGTGTTTTTTTGTGTCAGCTACACCTCAATTTTTTAGCTATGGTACAAATAAAAATTTCTTAATGCGGATAAATATGTCACATAACAATTTTATGAAAATTTGTTTACGAGTTTTAACTATTTATCACTGCACAGACGACAGACGTCAGATACCAGAAACAAACCCCTTTTTTGGACTCAGGATATTTCAAAAAGGATAAATCTGCAAAACATTCTACATTCATTAACTTCTATATACTACTACTATAATGCTCACTTTGGTAAAGTTGCAAAAATGATGACCAAAAACGAGTGAAAATACATTTAAGATTTTTATATTCTTTGGGGTTGGTAAGTGTCCACTTAGTTGGTCCATCTAACAAGGGTTGAGTGCTACCGGTCTTATCATGGTGGTAATATTTCGTCCCCTTTCTCAAGAGTTTATCCGGTGGTCTTGCAGTTACTACTTGATTAACCGGAAGGTAGAGATGAATGTAATTTTGTATACTTACATGCTTAAACGTAGTTATGTCCATTCAAAACCACCAGATCGTAAATAGTAAATATGTAATGTTTTGGTAAGTCCTCTTCCTCTAGCCTTCATTGAGACCTTTTAACAGTCTCTTACACTGTCTACGACCTAACCATTCTTTATTGGTTCCCTTTCTACCCTATACTAAATGTAATCTCGTTCACTAAATCTTTGATCAAATCGATACGTTTGGTTGTGCCCACCTATAATCACGTACACCCATTTTTCCAAAATAATTTCTTTTCATTTCAGAGAATCCTAAGTCAACACAGGCTCAGATTTTATATTTCGGTTAATATTAACATACTCGTTTACAATCTTTCTTAAGTAATATTCCAAACTTAATAACGCTAAAGCTATGAAAATCGCTACTCTGTCACTGCAAATTACCACATCACTAACTCAAGTAGGAGCGATTTCATTTATCATTAAATGTAAGATAGCGTGACCCACTGATGGGAAGACTATAGTTAACTCCACAAAATTACAGGCCCCCAGCTCTATACGCCTCCTCCAGTTGCCTCCTAATTCTTTAGTCCGGGAGCATCTCTTTAGCACACGATGCTTTCTTGATCGTTGCCGTGATACCCTAGCCCTATCATATAATATTCTCAAGCAGCTCTTCAATGCCACCCAAAAGTTTGTCTCGTGGATCTTGTAAGAATTGTTACGTTGTCTTAGTACATTAAGAAGTCTTAACCCATTATTCGTAATATGGAGTAAGTTTATTAAAACAGATGTGATGCAGGTTTTCAAACCTCGTAATTGTGTATAATACTACTTTTTCGACGTCGGTTATGCTCCAACGATAATCATAGATGTGTAAAGTCTTCATTCGCTTTGCTCGTGTCTCTTACTCGGCTCTCGGGGGCCACACACCTCAGCAAAGAAGATACACAGTTAAACTGTTAGAACCTATATATTTGCCTGTTTTTGAGAAAAGTGTAACAGAAAATGACAATTTTAACAAGGGCGTGAAGGGCAGTATCTGGTCCAGTTAATATGCAATACTGAAGGGAACAATTAAGATGTTGTTTTAAGTATAATTACTGCAATATGACATCAAGTAAGTCAAATTACAAATTTAGTTTTATTCTATTCTTGTATTCAAATATTGAGGGACTACTGCAGGTCCCATTAAGAACTCGTATTAATTGAAGAGTGGTTATCACTTTCTCGTAACGTTTGCGTTAAATTAGATTATCGTGACGTGGTTATTTATATTGTCTTCATTTATTATAAATATTAAAAATTTGATAAAGTGTCTAAACACAAGTGTGTAATTGATCACGTTTTAAGGATCAATAATTCTTCGCACAAAGTTACCTATCGGAGAAACGTTAATACAGGGTGTTCATAATATTCAAGTGATGGTTATTAAGGGCTAGAATAAAGAAAAAGTTCCTGCAAACTTGTAACCGCAAACCCATAGTTTTACATCTGTGGGAAATTTTCATTTTTTTTGAAAAATTATTATAGCTTTTGAAATTATTAATATTTCGTGTTGAAATTTGATACATCCATTTTGTGATAAAAATCAAAACTTTAACTTATAAGTTGTTGAAATTGAGACGGTTGGATATCTCTAAAACGATTAACATTACAAAATATTTATAAGGCCGCCATTTGACAATTTATTAGATAAAGCCATGATTCTTGGAGTACTGGATATCGTTGCATAAAAAATGCCAAATTTAGAATGAAAGTCTTAATAATTAAATTTAAAAAATTTATTATATTAAAAACAAAAAACAGATAAAAAACGAAACATATCCTTTATTTTTATTTTGAGCCATATAACCACCAATTAAAGTTTGGCATGTCATTATCTAAACATCCTTTATATTTTACGGTTTGAACTTGAATACACAAAGGGAATAATAATAGGTTAAGGTGGTTAATTCACAAAGCTTAATGCACAGGGTATTGTATTCTGTATGAATGGGATTATGTCAACAATACCATAAATATCATTGTTTGTTTTGTCCTCACTGCTATTATAGGACTTACATAAATGCTTTATCTTTAATATCAATAAAATGTTTATTCAATTTATAAGTCTCACAAAAAGATAATATTTTTATGTAAAAGTATTTCAGTTATTACTACTTCAAATGATTGAAAATTGTTTTTGTGATGTAAATAATAATAGTTTCCAAATCGCAATAGGTGACGTTTCTTTCGATTTATTTTAGATATGTTTCCTCACTTGGTGCTTTACTAACTCTTGTAAATATTTTCCAAAAGATTTTTAACAATTTTTATTGAATTTTTACTATCATTAAAAAAGTATCGAAAACGACATGTATTTTGAAAAACACCAACTTAATTTCTTCGACTAATCTGTTGTACGACTTTATGATAAAGTAAACCCTAGAACTGGCCACTTTAAATTGCCAAACTGGCGGGTAATTTTGCTTCTTTTTTTATTCTTTTTTTTTTAAATCATAAAATATAGTAATATTTTTCAAAACACAACTTGGTATATATCATTTTTCTCAAAAAGGTGCATAGAATGTATCTGTGAAAAAAAAAAAGTTAGATGTAGAGGTTTTGGAGTAAGTATGTTAGGAATCAAAAAATGGAATGAAAACTCCACAGACAAGCGGACATAAACTATATAACATATTTATTTATTGACATTTTTTTTAAGATATAGAAAAGTTTTGTAATCTAGTTTTGAATAAATGTTGATAAAAAAATATATATCAATTTATAAAATTTACATATTGAAAGAATCAATTTTTAGGATGAAAAAACAAACTTTCTGTAAAATTTCGTTCTTGTTTTTGTAAAACGTAAAAATAAATATCCAAAACCAGGCGACACCAAAATCTTCTTTTTTCTAATTTGTCTTCAAGTAGCTAACTTTTATAAATAAATATTGAGCTTGACTTGTGAGATAATATTAAATAGAATAAAACTCGAACACAAGATCTCACAAAAATTACGTTTACTTAATCAAACGCGTTTTAACGACAAAGTCACCATCCTCAATGATACATGAGCTACAATAACTAAGCTATATGAGGATGGCGACTTTGTCGTTGAAACGCGTTTGATTAAGTAAACGCAATTTTTGTGAGGTCTTGTGTTCAAGCTTTATTTCAGATAACTTATAGTTAGAAGTCTCAAACTGTCAATGCCTTGGAGACCCCTATATTTTTATTTCTTCACTGTATGATTTATGTTTAAATTTATTACTAGTCTATTTTAAGTAGAAATATTGTTATTGATTTTTAACTCAAGTAAGAATTGTTTTTTTATTTATATTTCTGCTAACATTTGTACATGTATGTTTAATGTTTAATTGTAAATAAATATATATTTTTAAAACTTACACCAATGTTTTTGCAATTAAATTGAATTAAATCTTATTGCTCAAGATTTACAACTTAATTTGCAATGACCTTCTTTGACGTATTGCACGTCATGAACGATCATAAAACTGTGAAACTCCAAAGTTCAACAGTAACACAGGATGGCTCCAGAAATACTTCTGTGGGATCGATAAAGTTATAAATAATCCGTCGAGACCTCAATAGATTGGGTTTGGACATTTCCAAGTAACAACGCGATGTTCAGGAACAATGAAATACGAAATGTCACTTACGATTTTTATGAAATGATATAATTAATTATACATAATAAATAAAATACTAACAACTGCTGTAATAAAACCATAATTTTATTCTATAATAATTTTCTAGTGCCTAGATATCACAGAGACGTTTGTGGTAGTGAACAGAAATTACAAAAGTGTAATTCAATGCTTATAGAACGAAAGAATGGAGGGAATAATAATAACTAAAAAACATATAAATGTATAAAATTATATCCTAAATAGTTAATGGAGAACAATTAATTATAAAAGTTCAGCCGGCTGATATCAGTAATAACATAATATCTATCAAGAAAAAAAAATTGTGCCAAAACTTTCTCTCACACATCCCAAAAATTAATTAAAAAGCAACCAACCAAAACTAAACATTACAAAAATGTCAATCAAAAAGTGAAAATAAATCTTTGAAAAGTTAAATAAGAAAATAAACGTGATTCGCTTATGTCAAAAACACAGCATTAGCAGAAATTGTATTTGGAACACAACTAAAGGGATGTTGCCTAAACTTTCTAATATTAAGGCGGTAACAAATGACTGGCGGGATTCTAAATTACTTAATAGTTAACATCTAACTAATACAATATTCTGAACTAATCTTTTATCTAACAACGCAATTTATATTTTACATTAATATTGAACTTTGTATCGGCCTTAATTGATTATTTACAGTTATATTACGGTATTTGTTAATATAAAAAGTTTCCCAAGCATCTATTGTGTTTAATTTAGTAACATTTTTCAATAAACAGAATATTCTATTTTGAAATCATGTTTTCCCTCTAAACAATGTGAAGCCATAGCTGATTTATAAGGCCTATTATATTTGAAGTGGACAAAGTGTGCTTTCGCTCTTGTCCTGACATTTCGTTTTATTTGGCCTGTATATTTCTTCGGACATATATCAAAATTTATAAAGAATTCCTGATTTATCCTTTTCTTGATTTTTATCTTTTGGATTTCACAAAATTTTGCATAGATTATTTTGGCTGACGTTGCTACATTTATATTTACATATTTACTTAGCGATTTTTTCTCTCAATATTTGACATCGGAGGAGCAAATTCAGTTTTAACCCATCGTTGTCGAACCAAACTGCCCACAGGGGTATTTCTCGCTTCCTTAATTTTCTTAAATTCGTTTTCTTTAATATATTATCTACTATTTCATTTGGATAACCTTTAAAAATTGGGGCACCGTAAATGTATTGAAGTTCTGTTTCGTTATATTTTTCAGACAAAGATAAGCTTTTAATGTCGGATCAATTTTGTTTTATTGCAAGTTGTTCTTGTATTTTATTACTTAACAATTTTCTACAGGGTTTAAGGTCATTAATCTTCATATTTCAATAAATATTTTAAATCAGATTTCGTAAAGTAACGTATTTTATTTCCCCAAACTTACTTTTTCGGAAAGATAGCGACATATATGTTTTGTTTCAGTCATTAGAGACTGCACTTGATAAAAATCATCGTTGAACCGATTTTGAAAAAAAAAATAATTTTCTCTTTTTTTATGATAGTTAATCTCACATTTTAAGGTATAGAACAAATTTATTTCCGGATTTTTGAACAAAATATTTCCACGTTCCAAATTTCGTTATAATTAGTCAACGAGTTTAGGCTGTAAATTGTTACACAGTTGACAGACACTTACATCACACCAAAACACTTTCAGAGTATATAAAACTGATGTTTCGACGACAAACTCGACACCAGTTTTTTGATCCATCATATGTCTAACTTTCTTGATTGAATAAAACTGAACACAAATTTCCACAAATATTACGTTTATTTCTTCAAACGCGTTTCAATGTGAAAGTCGCCATCTTCACACACGAACAACAACTAAACTATAACATACCTAGTTCTGTGGAAAATTCCATTTTTATAGAATTTAATGGAGTAGCCTAAACCTAATTTGCAGCAGTAAGGTTCTTTTCTTATATAAATTTAAATTCAGTTCTTCTGAAAACACTTTATATAAAAATAAAATAAAAAGTAATTATAAATAAAGAAAACACAAAAATACTAACATTTTTTTAAATATTTTATTACAATTTTTGTTTACTTTATTATTATTTTACAAAACATACAAATCATTTTAGATGCACTTGTTTCCTTTTAATTTACTTTTATTTTAATGTTTTTCATTCTATTGTCTGGTCCATCTCTCGCTCCTCTGTCCATCTTATCTCTTCGTTTCAGATTTTTAATTTTCTTTATTAATATTGGTAAAAATGGTCACGTGAGTTTTCTCGTTTTTCTGAATATGGGGTTTTAGTTTTTCACTAACATCTGCACATTGTGAGAGACCGATATATTGATATTTGCTGGATACGACTGCCCAGGAGATGGAGTTTTACTTTATTTTTCTCTTAATTTTGCTTATGGCTTACAGTATATTGATATTAAGATAATTTATTTAAATACCTGAATAACCGTGTGTACAATACAAACAATCGTATTTGTGGTAGTGTGGACATAATCCTTAATAGAAATTTAATAGAGAGGCTCTGTCCAAACAAGCTTTTTGGACTGATCCCCGCTCAATATTAATATTCCTTTCCGGTTAAAACAGTTCCGTAAATATGTTTCTTCAATAGATAACTTTATACTAGAAATGTATCCTTAACATTTTCAAATTTCCATAAATGTTACTGAAATCGTTGGAGCCGATTTTGAAAATTAGACCTTTTTGAACAGCTCAATAGGTTTTTATAGTTTCTTAACCATTAACTCTTGAAATAAAGAACAGAACAATCAATACGTTTTATTTGGGTCCTCGAGGGGCTATATTTGAGAAAATATTGATCAAAATCGTTATAGCCAAAGTATAAAAATTATAATTTGGTAAATATAAGCTCGTCAAACAAACTTTGAAAAAAATTGGTCTGCCGGTGTCTATTTTGTAGGCCACAGCACAGAGTACAGAATGGCGTGGAGAGAGAGAGAGAGAGAGAGAGAGAGAGAGAGAGAGAGAGAGAGAGAGAGAGAGAGAGAGAGAGAGAGAGAGAGCTAACCAAGGCTATACGAATAAAAGTGTAGATCCAGCTAGCTAACCTCGGGATTGCGTTACCCGTATTGCTTTTAAATAAGCTTATGAGGGGACAGATAGACATCATAAGCATACGAAAAACTCGGAAGGTCTCAAAAATAGTATTTTCGTAAACGATTTTGTTTTAATTTTTTAATTTTGTCTCCTCACTAAACTTTGTCTTATTTTATTCAAACAATTTAAAGCGCGCATGAGAGTACAATTGATTTGAGAAAGTTCATTCGTAATTTATTTTCTAATAGTTGGATTTAGTGATTTAATTTGTTTGTGTAAAACTTTCGTTCAACGTTGTTTACAATATATTTACGTTTAGTGTTATCTATAAATAGGCCACATTGATAACAAATCACAATTAATTGATGACATTGAACCAATTCTATCAAGCCACTGCGATGACTATTTCTTATCTCTTCATTTTAAACCTTCTACTGTTTCGAAACTTCAAACCAGCAATTCTGATGTAGATGTTAAGAAAATAAATGTTCGGGTTTTGAGGTTAACTTTGTTAAAATTGTGCTAAGGTTATTTCAACGTATAAATTGTGTTCATTAACTGGGTTGTGTTTATTTAAATATAAAATTGTTATTGTTCTGAATTGTAATTCTAGTAGGCTAAGTTAAGAAAGTTTACTTTTGGTAAAGTTACACTTATTGTCTGAGCATCACAAGTAGTAAAGCCTTTATTGTTTATTATTTAAAAAGTATTGATTGTTAATTTCTGATGATGTTAATTTACAGTTATGTGAAACGGTCATAGTTTTAGTATCTCTTACGTTTCATAAAAGTTTGATATTACAAATTGTAAAATACATTTACAAATTATATTTTTTGACAGTAACTTCTCTATTTGTAATCGTAGAGATGTAGGGTTCGTACGATTAAATGAAGAATTGAAATCTACAACTTTTATCCAGTTTAGTGTTTTAAATTGAACAACACACAAGATATTAACAAAACAATATTAAAAGGGAAACCATTTTTCTGAATATCTATAAGCACACTATATCCCCCTATACCAAATTTTATATTCCAATTTATTTTTCGTAGCTGCTATTGGCTTACGTGTAGACGACGACAACGATATCGGACATGAGGAACACCACTTTTACGGTTTCCTGAAGACATGATACATGAAGATGAGTCAATAGAAGTACAATTTTTGCCTTTACCAAACTTGCCCTATACTTCATATACTTGGTATGTAATATTCTTAAACCCAATCATCCCTACAGAAATGATGAAACTCTTTTCCAAACCAGGAAGTTTGATCACATACAATTTTTATAACTACAAATTTATTTTGTACAAGATGACGTTTCAACGTATAAGTAGTCATCTTCAGTTTACATATAAAAATTGGTTGTTCAACTGGACTTCAAAAGGGTAGGCTAATACTTCTTCATTTGATGTTTGAATTTCCACAAGGGTTGCTTATTTAAAGGAAATAATTTGTTTTAATTAGTTATACTCGTATATGTTCTCTCTATTACCTCTTTCTTACCCCCTCTCCTCAACAGTTTTCTGTTTTAACACCAACTGATTGCTTTTTTTGCCCATCCTCTCTCTCTCTCACTCTCGATAGGCTATCTTTTTCTCTCTCACACAAACTTCTCTCTCTCTCTATCTCTCCCTCTCACTCTTTTTCTGATTATTCCTGTATATATAGCTGTCTTTGTCTCTCTCTCTCTCTCTCTCTCTCTCACTTTTTCTCACTCTTTCTCTCTCTTTCTTACGCTATCTACCTTATGGCTTTTTATCTCTTATTCAGAATATTTTTAAAGATAATAAAAAATAGAAAGATAGATGAGTGTCGCTCATATAAATAAAACGGATCTTGTGCAGTCTGCATAGTTTATGTTGTCCATTTTTATATTAGTTATTTTTGATTTATTTTTCGTTCTTGTTTTCCAAAGTTACACTTTGACATTTTTATGCTAACTCAAAGGAATCGGTAAGAATATTTATTTGTATTTAAATATAGTGAAATAAAGACGAACAACTTAAGAAAGTATAATGAAAGGAAATTGAAAAAGAAAAGAAACCATTTTTATTTTTCAATTATATTTTATGTAATTTCAAATGTAGTTTATGCTATACCCTTTGGGAATTGTAATTATTAGGCAGACGAGAGGACGAATTGTACTTTGGAACATAGGCATATTTTGGCCATATCCTGACAAGTCATTTCATGTTTTTGATAACTCGACACTTGGGGTAACCGCCGCCATAAAAAAAGACAAAAACAATCTCCAGTAGGCTGTTAATTTTTTTAATCGGGCTACTGAGTGTGTAAAATATCAGTTTTGAAGTACCATGAGTATGAAAAAGGAATTTTGTCTGTCAACAATTTCTATCGGTTCTCTAAAAATTGATAAAATTGCTTCTGTGTTCGTATGCCCATAAATCTTCTTTTTTAAAATTTAAATTTGGAAATACTTGTCATAAGACCAAAACTTATTCTTCGAAATCTGCTACAAATAATGTATATTCGGTAGCTAAGAGGACAGCTATTATAAAAGTTTGATTTTACAAATTGTTAAATAGATTTCGAAATTATAGTTTTTGACAGTAACTTCTCTATTTGTAATTAATTGTAGGCCTATAGGTTTCGTACGATTACATTCAAATTGTAATCTACAAATATTTATCTAATTTAGTGTGTTTTAAATTGAATAATTGAACAATAATAACAAACAATTGTATTTGAAAATGTTTTGAGATAAAATTAAGTCTCATAAAATTCCTTTTTACATAATGTCATATTGTCGCATGAAGTACCCATCTACAGGAGGAGTAGCCTATTAGGTACAAATTCTTATTTTATTATGTTCATATTTCAAAAAGAGATAGGCTTCATTGAACTTGTATGAAAACCTTCCAGCTGACAAAGTAAAGATCAACTCAGCCAAAGCAAATGACAAAAGAAATTTGTTCAAGTTTTTGAGTAGTATTGATTAACAATTGGTATGAGGAGGTTTTTCTAGTATGTAATCTGAGTCAAGTATTGACGAAATAAGAAAAGACTAATTCCATACTTTATGATAACAGTCCAGAGGGCTAAAGAGAGCTTCAATTTTGTTTCACAATGAAAATATAATAGGTGTAGTTGATATATTATAATCGTAGTATATTTGCATTGCATAAGGTATATTTAATGTCATTTATAAAAAAAACTGGTTTAATTTATTACTTTACATATATTATTTTAGCAATATAATATATTTAAATATACATGATACATTGCTTTTAATACGCTCATTTGAGAAATCTTTGTTAAAATGACTTATGAATAGAAATGGGGCGTATGGAAAAAATGGCTGACAACGATCTGCGGATAAAGGGCTTATGAATGCAAATTTATAAACACATTTTATTAGTATTCTTATTTTTAAATTGATTGGTTTCTCATTGTGAAAGTGAGCATAAAGAAGTGACCTAAAGGTAAGTATGGTGTCACGTTCATGGATAAAATATTGTGATTCAGTAAAACTATTAAAGTTGTTTTTCTCAAAATATGGTTTTCTGGTATGAGCCCTTTTCTACATAGAACTCCTCAACTGTATCAGAGATAGTTATGACGGAAAACGGTTACGGTATCTTTGAACGAGACCAATTTTTCGACTGCAAAATAACAACTTCAAACCAAATTATTTGTCGTTAATCCGACTTATTCGCCGACAGAATCGAAACGGGAAGTTTGAGTTTTTTAATTTACCCAACTTTCCGTTAATTCGTGATAATCTATTAATAATTGATCATATCCGAGCCTTCAACTCTTTTTAAACACTCTCAAAAACGTGTACGTCACAATTTGTGACAAAATGTCTCAATCAAAAGGGCCTACGGGTTTTATCCGGGCCTACAACCTTCATTTTTCCAATTGAGCAACCGCAAAGTTTTGTCTTTTCTTATTTCCATAGACAGACGAATCGCGCAATACTAGTCACGTTTTTTTTTTCTTTTCCTTACTCCTTCCGATATGTATAACTATAAGTCCAACTATAATATAAAGAATAACCTTGACCATTTGAAATTTGGTATTCAAAATTTTCTTTAATAATCATGATTACATTTTTTTAAATTTATCAGTCACTTTGTATTACCAGAGCCATTCATATATTTAATGCAATTATTAAATTCTCATTTTATTCCTAATATAAATTTTAAATAAATTAGACATAAACTCTCAGGATATTTTTAGGATCTTTTAAGGTAAAAACTTTTGCCATACATGATAAAACCTTTATCAATAGATGAATGACCTTCAAACCAGTTTATACTTGTCGTTTAACTAATTTATCCTAACTTCTGATATTTGACATTGACTCATGCCTACGAACAATGCAAAATACGTTAATCTACTACATAATACCTTCTACAATCCACCTTTTATTAATATTATTTAATTTAATTTTTTTTTATTATTTTGAACCAATTCATTGATGATTGTTCCCACAAAAAAATTATTATAATTAACAAAAAATAATAATAATAAAATAATTATGTAAAACGGGAAAATCTAATCTGGTTTTTAGTCTAAATTATATCTCACATTAAAGCAGTTCTGACAGATCTTGTCTACATTACAATCAGATAGGCTAAGGTTCATTCCTTACAATGTAGGAACAAGTAACTATAAATTAATAGTCCCTTATCTCTTGTTCAACCTTGAATGTTCTAGTTATGCTTTCCGAATCAAACGCAATATTCTTATTTACACTAAAATTAATATTGTTGTTAAGTAGACTCCAATTGTACAAATACCTATCCAAACCATTATTTTTGACATTATACTTCTTTCCATCCGTCGACCCAATAAGACATTAATCCACATATTAACGCAACTTAACTTTCCATCTGTCCGTCGTCCTGAATATTAAAAAAAATTTCCGTGTCCATAAACCAAACTTACTTATCTTACCATAAATCACGGGTTATCCACCAAACCATAGCACGAACACGAAAATTTCCGTAAAACTTAACACATTTAAAAATAACAATAATATTTTTTTCTCTTTTCTTCCAAAGTCAATTGCCTTTGTATTGTACAAAGCCTAAAGCCAGCCCGACCTCTTTAAATTAGGAGACTGGGTTATGTGTAGGGAGCACAGACTCAGTCACACTGCCTCTAAAGTCAACGTCCTGTTGCTACCCTTATGCTCGAGACTCAGGGCCTTCAACTCACCGGTCACTGTAGAGCTGGTTGTTTATAAGGACTCTTAACTTAAAAGATTCTTCTCTTCCAAATAATCTCCTCACAACCATCGATGTATCCCAGGTCGTCCTAATCCGTAGCCCATAAACCACAATTGGGTTCAAGAATCAACCCCAAGAGCGATTTCACCCAAGGCACGTGGATGGTACGTTCTCTCCCGATGTAACGCTCTTTGACACTTTGCTGGGACGACTAATACTGCAAGCTTATTTGTGTTATCGGCATATGTAATAAATACCGCTTCACACAAAATTCAGTAAACTAAAATAAAATAACAACAAATAAAAAAATATACGAGTATATAACTTATTTCAACCTTATCCTAAAGTACTTATTTGCTTGTGTCTTGTATTTATTCACCTATTTTATTTTATTTTAGGGTTTGCCTAAAAATAACAGGTAACTGTTGTTCTTTTCCTTGGCTTCTGCGCCAATATGAACGTCCAGTACCACCTGCAATTTGGTTGTGGTCGTTTTGCAGTTTGTACTAAACCAGTTTGTATATTCATTGAATATAGAAGTAAGATTTTAATTTTTTTTCTTCTTTCCTGTGTTGTTACCCTCATTTGCTGATTGCGATGCACTTCCAACTTTACATTTTTTTAAACAAATAATTTCTTTTCTTCTTAAATTTAACCAACCACATAAATTTTCTCAGTATTTTTTTTTTCTTTTCTCTCCTTCTCTACCTTTCTTCACTCGCTCTGTTCAATATTCGTAATTTGTCAAATTACTCCTTATTCAAAATTTTCTTTCCCCTGAGCTTTAATAAAATAAACGTAATCAGTGGTAGAGGTGGCAACCTTCTTAATTCCAAATTTACCTTGCACCCCTACAATACCTCAACAGCTTGGTTGTGACAGCACCGAAGCAATCAGTAAAGACATACATCATGAAATTACTATTATAATCAATTAATGGTCTACTCCGCTTCGTTTTCAGTAAGCCGTATTAAAAATATATATATATATATATTTTTTAAAGAATAATAATTAAAAAGTCAAATAAATTTAAAGAAAAAATGCCTCCTTATTTATTTATCTTGTCACTTCCACTAATAAACTTCTTAAATCAAAATAACCAAACAGTCACTTCCACTGAACATATTTATTAGATTTTAATTTACTTTCTTTTTATTATTTATTCTATTTAGTCCTTGGTTACAAATTATTACACCCCTCCACCCCTAAACCTCTATTCATCACCTTGAGTCTTTTTCCAGAACGGAACTGACACCTGTCAAAAATTGTAAAAGAAATGAAACCATGTTTAGTTTTCAATCTGCTTTTATGTAATAAAATTTCAAATGTATTTTTTCTGCTATACCCTTTGGGAATTGTTTTTATAAGGTAGTACTACTGCTTCCAATTACGTTTAAAATAGATTTAGAATGCGATTAGTGCTCATGTTAGAACAATATTATAACGGACGATTCAATGTAGGTTCAGTGTAAAAAAATAAAAATAAATAAAGTTAATTAAAATAAATAAATATCTGTTTCTGTGGATTTATTCGTTATAATGTCCGGAGTTCAAATGCAGATTGATGTCTGTTGACTGTTGTAGAGCCCACACGAATGGACGCTTTTTAATTTGGACCATAGGCATGTTTTGGCCATAACCTTGCAAACGCTTTCTTTTTTATTGATAACTACATTTGGGGTTGTCGCTGTCCTAAGTAATCTACTAAAAACTTGACAGTGGGTTGTTAATTTTATTAAAATCGTCACTACCTAGTAAGTAAAATATCAATTTTGAATTACCTAAATTCTAAAAAAAGTAATGTTGCCAATTTTGTCTGTCTGTCGTCTTTTAAACAATTTCTCTCCGTACTATTAAAAATGATAAAATTTGCTGTAGCATATGTTGGCCATATATCTTCTGTTTGTCTTTAACTTGAAAATTAGATGTAGCTGTCAAAAGACCAAAACTTTTCGTCCCAATCTGTCTCACAACTCTCACAAACACATACACTATGGGGGAAATGGACTCCACCTAAAACAGATTAAACACAGATTCTGTTTCCACTTAATTTTCTGTGTAATGGACCGTCCTACAATAGAGACGCTTTCGGTGTGCTGTTGACGAATATTTAGCCCCTTAACATTTCGTTACTCAATATTATTTCAGAGTGAGTTAATCTTCAATTCAATTCAATTACCTTGTAGCATTTAAATCCAAAAAAAAAGCATTTCCGCAATAACTTAACTCATTTCGTAAATATACATTCCACTTTCCGTCGCTTGACAGATGCTGGCATCTAGCGGCCCGCTCCTAAACCAAGCATCACCTGATACTTGAAACCAAAGTACATTTTCGCCGGTCAAGCTAGCTTCTCGATTACCGGTCCACAGTCTACATGCGATAACAACATGGTCTACACTCTTCATAACTCCGTTAGCTAAAAGTTTTTCCTTCTTCTCTCAAAATTACCGTCTTTCTAAAACATCATGTTAAATTACTAATTGTGCGCCTTAGTCTAATAATCTGGTTCAAAAATGTTAAAATTAACCATCATTTTCTCGGTACTACCTCACGTGATCTGCGACAGGATTTACCAGGTACTTCAACCTTACAGATTTTGTCATATTATAAATTTTGTTAATTTTTAAAATAATTTGTTAATTATCATGTATTCTTTAAAATATGTATTTCATGTTTTATTCAATATTCTATTTCCTTTTGAAACTAAATGATTATAAAAATTTTCTTTTCTTAAAACATCATTTACAAAATCTTGCAAAGGCACATTTTACGTTTTGAACATTTTTGTGAAATAAGTGCAAACTAGTGTTGAACATTAAATGATCAGAATATGAACATGTCAAATATAAAACAATTGAGGAAATTTCTTCTAAATCAGAAAATTTCGTTTTACAAGCTTTTGCAAAATCTTACAAGTCTTATACAAGCTTTCTTTTAAACAAAATTAAAATATATATAAATAGATTTATAATAATCTAAGAAGCTTTTAAGTACCATCTTAACGAATTTCTGTTATACAATCAATTTTCTTTAATTTTGGCAAATAATCAGATATTTCTTTAATGATGAACATTAATGCTAAAACATGTCTGATTTTGTACAGACACTAAAAGAACATGTTTTTTTGCTCACAGCTAATATGCTGGTAGGACAAATAGGACAAATAGGACAAATAGGACAAATAGGACAAATAGGAGAAATTGGAGAAATAAAGAAATTCTTGTCTCACATTGCGCAAACCAACGAAACATCCTAACAAGTTTCGTCCTGTTGGCAAAACACGTTTTTTTTGTATAACGTAACTTCACATTTTCAAGTGCATAAAAGTGATGTCTTTTTCTACAGCTGACTTTACAGAACTTTAACTAACTCATTTTGTATATGTGCCTAAATTTACTTTCGCAAATATGTGTTCCTTAAGACTATTTTCTAAATGTAGACCTGTGTAGTTAATTATAAAATATATATAAAAAACAATTATTGGGTGGAGCCTGCATGCAATTTTCGGTCCTAACAACCTCCAAGAGGTTAATTTCCAAATTAAAATAATTGACGTCAATTAACAAAATTTCAAAATTCTAAATTCCTTTTTTTGTTTGTTTAAAATATATAAATTTATTTGGCCAATATAGTTTTTAAGAAATTTTTCAAACCAGTTATATTATGTATCTTTAGTTTAGTGATAAACATGTTAACTATAGATATGATTTTTGAACTTAAAATATCAAACTCTTTTATATTTTGTTAAATTCTGTAATTGTTTAAAAAGAAACTATCATCTTATAAACTA
This sequence comes from Aphrophora alni, assembly GCA_963513935.1. Lineage (NCBI taxonomy): Eukaryota > Metazoa > Arthropoda > Insecta > Hemiptera > Aphrophoridae > Aphrophora > Aphrophora alni. The sequence continues at coordinate 87,484,183 of OY740775.1, forward strand.
AAAAGGGGGGGATAAGTTTTTTTCTTTTTTTTGAATCTTTTGATTAAATTTTTTTTTTATTATTATACTTTTACATTAAGGGCGTATAATTTTTTTTTTTTTTTGATTAATTATAATTCTGTGAATTATTAAGCTGTGCTCATTGTTTTTTTTGTTAAATTTTTGTAACTATAAATATACATATTAAAAGGGGGGATAAATTTTTAGGATCTGTTGATTAAATTTTTTTTTTCTAAATTATTATATGTTACAATTAAGGGCTTATAACTTTTACAATTTATGATATTGTTAATCATAAGTTTTTTTTATTGATGATTTGTGTCAGGATGTCTTTTGTTGTAAATGACAAAGTCTGAAGCGCCGAAATTTCCTTCTGCTTTCAATAAACTTGAGCCTTGTTAATTACTAAATTTGTCTTTGTCTTTTTTATTTTTTCTTTTCAAACATTGTTACCATTTTGGTTCCGCCTTTATTAAATTTAAGTCCCCTGGTAACATGTTTTTGGTAGCAGAGCGTGGTTAATTTTAAATTCTGGAACCGTAGTTAATTTTCAAAATTTTGCATTGGAACTATCTAAATTTAAATTCAAAATTATCTTTGTTAAACAAGGCTCTTTTTTATGTTTTGCAGCTTTTTCAAATACTGCACAACTGTTGCTGATGAAATTTTTTTTTATTTAGTTTAAATATTTAAATCTCTATAAATCTATAGTCTCTTTTTTTTTATTATTTAGTTATTTTTATAAACACTTACACAAAAACTTCTAAACCAATTTCGATAAAATTTTTTTTTTTATTATTTTGTCTGCTTAAATATTTTTTTTATATATATATATTTACATACACTGCACCCTAGTCATTCACTGAATTTGATCCAGACAGCGGGCTCATTCGGGAATCCAAAAAAAAATTTAAATAAATAATAAAATCCAAAAATAGTTAAAAACAAAAAAAAAAACAAAAAAAAATTTCAAAATCTCCTTCAAAAAATTTTCTCGAGTTTTCTTTCGTTGTCTGTATTGATTCATACTTACACACACACATATACACAACATCTACTCTACATATAATACTTGAGTCTTTCTCTGGCTCTTTCATTTTTTTTTTGGGCATCTTCTTATAAGAAATTTTTTTTAAATTACTTGGTTTATTTTTTTTTAATAATTATCAGCAACAGTTAAAATGGCAGTGGATTTGCTGCGATTAGTGGACCCGTTAAAGAACACGGAGCTTGCCTTTGAATTTTTTTTGTTTTCATCATCTTGAAAGGAAAATTATTTTTATTTATTTTTTTTTAATTTTATCATCATGGCGGTGGACTGGTTGATGCAGATGGAGGCATTTGTCTAATAGTAAATTGAAATGTTGAACACCTTTTAATAATATATCTTTTGTGCTGAAAATTTTTTTTTTTTCTTTTCCAAATTATAGGGGCCCAGTTTTTGTATGTAGGACAACATGGTTGGCCTGTTTGTCTATTCTTTAAATTATTCGGTTGTTTGTTATTAGCAGGTCAACATGTTTGTTTCCTAATTTAGTTTTTTTTGTTAGGGTTGAGAAAACCGGAGTTGGGTTTTCTCACATTGTGGGTCACCTTTTTATATTGTCTCTTTTGCCACACCTTTTTTTTGCTACACTTCTTTTACACCTTTTAATAATCACTTAACATATTTTGATGAAATTTTTTTTTACACATTTTTTTTGATTAAATTAAATTCCTTTTTTTTTGGGGCACATGATACACATATAAGACCTTAAGTCAACTACAAGCCCTGCTTTGCGCAGCAGAAAATTTTTTGACTCCCCAACGTTTCATACTGCTTCTTTGTTTATTTTTCAAATGGATTATTTGTTTAGACCTTTCAAAATTCTTTTTTTTCTCACGGAAATTGTTAAGAGCCGTGAATAGTTTAATTTTCTCTTCGTATGGGAGAAGAGGAATTTAAAAAAATAACGACGCTGAGCATGATCTGACCTAAAAGGCTTCAGGAGTTTTTGTTTTATTTTTATTTATTTTTGATATGTATATTTTAATGGTCGGTTCAGAGGATTCTCCTCCCGCTTGTGAGCTTCCTCTGAGTCCGGCCTTTTCCTGTAAGCCATGTGCTATGCACATTCCCTCCCCAGTCCCCGGAGTGGTCACCTCCACTTGGCTTCCCGAGGTGCCACTCCACCCCTTTTCCCCATGTACCGTAGTGTACAAAGTCAGTTCATGCACAGCAAAGTCGACCTTTGCGTCACCCTTCAGCTCTTTCTGTCCTGGGCTTATCCCAATCATAGGTGGGAAGAGCTGAGACGCTATAGAAATTTCAAAATTTAATAAGTAAGTGCCAAAGGAGGCTACACCCTAGAGTGGTGATTATAAAAGCATTATGAAGCGTTGTTTCTATCAGGTGCCCTGTTTTCAAATTTTTGTAGGAGGCCCTTCTGGCCCCTTTCTTCAGAAGCTTGTAGGAGGCCCTTCTGGCCCCTTTGCTTCAATCTTTTCTTAGAGGCCCTTCTGGCCCTTTGTCCCTTATTCAAAATTTTGCGGGAGGCCCTTCTGGCCTCCTTTCTGACTCCACCCTAACTCCGTCTTTCGGGGGGGGAGAGCTGTAGCATTTAAATCCAAAAAAAAAGCATTTCCGCAATAACTTAACTCATTTCGTAAATATACATTCCACTTTCCGTCGCTTGACAGATGCTGGCATCTAGCGGCCCGCTCCTAAACCAAGCATCACCTGATACTTGAAACCAAAGTACATTTTCGCCGGTCAAGCTAGCTTCTCGATTACCGGTCCACAGTCTACATGCGATAACAACATGGTCTACACTCTTCATAACTCCGTTAGCTAAAAGTTTTTCCTTCTTCTCTCAAAATTACCGTCTTTCTAAAACATCATGTTAAATTACTAATTGTGCGCCTTAGTCTAATAATCTGGTTCAAAAATGTTAAAATTAACCATCATTTTCTCGGTACTACCTCACGTGATCTGCGACAGGATTTACCAGGTACTTCAACCTTACAGATTTTGTCATATTATAAATTTTGTTAATTTTTAAAATAATTTGTTAATTATCATGTATTCTTTAAAATATGTATTTCATGTTTTATTCAATATTCTATTTCCTTTTGAAACTAAATGATTATAAAAATTTTCTTTTCTTAAAACATCATTTACAAAATCTTGCAAAGGCACATTTTACGTTTTGAACATTTTTGTGAAATAAGTGCAAACTAGTGTTGAACATTAAATGATCAGAATATGAACATGTCAAATATAAAACAATTGAGGAAATTTCTTCTAAATCAGAAAATTTCGTTTTACAAGCTTTTGCAAAATCTTACAAGTCTTATACAAGCTTTCTTTTAAACAAAATTAAAATATATATAAATAGATTTATAATAATCTAAGAAGCTTTTAAGTACCATCTTAACGAATTTCTGTTATACAATCAATTTTCTTTAATTTTGGCAAATAATCAGATATTTCTTTAATGATGAACATTAATGCTAAAACATGTCTGATTTTGTACAGACACTAAAAGAACATGTTTTTTTGCTCACAGCTAATATGCTGGTAGGACAAATAGGACAAATAGGACAAATAGGACAAATAGGACAAATAGGAGAAATTGGAGAAATAAAGAAATTCTTGTCTCACATTGCGCAAACCAACGAAACATCCTAACAAGTTTCGTCCTGTTGGCAAAACACGTTTTTTTTGTATAACGTAACTTCACATTTTCAAGTGCATAAAAGTGATGTCTTTTTCTACAGCTGACTTTACAGAACTTTAACTAACTCATTTTGTATATGTGCCTAAATTTACTTTCGCAAATATGTGTTCCTTAAGACTATTTTCTAAATGTAGACCTGTGTAGTTAATTATAAAATATATATAAAAAACAATTATTGGGTGGAGCCTGCATGCAATTTTCGGTCCTAACAACCTCCAAGAGGTTAATTTCCAAATTAAAATAATTGACGTCAATTAACAAAATTTCAAAATTCTAAATTCCTTTTTTTGTTTGTTTAAAATATATAAATTTATTTGGCCAATATAGTTTTTAAGAAATTTTTCAAACCAGTTATATTATGTATCTTTAGTTTAGTGATAAACATGTTAACTATAGATATGATTTTTGAACTTAAAATATCAAACTCTTTTATATTTTGTTAAATTCTGTAATTGTTTAAAAAGAAACTATCATCTTATAAACTAAAAAGGGGGGGATAAGTTTTTTTCTTTTTTTTGAATCTTTTGATTAAATTTTTTTTTTATTATTATACTTTTACATTAAGGGCGTATAATTTTTTTTTTTTTTTGATTAATTATAATTCTGTGAATTATTAAGCTGTGCTCATTGTTTTTTTTGTTAAATTTTTGTAACTATAAATATACATATTAAAAGGGGGGATAAATTTTTAGGATCTGTTGATTAAATTTTTTTTTCTAAATTATTATATGTTACAATTAAGGGCTTATAACTTTTACAATTTATGATATTGTTAATCATAAGTTTTTTTTATTGATGATTTGTGTCAGGATGTCTTTTGTTGTAAATGACAAAGTCTGAAGCGCCGAAATTTCCTTCTGCTTTCAATAAACTTGAGCCTTGTTAATTACTAAATTTGTCTTTGTCTTTTTTATTTTTTCTTTTCAAACATTGTTACCATTTTGGTTCCGCCTTTATTAAATTTAAGTCCCCTGGTAACAACCTTTGCAATTTAATGACAAATATTCATTTGTGTAAGACATTATTCATCCATCACATAAACAATTCCATATTAATAATATATTAAATTCATGTGCAGTGGCAAAACCTGAAACAATAATGATAAACAAAAATTAGAAAAGAAATAAGTGACAGCAACATCAGAGCTTAAAATATAAATATATTTATAAATAATTTACAACTTAAATGTAACATTAGTTTTTAAAAAACCAAACAAAACACACAAAAACATTTACAAATATATAAATTAAATTTGGTGATCCAGAGAAGTCAGAGATCACTTCTGCTCTGAAACAACAATTTCATATTAAAACATGCGTTCCAGACTATCCATTTTTGTTGGCCATTTTCTTCTGTTTTACGTGTGACGTTTATTGTTAAAATAGTTTTAGTTTTGTCCACACGATATCAGCACTTGCCGGGTGTACTGTATCAACGTCGTCCAATCAAGTGACTGGACACGCCTTGCCACGCCTCTTATGTTTTATCTACAGCTATTAGTTTTAAATATTGCCGCTTTATATCAGCACTTGTCAAGTAGTAAGTTTCAATGCCTACCTAAATAGATTAGCTTCCCCATAAATAAAACCTACCACTACTTCGTTTACCGCTATCCAACGTATATTTATGGAATGGTTGTACAGTGGACTCACTTTAGCTGTGCGAGTGGGAGACAGCGCTGAGAACCTCTCCTAATGCAGCCTTGAAGTGTACATAGGAGTCAAAACATCTACCACAATCATAAATAATAATATCATTACACGTTATAAAAAATTCTGCCAATAGCTAGGGGTAGGCTAATGATAATGTAGGGAGTTATATATGTTTAGAAGAGTACGACATTTGTTAAAACTAAACTTTTCCAAAAATAGAAAGATACAAAAATTGTTAAGTTGGTGTCACTCGTACAACTAAAGCGGATCCTGGATAGTTTACAAATTTTGTTTATTTTTAAATAAGTTGTATTTTTTTGTATTTTTTGTTTTGGTTTTCTTAGTTATCCTTTGAGATGTTTTTTAACTCAAATATATTAGATATTTTATTTATTTATATTTAATAATCGAAAAACAAAGACGAAAAACTTAAAAAATCAAAATATAGAAAATTTGATATTCTTTAAATATTGTGCACAACAAGTTTCCATAAATTATACTTTAACAGATTAAGGCAAAAACTCGATATTGCATTTTCATCTCTGTAAAGCGACTCTTCGTGATTTTTTTTTAAAGAAAGTATTTTAAAGCAACTTTCGGTAGTTTATATAAGTTATCTTAACTACCAATATTATGAAATTAAGTAAATAAACTCATTTCGTTTAGTTCCTCAGTTGACTGCTGGTTTGTTAAGAACATCACAAAGACTGTTTTATCTCCTACTCACGCTACCCTACTTTATACAATTGTTTCCCGGCAAATCGTTAACAATTGTCGTTAATCTTTATTAAGACACTTGCAGGTGGTTCTAATGTTTGCAAGAGTAGTTATGAAACCGTAGAGAGAATACTGTAACTGACACTTATTTTTTATTTTCTGTGTCTGGATGCGTGAATAAATGAACAAATAAATAAGCTGTTGAATAAAATAGTTTATGATTAAAGGTACGATGATAAGTGTCTTAATTTCTCTTCAACGATTAACTTATCAATGTTCATTTTATGTTAACCGTTTTTGTGAACAAACACATAAATTTACAGAAACAAGCACGGATGTGCATAGATAATCACTACATTCCACGGAAAGCAATAAGGAAATAATAATAAAATCAAAATAAATATCAATAAATCTTTATCACAAAATTTGGAGATGCTAGTGGAAAACTATAACCCTATTTTTACCAGAACGAAATGTCTAATGTGACTATTTCAACCAATGGGAATAAAGAAATTTTTAAGTCTGAAACTAGGAGAATAGATGGGAGAGGAGTAAGAGATGGACCGGAGATTCATTCAGATCTAAACAACAAAATGAAAAGCATTAAAATTTAATATATAAAAGTAAACAAAGGTATAATATAAAACAAAAACAAGTCCATCTAAAGTGATTTGTATATGTTTTATGTAATTATAATTTGGAAAAAAGAAAAAGATTGTAATAAAATATTTTTAAAAAAATGATTTTTATAATATAGGGTGTTCCAGAAACACAGAAGGTTGAATATTCGGTAGTCTACGAATGTAGTTTTTGTAAAAAAAAAAAAAAACTTTTTAAAATTCTAGGTTTGGCTTAAAAATCAAATGGTGACCTTAGTTTCTACACAGCGGTAATTTTACAGAAACCTTAATGGTTTCGTCCAGGTCAAAACGAAATTTGAAATCAAAACCCCTAGTTTTAATATCAGAAATACTAATGTGTTAAAATTAGTGTTTTGTTAAGTACACTTTTACATATCAATCGTGGTTGGTTACCTTTAACGCAATTGATCGATGTCACTGTAAAAAACTAATTTCTATGTAAAATATTTCAAATATGTACAAAGTAATTTGTTAGATCTAACCTCATTTTTATTCTATCATTACAAGAGATAGAATTTTTCAAAAAAAACTATATCATTGTTTTTGATTTAGTGAATACAATTTGGGGTTTTCGATAAAACCACCATACTCATCAATAGATAAAATGACATTATAATACCTGTTTTAGAAAATGTAATATCTATTAGTTGACGTAATTGTCTGATAATAATAATTTCTTAGTAAAGCTGGCGTACCAATAGTTTTAATTATTCAGTGCTCAAGGGTTTCAATTATATTGATGTCATCGCAATACGATCATACCTCTTGGAGAGTTCCAGTAAGGCTCACATTGTTTCAATATTGTGGAGAGATCGTAGAAGTTTAGAACCACTATTATTCTTGTTTTTTAATTAAGGAAGTAAACGTTTCACTTCCAAATCCAAAATCGAGAGCTTGACTATAAGCACTTAAAATAAAATTGGTTTTAGGAAGAATTTGTGAATACAGATATTTTATACATTTCTTATATTATGTTTTTTTAATAATATATATATATATATATATAATAAAACTTACTCGGAGTTGTGGTAAGAGTTGTCTCGGTTGAAGTTGTTGGTGGAAGGGTAGGCAACTTTATTTCTGAACAAAATATAAAACAATAATGAGCTACACTTGTGGAAAATCACCAATATAAAAATTAAAAAATCGTATAATTTTTCACCAAAACATTTTATTCAGGAAGATTATATTTCAATTACTAAGTGATTATATAAATTTATACTGAACTGTAAAGACTATGCTGTAAACTTTCATATTCTATATTATGATGGAATTGTCCTACTGTGGTTAAGTGATAAAGCTTTGGTTAGGTTAGGTTAGGTTAGGTTAAATGGTGTAATAAGGCTTTGGTCTAACCTTTAAAGTTTAGTTGTACAAATGGTCATATGGACTTAAAACAACTGAATATTTTATATTTTTAATTTAATTTATTTTACATACGATGATTTAGTTAGTGAAACGTTGAGGAAATAACGTTTTTTACAGTAAGTAACGAATTAAATAAATATGTACAACATTATTAATCTTTCCATAATATTTTTTAAACTTTGGAAAAGAAAAACAAAAAACAAAAACAATATACATACAAGAAATAGCAAGTACAGCAATCTGCACTATTTAATTTAATTTGCACCATCATAGTTCAATATAACCACTGATTTCTTCCATTTCTTTCTTCCAACTTGTTTCTTGGAAAATTCAATTTTTTCCTAATATACTTAGGGGGAATAAGTTAAATGAGGTTATTAAAGAGTTATAGTAGTGAATTCTTTCAATCTTTTAATTTTATACACACGTATGCAGTGGAAAATGTTGACAACCAATTTATAATTCACTGAACTAGAATAGCATTACAATCATTACTGCAGCTTACAGTACTGTTTTACATCCTATTCATATATAAATATATTTAATTAATATTAACAACTGAAAGTACGTTTTAATTAAGCAATAGTTTGGATGTTTATAGACATATTCCCACTTATATCAGATAAATATTACATTTCGAAAAAAAACAGTTGTAAGATTCCACAAGCTGTATTTATAAGTGGCGTGGAAGAGAGACGATTTTACCGAGAAATTGTCCCTTATAAACAATTTATTTTCAAAAACTGGAGGACTCAAATCACGATCCACATTCAGTTCATGTGGTAACTAACAGATTTTGTGTAAATACAAAAAATGAGAAGTTGAGAACAATATGGACGAATTCTTAATATGACACTTATAAATAAGATATGTTGTGTACACCGTACTTCATATAAATCACGTATTTTTCATCTCCTTCGTTTCTACTGTTAAAATATCTGAATTAAAATGCTTATATTACTTACATGCTTTTTATAAATTTTAAGAAAGGACCTCTTCTATATAAAATGTCTAATTTTCACAAAATCGGATATTATAATCTCAAAAATCTAAATCCTGTCCTAGTTTCTTCTAAAAATACTCAAAATGTATAGTAATTGTTGAATTTAAAATTAATAACCAATACAGAAACCATGGAAATGAAAATTATAATCTAATATTCTAATACAAAATTTATTGTGTGAAGGTGAATTTCTTTCGGATAAAATAAAATTGCATCATAGTGTTAAACATTTTTATTATTATTTTAGTAAAATGTTACTCACATTTATATGGGACAGATTTTATATGACTCCTGAACCGGAAACAAAATTGTAAGTACTGAACTTTATTATTACTATAAACTTACCCATACGTTTTTATTTACTTCTTTCTAAAAAAAAAAGAATTATTCTTAATATATTTAATATTAATTTAAGGATAATATATTTATTATCAATGCCATTAGTTTAACATTTAATTGTGTTTTATGAACACGATGTTTTAAGAACTACCTTAAATATAATACGATTAAATCTTTTTTAGAAAGAAGTAAATATAAACGTATGGTTAAGTTTATAGTTAAAGTTCAGTACTGTACTTACATTTCTGTTTCCGGTTCAGGAGTCATATAAAATCTGTCCCTTATAAATATGAGAAATAATACTAAAATAATAACAAAAATGTAGAACACCATGATGAAATTTTATTTTTACGAAAGAAATTCCCCTTCACACAATAAATTTTGTATGATTATACATTTTGAGTACTTTTAGAAGAAATAATGACCCTGTATCTTAGTTAAGACTTTGCCCTACTTCCGCCATATTGGATTTATCTCTCATATGAATAATGCTATACTTGAGCAGTTGTACTGATGTGAAAATTTCATCTCACAATTATCGTTAAAAGATGATTTTTTAAAATGACGTGAATGCTGATGTTTCCTTTTTTTAAAAATTGGGATATAACTATTAGTGGTTTGATCAAATGGGGTGGACATTTGTAAATCGATTTTCTATTTTGCTATTTTTTTGAGTCAGTGAATGATATTTTCGAAAACTTTAAAAAAGGAAAACACTCAGTGATTTATTATCTATTTCAATAAATAATTCCGAAGTGTCGAAATTAAAAAGTAAAGCAGATACAATGGATTAAATGAAAAAAATGTACTTATTAATGCGTACAAGGCTGCCATCGAGTGGTTTGAATGAGAACTACTCACATGCGGAGGAATAGACTATAGCTTTTAGCAATGATATAAGTGTGTTTGTTAAAAATGTTTCATAATATATTACTAAAACTAACAAACACGGTAATTCTTAAAACATTTTGTAGTATTTTATATAAATAACCATTAATCTAAACTATTTTGGCTAAACAATGGTAATTTATTTATTTCAATTACATTATTACTCACATTAATCAATGTACTAGCCAATTCGACATTGCGAATTATTAAACCATTTCATTGTGTGACAAATAGTATTCATTACATATACATTTGTTTGGGGTTTTCTTTTTCAGTTTTTATATCCTGTTTTGGCAAATATCTAGACAAGTTTTATAGTTACCTTGTTTCATCAAGGACTGTGAAATGTCTACCGATCCTACCCATAGGTGTAATGTGCCACCATTTTCTGTGGGTTTACACAGTTTTGTGAATAGTTGGACAATTTCATTTTCCCAAATGGTTATTTGCATTTTTTTTAAAGATTCTAAGTAAAAGAAAATATTGATGTAAATTTTTTTTATTTTATTTTTTTATGCAGGATAAATAGGCCTCATTTATTCTTTGTTTCGTTTTTAGTTCTTTCTATATGTAAATGTATGTCTTAAATTATAAATATTTCTAATTTGCTATTTTTTATTTCTAATGACTAAAATGTAAATTTATTCGTAGCCTAATATTGATTTTTAAAATATAACATTAAATGTTGGTACGTTTATTATCTACCGAGGTCCTTTTCGGATTATTACACAACAAAACTTAAAATATACTACAGCGTAATTTTTCAAATATCTTTCTCTTCCATTAGTCTTTCTTCTGTTCTGTAAGTTACAATAGACGAATTGATATTAAATAGAATAGGAGCATTCAATGAAGGACCTAATCCTATTCAAACGTATTATTATTATAATTTATGTTTTTATTTCGTTTTCACTAAAGACGTAGCCTATTGATATATTTCTAAATCTAAACCTGGATTATTTTGTTTTTGTGAATATAATAATATTTGAAGTGTTTTGCATGGAGAGGGTAGGATATAAAATTTACTTTTAACGAATTTGCTTTAAATGGTTAGGGATGGGTAAATGTACACCCCTGAGATTAATATATTACCATTACAACGCTCACAATGTCACGTAACTACTGAGGTTTTACGAGCGAAGCTTGACTGCCATATCTTCCTGTTTTGTAGAAGAGTTGCGATGGGTGGGATAAGGTTTAGTCTAGCCAAGTCTAGTGAGCAAGTTGTATTAGTGTCATATTGCGTATTGTGATAAGAGGTATAGTAAAAACACAATTCTCTACTAAGTCATTTAGTGTGTATTATGTGTAGAAATAAGTATTGTATTTTTAAATAATAGTAATTACATTTTCTGTATTGGTTTCGAAAACAATGGGGAATAAGATTTCATATCTTCGAGAGTCAAAGGTATTAAAATCTTTTGGTTTACCCAAAATAATGTTAAAAAAATATAAATAGTCGGAAGTTCCGCTAGATTCCGTCTCCTCAGTACCGAGTCTCCGCAGCACCGAGTCTCCCCAACAGCGCCGAGCGGGCTACTTGGCATAATTTGACAGTTTTGACAGCCGAATTGGAAACCTAACCTAACATAACCTAATCGCATTCAATGAGTCATTGCACCCCTAACTTGTACCAAAGCCAGTTCCAGTGCGTTGTCCTTTATTGTCCTTTAAATAAATCTTTTACAACCACACAACAGCTCTGAAGGAACTATATCATAAAAATGTAAATGTATAATAGTAAAACTTTGCCCATACAATATTGACACTGTTCTCATACCTAGTGAAATTGTATTTTTAGTTTAATAAAAATATGAAAATTATTTACTCCTTCACCGATTAAACTCATTGAGATGATATTAACCCTTGTCACTTCTGCATCACTGAGCAGACCCTTTGATAATATATGACCTCGGCGCTGAGGAGACTAATTTGCTCTCGGCGCTGAGGAGATGCCACGGTTCCGCTACTTCCGACAATAATGTTTGTATTGACGATGCTAATGGTATGGAGTGTACCGCTAACATCATAAGTGTTATACTTTAGTGTCTATACTAGGTGCTACTAGGTATGATACTGTTTCTATACTAGGTCGGCGTATAGTACACATATCATACTTTTTAGAAGATCTTGTAAATATGAGTGATCACGCCCCACAGTTCGGTTGTACATTAAAAAACATGGAGATAACAGGAGAAATATGTCGAGGATTCGGATTTGCAATTATTTACAAGTCCACCATGTCCCAAGAAAGAAAAACTTTGTGGAGTGAGCCTGAACTTTCAAATTGTAAGGATGTAAATACAGGAGCCGTGGTGGGATCCTCATGGAAAACGGGATGATGTGAAATAACACGGGGAGACCATTTATGAACTTACAGTTGCCTGTTAATTATACTTGTTGTCTGATACGGACCATCCTAAATACCGTTGGTTAACAATTTAATAAAGATAAGTCTTTACCAACTTATGATTATTGTAAATATGATTAGAGTCAGCAACTCATAAAAGCTGGTTGGGATTCAGTATATGTTCGATGAGATTATACGATAGGAAATGGGTACTTTGGTAGTTTGTCCGGCAATGGCCTGTTGGCCCAGCCTGGCAATCATAATGAAATCCTCGGAAATTTGGTGATGTTTGCTTATGGGTAACAGTAAGTCACGAAATTGGTGACACATAAGTAAACATTGCCACAAATGGGATGACGGATAGAAGTTCTATAAGAGATAAATGCGGGTTTTGATATCTAGTGTGTGTTTGTGTTAATGTGTATGCTGACTTATCATTAAACTAAACCTATGATACTGGACTTAACTACTATAATAATATTATAATATAAACTATCTAATACTCTTATAAACTAACATAATACACATCTTACTACACACAGACAGACTGACATTGAAGAAGGGTTTTGTCCAAATCCAGAGACTCAGTATAATAGTAAATAATCGGGCTACTTATAAACACATATGTTCGAGATTTTATATTTTGGGACAAGCTTGTTTTTGAGAATACTACTAGCGAAGCATTAACTATTACTACAAATAACATTACACTGTTTACCTTTCAATATTTCCGAGTACGAAGCAAATATAATCACACACATTTTGTATATATAGCAAATATTCCATACATTTGTTAGTTAAAATTTGACTGACTCAAATGTAATCGTATACACTTCATATATCACAAAATGTTCCATAACTTTGTTAGTATAAATTCGAGTGAATAATCCGTTTAATTCCCATATTAATGCTATAAATGTACATCTTATAATTTAAAAAAAAAAAAAAAAAAAAAAAAAAAAAAAAACCGGTTTATTTAGAACGAGTTTTAGTAACAGGTAAATAAGATTATTAGTAACTTGTGTTTAATTCTCCCTCTGAGAGAATCGTCCCACTGGTTATTGGTTTCCTTTATCTTGTTACAAATATTAACACTCTACTACCGAGCATTGCACTATCATAGTTCAATATAACCACTAATTTCTTCCAACTTGTTTCTTGGAAAATTCATTTTTTTCTTAAATACTTATAGGTAATAAGTTAATGAGGTTATTGTAAGAGTTATTCTAGTAACTTCTTGCAATATTTTAATTGTATACACACGTATGCAGTAGAAAATGTTGACGACAACCAATTTATAATTCACTAAAATAGAATATCATTACAATCATCCTATTCATATATACATATTTTTAATTAATATTAACAATTGATATTACGTTTTATTTAAGCAATAGTTTGGATGTTTATAAACATATTCCCACTTATTATATCAGATAATAATTATTACATTCCGAAAAAAATAGTTGTAATATTCCATAAGGTGTGTTGATTAGTTTCGTCCAGGTATAAGTATTGCAATCAAGAGGCTCCGCTAAAACTAATGTCGAAAAGTTGATTTCTTAGCCTTTCCAGAAAATGTTATATTGTTCTAGAAGATCAAGGAGACTTAACATGTATGACTAGTATAGTTTATTGTTGTGGTATACAAAACATTTGTTATATTTAGCCAGTTTCTATAAAATTATTGTTTCATAGGTTTTCTGATAATTGTAAATATCACTACGTTCATGATGTGTATGTATATTACAAAGTTTCCTGTCGATTTGCTCGTGTTAGTGTCTTGGAGCTTCACTCTTGTGTCGGTAAATCATCATTGAGGAATCTCATAACAACTATACAAATATAACATTTTCTTGTGAGATCAAGATTCAAAATTTGACAATAAAATCACTATTTGTCATCGAAGAGGGTTGGCACCAAAACAAGGAAATTTTAAATCCGAAATTAGTTGTCTAATTTAGTGTGTTATAAGTTGAATAAAACAAGAGATATGAGGGAAAAACTATTATAAATGGTCGCCATTTTCCATTTTAAATTAGATCTCTCTGAGTTTCAATAGAGTTCTATATGAACACACCTTATACCAAATTTACTGTTGATATTAGATATTAAAATTCTTGTACCCGTAGAACTTTTACAACAAACGGTCGTTAGGACGATTAAATTATATTGAATACCATATTTTCTCTGGCGATTATAGTAAAAGAATAACAGTTAATAAAGCTTTCTACAGTTCAAATTTGTTTAAGAAAACATATACGTAAACAGCTACAATCATGTAATTATCACTAATTTGGAAAACTTTTAATGATTAGTGATATTTAAAAAAACTTACCTTGCTAAAATCATCTGTCCCCTGTTTTTTACCCAGTAGTTGATGGTGTTTAGATAGGCTTCCACGTAGCACTCGAGTTGTACATCTGTGCAGAGTGGTGCTCCTAGCAACTGATTTGGTACGTTTACATTAGGGTAACAATAATAATAATACACTTATAAATAAGATATGTTGCGTACACCGTACTTCATATAAATCTCGTATTTTTCATCTCCTTCGTTTCTACTGTTAAAATATCTGAATTAAAACGTTTATATTACTAACATGCTTTTTATAAATCTTAAGAAAGGACCTCTTCTATATAAAATGTCTAATTTTCACAAAATCGGATATTATAATATCAAAACTCTAAATCCTGTACTAGTTTCTTCTAAAAATACTGAAAATATATAGACATTGTTGAATTTAAAATTAATAACGAATACAGAAACCATGGAAATGAAAAATTATAATCTAATATTCTAATACAAAATTTATTGTGTGAAGGTGGATTTCTTTCGGATAAAATAAAATTGCATCATGGTGTTCCACATTTTTGTTATTATTTTAGTAAAATGTTACTCACATTTATATGGGACAGATTTTATATGACTCCTGAACCGGAAACATAATTGTAAGTACTGAACTTAATAATACTATAAACTTACCCATACGTTTTTATTTACTTCTTTCTAAAAAAAAAGAATTATTCGTAATATATTTAATATTAATTTAAGGATAATATATTTATTATCAATGCCATTAGTTTAACATTTAATTGTGTTTTATGAACACGATGTTTTAAGAACTACCTTAAATATAATACGATTAAATCTTTTTTTAGAAAGAAGTAAATATAACCGTATGGTTAAGTTTATAGTTAAAGTTCAGTACTTACATTTCTGTTTCCGGTTCATGAGTCATATAAAATCTGTCCCTTATAAATAATATATGAGAAATAATACTAAAATAATAACAAAAATGTAGAACACCATGATGAAATTTTATTTTTTCGAAAGAAATTCCCCTTCACACAATACATTTTGTATGATTATACATTTTGAGTACTTTTAGAAGAAATAAGGACCCTGTATCTTAGTTAAGACTTTGCCCTACTTCCGCCATATTGGATTCATCTCTCATATGAATAATGCTATACTTGAGCAGTTGTACTGATGTAAATTTTCATCTCAGAATTATCGTTAAAAGATGATTTTTAAAATGAAGTGAATTCTGATGTTTCCTTTTTATAAAAATTGGGATATAACTATTAGTGGTTTGATGAAACGGAGTGGACATTTGTAAATCGATTTTCTATTTTGCTATTTTTTTGAGTCAGTGAATGATATTTTCGAAAACTTTAAAAAAGGAAAACACTCAGTGATTTATTATCTATTTCAATAAATAATTCCGAAGTGTCGAACTTAAAAAGTAAAGCAGATACAATGGATTAAATGAAAAAAATATACTTATGCGTACAAGGCTGCCATCGAGTGGTTTGAAAGAGAACTACTCAGATGCGGAGGAATATAGCTTTTAGCAATGATATAAGTGTGTTTGTTAAAAATGTTTCATAATATATTACTAAAACTAACAAACACGGTAATTCTTAAAACATTTTGTAGTATTTTATATAAATAACCATTAATCTAAACTATTTTTGCTAAACATTTGTAATTCATTTATTTCAACTACATTATTACTCACATAAATCAATGTACTAGCCAATTCGACATTGCAAATTATTAAACCATTTCATTGTTTGACACATAGTATTCATTTCATATACATTTGTTTGGTGTTTTCTTTTTCAGTATTTATATTATGTTTTAGCAAATATCTAGACAAGTTTTATAGTTACCTTGTTTCATAAAGGACTATGAAATGTCTACCGATCCTACCCATAGGTGTAATGTGCCACCATTTTCTGTGGGTTTACACAGTTTTGTGAATAGTTGGACAATTTCATTTTCCCAAACGGTCATTTGCATTTTTTTTAAAGATTCTAAGTAAAAGAAAATATTGATGTAATTTTTTTTTTAATGAGGATAAATAATTCATTCTTTGATTCATTTTTAGTTCTTTCTATATACAAATGTATGTCTTAAATTATAAATATTTCTAATTTGCATTTTTTAAAATTTCTAATGACTAAAATGTAAATTTATTCGTAATATTGATTTTTTTAAATATAACATTAAATGTTGGTACGTTTATTATCTACCGAGGTCCTTTTCAGATTATTACACAACAAAACTTAAAATATACTACAGCGTAATATTTCAAATATCTTTCTCTTCCATTATTCTTTCTTCTGTTCTGTAGGTTACAATAGACGGATTGGTATTAAATAGAATAGGAGCATTCAATGAAGGACATAATCCTATTCAAACACATTATTATTATAATTTATGTTTTTTTTTTCGTTTTCACTAAAGACGTAGCCTATTGATGTATTTCTAAATCTAAACATTCAATTTTATTTTATTTTTGTGAATATAATAATATTTGAAGTGTTTTGCATGGAGAGGGTGAGGATATAAAATTTACTTTAAACGATTTTGCTTTAAATGGTTAGGGAAGGGTAAATGCACACCCTTGAGATTAATATATTACCATTACAACGCTCACAATGTCACGTAACTACTGAGGTTTTACGAGCGAAGCTTGACTGCCATATCTCCCTGTGTTGTAGATGAGTTGCGATGGGTGGGATAAGGTTTAGTCTAGCCAAGTCTAGTGAAGAAGTTGTATTAGTGTCATATTGCGTATTGTGATAAGAGGGATAGTAAAAACACAATTCTCTACTAAGTCATTTAGTGTGTATTATGTGTAGAAATAAGTATTGTATATTTAATTAATTGTAATTACATTTTCTGTACTGTTGTTTGTTTCGAAAACAATGGGGAATAAGACTTCGAAACTTCGAGAGTGGATGGTTTTATAATTTTTTGGTTTGACCGAAAATAATGTTAAAAAGAAAAAAATAATTACTCGGCAGTTCCGATAGATTTCGTCTCCCCATCGCCGAGTCTCCTCATCGCTGAGCAGGCTACTTGGCATAATCTGACAGTTTTGACAACCGAATTGGAAACCTAACATAATCTAACCACATTCAATGAGTCATTGCACCCCTAACTTGTATCAAATCCAGTTCCAGTGCGTTGTCCTTTATTGACCTTTAAATAAACCTATTACAACCACACAACAGCTGTGAAGGAACTATTTTATAAAAATGCAAATGTATAATATTAAAACTATGTACATGCAATATTGACACTGTTCTCGAACCTTGTGAAATTGTATTTTTAGTTTAATAAAAATATGATAAATATTTACTCCTTCACCGATTAAACTCTTTGAGATGATATTAACCCTCGTCACTTCTGCATCACAGAGTAGACCCTGTGATAATAAATGACCTCGGCGCTGAGGAGACTAATTTGCTCTCAGCGATGAGTAGATGCCACGGTTCCGCTACTTCCGACAATAATGTTTGTATTGACGATGCTAATGGTATGGAGTGTACCGCTAACATCATAAGTGGTATGATTATTCATAAAGCCATAGAGAGTACTCGAAGCTTAAAAGAGAGAGTGGACGTTTACTGTCTATACTAGGTGCTACTAGGTATGATACTGTGTCTATACTAGGTCGCCGTATAGTACACATATTATACTTTTTAGAAGATCTTGTAAATATGAGTGATCACGCCCCACAGTTCGGTTGTACATTAAAAAACATGGAGATAACAGGAGAAATATGTCGAGGATTCGGATTTGCAATTATTTTCAAGTCCACCATGTCCCAAGAAAAAAAAACTTTGTGGAGTGAACCAGAACTTTCAATTTGTATGGATGTAAATACAGGAGCCGTGGTGGGATCCTCATGGAAAACGGGATGATGTGAAATAACACGGGGAGACCATTTATGAACTTACAGTTGCCTGTTAATTATACTTGTTGTCGGATACGGACCATCCTAAATACCGTTGGTTAATAAGTTAATAAAGATAAGTCTTTACCAACTTATGATTATTGTAAATATGATTAGAGTCAACAACTCATAAAAGCTGGTTGGGATTCAGTATCGGTTCGATGAGATTATACGATAGGAAATGGGTACTTTGGTAGTTTGTCCGGCAATGGCATGTTGGCCCAGCCTGGCAATCATAATGAAATCTCCGGAAATTTGGTGATGTTTGCTTATGGGTAACAGTAAGTCACGAAATTGGTGACACATCAGTAAACATTGCCACAAATAGGATGACGGATAGAAGTTCTATAAGAGATAAATGCGGTTTTTGATATCTAGTGTGTTTTTGTGTGAGTGTGTAGGCTGACTTATCATTAAACTAAACCTATGATACTGGACTTAACTACTATAATAATATTATAAAATAAACTATCTAATACTCTTATAAACTAACATAATACACATCTTACTACACACAGACAGACTGACATTGAAGAAGGGTTTTTGTCCAAATCCAGAGACTCAGTATAATAGTAAATAATCGGGCTACTTATAAACACGTATGTTCGAGATTTTATATTTTGGGACAAGCTTGTTTTTGACAATACTACTAGCGAAGCATTAACTATTACTACAAATAACATTACACTGTTTACCTTTCAATATTTCCGAGTACGAAGCAAATATAATCACACACATTTTGTATATATAGCAAATATTCCATACATTTGTTAGTAAAAATGTGACTGACTCAAATGTAATCGTATACACTTCATATATCACAAAAATTTTCCATAACTTTGTTAGTATAAATTCGAGTGACTAATCCGTTTAATTCCCATATTAATTCTATAAATGTACATCTTATAATTTAAAAAAAACCGGTTTATGTAGAACGAGTTTTAGTAACAGGTAAATAAGATTATTAGTAACTTGTGTTTAATTCTCCCTCTGAGAGAATCGTCCCACTGGTTATTGGTTTCCTTTATCTTGTTACAAATATTAACACTCTACTACCGAGCATTGCACTTTAATAGTTCAATATAACCACTCATTTCTTCCAACTTGTTTCTTGGAAAATTCATTTTTTTCTTAAATACTTATAGGTAATAAGTTAATGAGGTTATTGTAAGATTTATTGTAGTAACTTCTTGCAATATTTTAATTGTATACACACGTATGCAGTGAAACATTTAGACGACAACCAATTTATAATTCACTAAACTAGAATATCATTACAATCATCCTATTCATATATACATATTTTCAATTAATATTAACAATTGATATTACGTTTTATTTAAGCAATAGTTTGGATGTTTATAAACATATTCCCACTTATTATATCAGATAATAATTATTACATTCCGAAAAAATAGTTGTAATATTCCATAAGGTGTGTTGATTAGTTTCGTCCAGGTATAAGTATTGCAATCAAGAGGCTCCGCTAAAACTAATGTCGAAAAGTTGATTTCTTAGCTTTTCCAGGAAATGTTATATTGTTCTAGAAGATCAAGGAGTATGACTAGTATAGTTTATTGTTGTGGTATACAAAACATTTGTTATATTTAGCCAGTTTCTATAAAATTGTTGTTACATAGGTTTTCTGATAATTGTAAATATCACTACGTTCATGATGTGTATGTATATTACAAAGTTTCCTGTCGATTTGCTCGTGTTAGTGTCTTGGGGCTTCACTCTTGTGTCGGTAAACCATCACTGAGGAATCTCATAACTATTATACAAATATAACATTTTCTTGTGAGATCAAGATTCAAAATTTGACAATAAATTCACTATTTGTCATCGAAGAGGGTTGGCACCAAAACAAGGAGATTTTAAATCTGAAATTTTTTAACTAATTTAGTGTGTTATAAGTTGAATAAAACAAGAGATATGAGGAAAAAACTATTATAAATGGTAGCCATTTTCCATTTTAAATTAGATCTCTCTGAGTTTCAATAGAGTTCTATATGAACACATTTATACCAAATTTACTATTGATATTAAAATTCTTGTAACCGTAGTACATTTACAACAAACGTACGTTGGGACGATTAAATTATATTGAATAACATATTTTCTCTGGCGATTATAGTAAAAGAATAACAGTTAATAAAGTTTTCTACAGTTCAAATTTATTTAAGAAAATATATACGTAAACAGCTACATGTAATTATCACTAGTTTGGGAAACTTTTAATGATTAGAGACATTTAAAAAAACTTACCTTGCTAAAATCATCTGTCCCCTGTTTTTTACCCAGTAGTTGATGGTGTTTAGATAGGCTTCCACGTAGCACTCGAGTTGTACACCTTTGCAGAGTGGTGCTCCTAGCAACTGATTTGGTACGTTTACATTAGGGTAACTATAATAATAATACACTTATAAATAAGATATGTTGTGTACACCGTACTTCATATAAATCACGTATTTTTCATCTCTTTCATTTCTACAGTTAAAATATCTGAATTAAAATGCTTATATTACCTACGTGCTTTTTATAAATCTTAAGAAAGGACCTCTTCTATATAAAATGTCTAATTTTCACAAAATCGGATATTATAATCTCAAAACTCTAAATCCTGTCCTAGTTTCTTCTAAAAATACTGAAAATATATAGACATTGTTGAATTTAAAATTAATAACGAATACAGAAACCATGGAAATGAAAAATTATAATCTAATATTCTAATACAAAATTTATTGTGTGAAGGTGGATTTCTTTCGGATAAAATAAAATTGCATCATGGTGTTCCACATTTTTGTTATTATTTTAGTAAAGTGTTACTCACATTTATATGGGACAGATTTTATATGACTCCTGAACCGGAAACATAATTGTAAGTACTGAACTTAATAATACTATAAACTTACCCATACGTTTTTATTTACTTCTTTCTAAAAAAAAGAATTATTCGTAATATATTTAATATTAATTTAAGGATAATATATTTATTATCAATGCCATTAGTTTAACATTTAATTGTGTTTTATGAACACGATGTTTTAAGAA
The DNA here is from genome assembly GCA_963513935.1 of Aphrophora alni. Classification (NCBI taxonomy): domain Eukaryota; kingdom Metazoa; phylum Arthropoda; class Insecta; order Hemiptera; family Aphrophoridae; genus Aphrophora; species Aphrophora alni. The sequence goes on from OY740775.1 coordinate 87,506,167, forward strand.
CTACCTTAAATATAATACGATTAAATCTTTTTTTAGAAAGAAGTAAATATAAACGTATGGTTAAGTTTATAGTTAAAGTTCAGTACTTACATTTCTGTTTCCGGTTCATGAGTCATATAAAATCTGTCCCTTATAAATATGAGAAATAATACTAAAATAATAACAAAAATGTGGAACACCATGATGAAATTTTATTTTTACGAAAGAAATTCCCCTTCACACAATAAATTTTGTATGATTATACATTTTGAGTACTTTTAGAAGAAATAAGGACCCTGTATCTTAGTTAAAACTTTGCCCTACTTCCGCCATATTGGATTCATCTCTCATATGAATAATGCTATACTTGAGCAGTTGTACTGATGTAAATTTTCATCTCAGAATTATCGTTAAAAGATGATTTTTAAAATGACGTGAATGCTGATGTTTCCTTTTTTTAAAAATTGAGAAATAACCATTAGTGGTATGATCAAATGGAGTGGACATTTGTAAATCGATTTACTATTTTGCTCTTTTTTTTGAGTCAGTGAATGATATTTTCGAAAACTTTAAAAAAGGAAAACATTCAGTGATTTATTATCTATTTCAATAAATAATTCCGAAGTGTCGAACTTAAAAAGTAAAGCAGATACAATGGATTAAATGAAAAAAATGTACTTATGCGTACAAGGCTGCCATCGAGTGGTTTGAAAGAGAACTACTCAGATGCGGAGGAATATAGCTTTTATCAATGATATAACTTTGTTTGTTAAAAATGTTTCATAATATATTACTAAAACTAACAAACACGGTAATTCTAAAACATTTTGTAGTATTTTATATAAATAACCATTAATCTAAACTATTTTTGTTAAACATTTGTAATTCATTTATTTCAATTACATTATTACTCACATTAATCAATGTACTAGCCAATTCGACATTGCAAATTATTAAACCATTTCATTGTGTGACAAATAGTATTCATTACATATACATTTGTTTGGTGTTTTCTTTTTCAGTTTTTATATCCTGTTTTAGCAAACATCTAGACAAGTTTTATAGTTACCTTGTTTCATAAAGGACTATGAAATGTCTACCGATCCTACCCATATGTGTAATGTGCAACCATTTTCTATGGGTTTACACAGTTTTGTGAATAGTTGGACAAGTTCATTTTCCCAAACGGTTAATTGCATTTTTTTTAAAGATTCTAAGTAAAAGAAAATATTGATGTATTTTTTTTATTTTATTTTTTTTATTTTTTTTATTTTTATTTTTTTATGGAAGATAAATAATTTATTCTTTGTTTCGTTTTTAGTTCTTTCTATATGCAAATATGTCTTAAATTATAAATATTTCTAATTTGCAATTTTTTATTTCTAATGACTAAAATGTAAATTTATTCATAATATTGATTTTTTTAATATAACATGAAATGTTGGTAAGTTTATTATCTACCGAGGTCCTTTTCAGATTATTACACAACAAAACTTAAAATATACTACAGCGTAATATTTCAAATAACTTTCTCTTCCATTAGTCTTTCTTCTGTTCTGTAGGTTACAATAGACGAATTGATATTAAATAGAATAGGAGCATTCAATGAAGGTCATAATCCTATTCAAACACATTATTATTATAATTTATGTTTTTATTTCGTTTTCACTAAAGACGTAGCCTATTGATATATTTCTAAATCTAAACATAGAATTTTATTTTATTATTGTGAATTTAATAATATTTGAAGTGTTTTGCATGGAGAGGGTGAGGATATAAAATTTACTTTAAACGAATTTTCTTTAAATGGTTAGGGAAGGGTAAATGTACACCCCCTGAGATTAATATATTACCATTACAACGCTCACAATGTCACGTAACTACTGAGGTTTTACGAGCGAAGCTTGACTGCCATATCTTCCTGTATTGTAGAAGAGTTGCGATGGGTGGGATAAGGTTCAGTCTAGCCAAGTCTAGTGAGGAAGTTGTATTAGTGTCATATTGCGTATTGTGATAAGAGGGATAGTAAAAACACAATTCTCTACTAAGTCATTTAGTGTGTATTATGTGTAGAAATAAGAATTGTATTTTTAAATTATTGTAATTACATTTTCTGTAATGTTGTTGGTTTCGAAAACAATGGGGAATAAGACTTCGAAACTTCGAGAATGGAGGGTTTTATAATTTTTTGGTTTGACCGAAAATAATGTTAAAAAGAAAAAAATAATTATTCGGCAGTTCCGCTAGATACCCTCTCCCCAGCGCCGAGTCTCCTCAGCGCAGCGTGTCCTCATCGCAGAGCGGGCTACTTGGCATAATCTGACAGTTTTGACAACCGAATTGGAAACCTAACATAACCTAACCACATTCAATGAGTCATTGCACCCCTAACTTGTATCAAATCCAGTTCCAGTGCGTTGTCCTTTATTGTCCTTTAAATAAACCTATTACAACCACACAACAGCTGTGAAGGAACTATTTTATAAAAATGCAAATGTATAATATTAAAACTATGCCCATGCAATATTGACACTGTTCTCAAACCTAGTGAAATTGTATTTTTAGTTTAATAAAAATATGATAAATATTTACTCCTTCACTAATTAAACTCTTTGAGATGATATTAACCCTCGTCACTTCTGCATCATTGAGTAGACCCTGTGATAATATATGACCTCGGCGCTGAGGAGACTAATTTGCTCTGGGCGCTGAGGAGATGCCACGGTTCCGCTACTTCCGACAATAATGTTTGTATTGACAATGCTAATGGTATGGAGTGTAGCGCTAACATCATAAGTGGTATGATTATTGATAAAGCCACAGATATTACTCGAAGCTTAAATGAGAGAGTGCACCTTTAGTGTCTATACTAGGTGCTACTAGGTATGATACTGTGTCTATACTAGGTCGCCGTATAGTACACATATTATACTTTTTAGAATATCTTGTAAATATGAGTGATCACGCCCCACAGTTCGGTTGTACATTAAAAAACATGGAGATAACAGGAGAAATATGTCGAGGATTCGGATTTGCAATTATTTTCAAGTCCACCATGTCCCACGAAAAAAAAACTTTGTGGAGTGAACCAGAACTTTCAAATTGTATGGATGTAAATTCAGGAGCCGTGGTGGGAACCTCATGGAAAACGGGATGATGTGAAATAACACGGGGAGACCATTTATGAACTTACAGTTGCCTGTTAATTATACTTGTTGTCGGATACGGACCATCCTAAACACCGTTGGTTAACAAGTTAATAAAGATAAGTCTTTACCAACTTATGATTATTGTAAATATGATTAGAGTCAACAACTCATAAAAGCTGGTTGGGATTCAGTATCGGTTCGATGAGATTATACGATAGGAAATGGGTACTTTGGTAGTTTGTCCGGCAATGGCATGTTGGCCCAGCCTGGCAATCATATGAAATCCTCGGAAATTTGGCGAGGTTTGCTTATGGGTAACAGTAAGTCACGAAATTGGTGACACATAAGTAAACATTGCCACAAATAGGATGACGGATAGAAGTTCTATAAGAGATAAATGCGGGTTTTGATATCTAGTTTGTGTTTGTGTGAATGTGTAAACTGACTTATCATTAAACTAAACCTATGACTTAACTGGACTTAACTACTATAATAATATTATAATAAAACTATCTAATACTCTTATAAACTAACATAATACACATCTTACTACACACAGACAGACTGACATTGAAGAAGGGTTTTGTCCAAATCCAGAGACTCAGTATAATAGTAAATAATCGGGCTACTTATAAACACGTATATTCGAGATTTTATATTTTGCGACAAGCTTGTTTTTGACAATACTACTAGCGAAGCATTAACTATTACTACAAATAACATTACACTGTTTACCTTTCAATATTTCCGAGTACGAAGCAAATATAATCACACACATTTTGTATATATAGCAAATATTCCATACATTTGTTAGTTAAAATGTGACTGACTCAAATGTAATCGTATACACTTCATATATCACAAAATTTTCCATAACTTTGTTAGTATAAATTCGAGTGACTAATCCGTTTAATTCCCATATTAATGCTATAAATGTACATCTTATAATTTTTTAAAAACCGGTTTATTTAGAACGAGTTTTAGTAACAGGTAAATAAGATTATTAGTAACTTGTGTTTAATTCTCCCTCTGAGAGAATCGTCCCACTGGTTATTGGTTTCCTTTATCTTGTTACAAATATTAACACTCTACTACCGAGCATTGCACTATCATAGTTCAATATAACCACTCATTTCTTCCAACTTGTTTCTTGGAAAAATCATTTTTTTCTTAAATACTTATAGGTAATAAGTTAATGAGGTTATTGTAAGAGTTATTGTAGTAACTTCTTGCAATATTTTAATTGTATACACACGTATGCAATGAAACATGGTGACGACAACCAATTTATAATTCATTAAACTAGAATATCATTACAATCATCCTATTCATATATACATATTTTTAATTAATATTAACAATTGATATTACGTTTTATTTAAGCAATAGTTTGGATGTTTATAAACATATTCCCACTTATTATATCAGATAATAATTATTACATTCCGAAAAAATAGTTGTAACATTCCATAATGTGCATTGATTAGTTTCGTCCAGGTATAAGTATTGCAATCAAAGTAATGTCGAAAAATATATTTCTTAGCCTTTCCAGGAAATGTTATATTGTTCTAGAAGATCAAGGAGACTTAACCTGTATGACTAGTATAGTTTATTGTTGTGGTATACAAAACATTTGTTATATTTAGCCAGTTTCTATAATATTGTTGTTACATAGGTTTTCTGATAATTGTAAATATCACTACGTTCGTGATGTGTATGTATATTACAAAGTTTCCTGTCGATTTGCTCGTGTTAGTGTCTTGGGGCTTCACTCATGTGTCGGTAAATCATCACTGAGGAATCTCATAACTATTATACAAATATAACATTTTCTTGTGAGATCAAGATTCAAAATTTGACAATAAATTCACTTTTTGTCATCGAAGAGGGTTGGCACCAAAACAAGGAGATTTTAAATCTGAAATTTGTTGACTAATTTAGTGTGTTATAAGTTGAATAAAAGAAGAGATATGAGGAAAAAACTATTATAAATGGTCGCCATTTTCCATTTTAAATTAGATCTCTCTGAGTTTCAATAGAGCTCTATAATAACACACCTTATACCAAATTTACTATTGATATTAAAATTCTTGTAACCGTAGTACATTTACAACAAACGGTAGTTGGGACGATTAAATTATATTGAATACCATATTTTCTCTGGCGATTATAGTAAAAGAATAACAGTTAATAAAGTTTTCTATAGTTCAAATTTATTTAAGAAAACATATACGTAAACAGCTACATTTAATTATCACTAATTTGGAAAACTTTTAATGATTAGAGATATTTAAAAAACTTACCTTGCTAAAATCATCTGTCCCCTGTTCTTTACCCAGTAGTTGATGGTGTTTGGATAGACTTCCACATAGCACTCGAGTTGTACATCTGTGCAGAGTGGTGCTCCTAGCAACTGATTTGGTACGTTTACATTAGGGTAACTATAATAATAATACACTTATAAATAAGATATGTTGTGTACACCGTACTTCATATAAATCACGTATTTTTCATCTCCTTCGTTTCTACTGTTAAAATATCTGAATTAAAATGTTTATATTACCTACGTGCTTTTTATAAATCTTAAGAAAGGACCTTTTCTATAAAAAATGTCTAATTTTCACAAAATCGGATATTATAATCTCAAAACTCTAAATCCTGTCCTAGTTTCTTCTAAAAATACTCAAAATATATAGACATTGTTGAATTTAAAATTAATAACGAATACAGAAACCATGGAAATGAAAAATTATAATCCAATACTCTAATACAAAATTTATTGTGTGAAGGTGAATTTCTTTCGGATAAAATAAAATTGCATCATGGTGTTCCACATTTTTGTTATTATTTTAGTAAAATGTTACTCACATTTATATGGGACAGATTTTATATGACTCCTGAACCGGAAACATAATTGTAAGTACTGAACTTAATAATACTATAAACTTACCTATACGTTTTTATTTACTTCTTTCTAAAAAAAAAGAATTATTCGTAATATATTTAATATTAATTTAAGGATAATATATTTATTATCAATGCCATTAGTTTAACATTTAATTGTGTTTTATGAACACGATGTTTTAAGAACTACCTTAAATATAATACGATTAAATCTTTTTTTAGAAAGAAGTAAATATAAACGTATGGTTAAGTTTATAGTTAAAGTTCAGTACTTACATTTCTGTTTCCGGTTCAGGTGTCATATAAAATCTGTCCCTTATAAATATGAGAAATAATACTAAAATAATAACAAAAATTTGGAACACCATGATGAAATTTTATTTTTACGAAAGAAATTCCCCTTCACACAATAAATTTTGTATGATTATACATTTTGAGTACTTTTAGAAGAAATCAGGACCCTGTATATTAGTTAAGACTTTGCCCTACTTCCGCCATATTGGATTCATCTCTCATATGAATAATGCTATACTTGAGTACATAGTACTGATGTAAATTTTCATCTCAGAATTATCATTAAAAGATGATTTTTTAAAATGACGTGAATGCTGATGTTTCCTTTTTATAAAAATTGGGTATAACCATTAAGTGGTTTGATCAAATGGAGTGGACATTTGTAAATCGATTTTCTATTTTGCTATTTTTTTGAGTCAGTGAATGATATTTTCGAAAACTTTAAAAAAGGAAAACACTCAGTGATTTATTATCTATTTCAATAAATAATTCCGAAGTGTCGAACTTAAAAAGTAAAGCAGATACAATGGATTAAATGAAAAAAATGTACTTATGCGTACAAGGCTGCCATCGAGTTGTTTGAAAGAGAACTACTCAGATGCGGAGGAATAGGCTATAGCTTTTAGCAATGATATAAGTGTGTTTGTTAAAAATGTTTTCAAAATATATTACTAAAACTAACAAACACGGTAATTCTTAAAACATTTTGTAGTATTTTATATAAATAACCATTAATCTAAACTATTTTGGCTAAACAATTGTAATTTATTTATTTCAATTACATTAATACTCACATTAATCAATGTACTAGCCAATTCGACATTGCAAATTATTAAACCATTTCATTGTGTGACAAATAGTATTCATTACATATACATTTGTTTGGGGTTTTCTTTTTCAGTTTTTATATCCTGTTTTGGCAAATATCTAGACAAGTTTTATAGTTACCTTGTTTCATCAAGGACTGTGAAATGTCTACCGATCCTACCCATAGGTGTAATGTGCCACCATTTTCTGTGGGTTTACACAGTTTTGTGAATAGTTGGACAATTTCATTTTCCCAAATGGTTATTTGCATTTTTTTTAAAGATTCTAAGTAAAAGAAAATATTGATGTAAATTTTTTTATTTTATTTTTTCATGGAGGATAAATAGGCCTCATTTATTCTTTGTTTCGTTTTTAGTTCTTTCTATATGTAAATGTATGTCTTAAATTATAAATATTTCTAAATTGCAATTTTTTATTTCTAATGACTAAAATGTAAATTTATTCGTAATATTGATTTTTAAAATATAACATTAAATGTTGGTACGTTTATTATCTACCGAGGTCCTTTTCGGATTATTACACAACAAAACTTAAAATATACTACAGCGTAATTTTTCAAATATCTTTCTCTTCCATTAGTCTTTCTTCTGTTCTGTAAGTTACAATAGACGAATTGATATTAAATAGAATAGGAGCATCCAATGAAGGACCTAATCCTATTCAAACGTATTATTATTATAATTTATGTTTTTATTTCGTTTTCACTAAAGACGTAGCCTATTGATGTATTTCTAAATCTAAACATTCAATTTTATTTTATTTTTGTGAATATAATAATATTTGAAGTGTTTTGCATGGAGAGGGTGAGGATATAAAATTTACTTTAAACGATTTTGCTTTAAATGGTTAGGGAAGGGTAAATGTACACCCCCTGAGATTAATATATTACCATTACAACGCTCACAATGTCACGTAACTACTGAGGTTTTACGAGCGAAGCTTGACTGCCATATCTTCCTGTGTTGTAGATGAGTTGCGATGGGTGGGATAAGGTTTAGTCTAGCCAAGTCTAGTGAAGAAGTTGTATTAGTGTCATATTGCGTATTGTGATAAGAGGGATAGTAAAAACACAATTCTCTACTAAGTCATTTAGTGTGTATTATGTGTAGAAATAAGTATTGTATATTTAATTAATTGTAATTACATTTTCTGTACTGTTGTTTGTTTCGAAAACAATGGGGAATAAGACTTCGAAACTTCGAGAGTGGATGGTTTTATAATTTTTTGGTTTGACCGAAAATAATGTTAAAAAGAAAAAAATAATTACTCGGCAGTTCCGATAGATTTCGTCTCCCCATCGCCGAGTCTCCTCATCGCTGAGCAGGCTACTTGGCATAATCTGACAGTTTTGACAACCGAATTGGAAACCTAACATAATCTAACCACATTCAATGAGTCATTGCACCCCTAACTTGTATCAAATCCAGTTCCAGTGCGTTGTCCTTTATTGACCTTTAAATAAACCTATTACAACCACACAACAGCTGTGAAGGAACTATTTTATAAAAATGCAAATGTATAATATTAAAACTATGTACATGCAATATTGACACTGTTCTCGAACCTTGTGAAATTGTATTTTTAGTTTAATAAAAATATGATAAATATTTACTCCTTCACCGATTAAACTCTTTGAGATGATATTAACCCTCGTCACTTCTGCATCACAGAGTAGACCCTGTGATAATAAATGACCTCGGCGCTGAGGAGACTAATTTGCTCTCAGCGATGAGTAGATGCCACGGTTCCGCTACTTCCGACAATAATGTTTGTATTGACGATGCTAATGGTATGGAGTGTACCGCTAACATCATAAGTGGTATGATTATTCATAAAGCCATAGAGAGTACTCGAAGCTTAAAAGAGAGAGTGGACGTTTACTGTCTATACTAGGTGCTACTAGGTATGATACTGTGTCTATACTAGGTCGCCGTATAGTACACATATTATACTTTTTAGAAGATCTTGTAAATATGAGTGATCACGCCCCACAGTTCGGTTGTACATTAAAAAACATGGAGATAACAGGAGAAATATGTCGAGGATTCGGATTTGCAATTATTTTCAAGTCCACCATGTCCCAAGAAAAAAAAACTTTGTGGAGTGAACCAGAACTTTCAATTTGTATGGATGTAAATACAGGAGCCGTGGTGGGATCCTCATGGAAAACGGGATGATGTGAAATAACACGGGGAGACCATTTATGAACTTACAGTTGCCTGTTAATTATACTTGTTGTCGGATACGGACCATCCTAAATACCGTTGGTTAATAAGTTAATAAAGATAAGTCTTTACCAACTTATGATTATTGTAAATATGATTAGAGTCAACAACTCATAAAAGCTGGTTGGGATTCAGTATCGGTTCGATGAGATTATACGATAGGAAATGGGTACTTTGGTAGTTTGTCCGGCAATGGCATGTTGGCCCAGCCTGGCAATCATAATGAAATCTCCGGAAATTTGGTGATGTTTGCTTATGGGTAACAGTAAGTCACGAAATTGGTGACACATCAGTAAACATTGCCACAAATAGGATGACGGATAGAAGTTCTATAAGAGATAAATGCGGTTTTTGATATCTAGTGTGTTTTTGTGTGAGTGTGTAGGCTGACTTATCATTAAACTAAACCTATGATACTGGACTTAACTACTATAATAATATTATAAAATAAACTATCTAATACTCTTATAAACTAACATAATACACATCTTACTACACACAGACAGACTGACATTGAAGAAGGGTTTTTGTCCAAATCCAGAGACTCAGTATAATAGTAAATAATCGGGCTACTTATAAACACGTATATTCGAGATTTTATATTTTGGGACAAGCTTGTTTTTGACAATACTACTAGCGAAGCATTAACTATTACTACAAATAACATTACACTGTTTACCTTTCAATATTTCCGAGTACGAAGCAAATATAATCACACACATTTTGTATATATAGCAAATATTCCATACATTTGTTAGTTAAAATTTGACTGACTCAAATGTAATCGTATACACTTCATATATCACAAAATGTTCCATAACTTTGTTAGTATAAATTCGAGTGACTAATCCGTTTAATTCCCATATTAATGCTATAAATGTACATCTTATAATTTAAAAAAAACCGGTTTATGTAGAACGAGTTTTAGTAACAGGTAAATAAGATTATTAGTAACTTGTGTTTAATTCTCCCTCTGAGAGAATCGTCCCACTGGTTATTGGTTTCCTTTATCTTGTTACAAATATTAACACTCTACTACCGAGCATTGCACTATCATAGTTCAATATAACCACTAATTTCTTCCAACTTGTTTCTTAGAAAATTCATTTTTTCTTAAGTACTTATAGGTAATAAGTTAATGAGGTTATTGTAAGAGTTATTGTTGTAACTTTTTGCAATATTTTAATTGTATACACACGTATGCAGTTCAAAAATGTTGACGACAACCAATTTATAATTTACTAAACTAAAATATCATTACAATCATCCTATTCATATATACATATTTTTAATTAATATTAACCATTGATATTCCGTTTTATTTAAGCAATAGTTTGGATGTTTAAAAACATATTCCCACATATTATATCAGATAATAATTATTACATTCCGAAAAAATAGTTGTAAGATTCCATAAGGTGTATTGATGAGTTTCGTCCTGGTATAAGTATTGCAATCAAGAGGCTCCGCTAAAAGTAATGTCGAAAAATTGATTTCTTAGTCTTTCCAGAAAATGTTATATTGTTCTAGAAGATCAAGGAGACTTAACATGTATGACTAGTATAGTTTATTGTTGTGGTATACAAAACATTTGTTATATTTAGCCAGTTTCTATAAAATTGTTGTTACATAGGTTTTCTGATAATTGTAAATATCACTACGTTCATGATGTGTTTGTATATTACAAAGTTTCCTGTCGATTTGCTCGTGTTAGTGTCTTGGAGCTTCACTCTTGTGTCGGTAAATAATCATTGAGGAATCTCATAACTATTATACAATTATAACAGTTTCTTGTGAGTTCAAGATTCAAAATTTGACAATAAATTCACTATTTGTCATCGAAGAGGGTTGGCACCAAAACAAGGAGATTTTAAATCTGAAATTTTTTAACTAATTTAGTGTGTTATAAGTTGAATAAAACAAGAGATATGAGGAAAAAACTATTATAAATGGTCGCAATTTTCCATTTTAAATTACATCATTCTGAGTTTCAATAGAGTTCTATATGAACACACCTTATACCAAATTTACTGTTGATATTAAAATTCTTGTACCCGTAGTACATTTACAACAAACGGTAGTTGGGATGATTAAATTATATTGAATACCATATTTTCTCTGGCGATTATAATAACAGTTAATAAAGTTTTCTACAGTTCAAATTTACTTAAGAAAACATATACGTAAACAGCTACATGTAATTATCACTAATTTGGAAAACTTTTAATGATTAGAGATATTAAAAAAAAATACCTTGCTAAAATCATCTGTCCCCTGTTTTTTACCCAGTAGTTGATGGTGTTTGGATAGGCTTCCACGTAGCACTCGAGTTGTACATCTTTGCAGAGTGGTGCTCCTAGCAACTGATTTGGTACGTTTACATTAGGGTAACTATAATAATAATACACTTATAAATAAGATATGTTGTGTACACCGTACTTCATATAAATCACGTATTTTTCACCTCTTTCGTTCTACAGTTAAAATATCTGAATTAAAATGCTTATATTACCTACGTGCTTTTTATAAATCTTAAGAAAGGACCTCTTCTATATAAAATGTCTATTTTCACAAAATCGGATATTATAATCTCAAAACTCTAAATCCTGTCCTAGTTTCTTCTAAAAATACTCAAAATGTATAGTCATTGTTGAATTAAAAATTAATAACGAATACTGAAACCATGGAAATGAAAAATTATAATTTAATATTCTAATACAAAATTTATTGTGTGAAGGTGAATTTCTTTCGGATAAAATAAAATTGCATCATAGTGTTAAACATTTTTATTATTATTTTAGTAAAATGTTACTCACATTTATATGGGACAGATTTTATATGACTCCTGAACCGGAAACAAAATTGTGAGTACTGAACTTTATTATTACTATAAACTTACCCATACGTTTTTATTTACTTCTTTCTAAAAAAAAAGAATTATTCTTAATATATTTAATATTAATTTAAGGATAATAAATTTATTATCAATGCCATTAGTTTAACATTTAATTGTGTTTTATGAACACGATGTTTTAAGAACTACTGTACCTTAAATATAATACGATTAAATCTTTTTTAGAAAGAAGTAAATATAAACGTATGGTTAAGTTTATAGTTAAAGTTCAGTACTTACATTTCTGTTTCCGGTTCAGGAGTCATATAAAATCTGTCCCTTATAAATATGAGAAATAATACTAAAATAATAACAAAAATGTGGAACACCATGATGAAATTTTATTTTTACGAAAGAAATTCCCCTTCACACAATAAATTTTGTATGATTATACATTTTGAGTACTTTTAGAAGAAATCAGGACCCTGTATCTTAGTTAAGACTTTGCCCTACTTCCGCCATATTGGATTTATCTCTCATATGAATAATGCTATACTTGAGCAGTTGTACTGATGTAAATTTTCATCTCAGAACTATCGGTAAAAGATGATTTTTAAAATGACGTGAACGCTGATGTTTCCTTTTTTTAAAAATTGGGTATAACCATTAGTGGTTTGATCAAATGGAGTGGACATTTGTAAATCGATTTTCTATTTTGCTTTTTTTTGAGTCTGTGAATGATATTTTCGAAAACTTTAATAAAGGAAAACACTCAGTGATTTATTATCTATTTCAATAAATAATTCCGAAATGTCGAACTTAAAAAGTAAAGCAGATACAATGGATTAAATTAAAAAAATGTACTTATTAATGCGTACAAGGCTGCCATCGAGTGGTTTGAAAGAGAACTACTCAGACGCGGAGGAATAGGCTATAGCTTTTAGCAATGATATAAGTGTGTTTGTTAAAAATGTTTTCAAAATACATTACTAAAACTAACAAACACGGTAGCCTAATTCTTAAAACATTTAGTAGTATTTTATATAAATAACTATTAATCTAAACTATTTTTGCTAAACATTTGTAATTTATTTATTTCAATTACATTATTACTCACATTAATCAATGTACTAGCCAATTCGACATTGCAAATTATTAAACCATTTCATTGTGTGACAAATAGTATTCATTACATATACATTTGTTTGGGGTTTTCTTTTTCAGTTTTTATATCCTGTTTTGGCAAATATCTAGACAAGTTTTATAGTTACCTTGTTTCATCAAGGACTGTGAAATGTCTACCGATCCTACCCATAGGTGTAATGTGCCACCATTTTCTGTGGGTTTACACAGTTTTGTAAATAGTTGGACAAGTTCATTTTCCAAAACCGTTATTTGCATTTATTTAAACATTCTAAGTAAAAGAAAATATTGATGTAATTTATTTATTTTTTTAATGAGGATAAATAATTTATTCTTTGATTCATTTTAGTTCTTTCTATATGCAAATGTATGTCTTAAATTATAAATATTTCTAATTTGCAATTTTTTATTTCTAATGACTAAAATGTAAATTTATTCGTAATATAGATTTTTTTTTTAAATATAACATTAAATGTTGGTAGGTTTATTATCTACCGAGGCCCTTTTCAGATTATTACACAACATAACTTAAAATATACTACAGCGTAATTTTTCAAATATCTTTCTCTTCCATTAGTATTTCTTCTGTTCTGTAGGTTACAATAGACGAATTGATATTAAATAGAATAGGAGCATTCAATAAAGGACATAATGATATTCAAACACATTATTATTACAATTTATGTATTTATTTCGTTTTCACTAAAGACGTAGCCTATTGATATATTTCTGAATCTAAACATGTATTATTTTGTTTTTGTGAATATAATAATATTTGAAGTGTTTTGCATGGAGAGGGGGAGGATATAAAATTTACGTTAAACGAATTTTCTTTAAATGGTTAGGGAATCTCAACCTAACATTGGTAAATGTACACCCCTGAGATAAATATATTACCATTACAACGCTCACAATGTCACGTAACTACTGAGGTTATACGAGCGAAGCTTGACTGCCATATCTTCTTGTGTTGTAGATGAGTTGCGATGGGTGGGATAAGGTTCAGTCTAGCCAAGTCTAGTGAGGAAGTTGTATTAGTGTCATATTGCGTATTGTGATAAGAGGGATAGTAAAAACACAATTCTCTACTAAGTCATTTAGTGTGTATTATGTGTAGAAATAAGTATTGTATTTTTAAATAATTGTAATTACATTTTCTTTACTGTTGTTGGTTTCGAAAACAATGGGGAAGAAGACTTCAAATCTTCGAGAGTCAAGGGTATTAAAATCTTTTGGTTTACCCAAAATAATGTTAAAAAAATATAAATAGTCGGAAGTTTCGCTAGATTCCGTCTCCTCAGTACCGAGTCTCCGCAGCACCGAGTCTCCCCAGCGCCGCGTCTCCTCAGCGCCGAGCCGGCTACTTGGCATAATCTGACAGTTTTGACAGCCGAATTGGAAACCTAACCTAACCTAACCTAACCGCATTCAATGAGTCATTGCACCCCTAACTTGTACCAAAGCCAGTTCCAGTGCGTTGTCCTTTAAATAAACCTATTACAACCACACAACAGCTGTGAAGGAACTATTTTATAAAAATGCAAATGTATAATATTAAAACTATGCCCATGCAATATTGACACTGTTCTTAAACCTAGTGAAATTGTATTTTTAGTTTAATAAAAATATGAAAATTATTTACTCCTTCACCGATTAAACTCTTTGAGATGATATTAACCCTTGTCACTTCTGCATCACTGAGCAGACCCTTTGATAATATATGACTTCGGCGCTGAGGAGATGCCACGGTTCCGCTACTTCCGACAATAATGTTTGTATTGACGATGCTAATGGTATGGAGTGTAGCGCTAACATCATAAGTGGTATGATTATTGATAAAGCCATAGAGAGTACTCGAAGCTTAACACAGAGAGGACCTTTAGTAAATGATACTGTGTCTATACTAGGTCGCCGTATAGTACACATATCATACTTTTTAGAAGATCTTGTAAATATGAGTGATCACGCTTCACAGTTCGGTTGTACATTAAAAAACATGGAGATAACAGGAGAAAAAAACATGGAGATAACAGGAGAAATATGTCGAGGATTCAGATTTGGAATAATTATTTTCAAGTCCACCATGTCCCAAGAAAGAAAAACTTTATGGAGTGAACCAGAACTTTCAAATTGTATGGATGTAAATACAGGAGCCGTGACAAATCCTTATGGAACACGGGGTGATGTGAAATAATGGAGACCATATGAATTTACAGTTGCTTGTTAATTAAACATATCGCCAGATACAGACAATTCCAAATACTGTTGGTTAACAGGTTAACTAGCTTTAACTACGTTTTTACCAACTTATAATTATTCTAAATAAGATTACTCATAAAAACTGGCTGGGATTCAGTATCGGTTCGATGAGATTATACGATAGGAAACGGGTACTTTGGTAGTTTGTCCGGCAATGGCCTTTTGGCCAAAGCCTGGCAATCATAATGAAATCCTCGGAAATTTGGCGAGGTTTGCTTATGGGTAACAGTAAGTCACGAAATTGGTGACACATAGGTAAACATTGCCACAAATAGGATGACGGATAGAAGTTCTATAAGAGATAAATGCGGGTTTTGATATCTAGTTTGTGTTTGTGTGAATGTGTAAGCTGTCTTATCATTAACCTAAACCTATGATACTGGACATATTAGAGGGATCAGGATTATTTTAATAAAACATTAGATATTTTTAAAACGAGAATAAATCAAATTTAATGTTAAATCATGCAAACTTTTATAAACTTTAAAATTAATTTTGAAAATAATTACACATTTATTTTATTGTCTGTTGATGGACACTGATCAGCCAGAAACTATTCCATTGTTGGCTTCATAAGTCTTTAAACGAACTATTCTTTGGTAACCAAAAATTGTCCGTCATTTGTCTACATACAAAGTAATACATTAGAGAGTGTGAATATACATCGGTTTTACAGTGGTAAAAACATAGAATGTGAGAAATCATAATAACACTAAAATAGCCTAGAAGGATAGAGCCATTGGAAATTAAAAATACAAATACAAATATAACTAAAACTGGTTACAAAAGTAATCAGGAGAACCACAATTCCCAGAAGTACACAGTACAAGGAATAGCAAACACCATGTTCACAAGATAACCTACATAAGTCAATTAACCAAAATTTCAGTAAAATCTTCACTAAGAGTGATCATACAGTCTCGCTCTAAATTTTTGAATACTGGACAAAAGTTTGTTCACCATAATAAACGCCTTGGTTTAGTTAGTTAACCACATATCCACTATTTAGTTAGTTGATCTGTGTAGGCGCTCATACCTTCGTGCGGTTTACTTTCGTTTTGTAATATCAGTTTTTACATAAAAATATAAATGATATCAAAAATACTAACCCATATTAATAATCGTGTTGATTCATCCCATAATATTCTGTATGATATAAAGGATTACTTCAATTGAATATTTATTTCCGGAAGATAATTTTGTTGAAACCAAGATTGTATTTAACAACAATAAAAAACGAATTGAAATTACTTTGCAATCATGTTTTCTTTTCTGATAGTAGTCCGAACTGTGTATCCACGATAAGCTAAAAAATGTTTTTACGTTTTAAACATTTCCTGTAATTTTTGCGTGTAATTATTTCTTAATTATTTGCATCTGTAAATTGAAGCTTTCATACAAAGGTAAGAGCTTTCAACATGGATTAAACGAACTGGGGAAACAGCGTTAGGAAATGAAAGACTGCTTTATACAGTAAAGATCAAACAAACTTAATTATGTTTTTAATTAACATAATAATCGTAGAGATTTTCGTAAAGTACATGGAGTTGCTGATGATTTTAATCTTGTAATGAATAAATAATCCAGAAGATGATGTCTAGTGTGGATTGAGTTTTTGATCGAGTCAATGGACAAACCTAATATTGGATATAGAGGTTTTAATATTATTCACAGTTAATGTGGGTCATCATAATACTTGTCCAGCCCCTCCATACAATATAATATAAACGACATCTCTAACTGTAATGGTCAAAAGTTTGTTTCTTGAGCCGTGTAGGACAGTTAAAGTGTATTGGTAGATTAAGGGGGTTTGTTTAAAAAAGTTGTTATTAAGATTTTATGAACCATATAATTGAGTATATCACTACTTGACGGTCGCGTTGGTTAGGTTAGGTTAGGTTAGGTTAGGTTAGGTTAGGTTAGGTTAGGTTAGGTTAGGTTAGGTTAGGTTAGGTTAGGTTAGGTTAGGTTAGGTTAGGTTAGGTTAGGTTAGGTTAGGTTAGGTTAGGTTAGGTTAGGTTAGGTTAGGTTAGGTTAGGTTAGGTTAGGTTAGGTTAGGTTAGGTTAGGTTAGGTTAGGTTAGGTTAGGTTAGGTTAGGTTAGGTTAGGTTAGGTTAGGTTAGGTTAGGTTAGGTTAGGTTAGGTTAGGTTAGGTTAGGTTAGGTTAGGTTAGGTTAGGTTAGGTTAGGTTAGGTTAGGTTAGGTTAGGTTAGGTTAGGTTAGGTTAGGTTAGGTTAGGTTAGGTTAGGTTAGGTTAGGTTAGGTTAGGTTAGGTTAGGTTAGGTTAGGTTAGGTTAGGTTAGGTTAGGTTAGGTTAGGTTAGGTTAGGTTAGGTTAGGTTAGGTTAGGTTAGGTTAGGTTAGGTTAGGTTAGGTTAGGTTAGGTTAGGTTAGGTTAGGTTAGGTTAGGTTAGGTTAGGTTAGGTTAGGTTAGGTTAGGTTAGGTTAGGTTAGGTTAGGTTAGGTTAGGTTAGGTTAGGTTAGGTTAGGTTAGGTTAGGTTAGGTTAGGTTAGGTTAGGTTAGGTTAGGTTAGGTTAGGTTAGGTTAGGTTAGGTTAGGTTAGGTTAGGTTAGATTAGGTTAGGTTAGGTTAGGTTAGGTTAGGTTAGGTTAGGTTAGGTTAGGTTAGGTTAGGTTAGGTTAGGTTAGGTTAGGTTAGGTTAGGTTAGGTTAGGTTAGGTTAGGTTAGGTTAGGTTAGGTTAGGTTAGGTTAGGTTAGGTTAGGTTAGGTTAGGTTAGGTTAGGTTAGGTTAGGTTAGGTTAGGTTAGGTTAGGTTGGGTTAGGTTAGGTTAGGTTAGGATATGTTCATTAAAAAGCCTTTCACTCGCTGCGCTCGTGTCGGTGACTACCCTGCCGAATTTCGTAACTATACAAATATCATATTATTTGGGAGGTCTAAATTTTAAAACAAATTTTTGACACTAACAATAATACACTATGTGCGCTCACATATGTCCAGTTTCCACATATACCACAACATATGAGCTCACAGAAAAACATAAACCAAATGTCATATTCCTATTTTAATTTTTGTGGCCGCTTAAGAAACTTTGAAGGGGGAAGAGATATAAAGTAAACATCAGTGGTTTATTGTCCAACCAGAAGGGTTCTGTGAGCTGCCTTAAACTGTGCTGATGAAAGTATTCTTCTCTACTTGAGTTACGGGAAATAGGGAAGTTTGGATGTAGGGTTTATGTCATTATTAACACCATCCACTTAAAAAAAACTGTGCAGAAATTGTGACAAAATGTAAAATTGATTATATGAATTTCCATCTAAGAATAGTAACTTCCTTCAGTTGATAGTTCCTACAAGTGAACCTTCAGATTACGCAGGATCAAACCAGGTTGACGGCGTTCTTTTTGTCCTTGTTATACTCACTCCTACACCTTCATTAGTCTCACAGGAATAAATTAGTAACGATAAAAAATGAATGGTGCACAAAACATTGCACAAATGTTCTCGCTAATCCATCCCCAAAATCAAATACATAACTAATCATCCAAAATGTCAGTTCAGTAGTTGTCAATCAAAAAGTCTAACTGACGCAGTTTTGAAAAAAAAATTACTTGTATATTTCAATAAGGATCTAAACTTGTTTGAAGTATGTTTGTATCATAATACACATCCACAGTGCAAACCATATTTAAATGGATTGAATGATAGAGGTCAAAGTTCTATCTTCTTGTTTTACCAACTAGTTCCTGAACTGTAATATTTTTTCCTTACTCCCCCCCCCCGCTGATTTAGATGAATTATCTTCACATTTCACTAAAATTTAAACAAAATCGATTGTACTTTATAACATGAACAATTTGTTTACTCTTTTTATTTTACCAAACCGAAATCTGTACTGTTTTTTTTTTTTTTGGTTCCTTGAGCAAAATTGAATAATCCAGATTTTGTGGTTTTGGTTAGGTAGCCATCTCCAAATTTAGCAATCGAAAAAGTTTAAATTTCCAAGATATTTTTTTAAATATTACAACATACTTAAATTGTTAAAAAACTGCCCACTTATTTTTTAGAGCACTGAACATCTTTTTTTAACTTATGGCCATTCGAAACCGAATTAGGCTATCCTCAAAAATTAGTAGGTGATAATTTTTATTTATTAATAATTCTTTTATTAATTCACGTTTATTGTTTATATTTTGCTTACATATTATCACTTAAAGTGATTAAAATATGGGAATTATGTTATTGAAACAATACGAACATATGTAGTCGTGCTGGTGACATAAACAAGATCAAGGCAGTAAAATGAGCACAGATCATATTTCTTATAACAGTTTCCTATGGTAGTTTATGCTATTTACTTTAAGAAAATTTGAATTTGTATTTTCGGATACTGATCAGTTTAAAGTGTTATTATTTTTTTTTTTGTCAAAATAAGTCCGGATGGTTGAACGGACTTTAAGGAAATTTCCCGATAAATATTCCTTACGTTTAAAAGCCTTAATCATTATATTTCAATACAAATTCAACGAAATAGTTAGAGTTGATTTTGACAAAATTCGATTTTATAATAGTCTCATCGTCAATTTTTTTTACCGATTAATCCTGATACAGGATTTGTAAAGAGATGGGGTGTTTAGAAGCTCTACTTGAGAAAATTTTGATCAAAATCATAAATAAATATTGAACTAGTTGTGAGATGGTATAATTTGATTCAATAAAACTTGAACAGAAATTCTCACAAATATCCTTTTGACTTTTTAATTATTGTAGCTCAAGCATCAGTGAAGAAGGCGACTTTGTCGTTAAAAGGAGTTTGAATAAATAAACTAATATTTATCAAGTAATATTTAATCAATTGATCACAATCGTTACAAATAATTTCAGAAATTCGTATTTTTTCTATGGAAATTACCCTAAATATTTAGTTATCAACAAAATTGAAAATTGTGCTGTTATAGACCCACATATACAGATTCACGTTTGGAGGTGAACGTACATCACATACCATATGACAGACACCTTTAAGACAAAATTGATTCAGGTGACCTCAAAAGGGATACAACCACAAACAACTCATCACGTAACTATCTGCAACGCATATTTGAAAGTAAAAACACTGCACAGATTTTCTCACTCTCTATCCCCAAAACTAAATAAAACTCGAACAGAAAAATTTGTCCCTAAGGGTCAGTTTAGTAGTTGCCTGTCAAAATGAATCATGGAAAGCGTATATAAAACAAATATATAATATTTAAATAGCACCTAAGCATGCTTTGCTTTTTGTCGTAAACTTATCCTCAGCTTAAAATTATTTAGTTAAAATAAATCTTTTAGTGTGGACGGTGAAAAGTTCGTTTTTTGTTTTTTACTAAATTAATAATCAACCGTAGTATTTTATTGCAACATTACACACGGGGTTGGGTTATTGATCCCACATTTCACAAAAAATTTAAAGAAATAATTTTTTTAGAAATTATGTTTTTTATAACAACCTCATGGATGATTTTTTGTTACGAATAACTCAATAACTAGCATTTTTCTAGAGATTTAATCAATACGGTTTCATTTGGGTCCTTAGAGGACACAACTTTAATTAAAATTATTAGAGTAGATGTTTGTTATAGGTAAGTACCTCCATATTTTGGCTCATCGAAAAATGTAAAAATTAGTCGCGAGATATGGCCAAAATATGACAGCATACTAAATTTGATTAAAATTGTTTGAGATTTAGAGCGCTAGACTTCCTACAAATCCCAGAGAGACAAGAAAACATCATGTCCAAAACCACTTTATTGATCTTACAGTACATCAATACTGATATATCAGCAAATATTATACTTTGATTTTTTGACCCATCAAATAAGTTTTTTTAAACTTATTTATCTAAAAAAAAAAAATTAGACGAGTTCAGGGATAAAATAACCTCTACAGATGTAGCATACGACTTTCAAAGGAAGACACTTTACTTAACATTTAATTAATGAGTAATAATAAATCTATAACAATGTGTAACATATTCTGTATAAATAAATCCCTCAGCAGCTCATTCCCAATGAGTAAGGCTGTTGCAAACCCAATGACCCTAGCTGGGTCTGCAACTTTCTTCATTTAGTCTTGGGTTAGATTCCTCTCGTTCATCTTCCTTTTTTAACCAAAATTCGTTTCCAACCCTGTGCTATTAGAGGGTATTTATCATATTTTTTTATATATATATATATAAAGAGTTGATCCAAACGTTTTTGCCTTTAAACAAAAAAGGAATTTATTTTTAATAAAAGCGATTCCTTGGATGATATATTTTTATTTCATTAATCTACTCCCCCTCCCCACCAACTTCTTCAGACTGTCGCATTGATTCTAAGAAACAAATTTCATAAAGATAAAACTTTCTTGTTACCATTTCTAAACTTCAATCAACTTCAAACTAAAATTAAATTAGTTTTAGCTTTTAATTTTCAAATGATTTTCTTTGTTCTACTCACTCAGTTTTGATCTTAATAAAGCCTTTAGGGGCTTTCTTATCGTCCGAAGACTCTGTCTGGATTTACAGCTTTTTAATGTTGTCTTGTGTTAGATCTTTCTATTTTCTCTTCCTTATCAGATCTATCTTGAACAACTCATGTTTTTTCCAACTCTGACGCTTTTAGAATATTCCATAACTAGGGGTCTTTTTTATGATCTTTTATTAATTTTTTTATAACGTGGTGATAACTGAAAGGTTTATCTTATACAATAAGATCTTATGAGCCATAAGATAAGGTCGTTATTAGACAGAAGATATTTGAACACTGAATAATTGTCCCTACGAAAACACAAGCAAATATACTTACTGAATAAAATATAAAATGTGTTTATGAAATAATACGTACAAACAATATATTTACAGCAGACATCATCAGGACCGACTTACATAATAAAAGGTTAAATAAAAATTGACAATGATCCAAAATATAGCGGAGTTTTATTGACAAATTGAAACATTCATTGCTTGCCTTAATAATAACATTTATATCTATATAGACTTCCATCGATGATACACACAGAAAAACAAAAATATCTCGCTTGTCTTCTGTCAGCGTCTGTACGTTCATGGTTATAATTATTTTGTCTAATTATACTTTTAGTTAATTGGGTAGGGGAATCACTAATTAGTCTTTAACTGGCAACCCCCCGAGGGAGGCTAACTTCATGAGCTATAGCCTTTCACCAAGGTCTCGATTATTAACTTTATTGTTATTTTGTAGATGTTTTCTACGTTTTCTGTGTAGCGATCCCCAAGCGTCATTGAAACTGCTTCCAAGAATGGTTTCTCGATTTTCTGAAACAGCCATATATGTAAATTAGTAAAGATACACGAAATGATAGTAGATATATTCAATATTAAAAGTAGTATAATCATATTAAAGATGATTTTTTATGTGAAAGAATTCAGTATTTAGAGTAGTACAATAAATTTAGGAGTAGAGTATTAGGTTAGATACTAGATAGGGGGTAGAGCCGCAACATCAGCACCAGCAAATATCGTTGCTGCCCCCCCCCCCCCGGGTAGTCTTGAGAAACCTTTAGCTGGCAGTACCAACATCAGACACGAAAGTCGTAGATTTACCTCCCACTCACTTTACATCTTACCAATTCAAGAAACTTCAAGGAACACGAACTGAAACGTTGGTATCGACCTTTGCAAGGAAACCAAAATATCTGGCAGTCACCATTTTGAAAGACAATAAGAGCCAAATTAAAACGAAGAAAATGTAAATGGATCGGGAAATTATCCACAGAGACACGAATATCATCACTAAGTAATTTTTGAGATGGAATTTAAAAAATATATTGATACAGATAGAAATAGTATTAAAGAACAATTTATAAATTGTAAATTATTGATTAAGACAGAGTATAGGAGGGCTAACCTCAACATCAGCAAGAGCAAATGCCGTCGTTTTCTCCGGGTAGTCTTGGGGTGTATCTGGATGCCCCACTTCTAGTATCGAATGCAGTAGGTTAATCTTCTGCCCACCTCATAGATTACCGATTCAAGAAACTTCAAGAAATATCCTTATCATGCGAGAATTATAGAGGTTATGCCAGAAGCACTGATTTTATTTTTTAGATTGGAAGATACCACGTTCCAAAATTGATTTTTTTTTCAATCGTATAAACTACACAAAATAATAATCACTCCCCTGTTAAAAAATTATTTTAAATTATAGATTAACAATATTTATGAAATATGTTTATTTCTAACTATATTGAATAAATGTAACTTTGATTTGATCCTGTCAAGTTGTACTTTAAAGCAGTGCATCCTAAACTCTGGATTAATATTATTACACTTTATTTAACTCTAAATTTTAACGATTTTGAAAATATTGTAAAGTTTATGAAGTACAAAATAAAACTGTTTTCTACCCATTTTTTGGTCTGTTACCTTTTAAAAAACATATTTTTCAAAGGTTGTATTTAATTTTTAAAGACTTTATCTACATCAATTTATTCAGAACCATATTTTGTAAAAAAAGACATAATAACGTTACAAAATTGACTTCGCTGACATATTACAGAAAAGGACCTTCTGAGAATTCTATCGGATTAAAAAAATTAGTTATCACTCCAAAAGCGATTAAAACTTAAAATATTGAAAAAACGCATTTAACGATAAAATAATAAACGTAATAGATATAAACACATTTAAGTATAATTTTAAAAAATGTCTGTACTGCCGTAGGAACTCAAGGCTATACACAAGAAACTGCATCAAGCAAATAAACAAAAACACCATTCTTGACACAATAAGAAAGAAAATCAATGCCAGCTTTGTTATTGCAAGGCGTCTCAACGCACAATAAAATCTTTATTAAGTTCATTCTACGAAGATATAAAATAGGGCGGAACATCTAGCTTATATCTATAGGGGTACTTAAGATTATCCTGTCTGCTACGTCATGTGATCAAATTAATGAACTCTGAATATCCCATAGTACAAGATATTGAAACTATGACTGAACCAACCAATAAGCAAGGTTGAAGGCAAGCAGATTAGGTAATTGGGATGTTTATTTTATGATCATTTTATTTCAAACGCCGTCGGCAGTTGGCAACATCACCTAGTAGCATTAGATGAAACTTTCAATTCGCTTTTATGTGTCATGTGTTTCTACATTAACTTTTATATAACATTCAAAGAGACGATTTGATGAAATTTTATTATGGCTTTAGTCATTCCTGTAAATGGTCTTGCTCTAAAAAAACAATATAAGGAAAATATTTAACTCCTATATCCAACTCCAGTGACTTTTATATTAATTTTCTCTCCCTCAGGGACTCAATATAGTGACTATGGGCGTAGCTATCCCGAGGGACCCTAGATGAATCTAAACATATTTTCATCTAGTCATGCGTCCTCTATCTTTCATCTTTCCTATCAGATCTTTCTTAACCAACTCTTTATTAGAGTAATTGAGGTCTAAGAGTCTTAATTTTATGTTCTTTTCTTAAATGGTGATGATGATTAAGAAGATTTTTACCTTTAAAAAAACAAAACAATTTTTATATCATATTTAATCCTTGTATTGAAATATGGGTTTTCTCTCAAAAAATAAAGAAGTAGATTTTGTCTACTTAATCGTTAATGATTACTACAGAAATTATATTTTGTACAAATAATGTAGCTTCAAAATTTTCAATACTATATAATGAAAATATTTTCTTGGTTTACCATATTTCCTGTATTTGAAATATTTATGTATTTAAGTGCTTCTAAAATACCTTAATTATCTATATTACATTCTGGAAATGATCTCTGACAATACGAAAGAGCAGTATTCCTTCTGAAAATTATTTACAATTGTATTGCCTGACTAAAAGGAATGGATACAGAGAAGGAAGCTTGGTGTATGCACTGGAATGGTTGTCAGATTCCCTAAAAAATGGTGAAACAGCAAGAAGGCGATTTGAGTCATCATATGTATTCAATGATGTTTCAACCAAAAATTACAGCCTTAATGGAATGTTCCCAAACAAATTGTGACTTAGATACAAGGATGTACACAGGTGGCATAGCTACTAACGAAGTTCATAGCTAGTCTGAGATCGTTTCATAATCACATTTTGCTAAGGGGTACTCAACAATGTTATTTTTTGCTAGGAATTAGTGAGAATAAATATGCAGGCTAACAAAGCGACAGTAGCAAGACTTATCGGACCTTCCAAGTCGACAGCACTTTTACTTACGAGAGGAGGTGAAGAAGTATTTCAAATCTAAGGACGAGTGACTTCTCACCTCGAGTCTCCTCTAGGATAAATACATGAATGAGCTATACGAGAATGTACACAATTATGCGTGACAAGTGGATATTCCATTGAGTATTGCATAAATATGTCAGATATCGAAGTGGGGATATCAAAAAATTAACACGAAAATAATAATTTTAAAGATATTCACCAAAAATTAAAAAAGCTTAAAATGAAGTAAAATTAAGTTGGATGCCTAGTCAAAGATATGAATGAGTAGGCTGACGATTTAAATATAAAAAGGAGCAGATCCCACTCATTGTCCCGGAACCTATTTGTAATTTTAATAAGCATGTGTTTTAAGAAGGTGGATTAAATTTGAGAACTTCAAGGGATTGACAAGCTTTAAGGGAAATTTCTATGGGTATTAATCTAACGAAACATTCTCTAGGTATTAAACCTCACTGTGTAGATTTCAATCTACGTAACTAGGCATGGAGCATTTAAGGAACATTTAAATTGCTACGGTTTAACTCATAGTAGCATACAGAAACAGTAGAATTCATACTTTGGAAGTGTAAAGTCTGGAACTACAATAGCTAAAGAGAATATAAGCCCCACGTCGAATACTTAACTAAACTGTATCAATAAGGATTAAAGAAATGAAAAACATTGTTTCAAGATCAAAGGTGTAAAAAATGAATTCCTTTAAGTTTTGAAAATGACATTGTGTGAAATTATTTCAAATGATTTGAAAATATTTAAATTGGTGCGGCATTATTCACCATTTTTGATTAGTGTACATCATAGCACAAATGTTAAGTAAACTTCGAAAGACTTGTTCTCGCTACTAATAATACAAACTACAAGGTATCTTACCCAAAAATAATCAGGCTTGAAGCCAGGAATTTTCTTGTGCGAATTTCCAACCTGAGTGAGGTATTCGAAGAAGGTATCCAGATCATCGAGTTCTTTAATACCTTGGTCTAGAGTGGTCATCACCTTGGTGGCGTGTTCTTGGAGTTCCATACTGCTCGCTTGGGCGTCTCTTGTCCTCAGTTCACGGAACTTTGTGAACAGGTTTAGCAGTTCTTCGTGTTCTTCGAAGAGTCTGAAACAAGAGAAAAATAATTTCATCACTATAGCGCATAACGTTACTAAACCACAACAGACAAAATAGGAGGTAACGTTTAAAGGAGACATCATGATATGAAAGATATTAACAAAGCCATTAAGTTTCAACAGCTTAGACACTTTAGGGTAACTTCAACACACCCTTCTAATCACGACCAAGTCATCCCTTCTAACAAGTGACGTCTTTATCATTTGTCAGAAATAATTGAAGTGTTAAAAGCGCTGCGACACGAACGCTGTCATACAAAGCGGAGCAACGTTTCTGATTACAAAATGGAGTCTATGAGATGTAACATATTGTAATGAAATGTAAATTTGTTATTAAAGGCAACTTCAAGAAATTTATCTCACAAAATATCAAGATCCATTATGATAACTTGTCCTTCACGAAGACACTTTCATAGTAATTCATTTGACAGGATTCATACGTTGTCAAAATAAACAAAATGTAATAATATAAAGCGTTGTATGATATTGCCATGTCGAAGCTGTCAAATTTATCTAATTCAATTTGATTAATTTATTAAAGCAATTTAAAAGTTTCTTATGTAGTAAATACACAGTAACAATGCATGCGGATGACAAGCATACTAATTTATTAAATTTATTGTTATAAACTTTAAATCACTTAAATATATTACAGTTTTCTTAAAATGAAACAAAACTTTCCTCAACAAAAACTTCAGTTTAAATAGGAGAATTATTAGTTTTATTTAATGTATTTATGTTTTTATCACTCATATTTTTTATGTAGGTATTAGCGATTCGCATTTGTATCTATTTTAAAGTATTTTCACGACGACTATATTTCTCTTGATTTATTTATATTTTTACACCTTTATTTCATTTGTGATTAATTCTATTTCATTTTCGACTGTGTTAATATTGATTTTTATTTGATCGTTTATTCCTATTATCTATGTTGTTGTTTCCTTAGACA
This sequence comes from Aphrophora alni, assembly GCA_963513935.1. Lineage (NCBI taxonomy): Eukaryota > Metazoa > Arthropoda > Insecta > Hemiptera > Aphrophoridae > Aphrophora > Aphrophora alni. The sequence continues at coordinate 87,534,043 of OY740775.1, forward strand.
TTTATCTGTGTTTTATTAAATTTTAGTTCTATTTTTCGTTTATAATGCATTTCTTGTCCTTTTAATATTTTTATTTTCATTTTTTTTTTTTTTTGTTGTTTTGTTTCTAGTAAAGTTTTCGTTATATTATTAATAAACAACGGAGAATAGGAGAATTATATTCGTTCCATTTGTTAGTGAATATTTGATACTTTTAATAATATTTAACTTAATATATATATGGTGATGGAATTGAAATTAGAAATTATTCCTTGCTGCTATGTATTGGAAGCATTTTCAGTGAGAAAAAGGTTTCTTTAAATGTAAACAACCGAAGATGACGATTTAGTCATTGAAACGTCGTCTAAATAAAAATAAAGTTTTTCTTTTAGATTTTTCTTAACCACTTCCATTAAAACTACGTAAAATATTTTTTTATTTATATTACTCTCTGTGTAAAGTTTAAAAAGAAAAAATATTGAAAATAAAGATAGAGGTTTTAAAATATATCATCATATTCTATGTATTATAATATATAGGTATAATATTAAGTCACAAAGTTATCTTAAAAATTTAAAATCACCTATGAAACTCTCGCAATATACATCAGGAATTTAAAGGAATAATCTCAACAAAAATCATTGTAATTATTACAATTTTAGTATTTGTTCTTGAAATTGTAATTTAGGGGATTAATCAAATAATATTGTTAATTTCATTACAGTTTTAATTGGATATTATAACTTATACAGTAGATTTAGACCATTAATTTGAATTAATTAAATATAAAATTGTGGAGACATTGGGATTATAATACAATATTAAGACAGATACGTTTTCCTAAAATATGTCCATCTATACGTTTTTGAAACGTTATACTTCCTAAAGTAAACAACCTCTAGTAAATTTTTAGATTTACTAAATCGTTTGTCTCAATAAAATAATAAAATTTATTATACATGTTATTATTTTATCGCGTATAAATAATAAATGGATTGGTAATCTGGTGAAGATAGAGAATAATAAACCCAACAAAAAAGATCTTTATTGAAAACCCAGATTGGAAAACGAGAAGAAGACCACAGAAAAAGATGGAATTATGACGTCATTGAAGTTCTACGTAGTATGGGTGTAACGAATTTGGAAAGATGAACTGGAGATTAAACAGAATGCTGGTGTAAGGGTTCCTAAAGGACTGTACTGTCGTGAAGAAGTGGAGAGGAGAGAAGAAACATGAAGGGAACAGAAAACTAGTTTTAAAAACAGTTCAAATTATACAAATAATAACAAAACGGCTTCTAAATCGTTTAGTAGAAAAAGAACATGAGTCTGTTTTATTATAATGATCCTTAGTGGGTCTTTTATAGTGAGTGCGGGCTTGGCAATCCCGAGGGAACTTAGCTGGATCTACGTCTTTTTTCATGTAGTCTTAAGATAGACCCGCTCTTTCATCTAGGCAGTTCTTGTTCCCCCCCCCCCTACACTGATGCTATTAGAGTGTTCAGGACCTACGGGGTTTTATTTTACGTTTTATCTTCCTTTTTCTATAAGACGATGATGACTGAAAGGATTTTAGCCTTAAAATAACAAGAATACAATATATGCTCGTATATTGAAATCACTAATATAAAAGTTAATTTCACCATTGGTTTGTGAACTATTGCTTCACTGTTATTTTATCTATGGCAACATTTTAGTAGATATATGCTGTCCATTTTGTATAAATTTGTAATTATCCACATAGATTAAATTGTGTCACATTTCACTAAAATTTTAATAAAATCGGTTTGGTCGATTTTGAGAAATTACGTATTTTAAAAAAAATCACGGTGTTTGATTTTTGGTTTTCACCGTTAAATAACGAACAAGAATTTATGGAGATTTGCATTGTGTTTGGATGCTTACAGCTACAAGTGAGTAAAATGTGATAAAATATGTAATTTTGTAGGTTCTTTCTTTTAACAGCTCCAAATTTTGAGTTATAAATTGGTATAAAACGTCCCGAGATCTGGCCAAATAACATACCAAATCTGGTCTGTTCACATAACAAATTTCATTAATTCTGTTCAAGCGTTTGAGACAAGAACAGTTCAAATTCAACCAAGAGAATTATTTCAAAATTGGACAGAGAGGACTCATTAAACTTGAAATTATTTTTGACGAATTACTTGACTTTCTCTGCACTGAATAAAATATAATAATATTTGATCCTTCAATGAAATCATAAAATTTACAATGCTTTTAAGTAGAAGTCTGAATAATGTTTGTTATTTCTTTATTTCACTATCAGTAAAGATAAAATAAAAAAGTATTTTTAACATATATTTCTTTGAAACATCATTGCATTTCACATAGTTTTCCAATCTGTTACACATTATAACAAATACTTTAAAAAGCATGTAATGAAATATAATAATATGCAGTTTATGAGATATTTAAAAAATATATTTAAATATATCTGAAAGATTTTCTAGGATTAATGCAGTGGTATATTTTGATCTTTAAAGACAGACAAATCGCTGGAGCAATATTTAGTTGAGAGATGTGTCGAAAGAGTGATAAAGTGAGATATGAGACTTCTAAGCTTTGCAAGCAAAGTTGGCACCTGAAGTGTGTTTAGAATAATAAGCAGATGGTTTCAAGCACCCACTTTAATGCCGGTAGTGTTAAGAGTTCACACATGAGACAAGGTGCAAGAAATACGTTCATTTAGTCAATTTAGGTTAGGTTAGGTTAGACCACTGTTTGAAAGAAAGGGGCAGAATTTGTAAGTTAACGAAATTATGTCCATTGACTTTGTAACATAAATTTGTTATCTCTGATTGTAATAAACCTAACGTCTGGCTGTGAATATAAATGTAAGTTTGAATTGGACTACCTCTAATTTGATTTGTATGTGGTTTTTTCCCCTACAATGATAAGGTAATTGGTGAGGTTTTAGTATTTATTTTATTTAAATTACCCTCTGGGGCCCATTTGAGTGAGTATGGGCTTCGTAATACCGAGTGGCTTGGGTGGATCTACATATTTTTCATGTAGTCTTGGGTTAGGTCTCTCTCATTTTTATTTCCTATCAGGTCTCTCTTGACCAACTCTCGTTCTTTTTCAACCGTAACGCTATGTATTCGTGGGCTATGTATTTTTATTTTATGTCCGTTTCTTTATTTTTATATAAAGTGATGATGAGGGAGAGGTTTTTCGCCTTTAAACAAGAAGGAAAAGATTTATTGAAAAGCATCCAGTAATTCTTAAGTTATAACAATATACGTCTAAACACGTAAACCAGAATTTTCAGCAATTTTAAGCATTTTCTTAAGAATATACACAGAGTTTTCCGAAAATGTTGTTCCACACTTTAAGCGGTGGTTATGTGGGTCTTAACTAAAAACGTTCCTATAAACATATTTAGCTTTTGAAATTTGGTATACACATTTCCTATGTAACGGTTGACCAGTATAACAGAAATCAAAACTCTATATCATATATTTTCAAAATGGCGACCGTTTACACTTTTTGTGAAGGGAGTGGTTTCAGTGATATATCCAACATATATTATATAAGTTTGTTAAAAATTTCAAACTGTCACCATTGCAACAATTTTTAAGATAAACTTTTGATACTTGACATACTGATAAATATGTAACATAAAAATCTGTTTACCAAAATTCGAAACGATATCTTAATAACTGTGTAAACTATAATTATTTTTTCAAGAAAACAAAATGGCCGACAGATGAAAAACTGCAATTACAGACACATATTTACAGGAACCTTTTCTTTATTTTAGAACCATATAACCATCACCTAAAGTTGGATATGACATTTTCTGAAGACCCAGTATATTGTCAGTGACAAAACTCGCATGATCTGAATGTAAATTGGAACTGAAAATCTGTTTTTAAAATAGGTATAGTAGTTCTTAAGTTCAAATATGTTTTGGAGGGTGGGGGTTAAGGAAAATATATATAGATTTTTGATATTTCAGCAATAAAATGAATTTTATAAATAACCAAGTCTAACATTTATTTATAATTTAAATAATTATTAAAACCATTTTACAGATTTTAAAGTTAAAAGTTGTTTTTGTTTGAACCCCGCTGAGGAAGAGTTCACTGAATGAGATGAAGCCTGAGCTATGACTTTCAGATGCGTCGAGATAATAATTTTATTAAATTAAAGGAGATGGGATAAATTGAAAGTTCGGTTTTTTTGTTATGCTTTCACTAAGCGTGTCGTCTTGATTAAGTAACCCATTTTACACATAAGAAACATTTTTATTTTTTTTTAAATTGGGTAGACTTACAAAATTTAAACAGCACAAAAATAAGCAAAGGAAAATAACAGACATTCATGGTTTTGATTCATTTGTAAAAATTTTAATGTTTAATAAATTATATTTAATGTAAAAAGAACACTCTATGATTAATCCTTATATAATAACGCGGCAATCCGTTATTTCCCCCAATTTTTAAATAATAGTAGTAATTCTTTTGACAAATCCTCAGTTTTACATAAAATAAAGTTGACACATACACCTACAAAACGCAATGCTAACATAATAAAATATTTGTCACATACTACCCAAACATATGTCTGTACTACACTTATAAATATGTCAGGAAACCGTTATAGCTTCTCCTACATACTAAGGTGTAATAGTGTATTACTAAGAGATATAAGTTAATAGAGAATAGGTATCTATCAAAATTTTACAATATTGTTTGTAAAAATCTTTAGGCCTATATATTTTTTTAAAAACTATTTTTTTACATCTTTGCAATATATTCGTTTTAGGCATGTATCCCATTTAGATCGATTTTAAATTATGGCTAAATTCGTTAAAGTATTATTTTTTAACTGTCCTAAAACTGATATTTTTCGTGAACCAAGTCTATGGAAGCAAAGATTTCCAAATATTGTGACAAATATCTTTAAAACTTAAATCCAGATTACAAAACGTGTCAGATAAACGTTTTTATATTCTCAGCATAGAAAGGATTTCACAAAAACAAAATAAAGATTCGATTTTGTATTGTTGTTTTTTTCAATGAGTTAACCTTCAAACGACCTTGAAAACATAGATCAAATCATTTTCTTCCCTTGTTCTTTAAAGGCGAATGACAGCTCGGTCATCATCGCCTTATATAAAAAAGGAAAACGTTGCATAAAATAAAAACCCTCAGCCTTCGAATTCTCTAATAGCGTCAAGGTCGGAAAATAACAAAAGTTTGTCAAAACAGCAATGATTGGAAATATGAATGAGAGGATTCTAATGAAATACTACATGAATAAAAAGTGTAGTTCGAGCTGGGTCTCCCTGGCATTGCCAAGCCCGTACTCATTAAAATGAGCCCCTGAGGGCTCAAACAAATAAGAAAAATATTAATAATTCCTACTAGATACGAAATAATTTTTTTAAAATATTTTTTTATGTATTTCAGCACTCAACAAATCAAAAAGCTTAAAACATAATTGTATTATTTTTCAATAACTCAGCTAATAAAAATGATAATAAATAAACACTAATTCTTTTTTAATTAAACTAAGTTAAACTTGTGTTTTTATACGTTAAGAAGTAAACAAGAGCTATTCGATTAATTTTCGTTCACCCCTTTTCTCCCGCTACACATTATTGGGGGGGGGGGGACATTGGCTTGCACTTCATTTGATGAGAAAGGCACTGACCGTTTTTGATGAGCAAAGATATAAAACGTTCTAAACGTAGCCTGTGTCTCAATTAGTAAAAGTCTTTTGTCGTGTATAAATTACAGCCTTAAAATTTGTGTTACTTGTATTTAAAATTTGTCGCTAAAGATTCAATACAACTAAAAACTGTAAACAGTAAAATTATGCGAGTCCAATAAATACATCGGGAATTAGTTTCTGGTTTTAACGTTAATGGGTTTGTTGTACTATGGCTATAGTTTATTCTTACGTTAATAACTTACATATAATAACTTAGAACGACGTTTTCAAGAATATGGGTCAACTTTTGTTCATACTAGTACAGAAAAAAGACCATTTAGAAGTCCATAAATTAAAGATGAATTAAAAGTAGAAAATAAATATCCTCCATTTTAAAGTAAACTTGAACATTTTCGATAGTTAATTCATCCCAACTTGAGACTACAAGGTTAATTCCTAAACGATTGAGATAGAGTATAGAAATAAGACCAATATGACATCGATAAATATTGCTAATTTAAAAGTAAAAAATTAAATTTCTCATAATTTAAGTAAAATTGGACATTTTGCTGTTAATTCATCCCAAGCTAAGACTACAAGATCATTAACTAAGCTATTGTGAATGACTATAGAAATAAGAATATTATAACATCCCTAAATAAATGCAAAATAATAAAAAGTAGAAAATAATAAATCCTGGATTTAAATTGAACTTGAACTTTTACCTGTTAATTAACCCCAAGGTGACACTACAAGGTCACTAGCAAAACTATTGAGAAAGAGTTTAGAAATAAGACCGTTATGACATCCATAAATAAATACTAAATTTAAAGTATAAATGAAAAATTCCTAAATTTTAAGAAAAATTTAATATTTTGTCCAGTTAATTAAAAGGCTTAACTACAAGGGCACACACTAAACTATTGAGAGAGGGTATATTAATAAGACCATTACAACATTCATAAATAAATACTAAATTAGACTTTGAAAACTTTTCCTGTTAATTCACCCCAAGACGTGACTATAAGGTCACACACTAAACTATTGAGAGAAGGGTCAAGTGTTATTCACGCTATTAAACCGTTATGTAACTATTACGTTAGCATTAGACCCTTTTTGTTAGCGAACCAGCGTAAGACCTTGATTTATTTGGTGTTACCGGAATCATTTTTTGTGATAGTGAAATATTTATTTTGAGTTGTGGGGTTTTTTTTATTGTGGTGTTGTTATATAGTCTAAATTATATTAACCGCTCAATATTAATTTATTATAATCAATAAATCATTAAATCCATAAACTAATTTCAGCCCTAAATTCCTTTACTAGTTTTAATGCCCTACATGGTCCTAGGATACTATATTTTATTGGTCTTTCTAATATTTATCACGTTCGAAGTTTTTTCACTTGATAACGGGAGTCGATTCATTCTGACGAAACGTCATGTATTTGTTTTTATAAATGATGGCAAATGTCTGACAAAACTATAAGATGGGAACATTTGTTTTGTTATTTTTTATTCATGTATTTATGTTCAAACGTTCAACATTTATCTTTGAAGCTTCTTTATAATAGCTCAGACTGGATGCATATAAATACCCTACTTAAAATTTTTATCTTGCAGCTAACTACTTGTTTAAATGTATTTCATAGAATTACAGAGCTTCTAACATTCCCTGCAAGCTTATTGTTATTCGATTGTTTCATTCGATAAAGCTTTACAATACCATAATATATGTTTACAAAACTTGTGCTGTGAAGGGTTAAATGTATTTGCTTTTTTTCTCTGTTACATATCCTGATTGTATAGAGAATTTTGACGAGACATAACATGGATGTCGAGTATTTTGGGACTGTATCCGTTTTGAGATCCTCTGAGCCCAAAAAAAGTGGTTTTGGGAATTGTCTCTGTCTCTTGTCTGTTTAGTGAACTTCACACTAAAAACGTGACCATCTCTCGAATTTTGTAAGTAATTTTTTGTAATATCTTCAATAACTAATAATTTCAGATAACTTCCATGTGAAAAAAATAACTCATGGAAGTCATCATAGTACTTACCCAGTTCCATCATACAATATAATACAAGTAGAATATCTAAATGTATTTCCCAAAAGCTGGTATTTTGGTCGTTGAAAAAATGATAAATTGTTTTTGTAGATCAAAGTATAATACATATAAACTTAGTATGTGATAAGTTTGTTTAAAGCAAGGTTTTAAGAACCTAGTATTTGTCGATAATAATACTATCATAATGTGTATCAGTGTATCGGCCCTCGTGAACTTTAAAGCCTATACTTATTCGAATGAGCTTCCACTCACTTCGCTCTTGGTTACTAGGCTCATCCGGACTTGTAGCCATAGGCTATCAAATTTACTTGAGAAGTCAGGATTCATAATTACATTTATTGAGAAGTTGGTTTGGTACCATTACATGTAGAATTAAAATCTGCAAAGTTTTATATCATTTAATATAAGTTAAATAACACACTATATATAAATAAAATCTATGTTAAAAATGGCAGTAGTTTGACATTTTGTTGAATTGTTTTTGAATTTCAGTTTAGTTCTACTTAAGCACAATATTATCCCCTTCAACATAATGCATGTTCCTATCTTAATATTTGTGGTGGTTATTGTACTTACGTACAACCGACAGACGAACTACATGTCAAAAATAACTTTTCGTCAAACTGCTTCAAAACCATCTGTTTTCATACATGCATTGAGATGCTAAAGTTGTTATTTTTAGCCCTTGAACCTAAAAACACCAGCTGAGGTCGAAGTCATCAGCTGTTACTTCGTTTATACGAATTAATTAACGTTTGTAAAGAATCTATGACAAACTACCGAATCTCTCGATTGTAAATAACAGATAAAACAGCTGTTACCATCGTCATAGTTAGGGTACCACTAACATAAACTAAACAGCTGTAACAGCTGCAAACTATTGAAGGTAAATATGTTATAATATTTTAGTTTTTGTGAAATTGTTTTCTTATATTGTTTGCAATATAACGAAAAATATTGTTCATCACTAAGACCAAAAGAAGCTTTTCGATCCTAGCTCATTTTCCGAACTTGAGCTTATTTCGAAAAGCTTCACTTTTGGTCCTACTGATGAAATATACAATTTTTAGTTTCCTGGGGCCATGAAATGTATACAGTTAGAAAACAGATGTCAAATTTCATCCAAGGCCAATTATTTTCCCACGTTGATATTATTAGAGACTATGATTATTAGTCTTAATTTTAACTTATCTTCATCCTTGGTAATTCTGAAAGCTTGGCTGGATTTAACTTGGGTTGAGTCACTCCCATTCTTCTGTCCTATCAGGTTTCTCTTGATCAATGATTGTTCTCTTCCTATCCTGACGTTATTAAAGCGATTTAACGATACTTTACAATATCTATGGTACACTCGATAGCCCATACAATCGACGAGGTACTCAAATGTGAGGTTCCAAGCAACAGGTCTATTAATCTATTAATCACACGTAATATCTACTCTAATCTCTTCCAGTTTGTAATTTGTTATTCAATTTAAATTTTTAAATTTCCTTTCTCAAAAATACGTTTTAGAATATAATATAAATACAATAAAATTATTTGATGGGTCAAAAAACTGGTTTTTCTGGGAAATAAGATTGTGTGCTCCTCTGATGTTTAATGAATGATGTCTGCCTATCCAACGTCTGTCGTCCGTGCAGTGCTCTACAGCCCAAACGAGTGAACCGATTTACATGAAACTTTGTATTTTTTAATAACTTGCAGGTTACTTTACTATTTTTAATATATTTTGGTGGTACCTTAAGACATAAACCTCCGATTTTCTTAAATTATTATAACACAGGTGGCCAATACATACGAGTCTGGCTATATCGGGAAAAAATTCTTTGTTTTATAAGAATTCGAAATTTATAAAGAAGGAAAAATAGACCCTAATGCGTTATTAAAGACAGATTTCCAGTCAAACACAATTTTTGATAAGATAATTCAAATTGAACTAACTCCTTCAATATAAGACTTAGTTTATCTTATTCTCCCCTTTATCTTTAGTTAAAACTTGACCATGAGCGAGTGTATTCTTGTTATGTGAATTAGTGATGTTTTGTGAATATATACATATTGACGTGCATTCAGTGAAAAAAATATTAATGAAGAAGAGGTGAAATGATTGTAACATAAAATAAAAACAAAATACAGGACTATGAGCTGTGGAATTAAGTTAACGTATAAAAAAATAATAGTGTTTTACAAGTCAACATTTAATAAAATAATTATAAGGATAAATTATAGTTAGACACAAAAAAACTCTTCGCAATTAACTACGGATTCTATTACAAAAATAATTAAAAACTTCATTAAATTCCAGTCCTGACTCGGAACGTCATCTACATACACGAGTGTCATCTTAATTACTGCATTTTAAACGTCTTAATGTTTTTCTTATTTAATTAATATTTACTTACTTGGAAATTATTCAAAAGTAGGAAGCTGTTTTAAAGTGATTATACTTTTAATATAAAGTAAATTTTCTCATTTGAGGGGGAAAAACATTTGAAATAAGTTATTAAAAACGATAATGCATTATAATTATTGATACGAATAAAAAATATACTTGAAATTATGTTTTTTTATAAACTAAAATTAATTTTATATTTGAAAGTAGACTATATTACACAAAATAACATTATTACATATATTACTTGAAATTTTTGTATTGTTTCTTTCTAAATAATCATCAGAGCAACAAATGTAGGCATACTATAATTTTTTTTTATGTGGGTGAAGAAACCAAATACAGAGGCTCCTCTCCTTACGATCCTTAAGGGCCTATTGCAGAACCCTATTTTTGGACTGATCCTATGCAAACCAGTCTGCTAATAAAGTTCTTGAGGACAGTGGAGTTACAAACAAATACAAAACTAGCTGTGGCCTCAGGGCTATTAAACCAGGGGAGGATGCTGATCTTAGTACAACTGCTGAGCCTCATTGAAGGCTCAAAGTCTGGTCTGTCTTCCTAGCTCTACTGGGAGCATAATAAACGTTGGTTGACGTGGGTTAATAACTGTTAGGGGCTTCCCAATATTGGCACCTACGGGCGTAGAAATCGCAAAGGATCAGAGCTGTATACACTTTTTTTCTAATTCCTTAGACCCTAACGCTAGTAGAGTATTCAAAGGTTAAGCGTCTTTATTTTATTGTGTTTTCTTGTTCTTTTTAGGGACGATGATGACCAAAAGGTTTTTCCCAGCAAGTTAAGTAAATTGAATCAACAAGTTAAAAAATCGAGTCCAAATGCCCCAATAAATATGAATCTAACAGGAGGTTCAATTAAATATGATAAATAATATAATGTTTTTGTTTAAATATTTTATGGCGATGTATTTTATAATATTTTGTATAATGTATGACGTTCAGATATTAATTAAGACAGTTCTAATAAATCAAACTACAATTGAACACAAGGGGAGTAATGTGTTGAGGGAAGTAGCTAATAGTGTTTGTATTGCTCTAGGGGATGCAAATCACATCTCCATGACTCTATACCACAAAACTGGATTAACAATAATGCCTAAATAGCACGCCTGGTGGGTATGTACACACGTACATGTTCGCAATGGATCGATTGTTACATACAGTATGTTTTGCCTGAGTTTTATGGAAGACATGTTATTATTATAAACTTATATAATTAAAAATGTTAGTCATAAAAATTTGAAGTCAACACAATTGTCATTTTTATTTGATCATGACAATGAATATTGCAGTATCAATAGAATACTTTACTTTTGGTAATACTAAAAATATGGACCTCTGGTTTTAGACTGATTTTCTTAGGAAACGGAAAAGGTGAATTTGATATCGTTCGTCCGTCGTCGTTGCACGATAACGGTCACAAAAAATAACAGTAAAATGAAATTATGTAATATAGAAATACCCTATTGAATTTTTTTTAATCACATGGAAATATCAGTCATTTCTGAAAGTTTTTCCTTCTTAACTCGTTTTAAAAAAACTTGAAACTCAAAAATAAAAATACACTAAATTAGATACAAAACTAAAGCGTGTAATGATACCAATACCACCTCTCTACGATGAAAAATGGCTATATTATTATTAAAACAACCACTGTCTTTGTTGTTCCCGTTGTCTTTATCACTGTCGTTGTCGTCGTCTTTATCATTATCTTTGTCGTTGTAGTTGACATTGTCTTTGTTGTTCCCGTTGTCTTTATCACTGTCGTTGTCGTCGTCTTTATCATTATCGTTGTCGTTGTAGTTGACATTGTCGTTGTTGTTCCCGTTGTCTTTATCATTGTCGTTGTCGTTGTCTGTATCATTATCGTTGTCGTTGTAGTTGACAGTGTCGTTGTTGTTCCTGTTGTCTTTATCACTGTCGTTGTTGTTCCCGTTGTCTATATCACTGTCGTTGTCGTCGTCTTTATTATTATCGTTGTCGTTGACATTGTCGTTGTTGTTCACGCTGTCTTTATCATTGTCGTTGTCTTTGTCTTTATCATTATCGTTGTCGTTGTAGTTGACATTGTCGTTGTTGTTCCCGTTGTCTTTATCATTGTCGTTGTCGTTGTAGTTGTCATTGTTACAGTTGACATTGTCGTTGTTGTCCAGTTTCTTTATCATTGTCGTTGTAGTTGTCATTGTTACAGTTGACATTGTCGTTGTTGTTTCTGTTGTCTTTATCATTGTCGTTGTCGTTGTCTTTATTATTATCGTTGTCGTTGTAGTTGTCATTGTTACAGTTGACATTGTCGTTGTTGTCCAGTTTCTTTATCATTGTGGTTGTAGTTGTAATTTATTTGTCGTTCTTATTGTCGTTGACGTCTTCGTTTTAGTTTATTATAAACACGATAGTGAACATAAAATTTAAGATACGAGTATGAAGTTTGGTGCAGGGGGCTACATTATCATATAGAACTAAAAATCGAATTTAAAACATAACTTAAACACACTAAATTAGATACAGATTTAAAATTTTGCCTGTAACGGTACCATCCGGATGACAAATAGCGATTTTATGTCCAAAATGTAATTTCGAACACTAACCTCCCAAAAAATGCTAATATACGTAGCTACGAGGTCCGGCAGTCCCAATTCACCTACAAGAGCGCAGGATCATACACACATATACAGGTTTGAGTAAGTAAGGAGCGAAACTAGTGAAGACTTTTCATTTTATACACATTGTGGAGGTCTGTTAAGTCAAGAAAGTAGTGATATACACGATTCGCTTCAAACAAACTTACCCTCTTAATCTACTAATACAATTTAGAATTTCCTATGAGCCCCAAGAAACAAATATTTGGGTATTAAATTTAGAGGATCTTCTTTGTGTTACAATATATAATTTGGCAAGTGCAATCAGGATTGTTTTATTTATTTTACTCGACTATGAGAGAGGATGTGTATGATGTACAGACAAAAAAAAAGTAAAACAATTTGGACGTTGACAATAACTCTCCCAAGGGTGGTAATGGGTTGAATCACCCCTAGTCTCTACAATTACACATTTAATTGAAACTCATAAATTTTTAGGACAGTAAAATGTTTCGTTTCGACAGTAAATTATATGCGACTTTACTATACTCTGACAGCCATACACCGTTTATGAAACTTGTGTAATTTATCTAAACGAAGTTTTAGAGTTCTGCCAATGACATTTTGACGAAATTAATAATCTCTTGCCACCCACACTACAATGACTTTGTGTTGGCTCTTACTGCCAAAATAATTGAAACCGGAAACATTATTATCTCCAGGAAAGGTTTAACTTCCTTTCTATTGCGAGCACGTATTCCTTTGATAACATCGCGGTCGATTGAATATTAATGCTTGAATAAGCATGTCCTTTTATGCTTGTCTCTTGCTCAGTTCAGTCTGTTCAAATGATATTATTTATAATATTTTATATACTTGAATTTCTTGCACGGATTTATGAAATATATTTTTTAATTGGCCACCATTGGGATGTCTGAAACTACAAGATTTACAGAAAATGTCATGTGGAAGGGGCCTTACCTACTATTTCTTCTGTAATAAAAACGTGTATTTGAAATTTTAAAATGTTACTATCATTTTCCAATATTGCGCCCAACTTTAAAACTTCTTATAGAAACCCCCATTTTGTTATCTTGAATCGTGATTCAATTTCAGTTAAACATGTATTGTTTTCTAGGAAGAAAACTTTTAAGAAAGAAGCTTGACAGTAGCTAGGTAATTAGGATTCCTATAAAACTTTTTAATGAACTTCATTGAATACCTTCCACTTAATATCAGGATGAAATTAATGTACCAGCAAGACAGAGCACCAGCTCATAATAGTGACGTAGTTGTACAGCTTTTTAACACTAATTTTTCTGGAAAATTGCTAGGAATATAAAGGCCTACATCTTAGCCAGCAAGGTATTGCGACCTTTGATTTTTTTTCTTATGGAGATACAGTGCTTAAAATATGAACTCTGTAAAGAACGGTATTCATCGGTTCAAGATATGAAAATAAATTAGAGAGATCGTATTTTAAAATTCATCATAACACCATTAAAAGGCTATCAATAATTGTTTTGTAAGAGTTTGAATGTTCACCAACGGTGAAAATTTTGAACATCAGCTGCAAGACTAGTCTTAATTGTGTACGAACTATTTTTTAAAGAGTCAATAATTCACTTAATTGTTTGGACATCAAATATTAAAATTAGAGTTTATCAATCTATAAAATACAATATTGACCATTTATGAGTGATATAAAATTCGAAATTCAACAGTATTAATAAAACAATACATGTATGATCGAAATTGTAACTATAGTATTAAGAAATTGGGCGTAGTGAAACTGCCCCGACATTTTGGGTATTTTTGAAACGTTGAAACTGCCCCGCTCATTAAAGAGGATCAATTGGGTCGCCTCGCAAGACTAGAAATGCTAAAATTGCCCCGAGTGCCCAAATAATATTGAAAATTTTATTTTACATGTTACGCTACGGGACCTAACCTAACCTAACCTAACCTTAAAGGCTTATATGCTAAATTGAGGTTAAATTTATTAAACACATACTACCGAAATTGCGCTTGGGGCAATTTCAGCATTTTTGGTATTGCGAGGCGACCCAATTGATCCTCTTTAATGAGCGGGGCAGTTTCATCATTTTAAACGTACCTAAAATATTGGGGCAGTTTCATAGCCCCCAAGAATTTGGTTCTAATTTATTACCATGTATTTTGAACCAAACTTTGACGAAATGTCGTTGCTTATATCTAGTAATTTAGTAATAATATAAAAAATATCCAACAATAAACAGTCGTGAAATCTTGTTTAAAATCCTAATTATTACACCTAAAAATAGGATTTGTACAAAAATTTTAAGATTGGTCGCATATTGAAAAATGACTGTATCATTTTAAAATTTTAAATACACTATTTATAACAGACTATCTGATGGCCCCAGTTTAACCTGGGGATAGTTATGATAGTTTTATAAAGAAATAAAAACTACCCTTGGAGTGAAAAGTTTTCAAACTCCTTTTTTAATAAGCGTCTACAGACCTACCCCAAACCATGTTAAAAAATTCATAGTTCTAGGCTTCTTGGATCCAGAGATATGATTTAAGGGGTAAAAACACCCTTGGAGTGGAACATTTTCAAGACCCTTTCTTAGTACGCGTCTTCAGATCTACCCCAAACAATGTTAAAAAAATCATAGCTCTAGGCTTTTTGGATCTAGAGATTTCGTGATCAGTCAGTGGGTTTTGACTTTATATATATATATATATATATATAGACTAGCTGATGGTCCCAATTTCACCTGGGGATAGTTGAGATAGTTTTATAAAGAATTTTTTTTTAACACAACCTTAATGGTGGCGCTATTGAAATAAATTATGCTCAAATAGAGCAACACACCAATTTTGATCAAAATCGACCTATAATAACTAAGATTTGATACTTGTTTTAGGGGTAAAAAACACTCTTGGAGTAGAACATTTTCAAAACTCTTTCTTAGAACTCGTCACAGACCTACCCCATATTAAAAAAAAATCATAGCTCTAATCCTTAGAGTGTAGGATTTTCTAAACCCTTTCTTAGTACGGGTATATACTTTATACCCCAAACCGTGTTAAAAAATTCATAGCTCTAGCCTTCTTGGATCCTGAGATTTCGTGATCAGTCAGTATGTTTTGACTTGTATATCTATTTTTGAATTGCTCTGCCTGACAGTGAATCTCTACATATTTGAAATATTACAGTTACGTTCCATAAATATTTAAAAGAGCTTCCCTTCAGCTTAAAAAATTTATTTTTAAACAAAACAAAATGGCGGAATTAAAAATAATGAAGTAATTTTGTCAATAACATTATTCTATTAGCTCAACTTTACAAGTAATTAAATTGTTTTATTGATAGGAAGTTGTGTATAACTTCATAAACAAACTTTTTATGAAAAAAAAAAAAAAAACAATAATAAATAAACAATTTAAAAAAATTGTTACGTTCGTTTTTATTCAAGTTATAGTTTAGTTATTGTAGCTCATGTATCACTGAGGATAGTGACTTTTTCGTTAAAACGCGTTTGATTAAGTAAACATATTTTTTGTGAGATCTTTAGTTCGAGTTTTTGTTCTATCTGATATGAATAAAGTTTATTATTATTATTAATCCGCCTCGTTAACTGTTCATCTTCTCCTACATGATGAAAATAAATCTTTTCTCCCCCCCCCCCGTTATTTAAAAGCGAAAAAGCTCTCTAACATCATCGCCTCATAAAAATAGCAGAAAAGAATATAAAATAAAGACCCTTAGCCCTCAAATTCTCTAATAGCTTCATGTCTAAAAAGAACAAGAGTAAGTCAAGAGAAGACAAATAGGAATTTGATATAGAGGTTACTGTGACTGCAGCCCAAACAGTTTTATCCTTTCATTTCAAGGCTGCTTCATGCACGATATGTGTATAATAATAATTACAATTAATTAAGCCCCATCATTGGAGAACACAATTCATTCTTGCCATTTTTCATCTTCTATAGATTTTCGACTAACTTCGAACAACATCCAGTAGTTTATCTGGATTATCTTTCAGAAGACCACGAATTAAATGTAATTTTAGTGATTTAAAAAAAATTTTTTTTAGCATACCATTGTACTGATGATATTAAAATATATCTTCTTAGAGGTTATACTTAAAATCTTACAACATATTAGGAAAAACTTAAATTCGCCTCTTCCAAATTTTCAGTTATTAAAAAAAATGAAATAATAATATAGTCAAAAGACGGTCACATATGAAATTGAACTGGAATTGGCCCTCAAATTTAGGCTATAGAGTACTTAATAGATAACAGACAGTGTCCATTCCAAACATAATTTTCTTTTTAAATCAAAGAACGTCAAAATATCCGAATAAACTCAACATCTATTTTTGGACCTATGGCATAACTTTATAGTTCTTATTTTGTCAAAAAGTAAAAAGGGATGGACTTGATTTTTTCTTGTGGTGTAACTTATACCAGGTAGGTTCGTATCCTTCAAACTGGGCAATCAATTTCAGTTCCTATAGTCACTACGTGCTTCTTCACTTAAGTCCATCGTCTTTCTCACATACCCTTGATTCAAACTGTGACATCACTCACTTCCACTTTACTGCTGACCTCTCTTACGTATCCAGCCATGTGTGACTTTTTCTATAGCTTATTTTCATGGTTATATCCAATGCCTCGGATGTGATGTGAATTACCTCCATTTTACAATATGAATTGCTTTTTGTAGTTAAAACACGTTCACAGTTTCCTCTTTCATATAGAGTTGTTTTGTCATCATTCAATACCCATAACTTCTGGACGCTGCTGGTGTTGAAATTTAAATTAATGTTCTCACATACCCGGTGTTCTAAAAGTATTCTGTAATTGTTAAACAAATTTATACTTCCAATGATACTTTGTAAATGTCTTTCAATAAATAGGACATACTTTTTGGGACGGGGTGGGGGATTGTCGATTTAAAAAAAAAAAGTTTAAAAATTGTGGTATGTTTGTCCGTCCCCTATTTGTCTGTTAGTCTGTAGTCTGTCTGTGTGTGGTATATCTGTCTTTCTGTCTGTTATCTGGTCTGTCTGACTTTATCTGTCTTTCTGCTGTCTGTCTGTGGTACAGACGTCCGTCTTCTATCTGTTTGTCGTCAATCTATCTGTCTCTTGTCTACCTGTAGTATATCTGTCTGTCGTTTGTTTGTATGTCGTATGTCTGCCTGTATTACATCTGTCTGTCGTCTCTCCATTTGTCATTTTTCTGACTTCAGTATGTCTTTCTGTGGTCTGTCTGTCTGTCTGTCTATTTATCTGTCGTGTGTTTATCTGTCGCCTGTCTTTTGTCTGTTTGTAGTATGACTGCCTATCGTTTGTCGTCTGTCTTGTGTACAGTACTCTACTGTACATCACAAACCCATGCACCAATTTCAACCAAATTTGGTATGAGAGCATATTTTTATCATTTCAGGCATTCATTGCTTTCACTTTTTTGATAATTCAAAATTTATTCAAGTTGTCATAGAAAATCACATAACTTCTTATTTTTAAAAAAAATCTGATCTTAGGGTTTTTCCAAATTTTGCTAGAGTGTAGCCTTTAAGGACCTAAATGAAACGTATTGGTAGTCAGTACAAATGCCGCTTCATGAGTTATTGGTAAAAAAAACAACCAAAAATCTGCCTTGGGGTTGTTTTAAAATCTATAATTTCTTATACAGGCTTTTTTTTATTTTGAAAATTTTTTTCTAAATGGGAAGACTACATTTACGTATACAATATCGCAAGAAAAAAAAAAGGGCAGGAATAATTAGCGAAAAACCAAAATCTACTTTGACTGCCCTCATTAGAAGATCGATTTTAATCTGAACTAAAGACGTGTTTAAAGTACAAGCTAACAAGTTTAGAAATTATTTAAATATATAAATATATTTTTCGTAGGCGGTTTATTTTCAGTTTTTGATAAACAAGATCCAATTTTAGAGATGGGTAAGTAAGAAAGTTGCTGCAGCATCTAAAAACCGACAAATAATATTAGATTAAAACTAAATTAAATCAATTAATTTAGTGATAGAAATTAAATAATTATAATATCTATACAATTTAAGCTCCTAGTTAATAGCCGTACGTTGAATGCATTCACAATAAATCCAATTTAAACAAGTTTTGATTGCGGCAGTGCAGCGTTTTAATACAGAATTAAACTTGCCAATTAAATTAATTGCAATTTGTTTGACCTCCATATTTTATACTTTCAAACTAATTATTTTCAAATCGTGTGAACATTATTAACTAATTTAAGTAAGTTTTTGTTATATTTCTAGTGAATTTTTTTTTTTAAACCGATTTAAATGTAAAACATGAAAAAACAATTTAAGAAAATAATACTGAAATATTGCACTTACTTTCTCGCGATTTTTCTTTTTGTTGTGTGAAGGTGAACACCCTCATGGTCATCATCGCCATAAAAAAGAAAGAGAGGAGCATTAAAAAGAGATTCACATCCCTTGAATGCTCGCGTAACGTCAGGGTTGAAGAGAACTAAAATTGTTTTTAGAAAGACCTGTTAGGAAAGATGTAAAAGAGGGAACTAGATGAGAAAATGTGTAGATACAGCTAGGCTATCTCGAAATTGTCACACCCTTGCTTATTATAAGAGACCTCAAAGGTAAACAAAATTCAATTTTGTAAGTGAGAAAGGCGTAATTCATTGGGGATAAAATGGTTTTGAAAGTTTCTTTTGTATAACCGTTCTGTTAAATTAAAGTAGGGGGTGGGATAGGGGATATCACAAGGAAAAACAAAACGCAGTCAACCGTCTGTGATGTTTACGCCATCACAATCCTGGTTTTGCATAGGGTACTCTACCCTTTGGGCTGTAGCCCACTCCACATTGCCTATCCCACAGATCGCAGGCGGCAAAGGTTAAATAGTTGATTGCTCCCTTCCAAGCGCAGCAGTGATGCACAAGGGAGAATAATTATAGAACAACAGTGTGTGACAGCAAGGTACATTGGCAAGAAATGAAAGGTGCCCTACTGGTTTACATTCTATAAACGTTAATAACCCCAAATGATTGCCTAAGTACTTTTTGGGATGGGTCAGAAGGCCCTGGAGTCGTTGCTCGCACAACCGGTATTTTGGTTTCGTTTCAACTATAATTATGTGTGTTTTGCCGGTCACGTTCGGTCAGTGCTAGTCTTAACTTTATCCTGTTTCCCCTTTAGTGTTAAATTAATAATATTAATATTCTAAATTAATTTAAATGTAGTAGAATTTATTTAGATTCGCCATAAAATGGCTAGCCAGGTGTGAGTTGTTCGTAATGTAGGATTGGTGTACCCTAACTATTGCGTAGCAAGCCTGCCTAACTTTTTACGATTCACTAGTTCAAAAAGTGCGATACTAGCGCTCCCTATACAGTACTTTGTAAGGTAAATCGCTCTCCAAATTGTATACATATACGAGTGTAAATTAGGACTTGAACGCACAGGATCTTCCTAAATCATAAAAATTAGTTAAATTATCGTCAATAAAGGTAAAATAATTAGCCTTTTTGTATTTTTCTTTTTTTTATAATTAACGCTTTTTGAGATATTCCATGTTAAAAAGTTTAAGTAGCTGCCATTTTCAAACGAGTAAAGTAAATCGGTTGATTTTTTTTTCTTTCAAATTTGGTGTTTATAACGCTTAGCATGAACAATTTCAACTCGATATCATTCACGGTTCAAAAATTACGTTTTATTTGTTAAAAAAAAACACAAAATTGCGAGTAGAAAGAAAATTATGCATTTTAGTAATTGTGTTTAGATAACATTTGCATCGTTTTTAATGTGAGGAACATGAAGTTTGGCATTTTCATAAAGTTTTGGAACGATTTTTAGAAACATCCTGTATACACATTTACGAGACCCGGCTAGGGTCATCAAGAGAATAGTAATATATACTTTTACGATGCTCAGAAAATCCGTGTAAACAAACTTGTAGTATTGGGTAAGACTCCCTTGATTTACCAATAACATTTAACATTTTCTACAAGATCCAAGAAAATAACTTTTGGGCGTTACATTTCAATTATCTACATCATATTTTATGATCGGACTGGATCGCTAGTCAATTTTTGATGGGAAAAACTGTCCTGAGATATAAACCAAGAATATCCCTACTTAGCAAATTTTACTTAAAAAATTTCCACTTATTTGTGCTGTACAAATTACAAACAGAAGCCATTACTAAATGTCGTTAAAAGTGATACATTCGCAATAACTCAACTTTTTAACCTTTCAATATAACCTTCTCAATATTTCGGTATGGGACAAACTAATTACCAATTGACATTCAAACTAATCAAATATTAGGTAA
The DNA here is from genome assembly GCA_963513935.1 of Aphrophora alni. NCBI lineage: Eukaryota > Metazoa > Arthropoda > Insecta > Hemiptera > Aphrophoridae > Aphrophora > Aphrophora alni. The sequence goes on from OY740775.1 coordinate 87,555,098, forward strand.
AACAACTTAATAATCGAAGTAGTGTGGAACTTTAAACTAAATATTGAAAACAGTGAAATGGTTTTCAGTTCTGTTATTCCGGAGTAAACCTAATTCTATACAAACAAAGGCATTACATTCAACTCTAATACGTACTTATCCTTAGGTACTTTATCCTTTCAACACAATAACAAAGTTTAAGTTAAGTTCAGTCTACGTTAGGTAAGATCGCTTTGGGGGTAAACAATTCCGTTCCACATAATCCCTTGAAACGAGCAACACTTGTGGAATCTTCAATCACCAAATGAAATAACACGTAATTTTTTACAAACATTTTTCAATGAGTTAATCAACAACAATGCAAATCTTATGTTGTTATGTTTTTAATTTCGAAACTTCGTTCTATATCTACTGAGTGGGTTTCTAAATCCTCTAAGTACACAGATAAAAGTAACTAAAAAAGTATAATTTGGTAATCATGTATCTTTGTTAAAAGAATTATATACATGCATACATATATATTATATAGTATACAAAGATACATTATTACCAAATTATACTTTTTTAGTTACTTTTATCTGTGTATATATATATATATATATATATATATATATATATATATATATATAATCTAGAATCAACTCCAGTTATCAAGTGACCTTAAAACATGAGATATTTGATGAAAGCCAATATAGCCTTGTAGACTTGTGCAGTATTGGAAAATAATACTTGCAATCTATCAAAGGAATCCAGGACTAAACCCGAGCAGTCAAAATAAGTAAGACTTCATACAAATGTAATCAGCAATAAAAAAAAAATCAAATCAACTCAAAGGAAAGAACGCAAAAACCATGTTCATACGAGAGTCTGACCTATTCAACTAACTAACAGGAGTTGTATGCCAATGGCGTGGTTACCTAACAGTTGACTAAAGTGGACAACCTTTTCTCCTCTCTTACAGAGATTATCGGATAACCTTGTGATCACTCCCTGTGGGGGTATTAACCGGATAAGTTAAAGTATAGGGTTTTTTTTAAATTCAGTTTAGTGTTAATAATTAACTCTTAGTCAGAATACACTAGACAAACCCTTTAAATAGTTCAGTAATTATTATGAATTGCCGCCATTTTGAAATTTAATTTTTTTTTAAACCTTATATTTTTGTTGAACTTGTATGATGGGCGTAATTGTGTAACCCACGCAACTAGCAAAGAGTTCCTCTCATCGCTTGGTAGAATATGTATAGTATTAATAAAGCAAGGAAATAGCGGAAAATCCACAGGAACTAATTAAGGACGAGAAAAGGCAATTTGTGACTACGTTGATAAATCAACATGGAATTACGAATCAAAGCGACGTGTAAATAATTACAGACATGTAGGAGAGAAATGTAAACAATACATCTGAAGAACCTACGGCAGTGGATGAGCATACTTCAGACCAACGTAATTGCTCTCTTTGTATAAATGTGTTTTAGGTTGATAATAACAAAACTAATTTATGTATTTTATGTCACAACGTGGGGAAGAGGGGTGTAATAAATCAGGGAGAATTCAAGAAATACTGAAGTGAGTTGAATTTAAAGGAAAATAATGGAAAAAGTTAAATATTTGTTCGGAGAGTTAGTTAATAAGTAAGAGATATAATAGGTTTTGACAACATATTTGTTTTTCATATAAAGACAGTTATGAGATGGCTCAAAATATTGATTTTGTGTTTTTTGCGAATATATCATTGTCCACCATTGTGTTCAAATACCACCGAGTCCAAGAAAGTGGTGTTTGAAATAATGTTTGTCTGTAAGTCTACACAGAAAATACAATAAGTAATATATATTTCAAACTTTGATTTATTCTTTATGTTGTTTCATATATAGGAAAAAATATAAAGGTAACAAAAAATGATTTTAGGGTAGATACGGAGCAAAAATTATCAAGTTGAAATTTAATTTAATTTTAAGTGTGATATGTGGGGTATCAAATAAAACTGGAAGTTATTCTGATTACAAATAACATTATTTGACGAAAAAATTAATATGCTGGTGCAAGTAAAAATTTAGAGTGTCAAATATCATGCCCCCCCCCCTTTAACTTCAACACTGCTGAAATACAAATCTGAAAAAATATTTTGATTTTAAATTATTGCTGTGTGAAATCATATATTATAGTTTTCTGTATTACGAATACAACTTAGTTTCACCACAAAATGAGAAATGAATAGTGTATAAGTTATAAAAGTAGTTTTTTAGATGTGATGACTTGCATTTTCATTGAAATCTCTTTATTACTGTCCTTTGGTAAAACTAAGGACCCTTATAATATCACGCACGTGTCTGTTACAGACAAGACAGTAAGTCCTATATATTTCAAACTTTGCATTTATATTCATTGTACTGTCACAGGTATAGGCAAAATATAGTGGTAACAAAAAATAACCAATAACCATAGGAAAGTTAAAGGATAAAAATTACCTAGTTGAAAATTTTATTTTTGGAAATATAAAATAATATGATTGATTATTAAAAAAAAAAAAAAAAAAAAAAACTAGAAATAATCTGATCACCAATATGTAATGTTTATTTAACGAAAAAATAATACGTTGGCGCTAGTCGACTTAAAGGATTTCGACTTTATAAAACTAACTTCCCCTACGGACTCTAAGTTGTGTGATTTCAGTACACTCTTTATCTTGTTATGTTCTTGATTAATTAACATATTCGGAGTAGCTGTCATCAGGAATAATTTCCTGTTAACGAAATCGAACCTTGAGCATATCATATGAATACATTTCACTTTATAATATATGTAAGATAAGTATATGACGCAAGTGAAGTAAGTTGAAACCTTCTTTAAATAATAAAAATATTCTTTAAAATAACTACAAATCTATGACCGCGTTCTTAATTGATTTATACTCATTAACTGTCAACTACATATTTGGAGACAATTTTTTTAGATTTGTTACTAGTGCAATTGTGAATAGATGATGGAGAGAGTTTGTGCAACTAGTGCCTCCTTCAATGTGTAATAATTCATTTTCTGAAATTGGTGATTTTTTAAGTATGGAAATCGCTTTTATTTTCCATAACTGAAAGGTACAGTTAGTAAGGTTTACCCTGGACTATAATGCACGATAAAGGAAGTTGTATGCGGGAGGAGATATGATGTCATAACTACTACTGCTGCTAAAGACGTTGACTCAGCTCCATTCCGCTGTTAACGTTTGAAATGTTATTGTCTCGTCTTATCTTTTATTTGTCGTCCTTGTTTTGTTTCAGAAAAACTTCCTAACCAGAAAAACCGTTTAATAATTTTAAAAATTGCTGCATATAATAAAAAAAATAATAGTTTTTCAATTTGTTCAATTTGGTATTTAGGCTTAGATATACAAGCAATTAAACAAACTTGATAAACATAAAAAAAAATAAATAAATTTAAATATAGCGGAAAATTTCCAAAAAAGTTAATTTTTTTACAAACTTTTTACTAGTATGTTTGATTTTTATTAAATTTGGTATTTAATCTCAAATTTGTTAAGTTAATAGCTTCTCGTTATCGGCTTCTTATTTCATAAAACGATACACATTTAAAATTATTTCGCGAGATTGACTATGGAGGACTTTACTCCCACCAACTTTCTTCTTGACGTTTTCATCTTCCATTGCAACAAAAGAAACCAATGGTTATAACTAAGAATCGCACAGTAAAAAAATCACGCCAAGTCTGCATCACGACTTTTCTTATTTTTAATCACAAGAAATTAAAAACGACATAAAAAAATGGGCAAATCCAAATAATACTTTAAGTCTAATTAAAGCTCCACAAATATGCAAGGAGTTGACTTCCTCCTTGTGAAATAACACGAAGGAGAGGGGGGGGTGGCTCGTCGCCTCTCTCAACTTACAAAAAGCTTCTGCCAAGTCTTAATAACAAAAGAGACACTTTGCGCAAGTACATGCTCACAGTCCAGTGGACTAACAAAACACCACCAGTTTACTTGCGACATCAGTTTTCATTGTTTTTAACCACTCTTTTACATGAAAGACATTTTGCAACGGTTGGCAATTTTCTCAGTTTGTTTTATAATAAAGTGTCAATCAATTGGGTCCATATTTAAAGAACTCTAATCGATCCAACTCATTTTAAGCAGAGATGAATTTACCTCACTTTTATCTTACCTAGAATAAAAGCTCAAACGATCTGCTACTTTTTAAACACCCAGTGTGGTGAAATGAATATCTATTACGATACAATGCCAAGAAATTACAGTTTCAACACCGTTCTAAATATAACGATTAGAATTGAAATACAGATATAAAAATTAAATTGAGTTTTGACGTTGGTTATTTAGCAACAATGTTATAGAGCGCGCTGTATGTAGTAGCTGAGCTAACCACGCACCTTGTCTTACAGATCGATAATGTACACAATAACCTTCTCACTCTCTCACACAGAGTTAAAAATAACTTGTATAATGAGCAAGTAGATACAGGCGAGTGTGTTTCTTATCAACTGAGGTTAGAATAGATTATACAGATGGCTGTGTTAGGACATGTACATAAATATGTGTATGATTTGATTATATACCTGGACAATGCAAGACTGAAGCGTTATATCAGATGTTGCAATTGGTTATAAACTATTTGTGTTCAGCTGTTTAGTCTATAACTTAAGTTTAGCTTTAAATAATTTTTTAAAGGTAAAAAAACTCACGGTCAAATTCGTCTTATAAAAAAAGAAGAGAGAAAAAAATACCTCTAGCGATTGAATAATTTATTATAGTCAGGGTCGTATGAAAACCAGAATTGATCAAAAGAGACCTCATAAGAAAGATAATAGAAAGCGATATAACCCAATACTACCTGAAGAAGGTGTAGATCCAGCTAGGTTACCTTGAGATTGACAACCTCGTACTCAATAAAGCGAAAGTAGTTTATCTATCCTAGTAATTAATTATTATTGTTATAGTTTAAGCGAACATTTTCCACCATTTCTGTATATAAACACTAATACATGACGTTTCGAAATTATAAATCAACTTCCGTTATCAAATGACAAGTCTAAAACACGAAAAAAGTTAAAATCGCCAATATATTGGAAACTAACTAAAAGTTCTAATATAAAAAAGAAACCCACAACTGAGCAGTCAAAACTGAGAATAAATGTGAACGTGGTGGGAAAACTGCAAGTGGTAGAACTACACAATACACAAGACAAACTACATATTGTCTCGAGATCCTGCCGTGCGTGCAAAATTAATTACGGGGGTTGTGTGTCAACGGATTGGTGACCTAACGGTTTATCAGGTGAAAAAAAAAATTGTCCCAGTATTTAAAATTTTATCATAGGGATCTAATGATCACTCCTTGTCGAGAATTAACCGAATATTTTCAGTATTATTAAACCCAGAAGGATTTATATTGAGTTTAATCTGAGTGATAGTCAGTTTTATTGCCTACTTTTAGATCTGGGTTCGTTTCTTAGAATACTATTTATATTTTTAATTTCTAACAAGTTACTAGGTTATCTTAGAGTTTTTGCGAGACGTTTGTGGTTCTTGTGTGACGGAAGGACATTAATGTGTCTATCTTACGAACATAAATATTTTTCTTATAATAGTTTAAAATTAAAACAAACCAGTATACCAATAGCCCACCAACACGATTTTATGGGGCATAGAATGTTAATTTAAGTATTTTCATATAAAAATAGCCGCAGATACAGAAAAAAACCTACAATAATTTCAGTCATAATTAGCAAACTCAATGTTCAGGCAGTCTCAAGATACGTTGCCACACGTTGAACGCACAATAGTAGAGGTCAACTTTATTACTATCGAGCGTTTTAGCGCGATCAATAGAAATTACATTTGTCACGTGACACTTTGATTTTTGACCTCTAACCGACTAATTTCAGTACCTGGGAATTTGTTTGAAGTTTCGTGTGATTTTACAATATATAATTATCATTTTTTTTAAATGTATTAATTAACAATAATTAATAATATATATACAGAGTGTTTTTGTAATGTGCGAAAATAATTCAGGGTGTCAAAATAAAGACTGAAGTTCGTATAAACATATGACCTGAAACGCTACTTTTACCAGTTATCCGCAATTTCTTTACTGATTAATGTATATCTCCAGAACCGCTTAACTGATTAGGTTGAAATTTTGTGCGGTGGTCACCAATATAAAGAGCAATTTGAAAAAAAAATATTCATTATGTTTCAATTATCCTTTTAAAAATTGTATATGATAATATCTTTAAATTATATGTTTTCATTTAAATATTTAAATGGTTGACATTTTAAAACGGATTATTGAAACAAGTTGAATATTTTTATGTGATTACCAGGATGAAATAAGAAATTTGTTCTATTTTAATTTGGATTAAAAAAAATATATTTTTCGTGGAAAAAATTTCTGGAAAGTCAGTAGAGTTGGATAAACATTTATAGTTTTTTTTTTAGAGAAATATTTATAAAAAAAATAACCAAATTAGAGTTATATAACAAATTAATTTGAGTACAATCTTCTGCAAATACTTATTATTTATATTTGCTGACGTGTTTTGGAATCCCACCATCTTGGGGACTTAATTTAGTACGACAAATATTAACAATAAGAAAATCCTAGGATTGGGAAAACAAAGAGTTAACATCACTTTCCCTAATGGAACCATTCAAAACTTTTTATTCGGGGAGGGGGAGATTGTACATCTCCATTTTCAATTATAATTCTGTCCACACATTCATCACCTTCCCTGTTACAACGAAGTAAGAACTGTAACACCTCTCTTTGTGTTCTGCAGTGAGTAAGCAAGACACCCAACGAACGCATATTTTTCGAAACTGCAGATACTCAGAGATGATACTGTGCACACTTCCATGAGAAATATTCATTTCAGTTGCGATTTCGTCCTTCGTGATCCTTTTGTTTGGAAGTATCAATTGTTTAACATGTTGAACATTGTCATCCGTGACCAAAGACAAGCCTTCTTGCCTAGAATCATCTTTAATTAGACTGCGGCAGTTTTTGGTATGGTCTGGCGAGAAAAACTGTTCCACCGTAACCTTCATTTGAATGTTGATGAATTTCAGTGGGATTACACTTTTTAACCCATAGTAAACACCTAACAGCACTGATTTCCCATTTGGATGCACTTTAAATTGATGCGATATTATTACTCGTATTTGACGACAATGGGGTCATAACAGCAATCAATATGTAGGCTTACCTTCAAAAAATAGCAATACAAACATTTGCAACTTAAATTTTAAAAACCCCTCGTATATACAGAGTGTAAGAAAATTCAATAGACAGATTAAAGAGGTAAAAAAATGAAATTTTAAAAATGTTTTGGCAATAAAAATAAATTTATGTGATTCAAATTTTTCAAAGAAACCCCATCGAGTAATACCTCGTTTAAAAGGTCTTGTTAATAGAAAATAACTCGGCAAGGTAGAGATTGCCTCTCTTACTCAAATCCAAAATGGCGGCCTGTTAAATATTCAAAAAGCCCATTTATTTTAAAATCTACACTAAGGAAAGTAAAGATTTTAGCTCTGAAAAAATAAATATATTGTTTAAAATAAAAATATTAGGGTAATACAATTTCCTGGTTAAAAATGTACCCCCTCACCAAAAAGGGGTTTTGAGTGTAATCCAAATTTTTCAATTAAAGCCCATCTAGTAATACCTCATTTTAAAGGACTTTTTAAAGAGAAAATAACTGGGAAAACTAGAGATTGTTCTCTCACTCAGATCCAAAATGGCCGCCTGTCAAATACTCGAAAAAGCCCATTTATTTTAAAGTCTACAATAAGGAAAAAAAGGTTTTAGCTCTGAAAAAATAAATGTAAAGGTTAAAATAATATATTAGGGTAATGCAATTTTTTGGTTAAAATAAAATAAAATAACAGTGAATTTTATGCAGTAATAATTATGTCTCCTTATTATTTTACTGACAAGAAAATTCGATTTTTAAATATTTGACGAGACGTCATTTTCAATTGGAGAAGATATAGCAACTTCTAGTTTGAGCAGTTATTTTATGTTAGATAATACCTTTAAATGAGGATTATTACTTCATAGGACGGTACATATTAAAAATTTTAGTTTTACCCAAAACCGCATTTTGGGGTGGGGTTGAATTTATTTTATAATGAAACATTTTTTAATTAATTTATATTGTATTAGATACCGAGGTTGAGGTAAATAAATGATTACCTTAATTTGTCTCTCTTATTTTTTTAAATTATTATTTTTTTAATGATGACTATTTTTGACAGAGTAATATAAAATTCAAGTAAAATTTAATTCAATTTAAATTAAAACAATTCAATTTGAGTATTTAATACTTTTCCAAATAATTTAAGTTGTTAATGTAATTTTTTGTTATATCTGATTTATTTCAACTAAAAAAGTCAACCTAAAAACAATTTTTTTAAACAATTTTCATTCTTGATTCATTTGCAAAAATATTTAAAAAAAATTGTTTGTAGATAATATAAAAATACAGAGCTTAGTATTTGAAATAGTTTACATTCACCACAGTTGTCATTGAACATCTATTGAATTGTTTGTAGGTTGATTTTTGTTGTTAAAATATATCAACGCCCTAATGGAAAAGAACATTAACAACTTAAACTAGTTGAAAAAGTATTAAATAAAAATTGAATTGTTCTACTTAAAATTTAATTAAATTTTACATTTATATTCGTTCTTAAAAAATTTAAGTGGTGATCTTTAATGATGACAGTACTCTGGCGAAACTAGAAATTATTTAAACAAACAAAAGATCGTAGACAGGCATATTAAGGTAAAAATTTCTTAAGTTTGAGCCTTCTAACTTATCTAGTTGAACTTTTTTACATTCTGGGTATTATAATTACTTCGGATGAAATTTAAAACGACCTCATTTGGAAATAAATTACAATATAAATTAAATTAGTTTCCATTAGTTCGTATAAAGTATAGCGAAAATATATGCTTCAACGACTCCGATACGTTTGGTCATTTATGAAATTTTGATTAATCCTCTCCCGTAATCTCATCACGTAGACAGACTGCAGCGCATCAGTGACACAATACACGTACATTAGCCTTTGTGTTATTTAGTTGGCAGCTGTATTTCCTCTAAACTCTCGCGCCCACACTGACTGAAAATGGTCCCTTTGATAAAACCGCAAAATATGATCAAATTAATAAACAAATGAGCGCATTTATGATACTCAACCAACTCCATAAAACGATTAGATGTAGTAGATGGTTTATTAATAAATGTTAAATTGTATTTTGTACTTAAAGTAGAGTAGGTTTGATTAACACTGTTAGATCAGGGTTCGAATTTACATTTTTGACAATAACTTCACTATTTAACATCGAAGAGAAATATGGCTGGTACCATTACATGCAGAATTGAGATCTGCAAATTTATTTATAAATAAATGTGTTGCAAGTTAAATAACATACGATATATGAACAAACACTATTTAAAATGGTTGTCTTAATCAAATTTTCAATTAAATGTTTCTGAAGTTTAATAGACTCCAATATGAATAACCAAAGTCCCCTACACCAAATTTGTGGCCGCTATCACGACAATTTCAACGGCCAGACGGTGTATCGAAATTATGGGTTTCCTGAAACCATGAAACGTGAAGATCAATCATAAAATAGAGAACGATTTTTGCTATTACCCTGCTTACCCTATACTTCGTATTCTTACTGGGTAATATACGATATTATTGGGTAATGATATATTTTTTTCTATTATTTAGATAGTTTATTTCCCATCATTTGTGTGTATAATCATTCATATATCAGATTCAACAAAGCACTGAAGCTAAAGTTTCAAGATTTAACACAAAGTTTGCTACAATTGTTTTGCCATTCGGCATCTTCAGACAAATGATATTTAACGGGTTTTAACACCTATTTATACACAACAAAGAACCAATAAATCTGACGCACAACAAAGAGAATGAAAGCAGTTGGGAGGGGTTGGGGGAATGACCTGGCAGGTAGAGGAGGGTTAATGAACTATGTTGTAGGATGAGTTTTTTAAAAGGGGTGAAGTGTCTAATACAATTTGGACATTTAAGAAGTAGGTCTTTGTAAAATTGATCTATTAATTTCTAAACATTCTAAAATTATTTAATCTATTGCTTTTTATTTCAATATGCAAGAGTTTAATATTTATTTTAGGATCAAAATTATAACCTGAGTCCAAAAAGTGGTTACCAAAGTTTCTTTAGGCATATTTCCAACTATTTATACATTCTGAACTTATTCGGGGAATTCCCACAATAATTAGAGGTATTTTTTTACGATAGATGTTTGTATTTTAATCCAAAAATAAGGTTACAAGTGAAATTATGCGCGAGAAATAAGTTTGTTAGGTTAGGTTGACGAGAAATATAAATACTCTACGTTAATTTTATACTTACCTAAGAACACGTTATAAAAATAGTAACTTATTCGCGTGTTCGTAGGGAAGTAAATAATTAACGTAGAGAATTTATATTTCTCCTCAACCTAACATAACCCAAGCTAATCTAACCTAACAAACCAAGTAAAAATCTAAAAATAGTCTGTAAAATGTCAAACAATTTATTTTTGTGAAAACTATATTGAGTAGATGGGGATAATGGGAATATTATATTTTGTAGTAATATACTTTAAGTAAGGAATTAATTATTAAAGATAAAAGTTTACCAAAATAACATGTAAATACACATAATCTGAAAATAATTAAAACATAATTGAAATATTTGAAATTCCCAATGTCCCTTCCTAATTTTTGAAATGTGATAACTATGAATTTCTCTTGCATAATTTCAACTCTAAACGTGTTTTTATAACAATTCAAAAATAATCATCTAAAAAAAAATTTGTGTGTGGGCATTTTCCGAAAATGTACCATACATTCTTTAATCCTCACCTGATATATACTCGGAGTCACAATCTTGACAAGATATTTTATAAACACTTCTGTTTTATTAACTAACATTAAACCCGAGATGCCTAAGGATAATGAACAATTATCACAAACTATGTATTAAATTTTGAAACTTTAGCTTCGATATTTTATTAAATCCTATATCATGGATTTTCAATAAGAAATTTCTGCTGTTACATTAAACATAAATAGCTTGGACATTTATTTTCAGCCAAATTAACCTGCACATAACACTAATGGCTTCCATTAATAAATAACATAGTTAAAGATTAAAATTTCACTGCCACATTGGCACTGATTCCGTTTTCTCTTTATTTCACCTGAATATGACTTCATTTAAACTTCGCGTTTGTATTTCTCGTATTGGTTGTTAAGTTATTTCCTGTTCGTTATGTTGAGGGGGACCTTGTTCACACTGGGGCTTCCTTAAGTTACTGGATTTAGTTTTAGTTTACAATTTATCAATAGACTACTCAGACTTTTACCTGTCCTATATACGAAGTAGAGGGTAAATTTGGTAATCCCCCAAAATTAAAACTTTTTTGATATTTCATGGCATCAGGAAACTGCAAAAAGTAATTTTCGACATAAAGTCCGTCCGTCATTGTTGTCGTATGTACGTAAACACTTACAAAAGTTAAATAGGAACTTGATATTTGGTAGAGTAATCATAAGTATGCTTATACAGAACACAATAAAAAAATTGAAACACCAAACTTCGAACCTAACCTAACCGACACACTGATACGAGGGAACCGAATGGAGATACACATCTACGAGGCCTGTTAGAGCTGTCAAGAAAGTAGTGCATATATTACGAGCTTTAAAAAAAAACAGCTGTTATAAATTTACAATACAAATTAACATTTCCTACAAGCCCCAAAGAACAAATATTTAGGCTTTACATTTAAACGATCTGCTTGTTAAATTGTTTGATGAGGCTGAGTAAGTACCATGATGGTTGTAGTGAACGTTTTTCATGAGTTTATCGAGAAGGTCGATCCATACTCTCAACAAGTCATGTAATAATTTAATATCAGCTATACATAAATGATGACAAATATCCGAAACTACAGATGTACTTATAACGCGTATCCGTGAACATTATAAATATTTTAAAAGTCAAGTGACGTGCAGTCAGCATGGAACCTCTGCTACAATTTAGTTTGCGTGTTGTACCCTACTTGGAATTAACGTAATAATTTAATGCACGATGTTTAGCTGAACACCCTGCGTGAGTATGGTAATTTGCAATGTTTCTGTACAAGAGTGTAAGACTTCGTAAATGTGTATTATTACAAGATGTATCCTCAAGGTAGGAATGTGTCTCGGGTGGAGAGAAAAAGAGGGGGCCCCCCACACTCCGTTTGTAGCGTTTGCTTTCAGCGGTACAACCCCAATAAAAAATATAGACTTCAAATACTTCTGTGTAAACGCCTACCCTACTTTCGTTTCTTTTATCGGTGTATATAAGAATAAAACGTTTACAAAATTAAACTCTTGAATTAACTTGTATATAAACTTTAGGAATTAAATGTAGCTAAGCAGTAATTTGTGTACCTAGTTTTCTTGGAATGGGTTGAACCGTCAAGTCAGGTTAGGGAAGCATGTAGAAGGGAGGACACACCAGACACATTCCTAGGTTGAGGGTACTGTACTTAAATTGACAAGAGATAGCTTCAAACACGTTGCCTAAACTAGTTTAATTAAAATCGTGCGACGTCATTGGGCAGTAGAATACTGTACATACATCATTCCAAAAACAATATTTTGGACTCAAGGGATAAAACGGATATATTAGAAGAAACTCGACGTCAATTTTGAGATTGGACTTTCTCCAATACTGTTTATTGAGACTCAATACTTATGCAATAAAAACTTACATCTCAATGCATGTAATGAAAACAGCTGTTATTGAATATATATATATATATATATATATATATATATATATATATATATATATATATATATATATATAACCTAACCTAAACCAACGTATTATCACAATCTCTCCAAAAATACCCGTTCGTGAAAAAAACAAAATCGTATAACGCTGTTATAAAACATTATTTCTTAAAACTGGTTCTACCGATTTCGTTAAAACTTTAGTGAAATGTAAAGATTAATGACTCAAACCAGTGTAAAATATAAACAAAAATGAACTTTGCGCTTTGATTGATTTTAATTAAATACGATTTACGCTGAGGACGTGTTAATAACACGAACGTTGATGATTTAAATAAATATATTTCAAAAATGACATCCGTGGTTTACTTTCATTTTTTAGCTGACAACTACCTAGTTTTAGCTGACAACTACCTAGATTTTGGGTGAGAGAGAGTTTGTGTAATGTTTTTCCAGTTAATTATATATTTCAGGAAAGCTTCGAGCATTAGAGTCTAACAAGGAATTAAAATATTATGATCATATAGTTGTGTTACTAAACGGTATAATCGTTTAAGAAATCGATTACTCATAAAATTGCCCATTCGATTGTAAAACACAATATTTAATGTTAACATTAAATTAGGTTTAAACCCAAACTACAATTATTTCCACTAATGGGGATAAGTTTTAACGATCCTTTAAAACGTTATATAGGGATGATTAATGGATATTTAATGGTTGTAGGTCTAAGGCTTACCATTACAACTGTTGCAGCAGCTATTCCAATATGCAAATTAGTAATAAAACCGTGGCTATTAATTTGAATAATGTGTTTATTTTGTTGATAAAGTTTGGTTGAACTATGTCGGAAAACAAAGTTCAAAATAGAGTTGAGAGGGTATATTAATTTAAAGATCTCTGGGTAAACTATTCAGCGTAAGGGTTGGCCAACCCATCGCCCAGTGCAAACAGTCTGCTCGTTTCTCTACTTTACCTTTTCTTTTGAAGTTTTTTCTCTGACCTGCACTACCTCCTATTCTCGTTTCAATGTTTAATTCTTGTTCTATTTCATAAGCCTTTTTCACTTTAACTCCCCATAGTATGTTTTCATCCCCCAATTTTCTTCTGTTTTAAGCCAAATCCTACAGTATAAAGAGACCAAGGGATGAATTTCACAGTAAAAGATGTACTTGCGGAGCCTGTGAGATATTTGTTGACCTCTCATTGCATTTACCCTTAACTGACTAAACGGGACTATGGCCGGATGGAACATCCTTTCCCTAGCTACAACGCAATGCTCCGATGAAACGGACCATACCTTAGTGATGACAATTAGCATGGAGAATCCCTCCAATTCTTTGAGAATTTCTGGACAACAAGGAAACAATAAACCTAGTATAAAACAGGTTAATCAGACGGAATGATTCCCAGCAAAGAAGGGAAAACAGTCAATAAAAGAAGGACTGTTAACTTATATTATAGTTACCCTATTTTAAAGGAATCCACTAAATGTTGTCTTTGATTGCTTACAAAACTAAACAGTTTAAATTGTTTATTGTTAACGTGTGACAATAATGTCTTAATTTGTTATATCACAAAATTTAACGACATGCTCCCTTAATAAAACAATGTAGTAGGGTAAATAACTCACTTAGAAGAGACTTCAGTAGAACAGGAAGGAGTACGATGGTACCTGTCATCATTGGAGGTTTCAGGAAACATCTTAGAAGGATCGTAATAAAAAATATAGCACCTCCGAATTCTGAAAAGAGGGAGAAGAGACCCTACACCATCTACAAATCTATTGCAGTTCAGAATTGCATAGAAGTTTAAGAGGGTACCAATAAGATCCCCTTCATGTGCTGCATTTCCTGAAGGAATTGGAGCTGTAAGGGGTTCTATAGATGGGAGTTCCCCGTCTTAGAAGAAGTAGGAGGGTCTCAGTAGATCACTAGAGTGCTTTCTACCCTAATATCTCCACTTATACTATTGGAAAAACTAACTGGAATATTACAAGTAAAATGTTCTGAAATATATTTAATTTTAGTTTATCCCTAAAACGACTGTGTTCGGAAAATATCTGCAGTTAAATAAAACAACTGTATAAAGAACAATTTTCTTATGTTTATAATAACGTATTAAAAATACACAGATTTCGTACACTTAATAAGTTATTAAAATCATACAAAATCTTACATACGACGTTCGTAAAAACGTGAACCTTCGTTTGTTAACTGTCCTTCACGTTTTAAGGACTAAGGAAACCGAAAAAGTGATTTTTGTGACATGTATAGGGGACTACAGAGTGCTCATGTAGAACTTTATCAAAATAGAGAAAAATTTAATCGTCTGTTGATATCTCATGTGTTATTCTACTTAAAACAAAGTAAATTAGATAAAAAGTTGTATACTTCAATTCTGCATGTCATGGTAACAACCACACATCTCTACTTAGACAAATAACGTTGTCATTAAAATATATATAATTTCCAATCCTAATCCCACAGGAAAACGTGATCTTTTAGTTGACATCTGGTTGCTAATACAAGGTTCCTTCACAGCTACTGAGACACTGTCACTTGGAATTGATATTACTTCATATAATACATGTACGAAGCCACTACGAAGTTCATAAAAAGTGTAACAAACTGATCTTACTGGGTAACACTCCTTAAATTTATCAATACAATTTAACATTTTTTACAAGACAACTTTGAGTCACATGGATAAGCAAGTACCACGATGGAGCTCATCAAGTGATTTGTTTTTTTAATGAAACGTTTAAACGTAAAATTATTCATTGATATTATTTTTACTATTTGGCTCTGACCTATTTTACAGTTTTCCAATACGTTTCTGTGGGATACTGTCGCTGAGGTTTCTTTATTACAATCCGGTAGAAATCTGGATTCAGCTGTTTTTATTAACTTACTATCGTAAAAGGGAAAGAATTGTACACAACTGTTTATAAAATGTGTGTATATTTACCACTGTATTTGGTAATTTCTTTGATATTATACGAATAATTTATTTAAATATTACAAATCGTATAATTATTACAGTATACAACTATATAGTTCTTGAAAAAGGGTCGAAGGAATTTTTATAAATGGGAAAAATAATCTACAGCTCGCGGTTATGGAAAACGATTTAGATGAGAGTTTTGACTTTGAGAAAATTCATTTAAGTGTAAATTATTTCGTTAAACGAAAAATCAGTCCTTCTATGTTAAATATATGATTCTTCATTTTCGTATAGTGCATATGAAAAAAATGATCAATCTATTGTGTAAAATACCATAGTTACTATTAGTCTATACATCACTGTGTGACACTGGATTGATTGCTGAATAGAATGAATATTTCTACAAAATAAGATATATTATACGAAAATTATAGAGTTTCATATTGCAGTAGTTTGTAACAATGAATATGTAGTTATAGTGGCTCGTTAATTGAATCAGGTAAATAAAATGTTGAAAATATTTTAGGCTAAAATGAAGGTTAATGACACTGGTCGAGGTTAGACCAAACCTTTTTTGTGTTTAACTAAAGCGGACAGACCTAATTATACTACTATCAAACCGGGAACGAGGCCTCACTCTAACGCACGCGCTATCACACACAGCCGCGTATAGTAATAGGACTGGCCGGTATCTGTCGTGGGCCACCCTTATGAGTTACCTACTGTGATTCACTTGATCAAACTTTCGTTTATTTAATTTGATATTTTAAAATAAAATCTGTATTAATTTTTTATTCACTTCATTACAATAAAAATAAGATGAAACAATGTATAACTTACTTTAATACAGTCCAAAATCAACAATGTTTGTTAAAAAATGAATGACAGTATGATGACTAATAAGTGTAAATAAACAACAGTATTCTATATCTTTATAGAAAAATATATACTTTTTTATTTAATTGAAACAACGTAGCACAATATACTAATAATATAAAACATAATTTGTACTTTATTATTTACATTGTGATAAGTTGTGTATGAATAAATACTGTATGTATAAAAACTGTAAAATTGGAATTTACACAATTTATTTTTGTAAATGTAATATTTGAATTTAAGCAACAACAATACAGAGAATTATGTTGGAAAAAACAAACAAAAAGTTCCTTATTATTATAAATATAGCAATATAAAAAAAATCCAAAAACATATATTTCTATTTATAAACAATTTATATATTTGTTATAAAGAATGTGTTAAACATTAAACATTTGGTACTATTTACATAATCTAAATAAAACCATTGTTGATTTTGGGCTATAATTCAGTAAATTATACGTTGTTTGATCTAATTTTTTTGTAATTATGTGCAGAATTAAAATATATTATAGGTTTTAATTTTCATTTAAGTCTGATAATGTGAAACCCAGTAGGTGACTCAATAGTGTATGTCACTGGACGCCCTAATCCTTTACACTTGTGAGAGTGCAGTGATCCTTCTTTCAGCCGCATTCCCAGTTTGATAATTGTATAGCTGTTATTGTATGGTATTATAATGGTTGCTATGGCAACTCAATTATTATGTAAGGGAAAGTTAAGTAATGTAAATTTTTTTTTAAGATATATATATTTCGGTGTGTTTTGGGGGAAATGTCAGAAAGTCCCCTCTTGCTCAAAAGACTGGAACGGTTTTTATTATATTTGCTATACGAGCATATTTTGGCCATATGGAGACACATTTAATTTTTTTAATTGATCAAAATTTGGAAGTATAAGATAAAAACACAAAATATCTATTTTCTCATAGTCTGTTCTAACGATTTTGAGCAAGTTTTACTATAAATGTAGCCTTTGAGAATCCAAATAAAATGTATTTGTCGGCATCTCATACAATAAACTACCTTCTTTTTAGAAACTACCTTCTATTATTTAAGACAATATTTCATTTGTTTTATAGTTGGTTTGTGATATATTTAAACAGTTTTTTAACTTGCTTCATGTAGAAATCAGATGTAGAAACCAACCTAAAAATTGTGTTTTGTTAACTATGGACCCAAACTTAAATCTTTTTCGGTTGTCGTCTCACCAAGAAACACGGATTTGGGGTTATCGGTGAAAATATATAAAAAAATGTTTAAACAAACTATTATTGTAGAAAAATGTCTGAATTTCCGATTTTACTCAAATTTTGATGGACTGTGGACACATCATCACTAAAACAAAGTTTCTCGTAAACCGTATTTAGTAATCTTAGTTAATTACAAAGTTATAGGGGTGCAAGTTTCTATTTAACCATCACGCATATTTATACATTTAAAAATATTTTTGTTACACAGTTTACAAAAAGTTATAACGCGAGCCAAATAATATCCTATAAGAAATACTGAGCAAAAATGAATAAATAATTTTTATCAAATTTACTTAGAGTAGAAATCCATTTTAATAGAAATATGATTTTATGTTGAATTTTAAAGCAATGAAAATAGGTCAATAGTGGCTGTTGAAGTATTATAAACACTTCTTGTATTTTGAATATAAAAATAATTTAAATTGTAAATATGGAATCTGTTCTTCATTTGTTGTTATTAATATTTATAAAGTTCTTTATTGTCGGTTATTCTGCCTTGAGCAAGTCTGAGCTACGCATCTTCTTGTCTCTGTCAGATCGATAGAGTACACAGTCACTAAGACCTCCTCCCCCCCCCTCACTGACAAGATAAGAGATGCTGTGTTTAAAATATCTTTTATAATGGTCAGGTTGTTCCAAAATGTCCTTCTATTCAACTTACTGTGAATAAAACAAGTAAACTGGTGACATCTTAGTACCAACTCAGTCATAGTATTCTAAATGAATATAAGAGTTGTGACGAACGTTATTTGAGACGTAATTTCGTGCAGATATTGTCTGGACCATATCCTACGATAAAACAAAAATATTCAATCCCCCCCTCCGTCCGGAAATCGTGCATTTCAGTTAATTCTCTACATATTCATAACATTTATTTAGAGTAAAATATTTCTGAAAAAAAAAAAAAAAAAAAAAAAAAGATCACAAAATAGCCTTAAGATTTTTGAATAGAAAAAATTAAAAACCGAATATTAGCTATTTTCAAAAAAAATTCACAAATTTAGAAACATCGGAATTTAATTAAACATTATCAATTTTGTAGCATAAAATAGAACAAATGATATCAAATATTGGGTTTTTGCTACCTAAATTGACCCTGTTTTAACAGGTGATAACTAATAAATAAAAAATTGTAACTTCAATTGAAAATTGCTTAAAAAAATTTTGAATTTTTTAAAATTAATAATGGAGCCTACCAAATTAGAAAAAAAATGTTACACTTTGTGAATTTAATTTTGTTTTTCATTATAAATTAGTTGCGTTATAGAAGTTTGAAAAATAAGTCAAAAATTAAAATTTTCCGTTGTGCTTTAGTTTTTTTTGGTATAAATTGGAAAATACTTGTTAATCGAAAATTAACAGTTTTTTAGAGAGAGAGAGAGAGAGAGAGAGAGAGAGAGAGAGAGAGAGAGAGAGAGAGAGAGAGAGAGAGAGAGAGAGAGAGAGAGAGAGAGATGCCAGGGCGCTCTTTAAAATACATCTCCCGGAACGACATTCTTTGAAAGATACGACCAATACATTTCGTTTGGTTTTTAGAGACTAAATTTTGTTATTGAACCGATTTCCAAATATCGTAAATTAAAAAATTTGGTCATAAGGCAGCCGCTCACAAATTTTAACTAACGAATTATTCTCGATATGCACAAAATCATACATTAAATCTACTGTAATCATTTGGGCTGTGGGCATCATTCTATAAACCACTTTTTTGGGGCTCACAAGATATGATCACCACGAAATCGACTACAACTGTCGTTACAGCACATAACTTTCCCTATAATACGTATAAATGAAGAAATAAAGCTTTACTATTGTGGAAATTTTGTTGTGCTTTAAAACACAATATATTCGGACAGAATTGCGCATTTTCTGATTCTCCTACACTATTTGTTAATAAACTACTTTTAATACATCGTTAATTTATTTCTCAAGAATACTCTGCAACAGTAAACTAATTTGAGCTGTTTAATGATTGGGACATAAAGTTAATGTAAATCCTCTACGACAAATAAATCTTGTAACGACATGTTTACACATGCGCTGTCGACTTGACAAGTAACACTTCCAACTCGATGCTTGAATTGTTTATGTAAAATAAACAAAAAGCTTTTAAAAATATACACGCCGAGACCAATAGGATTTTTCATGCTCTATAAGAAGTAAAATAACTTTTATGAATGATTCTTGTGAACATAATAGTGCAGTAAATTTATAATTTTAATATACTCGATCTGGGTTGGCAAATTTCTTTTTTGTTTCTTGTTGGGGGGAGGGGGGTAGTAAGGCAAGTATACACGTTGATTCCGTACTGAAAAATTAAATAAAAGAAAATAATAAGGAAGGAAATTAGTTTTGATGGTATCTGGAATTTACCTAATGTCTTCACTATTTACTCAAAAATTAGCCGTATACAGAAAGTTATATGATTGGTCAAAAAAATGTACGCCAAGTTTTTTTTGGTGATATATCTTTAAGGTCTCCCTGAATGATATCTCTCTGTCGTCTTTTGTCAGTGCAGTGCTGTGTATCCCAACAGTAGAACTGATTGTAATTAAATTTGGTATATGGGTAGATTAAGATATTGGCCATATATCGGGACAATTTTTCATTTTATTGATAACTAAACAATTAAGAGTAGCTGTACAGTTATGTGGAGGATTAAAAAATGAGTTTTTTGTTAGATCAGTTTTGATATCCCTTGAGTTAAAAAAGAAATGAATTTGGGATTGGTGCCACTCGGTCGTGTTCCACAGCCCAACGCTAGGATCAAACTATTTTAATGAAAGATTTTACGCGTATATGATCCCCAAAATATTAAATTGTTTACCGGTGGAAACCTCGTCTTGTGGACATGTTATTTTAAAGACGTGTCTATGCCTACCATTATCTGCTCTTATAAAAAAACATTTTCCCTTTTAGTACTACATTTAAGATGTTTCAAGCCGCCATTTTGAAACGGGTAAAGATAGAGGAAAGATTTTCATTGTAAAATATTCCTCTTATTAAGATCTTAAATGATGTACTACTTGAAACATGTTTTCACTTTCAATTTTAAAATCTGAAGTTAGTAACATGAGTTCGGAAACACCATGTAGATGAAAAGATTTTAAAAATATTCTTCATAAATGTGTTATTTTAGAAAGTTTTTGAATAAAAGTTCTCAAGTTAAAATATTACGACTCAAGAATAATTTTCGAATAAAAAAATAAAAAACCTTGATCGTTTTTAAATGTCCATTTTAGTCAAATATGAGTTTCGCTGAAGTCGTGTTTACGACACAACGATGTAAGTCTATAGACAGCTGTGAAAATTGTTTTGTGAAAATCTGGACAAAAATCTTCCGTACACGAAATTTCGTGGAGAGTTTGGATTTGGGGTAATTTCAATGGGGAAAATCGAACACTCCAGCTTACCAGGGAGGGAGGGGTTTAAAAGGTGAGGCAAAACGGCTTTTCGTGAACATCTGAAAGCTAAGCAAGATATCAAAAAGTGTAATGCTAACATTGTAGTTGACTAAATGTCCCAACAAAAGGATCCTTAGCACACTGGTACTGATATATGAGCGCTCAAAGTTGAGATATATTTTTTTTTTCAATTGTTCGTATAAGGTATTTAAAATCTTTTTTGAGTTAAGGCCGTTTTTGTATAGTAAAATGCGCTAAATATAGGTATGTAAGTGTTTGTACATGTAATACCAATTATTTGGATATACATGTAACCATGTATATATTTATGCAAACACTACACACTACAACTACAAAAACGTGCATTTGAAAGTAAGCCTTTTTAGTTGTATTCATGTTTATATACACACACCACACACACACACACACACACACACACACACACACACACACACACACACACACACACACACACACACACACACACACACACACACACACATATATTTGTGCAAATATTGTAGAAATACTTTCATGGATTATACTTGTTCAAATCCAAAAAGCACATATATACGCATAGATTATAGATTAGTCAGTAAATGTGTAAAAAATATGTAAATTTTTATATATGTAGTCTGTGTGTATATGTATGAATGTGTTTATATATCCTATAAATACTTGGTATTACATATACAAACACTAAGTGTTACATACCCATATTTACAGCTTTTTACTACTCAAAAATCGGCCTAAACTAAAAAAAATGCAAGTTTTTTTGTCTCGTAAAAATGCCTTATATGAACAATTCCGAAAAATGGTTTCAACTTTGAGCGCTCATATCTCAGTCCCAGTACGGTTGACGAAAACATTACTAAGAACCATTGTAATGGGGAATTTAGTTAGCTACAACTTTTACTTTTTTATATCTTGCTTAGTTTTTGAGATATTTACAAGAAACCGTTTTGCCTCACCTTTGAACCCCCCTCAAAGGGCCTCAGCAGTGAGCTGGAGTATCCGATTATTCCCTCATTGAAGTAACCCCAAAACATAACTTTCCATAAAATTTCGTGTCTGGAGGATTTTTGTCCTGTAAAAAATTGTATCCTCTGGTTTATTATATCTTATATTCACTTCTTTACTTAGGTGTTAAATAGTTTAGATTGGTTAGTATTTTAATGTATGAGGAGGTTTATGCATTGTTTTTACACATTTATTTTCCACTTCTACTCTATTATATTACTCTATAAATAAATTATAGTTACTTTATTTATTTATTGTAAATATACTGTAGAAATTAATCGATATTGAGCTCGGACTTGTGAAATGGTATACTTGATTGAATATAACTTGAACACAAATTCTCACATATTGTACGTTATTAATTGAAAAGCGTTTCAACTACAAAGTCGCCATGAGCTTCAGTGATGCACAAGCTACAAATAACTAAAGTACACAAGTTATAGACTACTATTTGTGTGGACTTGTGTTCAAATTTTGTCTAACAAATATACTATCTCAAAAGTCAAGCTCAATATTGATTTACTTCTACATTATAGTTACAATATAATTAGTACAATCATTCTCAAATAGAAAGTTGTTCAAATAACCCTATTATTAACTACAACAATCCATCCATAGTGATTTTTTCTTGACATCAAATATGTAAACAAATCATGTTCAATATACGCTGTAATTTAATATAAACATCATCCGATTCAGTGAACTGATGTTTACAGGTGAATTGTCATAAACGAGCTTTGAACTGTACAGTCACTTGCTCGTTAAACAGAAGCAAAATGCAATGAACTCTAGAAAGTTATTTGCTCGTAACACTTTTATAAACGCAATATAACAGTAAAAATTTATTTGCACGTTGTGGTGTTTAAAATTCGATTTGTACTGTAAAAATATATTTGCTCCTTACGAGGTTATAAACCGATTTGTACAGTACCAATATATATGAGAAGTTATAAACAAGGTGTGAAGAGTGAAAATTTATTACTAGTTCGTGGTGTTATAGACACTACTTATGACTTGAACTGTACAAATGTATTTGGTCGTTGCAAAGTTATAATCGCCACTTCTACTGTGAAAATTATTTGATTTTTGTAAAGTTAAAAAACGAAAAGTCTACTAATTTATTTTGCTCGCTGCAACGTTATAAAGACGACTTGTACTGTACAAAGTTATTTTCTCGTTAGAAAATTATAAACATGTTTTGTACTTTAAAAATTTATTTGTTCGTTGTAATGAAATAAATATAACTTGAACTATAGAAATTTAAATAGTCATTGGAAAGGTAGAAATATGATTTGTACTTTACAAATTTACTCGCTTCTTACGAAGGCATAAACATGATTTGTACAGTACAAATTTATTTTATCGTTACGAAATTGTAAACATGATATATATGTACAGATTTATTTACTCAATACAAAGTTATAAACATGATTTGTACTTTATAAATTATCGGCGCGTTATGAATTTATAAACACGATTAGTATCATATATATTGATTTGCTCGTTATAAGGGAATAAACAAGATTTGTACTATACAAATTTACATACACATTACGAATTCATAAACATGATTTTTATGTACATATTTATTTGCTAATTACGATATTACAAACATGCATTGTACTTTACAAATTATCTGCTCGTTACGAAATTATAAACATTCATTGTACTTTACAAATTATCTGTTCGTTACGAAATTATAAACATGCATTGTACTTTACAAATTATCCGCTCGTTACGAAATTATAAACATTCATTGCATTTTACAAATTATCTGTTCGTTACCAAATTATAAACATGCATTGTACTTTACAAATTATCCGCTCGTTACGAAATTATAAACATGCATTGTACTTTACAAATTATCTGTTCGTTAGTAATTATAAACATGATTTGTACCTTAGAAATTACCTGGTAAATTACAAATTTATAAACACGATTAGTACTATATATATTTATTCGATCGTTATAAAAAAAAAATATACATAATTCGAACTATACACATTTAATTGTTAAATGCGAATTTATAAACATACTGTACTTTGTTATTTACAAAATTTACTTGCTAGTTACGAATAATATATTATAATTTATTATATTATTATTTTCGTTATAAAGAAACAAACATGGTTTGTATTATACAAATTTATTTGCTCATTACGGAATTATAAACATGATTTTTATGTAAAAATTTATTTGCTCAAAACAAAATTATAAACAAGATTTGTACTGTACAAATTTATTTGCGCGTTAGTAGTTATAAACATGATTTCTATTTTACAAATTATCTGCTCGTTACTAATTTATAAACACGATTTTTATCATAAATATTTATTTGCTCATTACAATGAAATAAAACGGATTTGTGCTACACAAATTTATTTTCTCATTACGAAATTATAGACATGATAGGTACTGTACAACTTAATTTGCTCGTTACAAATAAATAAACACATTTTATGGCTTATTGCGAAGATAGAAACACGATTTCAACTGTAAAGAAGAACTAACTTGTAACAAAGGTATAAACAATATTTTTAACGATCTAAATTTATTTGATCATTCCGCATAAATAACAAGATCTTTATCATTTCTCTCATTGGATTCGTCGAGATTGGAATATTTTATTATCTATTAATTACAAAATGTCTCATTTTAAATTTCGATTTGATCATTAATTTTAAGTAGTTGAATCTTTGTTGTTTTTAGATACTTTTTTTTTATAAACTTTTCTAGAGTTTGTTGCAAATGGCGGATAAATTAACACAGCTGTTTCGGTGGTATATCTGTTTATAAATATTACTTTCAACGTAACTAAATTGAATTCGTTGCATCTAAGAATAACAAACATGTTTACTTTTAAATTCCGACGAATATAATTCCCTGGTATAAATAAAGGTGTTGTTTATATCATTATACCTAACAAGAAATAATACAATTTGTTCAAAATTTTTTTTCACATTGAGGAATTTAAGTTCTTTACAGTTGTTTTATGCATATCTTCGAGATTCTACTGTAGGTTAGATTAGGTTATTAGGTTAGAATGTACTGTGTTATGGACAGTATGTAAGTTAGGTTATGTTAGATTAGGTTATTTGGTTTGAATCTACTGTGTTATGGACAGTATGTAGGTTAGGTTAGATCAGGCTAATAGGTTAGAATCTACTGTGTTATTTACGGTTTGTAGGTTAGGTTAGGTTAGGTTATTAGGATGGAATCTACTTAGTTATGGACAGTTTGTAGGTTAGGTTAGGTTGGTTGAGGTTTGAATCTACTGTGTTATGGACAGTATGTAGGTTAGGTTATGTTAGATTAGGTTATTAGGTTTGAATCTACTGTGTTATGGACAGTATGTAGGTTAGGTTAGATCAGGCTAATAGGTTAGAATCTACAGTGTTATGTACGGTTTGTAGGTTAGGTTATTAGGTTGGAATCTACTTAGTTATGGACAGTTTGTAGGTTAGGTTAGGTTGGTTGAGGTTTGAATCGACTGTGTTATGGACAGTATGTAGGTTAGGTTATGTTAGATTAGGTTATTAGGTTTGAATCTACTGTGTTATGGACAGTATGTAGGTTAGGTTAGATCAGGCTAATAGGTTAGAATCTACAGTGTTATGTACGGTTTGTAGGTTAGGTTATTAGGTTGGAATCTACTTAGTTATGGACAGTTTGTAGGTTAGGTTAGGTTGGTTGAGGTTTGAATCTACTGTGTTATGGACAGTATGTAGGTTAGGTTATGTTAGATTAGGTTATTAGGTTTGAATCTACTGTGTTATGGACAGTATGTAGGTTAGGTTAGATCAGGCTAATAGGTTAGAATCTACAGTGTTATGTACGGTTTGTAGGTTAGGTTATTAGGTTGGAATCTACTTAGTTATGGACAGTTTGTAGGTTAGGTTAGGTTGGTTGAGGTTTGAATCGACTGTGTTATGGACAGTATGTAGGTTAGGTTATGTTAGATTAGGTTATTAGGTTTGAATCTACTGTGTTATGGACAGTATGTAGGTTAGGTTAGATCAGGCTAATAGGTTAGAATCTACAGTGTTATGTACGGTTTGTAGGTTAGGTTATTAGGTTGGAATCTACTTAGTTATGGACAGTTTGTAGGTTAGGTTAGGTTGGTTGAGGTTTGAATCTACTGTGTTATGGACAGTATGTAGGTTAGGTTATGTTAGATTAGGTTATTAGGTTTGAATCTACTGTGTTATGGACAGTATGTAGGTTAGGTTAGATCAGGCTAATAGGTTAGAATCTACTGTGTTATGTACGGTTTGTAGGTTAGGTTATTAGGTTGGAATCTACTTAGTTATGGACAGTTTGTAGGTTAGGTTAGGTTGGTTGAGGTTAGGTTAGATTGGGTTATTAGGTTAGAATCTACTGTGTCATGGTCAGTATGTAGATTATAATTCTCTCTTTCATCTCGATGATTAGTTTGGGCCTTATACACCTTCTCTCGATGATAGGTCGTCTGGCGATGTCGAATTGAACAATCTTTAGGGTAAAACTCCATTGCAATGATGTGTTCTCCAAAGTTGTCTTAGAGGAATGACATAGAAGTTTAGGAAGTATCCATCTTGTTGAAAGTAGTTATTATTAATTCCTCTTTTTTTATGAAACTTGTAACTGGTATCTTTTCGAGTTGATAATGACTTCAATGAATATCGACACCACAAAATGTGTTCTCGAAATCGCAATGGAAACAACAACTTTTTCGGAATGTAGAGTATGTTCCAGAATTGCGTTTCTATCACAAGGATCATCAATCTTGTGTTTTGAGAATTGATGTAGAATGTCAGATGAAACAAAGCCTGGACGGTTTGAAACCAGATAACGATATTTTACGATGTCAAATTAGGGGATTACGTTGGAAAAATTCCCTTTAAAATTATCCCTTTTCCAAAGACGTCTTTGAGTAGAGACATGAAGTCGTAGAATTGTGCAAGTTTGACTCCATAACGTTGTAAGTTTTATTAACTTCATTGAGTGAATGGATAGGCAATATCTGTGTAACATTTCTCCGATTTTATATCATGTTTAAAGAATATCTACACCGCGAAATGTTTTCATAAAATTGCTATTTAAACTCTAACATTTTTTATGCTCAAGAATTTTACGTAGATTCTCAATGTTCCATAATCAAGTGTTTTGGGAAATTATGTATCCTGATATAAGAAAACAACCTTCTTCGGTGTAAGAGCATTCATTCAGTATTACATTTCTTTCTTCTAAAACGATTTGGAACAACTGATCATATTGAACCCTTTTAGCCTATCGTAGGATCCGATTCGATGACGACGAGTATTTTGTAGCGCGTATATATATATATAAATAAGTGAGCGCTTCTTAAGCTGACTATTATTACTGTTTAATTTTCGACTAAGGAACAAAAACAAGTTTATGAGGGGCCATCATTGTACAGTATCCTCATGATAGGAATGTGTCTGGGGTGGCGAGGAAAAGAAGGGTTCCCACAATTTTGTTTACTGCGTTTACTTTCAGCGGTACAACCCCAATAAAAATATATAGACCAAAAATGATTCTGCGTAAACAAGTACCCTACTTTCGTTTCTTTTATCGTCGTAAATAAGAATAAAACGTTTATAAAAGTCTGACACGAAGTTATAACTTTAGGAATTAAATGTAGCTAAGCAGTAATTTGTGTACCTAGTTTTCTTGGAATGGGTTGTGGCGTCAAGTCAGGCTAGGGAAGCAAGTAGAAAGGAGGACATGCCCCTTACACCCGTCACAATCCTTGTCTGAGGCTACTTTACCCCACAAGTTCGGTGATCGGAAATCCTGAGAGAACCTATCTCGATCGACAGGTTTTTTATCATAGTCTTCGGCTAGACCTCTTTCTTTCATCTTTACCATCAGGTCTCTCTTATTCTCTTTTGACCCTCTGAGACTAATAGAATATTCGAGGACAAGAATTCTTTATTTTCTTCCTTTTTGTAAAAATGATGATGAAAAAGTGGTTTTTTGCCCTTAAACAACAGGAATAAAACCAAAAAACAATGTCGTACAAGAAGATCTTCCGAATATAACACCCCAAAAAATGTTTGTTGAGCTTTGTAGGAAATGTTCAACTGTAATGTAGGTCAATACCAGTATACGTAGTATATAGGGCAAGTTTGTTTAAAACAGTTCTTACATGAAAATCGTAATTTCGACTACTTTTTTACGTGGACTTAAACAGTCCCCACTTGGTTTGCTCGTGATAGAATATCCGCAATAGAAATCCTCATAACTGAACATATGTGATGAAACCTCCAGATCCAACGCTCGTATCTGAGACTCGGCTCTCATAACTATGTTATCACATTTCCATGGGAGGTCATTCTTCAAAATAATTTGATAATAACTTCGCTATTTTTCATCGTAGAGAAGTGGGATTGATACCATTACATCACATCAATATATAATTTAATGATCAACACTAAATGTTAAATTGTTTTGGTACATGAAGGATTGCATTGCTCGTGTCACTGTCTCGGCTCTAATGACACTCGATGCTTTATTTACGTTGAGATGTTTCCACTCGCTACGTTTGTGTTGATGATTCGGCCTTAGATGTCGTATCAGATTTTCTTCGGTCAATGTTCGAAATTACATTTTTGATCATAACTTTGCTATTTGTCATCGTAGAGATGTATTGTTGGTACTGTTACATACAGAATTAAAATCATCACAATTCAGTGTATTAAACGTATAAGAAGACATGAGATATTAACTAAAAATGTTTTTAAATGGTCGTAGCTTTATATTTAAATTACATTTCTATGAATTTCAATAGGTTTCTACAAGAGCACACCTTTAATTCCTTATAAAATGTTATTTTCCTATCTTAATTTTTGTAGCCGCTTTCGTGCTTACGTACAGACGACAGCGTTAAAATCATTCACAGTCACTATGCAGAAAGACGGTATTTGAAAACATTTCAATGCACCTTTGTTTCACAATGTTTGTGTATTTATTTCCAGTTCGAAAGACATTCTCTACTATTCAATGGTTAACATGTAGACACGGTGAATATGAACAATTAAACTGACTAGAACAGCAGCGCGTACCAACAATGGCAAACCCAGTATAGTAATGTAACCAACGACAAAAAGCTTATTTAATTAACGCGGTGGGACTTTTATAAAAATATGATTACTGAAAAGTTCTACCCTTTGGAAAATGTTTTTGAAAACAAATTTAACGCTTTAGTAATTTCTATTTTCTCGTATACGTTTGAAGAAATAGACTTTTAACATAACTTGTAAGTTTATTTATCGAAATACTAAATTAAACTTAATTTAACTTTTAGAATTTCGTTTTTATCCAAAAATATTGTTTGAAAAAAAATTTTCCTTACTTATTTGTCTATACGCTAGCACTCGGTTTATGGTGCTTTAGGATTGGTTAATTACGGCAATTTGCACTCTTGTTCCATTACCCTTTCGGTTTTACTGGATCTACCAAGTCATTTAGTTACTTTGAAACCGTCTCATTGTTTTTTATTCATTTATCTTTAATTTTATTTCATTTTGGAAGATTTAGAAGCAGTTTAAGGGATATAAAACGTTTAGTTTTATTCTAGACAAATATTAATTAACATGGATAATAAAAAACAACAAATTTTAATGTGTCTCGTTCTAAAAACAATGTTGACATTTAATTAATTATGTATTCCACATTGTAGTTATTACATCGGAGAAATATGTATTTAATGAAATAAGTAAGTGGTTTTCATTTGTTTTTTATTCCTTGATAGTTTTTAGATAGGAATAGGTAAGAATAAGACAAAGACAGGATGTATCAAAAACATCGTTAGCTCTAATATTTTACTATTTTACGAAAGTTATTTATTTATTTATTTTTTAATGATCATTTCATTAAAACATACTATGGATAAACACTTTATAGGGTAATCAGCTTAAAAGGGTATGGGTCTAATAATGTATTCAAATAATGTTATACCTCTATGTACAATGATTCAAATCATTTAAGCAATTGTACTATTTTGTATACTTTTGTGTTGGCTGGACTGGATCAGCTGATTTTTATTGATTACTTCATCTTGTTATTAGAACATCATTTTGGTAGTTTTTCTTAATAATTAAATAATGCATTTAAAAATACGTAAAAACGTATAAGAGGGTATTTATTGCTGAAAACTTTAGTAAATATGGTTCTTAAAAACAGTGCAAAGAAGCATTTCTTGTAAAATTTGGTAAAAAAAGTTCCAGTGAAATGTTTTATTCAGAAACTTATTAAGAATTTTCTATTTAAAACTTCTTAAAAATAGGATGTGGCTACTATTTAGTTTTTTTATGATAAATATCGTGAAATATCTGTAAAAATAAAACAAATGTATGCATTTATTAAACAAAATAATGACAATAAACTTTATTGTATGTTTCAAATTGTGTAATAAATAAAATTTACATTTGTCGTAACAT
The DNA here is from genome assembly GCA_963513935.1 of Aphrophora alni. Taxonomy (NCBI): domain Eukaryota; kingdom Metazoa; phylum Arthropoda; class Insecta; order Hemiptera; family Aphrophoridae; genus Aphrophora; species Aphrophora alni. The sequence continues at coordinate 87,585,894 of OY740775.1, forward strand.
TTGTACATGTTTCGAAATTTTTAGTACGAAAAATTTAATAGACGTCATTTTGAAAAAAAATAAGGACCACATTTGAATATTTTACACAATTCAGAGGAATGGATTTTAAAATTTTTATTAAAAGTATTAAAATTAAAAATAATTTGGTTCTAGGTTAACCTTGAATGTTGTAGACAGATTATGGAAACTGGACACCTGCGAAAGAGTCGCCTATTTTTCTGCCCATCTCATTTGTGACACTTGAGGTCATTTAAACTATCTGTAACGATGGCCTCGTTTAGTTCTTTGTCTAAGAGTTATTTCTTGTTTGTACGTCCAACTATCTACATGGATGTCTGTAATATAAGTTGTTGTTTTTTTACGAATTTCATTTCAGAAAAGGGGTTAATATGTTGTGTTAGAATGGAAGTTATTTATAAATCGGTTGATTGTTACAAGTGCAATGGAAAATGTACCTAACCTAACCTAACCAGGACTTATTTCATAACTTTTATCAATCCATTAATTAGTTTCCTCCCAGTAATATTTATAATAAATAGCAAGTAACAGAAAAATGAAAAAAAAAAAAAAACAAAAAAAAAACAATAAATAAAAAATTACAAAATTATAAAAACCAAAATAGAAGACTTGGCTACATTCTGTGTCCGCTTTGGGTAAATGAGGAGGTTATTGTGAAACAATTAATAATTTTCCAAATCTTCTTAATTTTAATAATCTTCTTTCATGTTGCACTACTACACTATTTATTAAGTTAACCGTTACTGTTAGGTTAGGTTATCTTTGCATATTCATTCACATGACCTAGGGTTAAAATACTTTAACTGTAAAATCGCCATTTGACAACTGGACCAGTCCATCGAATCATAACAATAGACGACAATAATAAATCACAATAGGCGACCTTTTCTAGTTTCTACATGAATAAAACACTGTTTTTCTTAAACCTCAGGAACCATAGGTACTCCTCCAGCTTTCATAACTCTTGTGGACAACTACCAAGAAATTGCTAGTTTCTTTTTTTTGTCAATAACTCGGTTTTCCTTTCCCCTACAGAAAAAAGACACGGAAAAAATGAGTTTTTTTTTGTCACTTTTAAATTTTTGTAAAGTTAATGGTTGTGAAGATATTAAGTTAAATTTTAAAAGTCTGCCATTTTGAAAATATAAAAATAAAGTCTTTATTTTCGGTACACTTATAAAATGTAACATACAAACTGTTTATACTAAATCTGAACACAATGTATTTTTCATTTCAAATTAAACATGGATTCTTTTCTTATATAATTTCCTTTAATTTTACTTTCTTAAGTTTTTTCGTCTTTATTTTAGGATTATTAAATATAAATAAATAAAATTACGAATATCTTTGAGTTAGTAAAAACATCTCAAAGTATAACTAAGAAAAACAATATAAGAAATACAAAAACAAACTAATTTTAAAATAAACAAAATATGATATGTACACTATACAAGTTCCGCTTTAGTTGTATGAATGACACCAACCTAACAAATTTGTATGTTTCTATTTTTGGAAGGTTTAGTTTTAACAAAAGTCTTAGGCCCTACTCTTCTAAAAATATAAAGCTCCCTACATTAACACCACCGCTAGCTATATGCAGATATTAATATACAGGGTGTATATAAAGTCCCGCACGGGCTTAATATTTTCTAAACGACAACAGATAAATCAATAAGATTTGGTACATCAACACCACACCTAAAAATCTAGTTTTTTAAGGAACTATCAATTTTCTGTCATATCATGGGGACGTCCCGCAAGGAGTCAGAAGGAAATCTTAAATAGGAGCATAATTAAATGATGTGCATATTGATCTATGTTCCTATTTAAGATTTCCTTCTGACTCCTTGCGGGACGTCCCCATGATATGACAGAAAATTGATAGTTCCTTAAAAAAGTAGATTTTTAGGTGTGGTGTTGATGTACCAAATCTTATTGATTTATCTCTTGTCATTTAGAAAATATTAAGCCCGTGCGGGACTTTATATACACCCTGTATATTGTAATGATATTAATTACTTATGATTGTGATAGAAGTTTTTGACTCCTATGTACACTTCAAGGCTGCATTAGGAGTAGTTCTCAGCGCTGTCTCCCACTCGCACAGCTAAAGCGATTCCACTGTATAAATATTCCATAAATATAAGCTAGATATCGGTAATTGAAGTAATGTTAAGTTTAGTTATGGGGAAAAGCAAATCTATTTATTTAGGCATTGAAAGTTCCTACCTGACAAGTGCTGATACAAAGCGGCAATATTTAAAACTGATAACAATAGATAAGACATTAGAGGCGTGGCAAGGTGTGTCCAGTCACTTGATTGGACGACGTTGATACAGTACCCGACAAGTGCTGACAACTTGTGAACAAAATTCAAACTATTTTAACAATAAACTTAAATATACGTCACACGTAAAACAGAAGAAATGGCCAACTAATATGGATTGTCAGGAACACATGTTTAAATGTGAATTTTTTGTTTCATAGCAGAATCTATCTACGATTTCATTCACCACCTCAATATCTTTTCTATTTTCAAAGCTATAATTTTATAGTAAAAATGATAAAATACCAGATAAAACTAAGCTATTAGGAAGAAAATTATTCTTAATGTTTTCTTTATCCCGACCCACAGAATCTTTTCATCAAATTTGGTATCTTACTTACCAAAATAATTTAGTAAATTCTAGGTCCAAATAAATCATGTACAACGACAGATATGTCGAAAATAACTTATACCGTTTCTTTAACGCCAGGAAACTAAGTATAATGGATAAGTAAAATGAATTGAAAATTTAGTTTTGCAAACTCTGAAAAATGGCCCCCATTTTGTAATATGGCTGCCAACTTTTAATTTCTTATGGTTACTCTTATTTTATGTTGTTTTCGGTTTCTGTACAAAATTTTGAGACTTTTTACTATCGGTTATTGTTTGATAAACTTACTCATTTAGCAATAGGCGTTTAAAGTTTACCACTTTTGATTTTTGAAGCGTGTTCAGGAGGTAATTTCCCACACTACCTAGTTCAACCTAGTTGCAAGTAACTCTATTAGTAACTTTCATAATGGGTTCAGGCAATTGGCTGTAACTGCGTCATAAAAACACAAACAAATTAAATGCTCAAGTTAATATGCTTGCTCAACAATTCTTATTTTCAGTAACATTGTTTACTCTGCTAGATTGCATGCGTATAATTGCGTGAAGTCTACGAATAGAATTGTTTATATCATGAAGTCAATATTAAATGACGGGTGTAACAAACTAATCTTTTAATTATGCACGAACATTCAATGTGGAATATTAGATGGAATGACAAGTTATCGAGCTAGTAAAGGAAATTTAAAAAGTTAAAATTTCAACAAAATGTGAAAAACTGTACAAACCAACTTTATATAAACATTGCAAACTTTCTCAATTACAATGAACCAAATAAAAATCGACCAAAATAATCGTCCCGTTGATTTTAGTTTGATAATTGTCTGGTAAGAATTGATCCAAGGAGGACTTGCTGTGTTTTGCTTGTGCCATGAACGTATTTCTCGGCGTAGAATAAAAACAAGCTTTCAATAAGGACAACCAAAGAACCTTTTTCTTTATTCCCAATTATCCCTAAAGGATAGAGTTTTGGGTTAGATCCCTCTCTTTCTATTTTTTTAAGGCTATGGCGATAGAGAGGCTTCTCGCCTTAAAAACAATAAAAAACATGAAAGACTTAAAACATAAAAAAATTAAATAAAATATTTTATGAAGTCTATGATTTAATTACTTTATGAAACGTTTTTCTGGTTTTGAAGTTATTTGATAATAAAATTGTTTATATTATTAATATTGTTCAATCTAAAATTCTCTATCATTTGTTTATAGAAAATTAATACACGACGTTTCGAGAATATAAACCAACTCTCGTTATCAAGTCTGAAACTAGAAAATAAAGAGAAAAACACCAACAAAGTCTAGAAGCCTGGGGTCATGTTGCAAACTAAAACTAAATCTCTAATTTAAAAAAATAAGTCAAGCTTAAAACTTGACCTGTCTTAGTTAATAAAGGAAAAACAAGTATTCCCAGAACCACAAAACTTTTTAATTTATACCATCATGATGAAGTGCATTGTAGTAGAGCCCACACTGAAGTAAGCCCTAGACGGTCGGATATTTTGATCCAAAGGTTGCGTCAATTGTTTGAGTCAAGCATGACTGTCCGTCTAGGAACACGTTTGACGCTTGTGTGAGATGGACAGTTTGATTGAAGAGGGAACTACCTTCCATTACATAAACTCCACTACGAATGAGTTTCGACCAAAAGATTTAAGGGTTGTTTGAAGCGAGAGTCAATTGATTGACTCAATCTTTCGACCAAACGATTGACCGTCTAGGGCCTACTTAAGGTCCAATTTAACAATATTTAGGCTCAGCATTGTGATGAAGTGCACCTCATGCACGATTCTGAGCCTAGATATGGCTCAAGCTCTACTGCTGAGCGCTTTATCGTAATGGTATAATTATAAAAGTTTTGTGGTTGTCGAATTCTTATCAACTCTGACTGCTCAGGATAGTTTTAAACTTAAGTTCTTTTCTTAGATTATATATTTAGTTTTAGTTTCAACATTGCCCAATGCTACTAGGGTACTTTGATGTGTTTTTTCTTTTCCCTTCTAGTTTTACACTTGATAACGACAGTTGATTTATATCCTCGAAACGTCTTGTATTAATCTTCAATGGACAAATGATCCCAAATGTCCTATTAAACCATATTAATAGTTTCAAAATCTTTTCTCTTTTCATCTTAAAATTTGATTTACGTTATAAGTCATGCATTATTAATCCGTTACTGTTAAACCAGAATTTTCTGTGAATAGAGACAAAACAATTTTTGTATTTGAAAGGAGTATATAACCTGAATAGACACAAAATTCTGAGGATGAAACATTATTTTATTTTACCCTTCTGGCCACAAATTCCAACATGCGAATTCGAATCATTCTCTACCAACGCAAATGACTTAAAAGGTAGAATACAAGAAACATAAAGCAGACTTTAATAATATATTTGCCGAATTCTACTAAATTCTACACTTCGTGACTTCCTACGTTTCATTATATTTAAGTCTCTCATTGAATCAAAGACAAACATACGTAGGATGAAGATTTTCTAAATTAATTCCTCTTTGAAACAACGTATTCAGAGTTAAGGAAGGAGATCTCAATTTGTTTTATTTCTTATCAACAAAGAACATTTCTAAAGACTTATAAACAATGAGTTTCTTCAACTAAAAGTTGCACAGAGAGCTTTAAGACAGGGTGCTTACAATGTCTGCTTAAAATGATCATTAGTCTGAAAGTGCCATTCTCAAAATCTAATACAACCCTACTAAAATTACAGGTCACTAAAAATGTCAATTAACGAGTTTTATGTCAAAAGGTGAAAATGAATTATTGTGTTTTACAATGGAATGAACAATTTTATGAGCCATTAAAATATATTTCTTAAAACATTTTTACCGTTTGGTAAAAAAACTGAATGAAATGATAATACTTTGATTCATCGTTAAACTCTAACACTCAAAGTTTCTATCAAAGATAAAATACACTGCAAAATAGTTGCACAAACCAAATATAAACCAACCGAAATTACCTTCTACGAGAAATATCACATGCGTAGTTGTCTGCTAATAAAACAAAAATATAAGAAAAATATGCTGGTATCAAAAACACAAAAGTACATAGTTATAGGGCAAAAACTATAGAGTTGAACATTTTATTTTATTTTGTTTGAAATTATTAAGTGTTGGGTAGCAAATAAAACTAGAAGTTATTCTGATTAAGCTATGTAAAAAAATCAAATGAATGAAGCGATAAGGTGTTTTCAAAGAACTTACCTGAACGCTGTTTATCCATCAAGAACATCAATTCAAACATGAAAAACTATGCTACTAAAAATTGGATCAGTTTCAAAAAAATAACATAGATCTTCTAACACAGAAATTGAAGAGCTTACATGTGCTACTTTACTGAAATTCCCAAACAGGCCTGATTCAATTAGAAAAGTTTCATCCGCTACTGGGATACCAAAGTCGTCAGTTCAACGGTATACCCAAGAAAAATAAAATATTTTTATATAAAACAAATTAGGTTCACGGACTGCTAGAAGATGACCCAGACAGACGACTGGAATTTTGTTCGAAAGTAATCGAAAAGCTTGACGAAGATATGGAGGAGATCTCAGATGAAGCTACGTTTTACCGAAGAGGATCTGTAAACAGACATAATTGTAAGTATTATAACGCACACAAATCCACTTATCTTACACGAAGTTAGGTTGAAATCACAAGGTAGGGTATAACTGTTTGGGCTGCCGTCACCAAGGTTGGTGTTTTATCGTATGACATATCCCATCAGACAATGACTGGAGACAGATACGCATCAATATTAACTGATCACATAGTTCCTCATCTTACTCAGCCGGAGATGGGGGACTTTATTCAAAAGCTCTTCCTTATTATGTTAATGAGGCCAAAGCAGATTTAGATTGAGATCTTCCCAACCGTTGGCTAGGTCATGGCAGCAACATGGACTGACATACAAGATCCCCAGAATTGATTGTTTTTTCTATGGGTTTTTTTAAATAAAAAGTTTATTCTCATCCTATACCAACAGGTGATGAATTAATGAGGCTGATTCAAGAAGAATTATTATTGTTGATACCACGGCAATTTTTCAAAAACACTTATAACTTTCTTTGTTTTGTTGCTATCAGTGCATAACCATTTATGGACTTCAATTCGAATAAAAGTTAAATTTAAATCATTATTAATTTAAAACTGTTATTTTTATTTATTAAATTTTATCAAAAATTTGTAATGGTTTTGCAAATAAAATCATTTTGGTAAAAACGTACCATTATTTAATTATTCCGCCAATTTTTGATTGATCATAAAAAATTGATATTCGAGGGTACTTTTTCTACATATCTATTTAACATAAACTGTAAAGTGTCAAGTTTTTAGAGTGTTCCATATGTCCGGCATAATCGATACTTCATCGTGGGACAACCATACGGTTGCCTAAATGTTATTGTTATCATGGACAGCGTTTGGATGTCACTTGTGTGTGCGTAAAACATGTAGCAAAATTGTATTAGAGAAGATTTTTGTCGATTTAAAGGTGATATTTATTAAATAATCGTACTGTTCGTAAATGAAATCAATAATACAAAAAATTAGGTATTGTATAACTTGTTTTTATATTAACCTGTTGATATACATAAATTTGGCAATCGTTAAAACAGACATAATGGGATTCCAAACATCTTGTCTCTGTGGAAGAGACTCTATTGTTTATTAGACTTTAGAAATATTCTTTGTTGTTAAGAAATAAAATAAATGGAAATCTCCTTCCTTAACTCTGATTACGTTGACTGTTTTACAAAGAGGTATTATTTAAGAAAATCTTTGTTACGTACGTTTTGCCTTTGATTCAATGCACAATGAGAGACTGTATAATATAGTGAAACAAATTTAGAGAGGAAAACAGAACAAATGTTGGAAAATTAGTAGAGTTCGGAAAATATATTTGTATCTTTGTGTTCTACCTTTTAAGTCTTTTGAGTATGATTACAATTTGCATTTTATAATTTGAGATCAAAAGAGTAAAACACAGTAATTACTAATCCTTAAATGATTGTTTTAATATTGAGGTTATATATTCCACAATGAAAATTCATTTGTCTCTGTTCACACGAAATTATGATTTAAATTGTATGGATTATTACAGTATTGAAAAAATAAATGGTACAAAACTTTTCTGATTAAGCGTTTATAAAACCAAATCTAAAACTATATTTTAATAAAAATCTTAGTTCAGTTTAAAAAACTTATATTTGGAATTTAAAAAAAAATTAAATAAACCATGATCACATAAATACACCTTTTTTCATAAAGCCCCCCCAGCCTTTTTTTATATTCTAATAGCGTCCAGTCAGTGTCGAAAGGAAAACAGAGTTGGTCAAGAGAAAACCTTCCGGGACTCGAAAGTAGTAAATGGAGGTTCTTTAAATATAAACAAAACCTAGCTAACATCAATAAAATAGTGATATAAACATTGAACAGGTTCAGACAACTGTTTTAAACAAACTTATTCGATAAGATCTAGCAATATAATTTAACATTTCCTACAGGGCGTTAGGAACAAGTTTTTGGGCATTACAGTTAGAGAATCGTTTTGTATTATCTTCTATGATGGGGGGGGGGGTAAGTACCATGGTGACGCCTATCAACGTGTTAAAAATGTATGAGACAAATTAAATTACTTAAAATATATTTTTATATAAAGATTGAAATGTGAGAAAGTATGTGAGAAAGTATGTGAGAAAGAATGTAAGGATATAAATAAGAGAAAAAATGTAAGGATTTAAGAGTGAGAAGGAATGTACAGATTTAAATGTGAGAAAAAAATGTAAGGATTTAAATGTGAGAAATAATGTAAGGATATAAATAAGAAAAAAATGAAGGATTGAAATGTGAGAAGGAATATACAGATTTAAATGTGAGAAAGAATGTAAGGATTTAAATGTGAGGAATTACGTGAGAAAGAATTTAATGATTTAAATATGAGAAAGTATGTACAACAAAGTTTATTTTAAATATAAAACATAAGCATAAGTATTGTTTGTTACTGAATGTAGAATCGGGTCTAGTATATCTTTTCACATTTAAAATTTTTTGAATCTGTAATATATTAAGCTTGACTTATGAGACGGTAAACTTGGACATATTTTTTTCAAATAGTTCGTTTATTTATTCAAATGGGTTGCAACAACAAAATCGTCATCTCCAGTGAAGCACGAGATATAGTTTAATTGTTGTAGCTTGTAGATCACTGAAGATGGTGACTTTGTTAAAACGCGTTTGAATAAATAAACGTACTATTTGTGATAATTTGTGTTCAAGTTTTATTCTATCAAGTATCTGTAGTTTAGTAAGTAATCATGCATTAAATACGATAACAACAAATAATTCACTGTTTTTACTGCTTAATCAAATATGCAGTATAGTTAAAATTAATCAGCCATAGTTTCAACAGTTTATGAACTTATAGAACCAATTAAAGTGTATAAATTATCTGATAAATGTTTGAAAATTAAAAAAATTGTGTAATCGCGTGAAAACTATTTATCTGATGTTACTTCCCCTGGCGTGTAGTTAACTTGCAACCCTTGTTAGCAATAAACCCAAGAGAAAAGTAATTAGCGGTATTTTATATATTTACATAGGACAATTTATAATTTACTAGGTTAGGTTATTTTAGACTTAGTAAAGCTTTTTTTGTTAGTTATTTTGATTCATTTATTTTCTCAAATGTACGTAATATCAGAAAGTTATGCGATGGGACAAAAACCGAAAATATCCGTTTTGAAATCTACTTAGATCAAAAAACTATTTTATATATTTCTTAATTTATTTTTTAATAAACTGTTTTTGTTGTAGTGCTCTACCGACTGATTATAATCAAATTAGATATATAAATATATTAAAAATTTTGAAGTAATTGCCATGTACGTAAAAAGAATGATCATAACTAACTTTAGAACGAAATCGTTTTTAATTTGGTTGTCCGTTTTTCCAATAAGGCAAGTAGCATACGTGAAATACATCAATTGGTAGAACATAATATTTAATACCACCCAATGAAGGATAAATCACAATTCAAGGAGCAAACCTTACAGTATTCAAATTGTATTACTCAACCTTGGTGTTTTGTTCAAGTGTACAATAGTTGTGATATTGTTAATGTTACTTCTTAATCACGTCGAGCGTTAGGTAGAATTAGATTGAGTTTACAAATTACAACAATGATTTAATACCGAAAGATCGAAGTCTACTCGTTCTACTATTCGATAGAAACACCTTTTAGTTTGTTTAAAGTGTGATTATTTGAACAGAAGGTTACAATTATAACTTGCAATAAACAAATCTGACAATCTACGCATGCGCGTTGTTCTTGTTTTACAACACACTTAGTGCTTTGACTAACATTATTTCAAGTTACACGCTTGAATGGTTTATGAAACAAAAGTCTAAAACAAAACACTAACAATAAACAATATTAGTACAACAACTCAATTTACGAACAATAAAGCACTTTGCAGTATGTGGCGGTAATTAGACAGTTGTTTGTAGAACTTTGCATAACGAATTATATTATTTACAATGACGGTTTGTGATCAAGAATCCACTTATGGTTATAATGGTAGACTTTGTACTTAGGAAATAATATCAAATAAAACTAGTTTTGATAGTTTAATTTTCGAAAAAAGGTGCAAATCGTTAAAATGAACGTGATCGGGTTTATCTGCTATTTTATACTTTCTCACTCAGACATATCTGTTTTGGATTTTTCTGAGTAAAAAAAAAAGTGATTTTGGAAATGATATCTCTGTGATTTCAGTCTATCTATTGTCTGTTGTGTGGAACTTACCCGGCTCGTTTATACAATGGTGGGCCTTGTAAAAAATGCGAAATTGTATTGGTAGAGAGATGGGTCGTATCCAGTAAGGTAAGCTTGTTAAAAACAGTTGATTCACAAATTTCCTGAACCTTGAAAGCGTTACTTTCTACCTAGCAGACCTCGTAGGTGTGTATATATTGATAAGCCTCCACTCTTATCAATATATTGACCTTGGTGGGCATATGCAATGGACGATACATTCGCTAGGATAGTGTTGGTGACTCGTTTATAAAGGATCTAAACATATATGAGATTTTATTGGGAAATCATGGTCGAAATGTTTTTCAATAATTTGGCTATTTGGTATTGAAGGGAATTGTTGTTCATACGTAATCTCTTCGTAGAATTGAAATCTGTAAATATACAACGTGTTAAATAAATCCCGGGACGGCTTAATATTTTTTTAATCATTAAATATAGAGCTACAAAGCTTTGCACATTGTTAATGGACACCAAAACCTATTTTAGTACATATTCAGTAGAATACTGCTACCCCTGGAAACGGCCCACAAGGACTAAGTAGGAAATCTTAAATGAGAGCATACGCCGAGTTGTACATCGAATTAAAGGCCTTTATGAGTAGAACACAATGAGGCATATTAAGGCAAAGAGGTACATAATAAATCAAACAAGGTCAAATGAATTAACAGTGATAGGCCTAAAAGAGAAAGTTGTTTGTGACTGATAGTGGGTATCCCCGAAAAAAAGGAAACATACTTGCTTTAGATGCCACAATCATCAATTGTTCTAGTTTTGCCTATGAATGAATAATCAAACTGCCATGAACTTATTTAACACGCAGTATAATTAGAACGTTATAAGTTAAATAACACACTATACATGAGAAGAGAAAAAAACACTTTAAATTAAGCCACCATTTTGACATTTTTAATTTGATTTTTTAAATTTCAATAGAGTTCTATATGAGAACATTATAATCCACTATACCAAATTTGATGTTCCTATCTTATTTTTTGTGGCCGCTGTCGCGTATACGTAGAGACGACAATGTCGACGGGCGTGGAGCATGATGAAAATTGAAGTAAAACAACCTAAACCTCTTTTTTGGGTCGTGGAACGTAAAGATGTCTGAACGTCTAGATAGATATTCAGACAAACTTTGTTTGGGCAGATGTTACAAATCTACAGTTCAGAACTTATAAGATAAAAACAGTTTAGGAAAAGTTAACATGTTCTGTTCTTACAGTACCATGTGTTTTTCATTCCCTTTTGTACTTAAGGCTCTGCTCCACTACAGCCTTATTGAATCTATGGCTCATAAGAATCATGTTAAACGTCAAAAGAATTAAAGTATGTTACTGTAGTCATTTTTCATCTCACACTAGTTATTTTTTTATTTTTAAAAGCACGAATGAAATTGAATTTTTTTTTTTTTACAAGAAAAATTAGGAAACTTTTTAATATAATTTTAATTTCATTGTTTGTGTATTATTGTATAATAGCAACTATTTATTGATAAAAAGGAAAACATTTAGTGATAGAAAAATGTTTTTATGCCTAGTTTTAGATATATATATATATATGTCAAATACAAGGATTACTACTAAATAAATACGCCATATAATTTACATATTGCATACCAATTCGGTCCAATCGAGCCGGTAGTTTGTGTAACTAGCGAAATCTAGAAATCTTTAAATGTACAATTTTAATCATGATCATGTGAATTTCATACAGTACAATTTTTCCCTGTTACAACGATGGACTGTGGAGTTTTTCTCCCGTTCACATCAACACAATATCTTTCATTTTATTAAAAAGTTATACATGTTTAGCATTTAATATATTTGAAATATAGTAACACAAGACCTATTTATATAAACATTCGTTCAATGCAAAATTTTGCTTGTTTGTTTTGAGTCAGATACTTGTTTGGCCCTTTTTCGAGCTGCATCCTCCTCTTCCTCAAATTCTATGTAATATTTATATGTATGTGCCTTTAATAATAACTTTATTGTTTTGCCTGTGTATTTGTTTGATATATATGCCCATGCTTTCTGTATGTCGCTAACAGTTTTCTTCTGTCGCAGATTGATTAAAATTTATGTAACATATGTTTGTGCCGCTAAAGACATTTCTGTTCTAGTGAAGTAATAGTTTGCTTCTTGCAGCAATTAGGGAGTTTCCTAGATGCTGCAATCGCTCTCCCCAGTGCATGTCCGTGGGGGAGAGGGGAGGTATTTTTAGTGGGTATGCCCTTCGGGTAGAGTCCCACAGTATCTCTCAAGAGAGAGAGAGAGAGAGATCTGTATAAGTATGCATTTTTTTCCTCCCTAACAAAAAAAAAAAGCGTTGGACACAAAATTATAAAAAACACAATGCAGTAAGATCAGGGTGGATGATTCACATTAATCTAAGACATCATTACTAAATTAACATTCAAAATAAAAGACTCAATATTTGTTCAGAAACGTGTTCACTGATGACAACTCACAAATTTAATTTCGCTCAAACAAAGCCTAAAGAAATAATGAAACGACTAATTTAAAATAATAATTTCTTTATGTACAATAACAACGATTGTAAAATTTAAAAAATCTCTACAAAGCTAACGCTGGTATGGCCTAAGTTAGTCTCTAATTGCACATTGTAGGAGTTGAATGTTTTCTTACATTAACAGGATACCGCCTCGAGTCTAGCTGCCAAGGAGGCACTCATCTTTAGCTTACAAAAAGCTTTTCTCTAGTCGTAACAATGGAGTTGTCCAAAGCAAAGACATGTATATTGAAGCAGAACTATTTTATACCGTTAAAGTTTATTTCTTTTAAAATATTTTCTAAATATGTTCACTTTATTAAATATTGCAGAGGAGTGGAACAAAGTTAGTGTTTTGAGTATAGTACATGCTACGAGTGATAACACTGTATCCTGCTTTAAACACATTTGGTTTATAATATTGTTTCAGATATTTTGTAACATCATTTTCAGAATCTACATTAAATATCCAACAAGACTAACGTTATGGTCACTGTGGTAAAACACAAGTAAATAATTAAAATGATCGCCGAAAGTCACAATTATTAGTAATTAAAAAAAAAGTTTAATATTCAACTCTCTAACACTTTACTGTAGAAGAACCAAATGTTACAAAACACTTCCCTGCTAGAATGAGCTTTGAAACTATATACAACAATCTTGTGTTATTTTGTCATTTTTACAATTTTTATAATGAAATACACTTATAGAACACGATAACCTGGCAGGATAAGTAAATCACAAACCACCATTCAAATACATTATTAGTGCTAATTGTATTCTTTTTTTTATCAAGAACCAACATTATGAGGAGAATGCAACAAAAAGCAGCTCAGAAATAATAATAAATGCCAAAGAATCAACTCTTAGGACAAGACCGGTTAAGTAACAGATCTAGAATTTGTTTTCTAAATGTTCTCAGTTCTCTTGCACATTGTCGTATGGCTCTGACAGCAGTTTTATATGAAATTTTTATAATGACATTAAACAGGGTCCACAATTAACTATTCACGGGAGATTCATAACCTTGAAATTTCGTTACCAACCCCCTCCCCACAAAATCTATAGAAGAGAGATAATGAGATTAAGCTACTACGTCTCTGTTAGTTATCCATGTCAGATAGTTTACATTTTAGCCACTGATTAACGTTTTTGTTAAGTTTGAGGACGCATAACCAAGCTAAGAATCTCCGCCAGAGAACATCTCTCTAATAAAAAGAAGAAGAACAAAAAAACCTTCTAACCCTTTAATACTCTCACACTAAGGGTTTCAAGCTTTTGATGTTGGCCTGGAGGATTGGTTCTAATAATTTATCGTCATTATTAATTTTGGCTTTTTGAACATTTTTCTATTTGTCTCCATTCTCTGTAAGGTTTCTTGTCTGTATTAAATGTCCTATAATGTAGAATGCTGATTGAAAATGTGTAGTGACTTTTTGAAAAATTGTCTCGCTCAAAGGTTTTCCTAATGAGGAAATTAGTTATCGTGTAATAATTATCAAAATATGATTTTAATAACTATAATGATTGAATTTAGAATTTGATAATAATGTGCGTCAGTTCATAAGCCTTAATTACCAACTTGATTTAATCATGTGGAAATACACAACATTAACGTAAGGTTGATTCTAGTTGTTTTGTACGAACCAATGGTACGAAATTTTCACTTTTATTCTATCTAGGTCCCTATTAATCCATCCTTAACGCGCAACCTTTTAAACAATCATTGATTGCTAAATATTATGTTACCTTTTTTAAAATAGATGTACATAGTATAGAAAATTTTCTGTGATCGGTCAAAAAAAATTTCTATTTTAATGTAACATCTGCGTGAAGTGCACTGAGTCCTTAAAAATTGGTTTATGAAATGATGTTTGTCTGTATTCTATTTTGTCCTCTATGAAACACAGGGCATGTCTCGGTACGTTCCTTTCTTTTTAATTTAAATAAAATACGACTTAAGCTGACGACTTGTTTATTGCACAAGCGTGGAAGTTTAGACAATTATTTAAATACATTAATAAAAAGTCCATAAATCATTTTCACTTTTTGATCGGCAACGATAGAATTGTAATTTTTCATAACGACAAGTTATTGAGTAATAGAGAAAGTTTGTGCCATACTTTTGCACCTTTTATTACTTGTATGTTGAGCTTAATGAAGGAATCAATAGAGAAGGGAGTATTAAAATAAAGTAAGAATCGTTGTAAATAAGAAGAGAGACAAAAGGCTTGTTAAAACTTATAAATATCGAATTCTCAAATTAATGAATTACCTGCAACTACAACCCAATGAAGCTGTAAAATCTTATATAACGTCATATACATTAAAACCTTCATATTGAATTTTGTCATAAAGATTTGGCAAACATCTATTTGTACAAAATATAGTCTCACTAAATAAACCACGAAACTTGTCTAAGGTATTGTGTGAGCTTTGTTATAACATTTGTCAAGATTAAGGCAGCTCTGCTGAAAGACTCTACCTGTCTTGAAAGATCGATAATGTACTTGGTGGGTTCTCACCTACAAACCTACGATCTCTTAAACTTACTTGAAACACGCTTGCGCGAGTTCGGGAGTTTTTACTCTGCGCACGACTGAATAAAATATGAATTGGTAATATTCTAATGCGATATTTCTTAATAATTCTACTCACGTTTACGAATTTATCAGAGAGTTTTGTAGCTTCTAAGAGGAACGAAAATTACACTAAAACGTGTTCACTCATGGGCGCCATCACGATACTTACCCAGCCTTATGATTCAATCTAATACCAGCAGATCCTCTTTATTTAATGCCCAAAAGTTTTTGTTTGGCTTTGTACGAAATGTTCAGTTGTATTTGTAGATCAAAAGGTCTTCTACATCTTGTTGTTGCACAGGTTTTCTGAACCTCGTAATCGTGTATACTGCTACTTTTAGATTTGTATATATTAAAATTCTTCATTCGCTTCGCTCGTCTCAGTGTCTCGGCCCTGTCAAGACTTGAAAGTGTAAACATGTGAAGGAACCTTAACTTGCTACGCTCTTTTTGGTAAAGCAATTTTCGTAACTACTTGTTTTACAATTTCTTGGAACATCCATAATGGACCTCATCAACTTGTTGCATTATTGCATAGTACGTTAATTTTCTTCTATTATTTTATTCCTTTATACTTTCTAATTTCTGGTGAGGAAGACATACAAATTGTCTAAAAACTTACAGATTTGTTGAACTTCACAACCCAGTGTAGAAGTGTTAATAAAAATACAAAACGACAGTTTAATTAAGCTCTTTTCTTTTTATCGTTGTGTCGCCTTACACTCATATTCAATATAAATTAGACACTATCTGATGCCCTCAGTTTCACCTGTGGATAGTTGAGATACTTTTATAATGAAATATTTTTCTAGGACAACCCTAATGGTGCTATTTAAATAAATTATGCCCAAATACAGGAACACACAATTTTTTTTTTTTTTTTTTTTCATTACTGTTGAGACCGATGGTTCTTGGTGGAATTCCATGTTTAAAGATAATAAAACACAATTATTTATTTTGTATATCCACTTATAATTAGTCTAGCCGACCAATGGTTAGACAGGCGAAACCATTGGTCGGCTAGACTAATCATAAGTGGATATACAAAATAAATAATTGTGTTTTATTATCTTTGAACACACAAATTTTGATCAAACTAGACCCATATATAACAAAGATGTGATAATTGTTTTTAGGGGTAAAAAATACCCTTGAAATGGAACATTTTTAAAATTATTTCTTAATACGCGTCTTCAGATCTACCCCAAACCATGTTAAAAAATTCAAAGCTCTAGGCTTCTTGGATCCAGAGATTAGGTTATCAGTAAGTTGGTTTGACTTTTATATATAACAGTACAATGATGAGCAGATTGCAAATTTCTATGCTCACTCGTAGCGGATTAGCATCGAATTATAATTCCCCAGTGTCACTCCTACCTGGCTTCTCCATGCACCTGTACCAACCGCATCTCTTCATACGTAAATTTTGTTTTAATGTTGTTTAGAGGAGCTAAAAGAGAAATTTCTGATTATTTATTTACAAGGAAGTAAAGCAGCTACGGATATTTTTTTAATTGTTCAATAAATTATCCTCTTTGGGGCCTAAAACTTCAGAAGAAACGCGCAAAGTTGGCAAACCCGCTCGGTTTCTTCAAGGTCTACTGACTCCTCCGTCAATGGACTAGACTTCAGACGGCTTTTATAATATTGTTATCTCCATTTTCTTATCAAATCACCCGCTCTGTGTCTAAGACCTGTTTTAAGTTCACGAAGTTTAAAATAACCTGTGTAATGTTTAAAATAATCTGTGTTTCTAATCAGTGTATAGTTGAACGAATGTTTTGTATCAAGTCAGCTGTTGAGTAAAGCAAATGGCTTTCTTTCTTATATCAGCACGCCAGTATGAAAATGATTTAGATGTTGCATCACGCCTGACAATGTAAATAAAAGAGCATTTTGAATAATAAACACTAATTAGTTTCTAAGAAGGCAGGTTAGAGTTAAGTTTATTTCTTTAAAACAGATACAGTTGTTGTAATATTATTCGATAAAAGCACAAATGTAAAAAATTTAATGTCTTTATAAAATAAATTTCACTTAAAAAATAAAATTAAAACGTAGATTTAATAACAAGTGTTTTAATACTAAAACACAAACATTAAATTTATTGTTAAAAATTTTGTCAGACATCTTGAATCCGACATGTTGAATTATTCTGGCTATAATATTATGTATAAATGAATTTTTCGGACCTTTGCCAGTTGTGTATAGTAAAAACAAACACACGACGTTTCGAGAATACAGATCAACTCTCATTATCGAGTGATAAATATAAAACACGAGAAAAGTGAAAAATGTTAACATTACCTAGAAGCATGAGCTCGTGTTAAACAAATGAAATTAAAACTGGATACTTCAAAAGGAACGGAAGTTGAAATCAAATTTAAAATGTGGGCTTATTGTTTCAATATCTCGGGACATTTTGTCCAAAATTCAGTGTTTGGTGGTAGTTTCATAAGTAATAAATACAAAATTACGTTTTTCTCAAAATCAGCTGAAGCGATTGTGATGAAATTTGTATCAAGTGTAGCCTCTAAGGATCCAAATAAAATGTATGTATCGCCATCTCTTAAAAATTATCGGTTCAAGAGTTATTGGTAAAAAAACAAATAAATCTGTCATGTTTCAAGTTTATCACAGAAAACTACCAAAGACACGTTTTTGGTGATGAATAATTTTTATTTAGTGTTTGGTATTGAGGAGGAAGAAAAATTGTGCACTATTACTGTAGAGTTTCAGCCTATGCTAGCATTTTTTCATTTCCTTAAGTTGAAATAACTGTAATCGTATAAAGTAATAACAAATTATTTAAGAAAAAACAATCAATTGACCACAACCGTTGGTTTTCAAAAAAATAGGCCATTTTAAAAGGGTAAACCATCGTATAATGTTTAAATAAACTATTTTCTATGGTCCATGATATAAACGGGTTGTTTCCAAAAATAATTTAAGCCTATTTCTCATATTGAAAACAATGAAAAAGTTTATGTAAACATATTTCCTAAAATACTTTTTTTTTCTATCTAGCCACCAATTTCTATTTTTAACTAAAAAAATCGTACCTTTTTACAGTAAATGATATAGAGTTGAAATTTTGCAAGCTACTTAGTATTATGAAGACCCAATTTGAAAAAATAAATCATGAACTGATTTCCTTTATTCGTTTCAAAATTGCGGTTATATCAACTTTTTGAACGTCAAACATCTTTAATTTTACAAAATACTTACAAGACAAAAATATTTTGCATTTTTAACGACAGAAAAAATATTTTTTTCTTTCTGTGCTTTAAAAGATAACACTGAAAACATTAACTCTTGATAATTGTTTAAAATAAACAAGTTTTCCACACTTTAAAGAGCTCTACTAGTTTCCTCCATACAGGCCTTGTTTTGCATAAGTTTTTTTGTTAAATAAATTTTCAAAAGATTCATTACGTTTTTTACT
Organism: Aphrophora alni; assembly: GCA_963513935.1. NCBI lineage: Eukaryota > Metazoa > Arthropoda > Insecta > Hemiptera > Aphrophoridae > Aphrophora > Aphrophora alni. Next base: position 87,604,938 of record OY740775.1, read on the forward strand.
GAAATTTTGGTTCTAGGCTAATTTTGGGTGTTGTAGACAATTACGAAGAATTAATTTTTACAGTTTTTGTCTATAACTCAATTTAAACTAAAGGCATTTTTTAAAAATAATTTTGTTTGTCAATGATTAGGAAAAATATTTTATATCGTTTAAACATTTTTAAATTACCTGTTTTTGATATATTGAACGTTAAAAAGTGTAAAATTTTCCTTTTTGATATCTGTAGACTAAATCGGTTGAACACTAAGTACCCATGCTAAATTTCAACTCAATATCATTTACCATTAAAAATATATGTTTTTAAAAATAAAAACACAAAATGACAGCTAAATAGAATACTAATTTTTAAGTAAATATATTTATATAAACTTTTTCTTATGTTTAGATTATGTGAGCAAAAAGCTCCTGATGTTTTGAAACACCCTGTATACCGACCATTGTTTAGATCTCAATACGACAACGTCTGCAATAGATTCATTTCAATTATTAGAAAATACTTAAATATTTGTATTTAAATTTTACCGTAAATATAAATAAATCCATAAAAGTCATTATTGTTTGTGTCATCAAAGTAAAACGTACAGGGAATAAATTTGTTCAAGCGAACATATTATAATTTATTCAAATATTTGAAATGTCACTCTAAATTATACTATGATATTTATGAAAACATAGAAAATAACTTAATTATCGCAACTCAGTTTGACTTTGCAATAAACAAAACAAACGAACTGATTAGCGTAACGACAGAGTCGTGTGAAAACTCCACCTGACTAAATAATGACTTCTGTCCATATTTTATTAATGAAGGTGGCGTGTACACTTGATAAAACATTTACTTGTGATATTCGTTAGTTTGCACGCGAATACTTGTTAGATACTTTTATTGGTTAGAATTGCAATCATCTCAAACAAGTTGGTGGGCGCTATCATTGTATTTACCCAACATCGTCATATAATGTAATACAAGCAGATAAACAAGATTTGGTTTTTTGAACTTTATAGGAAACACTACACTTTTGGACACACTATGGCGAACTTAAAGATTAATATCAAACCCCCAATAACGAATTTCAATAAAACAAGATATATTTCCTTATGTACGTTTCAGTAATATAGTTGAGTATTAAACACACATTAATTCTATAAATATTATAAACAGTTATACAAGTGAGGTACTTTCCCCACTCCTTCCTGTGGCTAGTAAAATTAATGGTATTGAGCCATGGCATTAGCCTGATCAATGACATTGTCCCGCCCACTAGGTGGAGTGGTTGTGAGTTCCTTTACAATTAGTCAACTAAATGGACAATATTATCTAATAAAAATAAACAATTCTTATCTAAAGACTTATTTAAATTTCTAAAAAACAAATTGAATTGAAAATTATTCTTCAAAAAGAACTTGTCATTTTTAGATACTCCTTAACCAACAAATTATTCTTATACGTATATATATATATATATATAGGCTATATATATATATATATATATATATATATATTCAACAATGAGAAAACTTGTTGCTAAGGCAACAAATAAACAACAATAAAAATATCAGCTGATGCTTTATTAAATCCCTATTATATCTGTATAAGATAAATAGTTTTTTTCGCGGATTGGACAAATATTCAATGTTTTAATTAAAAATTAGTAAAGCAAAATTATACATTCGTACAAATTAAGCATGTATGATTGTGTCTAGGTTTACTGTATAATTTAAAATACAATATCCTCCGGAAAATCAATAAATTAAAGTTATACAATAAAATAAATGAACTGTACTTTTTACGATATGCAATATTTTACCGTAACGGTTTATCTAACGAGAATAGAAAACCGTTTTATTTTATTGCAAACTGGAATTGCTTTACGTTAAGAATAAATATTACAACGCTATTACAATATTTGTCTGCAATGCACTTTTATAATTTGTTTTCATTTGAATGGATTGTTTAAGATGTCGGGAAACTGGGATCGTTAACCTAGATAATATTCACACAGAAGTTTAATAACTGCTGTAGCATGACGTTCTAAGTCATATTTACAGTTCAAGGGATAAACTTTAAGAGATATTACTTAATTTGATAAAATACATAACTCGGTACATAAATACAAAATACAAAACTTAATGACGGTGTCCAAATATCAAATATCCCAATTTACATATATTTCAGGTAAATGTAATATTTTTCTGTTAATAATTTTACTATTATAAAATACTTTCTCTAAGTATTTTTTTTCTAAACTTCATACAGGTTCGTTGCAAATAAAAAAATAATTGGTGTATAAACCTTATTTACCCACCCCCAAAACTAAATATAATCTTCACCAAAATCCCAGACCGTTAGTTAAAAATAAACCATCATCGTTTTTGAAAAACAAAATGAAATAAGTACATAAACTAAATTCCCGTCGGTCATAAATACGTTCTCAGCTTATAAAATCCAGCTTTTAATGACTGGATATTGTACAAGGGTTTGGGTCATTATTCTTCACATTTGATCGAAATTGGTTGATCCGATTTTGAGAAATTACGTCTTTTATAACAGATCTAAGTTCAATAATCCTTCAATAGATATTTTTGGAGATACAGTGAGCAACATGTTTTGTTCTTAGAGGCAACACTTGATCTAAAATGGATCAAAATCGTTAGAGCAGATTATGAGAATACTATAATTATATATATATATATATATATATATATATATATATATATATATATATATAGCAAATACGCCCAAAGATCGAGTTATATAAAAAAAATTAAAAAGTCACGAAATTTTATTTTTTTACCTCTTCTTTACTTCTTCTATTAATTTGAATCAAATAACACCTAAAACTTGGCCAGTTATCGTACCTAGAAAGGAACCTTCAGTGGCCCATATATAGTGTGGTACGGGCGAGGCAATCGCGTAGATCTGGCTGTATCTACAGATTGTTTTACTTGGTTTTGAGTTAGACCCTGCTCTTTCATTTTTCTGTCTAAACTCCATCTCAGTGGCTCACTACAATACGTACTTGGCAATCCCGAGAAGTCTTATCTGAGCTACACAAGTTTTACATAGTCTTGGGGTAGATCCCTCTCTTTCAACTTTCCGATCAGTTCTCTCTAGAGTTCTTGCTCAGTAGCTCACTATAATGGGTAGGTATGGCATTCATGAGAGATTCTAACTGAACTACACCTTGGGTTAAATCCTCTCTTTCATCTTTCCTATTAGTTTTTGGCAATCCAGTGTTAGCTGGATCTACACATTGTTTTACATAATCTTGTATCAGAACCCTCTCTATCATCCTTCCATCAGATCTCTTTTCTAACGTTTATTCTCTTCCTACCCTTACGCTATTAGGTATTGGAGAGGTAGGGGTCTTCTTCTTATGTTATGTACTATTTCTCAATATAATGATATGATTACTGAGAGGTTTTTGGAACAAAGACAAAAGCTACATAGTAAAGGAAAGTGTATAAAATCAGATCAGAGATTCTCGAGTTATAAGTTTAGAAACCAACAGAGAAACGTTGTTTTTTTATAAACTACATAGACAAAAATTAAATATTAGTTAGAGTAACATTTAAGATAAATATATTCTAAACTTTATACTTGTCACTCATCAACTTCACGTATTATATTCAACATAACAAGAACGCGAACTATTTGTTAACAATGTACTGTTTGTGCTCCCGCAGTGAGTCAATTTGACAGGTGGTTTCTAAAGCCAGGAGGGAATTCATTGTGTCAACAAACAGAAACCTACAACAACATACGTGTCAACAGCCATTGAATTTTCTATTTATAATTAAAACAAATCATAATTTATTTCCTATTAGTTTACATAAACAATACAAGGAGAAATTATATCCACGAGTGTGGTCGTGGGTTGCATTAAATATACATGCATTGTGGAAATCGAATATACACCCATTCATACGTAAAAATATTATCTGTAATAAGTAACAAAAAATAATAAAGTATCAAAAACAATTATGGTGAGTTGCTTCAAAATCGTTTGTTAAGAGGAGGAGGTGAAAGATTTAAATAATTTATTTTTCGCGATTATCTCATAAAGTATAAATATTATTTTTTTAAAGTTGCAGATATCGTTTAAAAAAATTAAATATCTTGTTTTATTGGTTTTTATTCGATTTAAATTGTACGAAGTATAGCTTTTTAAAATGGCCATCACAACCATTTAATTATTAATAACTCGAAAATAATAAATTGTTTCAAAATTCTTAAAATACTTGTTATAACTCATTTAATTACTTTTATTTTAAGGGCTTAAATGTTTGCTCTAGGTTGAAAATAGATCTAGTTATGAGTAAAGTATGAAAAAAAGACATGAGTACAATCAAAAATTAAAAGCCACCAATTCATTACTAAGTGCATTATTTAACCGAATTAAAAATTGAACATTCATTTTTCATTTACATTTAATAAAATGAGTATGTTTCCTTTTATTTTGTATTTGATATATAATATTATAGTTAAAAAGTACCGTTTTTTATTAATAAAAATCGTTATTTTACAATCAAATGGTATATTTTCTTAAATATTTATCTGCATAATAAAAACAAGAAATAGTTTCATACTGTAGCACTATGTTAATTCCGAGACAACGTTTCTTTTTAATTCACAACTACCGAACTACAATCACACCTAAACATATACACACATATTAGATTACTACAATACGCCATCATGTTACCTACCCAATCTTATCAACAATGTAATACAAGCAGATCCTCTTAAAATAATGTCCAAAACGTGATCGAGTTAACTTGTATCTGTGTCGCGGCACTAGTATTCTTCTCGCTACGCTAGTATTAGTGACACGGGCTTGAACCTTGTAACTATACAAATATCGCATTTTATCTAAAAAATAGTGTTTAAAATTTTACAATAACTTAATTATTTGTCGACGTAGAGATGTAGGGTTGGTACCACTAAATGTGGAATTAAAATCTGCAAATTTTTATCTAATTTAGTTTGTTATAATTGGAACAACACTGTTATGAATGAAAACTGTTTAAAACGTTCTCCATTTGACATTTACAACTCGATTTTTCAATAGTATTTTATATGGGCAAACTGTAGAAACCCAACACCAAATTTCATGTTCCCATCTTTATTTTGCGGTCGCTATCGTGCTTACGTACAGACAACAACGATAAAGAACGAACGGAAAAATTAAGTCAGTCAAAAGACGAAAAATCGATTTTTTTACCATTACAGTATCTTCGTATTACAATCGTGTCCTTTCAGACACACTAAAAAGTAATTAAAAAATAAATGTCGCATCGTGAAAGATGTTAACTGAAACCATTTTATTGTTGAAATTTTCTAAAGAGCTAAATACTCTTGAAGGAAAGATATTGAGAACAAAGATAGGTTGTCTGGTAAGGGCAACTAAACATCTCTAAATGGACACGTTGCATGTCTTCCTCTGTCATGAACCAGTTATTAATAAGTTTATTGTAATTTATAGTTTTTAAACACGTAAACATTAAGGGACTTCAATATGAGCTCTGCTTGTTAAAAAGTTTTAGGTACTTTATTATTTTACTTTCATAAGATTTTGAGCAAAGAGTTAAAAATTTGCTTTCAGCTTCTAAAAGATATCATTGAAATTTCCCTTACAAAGGCGATGTTGATACGGAAATACAAAGTAAATTTGTGATCGTAAACAAATTCGACCTTTGTTTTTTGAATGAGTTTTACGTTTTGTTGACTCAGGAAACCGATACAGTGCCGTCTGTTCGTTCAATCTATTTCCAATGGGAATGGTTGAGACATGTCTTTGAACTTTAACTTTACAAATTGTGTTGTTCACGTGACCACACATCCTATTTAAAAATATTGAGCACCCCTACCTACTAAGTGGTCAAATTGATAAATTAGGACTCGTTGGGTGGTGTAGGGGTCCTGTCTTACCTGAGGTTTTCAAATAACAATAAAGTTAGTTTTAATTTGGATAATTAACATTTCCTTTGTAAATAAATCCTTTACGTTTTGGTTACTATGCTTTCAAGAGGCTTGGCAAACCTGAGATATCCTAGTTGGTTCTCTACCTATTTTCATCTAATTTTGAGTTAGACTCACTCTCTTTCATCTTTTCTTTTTAGTCTCTCTTGACCAATTCCTGTTCTTTTCCGACCCTGACGCTATCAGAGTATTCGAGGGGTAGGGGTAGTTATTTTGTACATTTGTTTACATAATTCAATGATGACTAGAGGTTTTTCTTCTTTAAACAAGAACAACAAATTGGTACGCTTTTTGAAAAAAAAGACCATTTCTTGTCGCATCACTTACTTTAACATTATGCAATTACCATATGTTCATTTGAAATTGTTGACTTATTTAATGCCCTGCCACTCGGTAAATCTAAAATTGAAAACTGTCAATTTATAGAGGCATGCCTACAATTTTAAAGAAGATTGTCAAAAGTCGTGTTTAGGTATTTAATAATATAGTTAAAGGTATCTCTTCAGTCGTCACCCAATATACAAAGTTTATAGTATTGAAAGACTAACTACTCCCGTTTGGTTTGCTTTAACATAATATCAGTTGCGATTATGTAAACTCCAATGAAAATTCCCTAAACAATCATGACTTGTATACATCTTAATCTAAACACTCTTCCTTTAATTTCCAAAAATATCACTGACGTCATTACTAGCCTAAAGCATACGTGCAAATGTGTGCATAACTATCTGCCTTCAGTCTCAATTACTTACAAAGACATGTCACCGTGTGTTTATATAGGCTTGTATAGCATCGAACAATTACTGTAATGCTAATTAGTATAGAGCGATGCACAAGTAGGGTCACGTTGCATCACGTGTTATTTGAATATAACATTATTTAGAGATTTAATACCATGACTGCTGATCAGATTTTCCTTATCTGCCGGGCTGTTTTGGAACACATTTTCACAAATTTACTATAAATTGAATATAAATTTAAAAAAATGTACGTTGTTTCTTAATTAGAACAATTCAGTAAATTTTGTATTTACAATCAACTATATATAGACGATTTCGGAATTAAAATAGAACCCTTAGTAAGCCTAACAGTCCTTTAGACAGTTTTCAACTCTTCATAGCAATGCTTGAACTCAGAAATTGGAATCTTCTTCAACTGTTTAGTTATTTGTGTCTATTGTCCCATAATAGGACATATTTTGACATTTTTTTTTAATATTTGAAAGATAAAATACTCACAGAGACTCAAGTCAGGTGAATAAGAGGGATGAGGAAACAACAGGGATATTTTATTTGCCAAAGATGTATTAACTGTGTTATAAGTACATTCTGATGATGCAGCATCCAGGTGTTCATGATGGGTGGTCTCGCATGGGATTCTTTTCCGGAGACCATTGATAGTCAGTTCTGCAAGCAAAATTTCCGTATAGATAATGTCATTTCTACCAAAGAAACAAAACAACATAGATTTGGATTTTCGATTAGTTATTTAAAAAAAAAAATTTTTTTAATGACGTTTTGAGATTTTTGTGGCGTTGTTTTGGCTTTAAGTTTCTGGATCGCACTCAATGGCACATGATTCATTACCAATAAATGCATTTTTTCAGAAAACAGGATCATTTTCAATTCGTCTTAGAAGATCACGGTACGCTAGACTTCCGTCTTTCTGTTTTAGTGGGAAGGTTTTTGGGACCAATTTCGCATAAACGTTTTTCTTTCCCAATTTGTAGTGGGGTTTAAATTCAATTGTTATGTGATAATTCTGGCGGTGGTCAGACTGTACCAAAACCCAGATTCGATCAATATTGTCTTCAGCTCTTGACGTTGATGTTCTTCCATAGATTAGATCATCCTCAATTGATTCCCGATAATCTGAAGTCCTGTGCTCTTGAAGAAGGTTCGTCTTTTCTACGCTTTTATAATTTTTTTAAAAACATTCAGTAGCATTGTGCCCGAGTTTAACACACTAAATAATTGCACAACTTGGTCCTAATAGATATCAGTCATTTTTATAAACCACAACCAAAAAAAAACTCCTTTCAAGAACGAAAAACTTATTTATATTTCACATGCCAACAATAGACAATATTAATACTCAATATCAATTAGCTGTTTATCTATCAGTGTTAATAAAAACTTTACAGTGTTGCATATTGACATGTTTAGTCTTATTACTTAATTTACAGACCACTTAGTCAGTATAACCTAAATATATACGGTCTAATAAAAAAAAAATACACTACTTTTGAGAATATGAATCAACTCTCGTTATCAGATAAAAATGTATAATGTAACAAACCTAGAAAAGAGCAAACATAACTGACAAAACCGTTAGATAACTACTCCGTTGGCACTGAAATAAATTTTGATAGTTGGTCAGTTTATAATTGGTTATCGATATGTCTTGTGTTAGTGTGACATTTTGTTTGGTTTACGTGGTCACTTTAATTTATTATTATTTGGACTACCGGTAGGTATTTTTTTTTTTTTTCATTTAACATGCAATCTATTAAGCCGAAATTTTATTATTTTTATTTTTTTTTTCATTTAACACTCCCTCCCCTTTAAAAAAAAAACCTAGAACATAACAAATATTTAAATAGGCCAATATTATCTTCTATCCTATGTCCACCATCATGGTAGTTGAATGATACAGCTGTTAGGTATATTTCCCTTTGTCACTAAAAACTCTTTCTGTTCGTTGATCAGTGTATGTGTTTATCATTTCTTGTGTTAGTCTGTAGTTCTACTGATTTATGGCTTTTTTCCTTATCACAGTTGTATATAAGTATCAGTTTCTTACGGCTAGTTTTAGCCCTTAATTCCTTTCTTAGGTCACTTTCCTTCTTGTTTATCTTGTTATTTAAAGGCAAAAAACCTGTCAGTCATCATCGCCTTATAAAAAGAATATCAAAAAGCCCTCTAACCTTCGAATAGAAACAGTGTCGGAAGAGAACAAGAATAGTTCAAAAGAGACATGATAGGGAAATGTAGATCCAGCTAGATCTCAAGGTTGGCAAGATCGTACTCACTGGAGAGAGTCCCTGACTTAGGTTACTTATTTTAGTTTTATTTCCTAACATACTAGGATATTGACTGTTTTCATTTTTGTTATGTTCCAGAGATTTTCACTTGACAACAAGAGATGATAAATAATTTCGAAACTTCGTGTATTAGTTTGTATACACACAAATAATAACAAATGTCCGAGTAAATTAGAACAATAATATTGACAATCAATCATATTCTAATAATTTATCCAATTATTTTGAATTTGTGTTTTCAAAACCTTGAGTAGTTTATTTTGTATTTTTATCTCTATTACTAAGTTATTTTTGTTAGTGCTATTACATTTGTTATTAATATTTAATTATTCCTTTTGGTAATGTTTTCTCTGGATAGTCAACTGCATAATTATCTAGTTTTTATATATTATTCTGTTTTTTGAGGTTACTTAAATTTGCTTTGGCTTAATTTTATTTTGTAATCATATATTATTTAAAAAAGATCAAATATTTTCCTGTGGTTAAGTTGAAAGGAGGTTCTAGCTTTGTCTCACTAATAAAGTTTTAAAAATTATTATACAACTTTAAAATTAGAAAACAAAGGTGATATTTAAAAAGCAGTTTAAAAATATTGAAGTTGTTTATAATGTAATAAGAGTAATAAAATGTTCTATTGATGTGAAATAAAAGTCTAGTGCAGTAACATGCGTCTGACATAATTAAAAAATTAAACGTATAATATTCGAAAAAAAAATCATAAATTTCCAATAGTTTTTCTTGAATAACTGGAAATAAGTGATACGCATACCACTAAACTCAGGGTTGAAAAACTATGCTAAATCAAGTATCAAAATAGCATGTTGGTATTTAAACTAATTGACTCAAATCCAATATGATGAATACAAGATGGTGGCCAAAAATGTTAACACATTACAAAGCTTAGTAATAAGTAATTATACACAAACTTTACTGAGTTAGAAATCGCTATGGAACAAACTGTTAAAAAAAAAAAAAAACTTAACAGACTTTAGTTCCAAGCTGTGTATCTTTTAATGTTTAACATAACGCAGATATTATTAAAATTGTATTCTATTATATATAAAAGATTTACAATTTTATTAAGAAAATAAAAAGTAAAAACAAAAAAAAAGTAGTGAAGAATAAGAAATAAACATGGAATTAAAAATCATCTAACGACAGTATTTTTTTTTTACAGGTCTACCAACTCACAAAATTAAATTTCTCCCACGTTATGGTACATATTATGAAAACATTATTCTTTAGCTATCGAACATTAAGGGAAATAACAAAATCAGATAAATATTGAGGGAATGACAGATTTAACAAATGTCTATTAAATCATATAAATATATGGACGATTCTATGGTATAATTATTGTCACATCATGAATTAGTTGCCGTGCGAACGCACAGACAAACGAGCTTCGGAACAAAACGTTCATTTTGCCGGAAATCATTATTTTGAACGTAACTCAATAATGCGTTAACGTTGGTGAAATACGTATTGTCTCTATTGATAAAATGCAGAGTGTATCTTTCGATTTATTATTATATTGTTTCCATTTTTAGCGCCCGTGGGTAAAACCAAGGACGCTTATAATTTTACGCGCGTGTGTGTCTGTCTATAAGTCGCAACCAGTTTACACAGACAAGAGGATTAGATCTATATTTGAAACTTTGGATATATTGTTTGTACTTTCTCACATTATAGGAACAATATAGCGGTAATAATAAAGTACCTTGCGGTAGTTAAGGGGGATTGAGTTGAAACATTTTTTGGAAAATATTGCTCGTGGGATATGAATTAAAACTAAAAGTTATTCTAACTACGAATATGGTATATTTCATAAAAATAACTGTCGCTATACTTCAACCGATCGTTCTTTGCACTTACAAATATCACAATCTGACAACGTTGCTTCGTTGGCTCCGTTCCAAGAAGTAGTCTAACAATAAAGTATCCGTTTTCGAGTTATCATTTCAGCAAAATTATTTCTGTGTATCAAATAATATAATTTGATACACACTGAAATAAACCATAGAGTGTGCTACAGATTGTTTCAAGGGTTCGTTTGAATTAGTTAATATGTTAACAGTAAAATTTAGTATTTATTTATTCGCCGATGACTTTAGATATTTTAATTGCTTAGATTAAATGAAATTATTACATTTACAGTTTAAAAGGTTCACTCTGTCACTTAATGGAACGAACCATAACACAAACTGAACAATACGTAGCAGTTTTGTTGTTTAGGTGCGATAATATGCGCGCAGTTTGGGTGTGATGCTAAGATATCGGCCGTAGAGGGGCAGGGCAAAGAACCAGCGGCTGTAGTATATATATGTGGTCGGACGCTAAGTCGTGTGGTTTTATCACAAACTTGACCCTTTTATCAATAGTTTAAATTTTATTTGTGCTTCTTGAAATTACTTATAGTGATAACTTTTAATACTTTTAACTGTTTGTTCTTTTCAGCCGAATAATGTTCTGATTTTGTCTATTTTTGCCGCGTCATACACAACTATGCATTGTTCTAAAAGACAAATAAAAATGCAATGCAAATACAAATATTACGTTTTAAATAGATACGCTAACGGAATACAAATTTTAAGGATTATAACAGTGTTTTAATTGCAAGTTAGTTTATAATCAAGTCGACCACGTTTATAATTTATCATTATGTTATTCCAAGTGTTAAAACTTCAGATACATGACTGACTTTTGCCAGTATAACTTAATTATATACAGAACAGGTTGCGTGAGCCATTCTCTAGTGATATATCAAAAAGATAAGAGAAAATGTTTTAAATAAAGATTTTAACAACCCAGAGAGGTAGGTATATATCACGCATTTTGTAAAAGAATTTAGGTTAATGAAAACATGTAATGTATACTATACAGATATATAGGGTGGTTTTTTTTAGCGTGGACACTATTGGTGTTAAAAAACTTTAAATGGAAAAGTTTTCATAGAAAACTATGAAAAAGGGTCGCTATTTTCGAAATATTGCCGCCAACTTTTTAATTTCTTATACAAAATCCTACTTTTTATGGTATTTTAGGATTCTGTACACAATTTTAAGACTTTTCTATACGTGGTTATATTTTGATAAACCTACTTGTTTAGGAGTAACAGGCGTTTAAAGTTTCTAACAATTAAGGTTTGAAACATTTTCAGGAAGGGATTTTTCATACTTCCCATTATAGAATCAGGATGAAAATCGAAATATGCTTATTCTATGATGTATAAATACTAATAATATAAACAAAAACAAAAATATTTCGTTGGCTATTTAATTCCCTACTTTAGCTTATTCTACACTACTACCTTAGGTTACACCATATTCTAGCAAGTTTTTATTTGTTGCACAAATTATTGCAGTCCTTCCTACATTAGTATTTACACATCCTAGAATACACCTACTTACATTTGTAACTTCATTTAAAACGGAAAGTATCGAGAATCGAAAATGGTTCAACGACAAAGTTCGAATCTTTGAACGGCTATTACAACAAAGCGAGCAGGTTTACCAAACCATAACTTAGAATAAAAAATTCTTGAAATTTTCTACAAAATCTGAATACATCATAAAATAGGTGTCCTTAAAATAAATTAAAATTTGGTAGCCATATTGAAATGTTTTTTAGCAATATCGGAGTTTGCAAAACAGATTCTTACAGGGTGTGTGTGTGTGTTTATTCCTTCATATATGATGTCCTTCATTCTACACCTTAAAAGTAGTCAGACATTTTCACTTTTTGTCTGACTACTGTGATATTTATTTGCTAATAGTTTTGTTCTTTTTTATTTGATTTTGCGGATGGGTGAGTGAAAAAAAAAGTGCAATGTTTGTTTCCCCACAGATTGTATTACTATAAACAAATAATTGATAAACTCAAAAGGTTTGATTAAAATTTCTGTCTTAGTTTTCTTCCAACAAGGAAAGGTTTTCTTAACAGGTGCATTTTGTCAATACGCGGAAAAGAATTATTTCCTGTGAAGTTGTCGGCATAAAGCTTCTTCTTCTCTCTACGTGAAAGCAATTTTCTAACATGTCACCCAGACTCGAGTCTTGTGGATCGATCCTTCTCTAAGCACAGTCAATATGTCCAAGATACTTGAAGACACGAAAATGTAGATGTCTGTGTAGACAAATTGTCGTACATGACATATATTGTCGTGCGAATTTCGTACACTATCCATTACAGAACGTTAATTTTCTATAATTATTCACGAATTTAAAGAAATTTTGATAAATATGGTATTTTTATAACACAATTTATTGACGTTTGATTTCAATTCAAATTTACGTAAACATATTTTAGTGCAAATTGTCTTTCCAGTTGAATTTTAACAGTTTTGAATAACTAATTTTCTGTCTGTCATCCTGATTTTCCTGCGGCAGGAATTTAAAATATCTAAGGTCCCACGCAATTGTCACACATTGACAATAAGCCACATAAACCGTTAATTATACCGATAAGTAAGGAATAAATCACAAATAAAGTAAGCGCTCTACAGTATGTTCAGTTAAGAAGTTAAGTTTTGCCAGATTAAATATTCAGATCCAATTGTCACATTAACAATAAGCCAGATAAATTGTGTAGTTTAGCGGGTTAGCAATCAATCCGTAACACATTGTGAGTTCCCTATATTGTAAGCACTATATATGTTAACCTAAAAATAATTATAACAACTTTATATACATTCTCAAACAAATCGACAAAATAAAACGTATTTGAGAATTTAAAACTGTTTAATTTTGGGGAAATGTAAGGAAATCAAGCACAACACGTCGTGATCCGCATAAATAATATAAAACAGCTGTTATAAATATTCAAACAAAATTATGATAAACAGATTTCATCATAGTATTCTTGTCAAATTTGTCGTGAAAATTATGTATCACATGTCCACTTTCCTAAAAAAGTTTGATTTAATATGGTGGATCCAAGACGGCGGACAAAAATTTCAGACCAAAAAAAGTATAATTTCTTAAGCTATGTAGATCCGCATTTGTTTCTGCCTCCAAGTAACTCTCAATCATGTATTATAAAACCGTTTCCATACTTAAAAATCACCCTGTATATTTAAGAAATACATACAACTTCATCTGTATTTTATGTAAATTCTCAAACGAGAAATGTTTTACGTAATATTAGTAAAAAATCTGAGAAAAACCATATATAAATATAATGTTTGCCTTTTTTTAGTGACTATCTGATTCAGTCAATTACCGTATGTAATTTTGTAAAAATCAAATAAAAATTGAAACAGATTGATCATAAAATCGGGTAAACATTATAATTCAAAAAATCTAATTGAAAAATTCAAAATAGTTGCAATTTTAAACAGTTATTTTTACACATATCCTGTGTTATTCAACTAATACTAAATTAGATAAACAATTGCTGATTTCAATTCTACATGTAATGGTACCAACTCCACCTCTCTACGATGGGAAATAGCAAAGTTATTGTCAGAAATATAATTTCGAAGTTTGGCCTTCAAAGATAATGAGATAGTCGTATAGTACGAATACCATGTCACATTAGGAGCGAAGCGAGTTTAGGCTCCTCCACATATGTCCAGTTTCAAGGCCAAAAGGTCGATTAACTGACACCAATGAACAGTAGTCAGTGTCAAGAAAGTAGTGATATATACAATTACGAGTTTCAGGAAAACTGTTTTAAACTAACTTTACTGGATCAAACAATGCAATTTTAACTTTTCCTACAAAAACCAAGAAACTAACTTTCAGGTATTACATGTAGAGTATCTGCTTGTATTACCTTGTATGATGGGACGGGTAAGTACCCCGATGGCTGCCATTAACATGTCATTATATATTTTCTATCTCACTGTATGTTAATATAAAAATCTTAATCGTCAATCGAATACAAACACACAAAAATAGCAAAAGAAATTTGAGTCTTATCTTGGCTGATTACAATTGTCAATATAATACATTATCATCACTTGACACTTGACAGTTATACAAATAATCACTGTTTATCTAACAAGAGCTGTGATATTACGTAACTTCACGTTTAAATATGCACACACATGTAGGTATAGACTTTACCAGGCAACATTTCAATTCAAAACTTAGCTTATTGACTGTATTTATAAATATATTTTGTTTTGAATTATAATAATTGTTTCTGATTATACATTGTGTTATAACGTTTGTATAAACTTAAATAGAGTCAAACCCTATTGCGACTGTTAATTTAGGTCACCTGAAGTTTCTTTTGTGATAGTTTGGAATTTTGCACCACCCACTAAAGACGGGAATTTTTGGGAGTACTTTTAAACAGTCAAAATAAGATAAATTAATGGCGCACGAGGAATATTTTTTCGATACCCTAACAGAAATGTCGTCACAAGATGTATTTGAAATTTTTAAACTACAAAATCGCTAAATATATTTATAAAATCATAACTAAACAGTTCTTAAAGTTTTTCTTAGACTAATCTGAGAAACTAAAATTCTACGTTGAACTGAATTTTACCTGTCCCCCAAAAGTGTGGTGCTTTTGGAATCACTCAAAATACAAAAAAGAACTACCTCATGCGAGATATCAAATTAAAATAGATCGTTAATTAAAAACTAATGCCGCCAACAAATTTCACTTTTAAACATGTTATTTCAAAATTTGAATACTTTTCAAAAAATGTAATTGTTACATTACATTATTGCTACAATTGCTACATTACTTGTGATTATTTAGTTAAAGTGTTCAAACGAAATGTAACTATCAGTCTAACAGTAAAAATACAATTATCTTTTAAAATATCATAGTATAGGTGTCGAATTGGTACCACTACATGAAAAATTAAAATTTACATATTTCATCTATTTTAAGATGTTATAAGTAAACAGTAGAGAAATTAACAAATAACTATTAAAATGTCCGCCATTTTAATAGTTTTAATTCGATTTTTCTAAATTTTGATATGAGGAGACTGAACTTCACTATACCAAATTTATTGTATTTACTGTACTGATTGATTCAGTATACTGTATTAATCTTAATTTTTGTGGCGCCTAAGGTGGAGATGACAACGACGACAGACGGACGTCTTGTCGAAAATCACTTCTTTTTTGTTATGAGGATAAAATATGTGAAGATAAGTAAATAAACACTTAAAAGTTTTGAAAAATTTATAATATATTTTGTATTCGTTTTAGTAAAATCATACTTAATATTGCAATTTCTTAATAAAAATAAAAACAGTAAAGCTTAACTTGTGGAAGACATGTCACGGTAAAGACAACAGCGACCTAGTTATGAAGAGCAGACACGATTACGAGATTTATTGCGGAACTCCAGCAAAGCAAGTCCAGGGAGTTAACATGTAATCAATAATACAAGCTGGGAAATTTATATGTAAATCCAATGGGTAGTCTGTTTTGAAGTAAATGGAATTAGAAATCCGTAAATATGTCTACCAGAAACAGTCTTCTACTTTCAGTCGATTGTTTACTTTGTAATTAATTGCTGCCAAATCATTTTGTTACACAATATCGAGTTTGTTAGGATATATCTCATGCCTTCCGTGTCAAAAAAGAGAGTGTGTCTGTCTGTCTGTGTGCTCTACAGCCAAAACTTGTGGACTAATTTAATCAAATTTTGTATATCAAATATCACGTGACTTTTTCTAATTTCAATAACTCAAAATTTGGAGGTAGATATTTTAAACACATCCAAACAAAACTATTGGTCTCCAAAATTCCAAGTGGTTATCGACAAAATAAATAAATATTCGGCCACGTCCCTATTATACAATGAGTAATTTCTGTATTTCTGTTCCACCAATTTCGTTCAAATTTAGTGAAATGTGAAAATTTATTATCCAAACCTGTGTGATAAATCACGATAAAAAAAATATTGTGTTCCAGGAAACGTTAGCACACATAAATAATACGATTTTAAATTCAATTTAAATTTAAGATAAATTTTAAATAATATTTATGCTGAGGATGCGTTTTAATCGAAGCAAGTTTAGACGCATTTTATACATATAGGGTGTTTCCAAACTACTTTTAAAAACTACAAGATATGGCCTCTTGGGTTAAAAAGAGTTCCTATAAACATGTGTCCTAAAATGCTTAGTTTACCGTCTGTCTGCTACTTTATTCTCTAAAATACCCTGTTATAGACAAATTATTTATGGACATAACCTTAAATATGTATACAAATTATGTGAAGACAGTAGGTAATATGTTTTGTGCACATCTAATCCCCCGGATCAGACATCGGCTTGACGTAGCCTCAAACTGATACATTTGTTGAGTGGAAAGGAATGGTAAGTCATCAATTATGATTGATTAAATTTAAATAATAGTTATAGTTTAAAACTTTGACAATGGTAACCATCTTATAGAAAACTACGTCGTGGTACTTAAAGGGATATAGTAAATATTGTGTTTTTAGTTATTACAATTTTATATACTCTATGGCCGACTTTTTGTTTAGTTTTTTAAAAAGAAATTGACAATGTATAAGAATAATACAACGCATAAAACTGATTGGAATAGCAGAGATGATCAACACTGGCATAATTAGTAATAGCCACTGTCAACGATAATAAAGCGATGAGTAAATTTGTTCCAGTGTTGTGTGGGTTTAAATTTTAGTAATTAGTTATATTTCAGTATTCCGTTATTAGTTAAATTAGTCTCCTCATAGCTTGGTACACTATGATACATGGGCAAACCGGGAACAAGGGCAAATTGCATAATCGTTTTTCAAAAATGTAGACTCTAGGCTAGGTTGAATTGTGACCAGTTTGTTAACTAAGACATACTAACCTAACCTAATCTATAGCGCTTAAATTGGTAACAGTCGATACAATTTGTGGAAAGAGGTTGTTGTAAAATTAATAGTCCTAGACGAATTCAAAGCTTCCAGTACGTATTATGGTTTTGAAAGTAATCATACATCGGATTAT
The DNA here is from genome assembly GCA_963513935.1 of Aphrophora alni. Taxonomy (NCBI): domain Eukaryota; kingdom Metazoa; phylum Arthropoda; class Insecta; order Hemiptera; family Aphrophoridae; genus Aphrophora; species Aphrophora alni. The sequence goes on from OY740775.1 coordinate 87,622,905, forward strand.
CATTTCTTTACATCTTTTTTATCACGTTTATTTTATACCCGTCCGATTTTTTAATATATACAAGCAGCGATATAAACACAACAACACCAACACTAGAAGCAAAATTGAACTGCTAAACGTGTCAACTACTCCAATTCCATCAAACTCTAAAGTATCACAGAGATGGAAATAATGAAAACTAATAGTATGGCAAAACCCCACTAGAATAAACTCAAGTGAAATAGGTTGCGGTTACAAATGGACTAATAACAAATTGGACGTTGGAAGTGAGAGATTCATTAAAGACCGAAGATGAAAGAATGGAGTAAATGAGTGGAATTGAGGGGGTTGACTCTGATTTATCTCCACTATCGACATTGATCAATAGCAAACCGTGGTTCCAATCTACTCTGAGCCATCTTTAGTAAGGAATGGAGCTGTAAAACGAATCGTTGATATTAATATTTCTTCCATACATCACGTGTCTTATGTTTCTTCATTCAAAAGCGTAGTTAAGATAATTAAATAAACAACAAACGCATTTTAAAATGATCATGAATGGAGAAATTACGTCTTTAGGTTACAAAAATGCTAATTTAGTATTTGTACATTACCTCCTCTAAAACAGCTGTTTTATTTAGTTATACTGATCACTAAGGTAGTAATAGTTAGTTTTCTTTTCAGATATTGTAAATTAATTTGTGTTAAACTTTTAATATATGAACACATTTTTATGAACAAATTACCAAAAACAAATGTATTTTTTTCCAACCTTAAAAAAATGAGATAAGGAGTCCTAAATAGGTACAGAATTACTTTACAAATTGGGACAAAATAACGTTTAAGAAATGAATAATGTATATTGTTTATCCATGTCTTATTGTTAATATTATTTTGTGTAAAATATATAACTACAAACTACTAACAAAATTACATCAGTACAATTTGATTTAATGTGTCAGCTGTTTACACTATGACATACAGTTCAGTATTTCATATTTAGTGAAAATATAAACGTACATTCATTTAAATAATTATATGTACAATATTCGTAACCGAAAATCAAATTTAAAATACTATTTAAAAAATTGATTTAAAACGGAATATACTGAACTTTTGACAAATTTAATGTTTCAGAATAGAAGGTTTGGGAGCTTTATATATCGATATATATCGTAATGTAATTGTAAAATATGAAGTAGACCTTATACAAGATATTATATTGATGTAAAATAAAATTGTATAACTTAAATATTAGTAATTGTTTAGTAATATTTTATTTGTTAAAAATTGACTTAATTATTTAGAGCATTATTTAGAAAGATCCAAAATAGGTTTACACCAGGCCCCTTCTCCTACCTTATGCATAAATATTGGACGTGACAAAGGTCAGTTATACTTAGATTTTTGTAGATGCTACATCACTGAAAACGTCGATTTTGTCACTGAAACATGTTTGATCTAATAAACGTATTATTAAGAAGTTTTGTTTAATTTCTCTTTTGAATTTCTAAAAAAAAAATTACATTAGTCTAGGGTAGCTACATCCAAAGTTTCACGTCGAATTATTAAAACTGATAGGCTTAATCAGTTGTTATAAGTGTATATGGTTTATATTAATTGTTTCGTTTATTTTCAAATTTTAATTATTTGCAAAAAAAAACAAGATTATTGTGTATTTTACGAGTTCAGTGTTAGTTGCACTTCAATTTTAATTGTTTTCCAAGAGAAGAATGCTTCCCCAATTAGTTGTATAAAACACATTTAGAAATATTAAAACCATGGAATCATTAGAGTATTATGAAACCATAAACCGTTTCTACTTTGATAAACAGCCCTCCATAAAAAATCCATAAGAAAAACAAAAACCAATTACTTAACTTTTACCTTGATTATGTTTATCCTTTATTTCTAAGGATAACTTAGTTTCTGATAACTTTTACACCACTGTTTAATTTATTACTCAAGTGAGACTTATCTGATCCGCTTTATAACCCTAGGGGTAGTTATGACTGTAATATAATAATGCACAAACTTTCTTCACTTAGTGGATTGACCTGGACTTGTTAGATAATATAAGCCTGCAAATATAAACAAAGTAACTTCAGTATGGGTTAAATGGATTTAAGGGTATCGGGTTATTATAAAACACTAACAGAGGGAATATAATTCTGACATGGAGATTATCTTACAAGCATTGAGTGGTTGTCAGGCTTTAGTTATTAACTTTAGATTAATAATGTTTGAAGTAGTTTATTTAGAGCTTGTTTGATGATTAAATATTGAGCACTTGTTCTAATCAAACTTTAGTTTTTATACAGTTAACATCAAATGGAGTTAACAAGCTATATTCGAGTCAAATAACACAATAAAACACTTTTAGTTGGAGGTTTAAATTGTATAACATTAATCCATTCTTAAAATTGTTTAAATGTTTACACAAAACGTAATTAGGAATGGGACATAATTTGCTGTTAACATTTTAATTTTCGAAATGTTTCCAGTTTTTATTTTGTTTTATTTATTTACCGTACTTATTATTTTTTTGTAATTTTCTGTTCCTTTATCTTCTTTGAACAAATTAGTTACGAAGGAATCACTATAAATTATAGATTAAAATGAGATGGGTTCGAAGTTTATTAGTTATGCAGCGAGTCGTTTGTTACATAACCTCAAAATTTGAACATTCCTATTCTGAACAATTAGTTATAAGTGTATAAAATTATTGAAGTATTTTAATGAATCTTTAAGAAAAGACTATTAGTTTCCTGTTAAAAATTGTAACCCTCTTCTTTTACTTCTGTATTTTTTTATATGACGGGTTTTACCAGACTTTCAGAATATGATGGAGAATTTCGAGTTTCATTCCTCTATTTGCAGAGTGGCTCCAATCTATGATGATATTGCCCTGGTCTAGTATCCATTATATATAACTAAACGAAAGCTGCTAGAACACCGGAAAGGGCTTCTACGACGCTTATTATTCTAAAACAGTAAGGGACCACACCAGGATGCATTTCAACATCGGATCCAAATGAAGTGAAGACAAGTGCGTTGTTGTAGCTTTTGATGTTTTCCATACAGGTCTTGAAAATGATGTATTTAGATCTTGTAAGTCAAAATGAGCCTGGGTAAGATCTATCCTTACGTTATTTTTTTGACAACATAGTAACGTTCTGCCAATCTCACAATGAATCATCAAAACACTGCGATATCTACATTCATCAGAAAGATCACCTACATCAAATCAAGATTACATTTTAAAATACTGTCGAGATCTGAGGTTCGTATTCGTATAAAAAAGATGGCCCTGTTGATTACTTCAATATTCAGTGCTCTTCAATTCCTGTCATTGGCATTTTATCGTCGACCAATAAGACTTGTACGGTTTCCACGAGGTCTTCCTGCGGCCAGCATTTTGAATATCTAAGGTCCCACACAATTGTCACACATTTACAATAAGCCACATAAACCGCTAATATTTACGAGAAGTAACCAATGAATCACAAATACAGTAAACAGTATATAGTACGTACAGTTAAGTCGTTAACTTTTGTGATAAAAAGTTAGGACCTAATTTAAAACATTAACAATAAGCCATATAAACTGTTTAGTTTTGCGAAATGCAAGCAATCAGTCACAACACAACGGAATCCAACAAATAAAGTAATCACTATAGAAGTTAACGTAAAATCAATTTTAAACAGCTGCTATAAATTGGCAAACAAATTGAAACTGTTTAATTTTGCGAAATTTAAGCAATCAATCACAACACAATGTGCTCCGTACAAATAAAGAAAGGGCTATATAAGTTAACCTAAAAATAAATTTAAACAACTGTTATAAATTCTTAAACAAAACAAAAAGTATTTGAGTCCTTTTAACAGCTGTTTCAAATTATTTTGAGTGTGAAAATTTTTCTTTACTAACATACATGTTATTTAAAAGATAACTCTATTACAAAAAACGTATTTCCAAGGAAAATTAATAGTTTTGGCAAATCTCCAGGTAACACTGTTTAATTGACAACTATATCATTAAAATAGGTCCTACACGAAAGAAATAAGCGACCGACGAAAACAATTAAAAATAAGATGCTTCCTACGAAGATTATCCGTGTTAAATTTCGAGTCAAATTGTAAACCTAACCTGAAAGGTTCCAAATGAATATTTTAATTAATTAACATTAGTTATAGAAATAATTGAGAAATTTAATAAAGCTACTTCTTATGGAAATTTCGTGTCAAACTATTTGATAACCTAAATAACGCATTTAAAATAAGTTTTATCTTTTGCATAAATAACCATAAAGTAGTACATCAAACGCCAAATAGTTTTAGAAAGCTAAAACTCTAGTGGAAATTGAAGTCTGTAGGACCTTTTGGATTATTTATACAAAAGTTCAAAAAGTTTTAGAAAAATATTCTTCAAATATTTTTACTTTACATTTTTGATGTTGATTATTCTTCAAACGAAGAATTTCCCCTGAATATTTAAATCCATCCCTCACCCACTAAACTTTCTCATCCATTCCCTAAATCATACAGAAACCATCCAAAACTAAAAGCCATTAAAAATATTAGTGCCGTAGTTGTCAATTAAAACATGATAATGAAATTAGTGCCCGTATATTATGACTAAATAACTGCCTAAACTTTATAAAGAATGCTTACCATTTGAATGAACTGTAAATATTTGGAAAAACATACTTTGCCCAAGCCCATTTTAATGGCTAAAATATTCATGCCCATGCATAATTAAATTACCCAACTTTAAAGAGATTTAATTTAATTTATAATACGTTACCGAAATAAAGTTAATCCGTTTTAAACCAAAATTAATAAAAGACGAGAACTGAATACAGTCTGGCTGAATGTAGGGACTGTTTGTTCACTTCTCCAGTTTCCAGCGTGGTCTGCTCAACCCAGCTACGCAGT